>CM034149.1:746092530-746712530 GCA_019776745.2 Taxus chinensis
ATATTATCTCCTTGAGGTCTTCCTAAATCTGATCGATGCGGGAAGCTACGGAACATTTGAGTGTATTTTTTGGCAAGTGACTTATATAGTTGTCCTTTGAGGGAGCAATATATTTATAGCAGCGAGATAAGAGATGTTCTTTTTGAGGGAGTCATCTGTTTGTTGTAAGTTTGACTCAAGGAGTTGAATCCCATTTTATTTTTGGATGTTTAAGTCATGGACAAGACTATAGAGGAAGATTAGGTTCTTGTGTAGAAGACAAAACCATAGTACACATAGGCTAACTATGAAAGAGATGGTTTCAAGTGACGAATGACCATGGGATTCCATCTTGGAAAAAAATGAAAAGTATCCATGAGAATCATGTTATGAGTAGAGCTGCGAAACTCATATTGAAGACAAGGTTGACAAGTAACATATAATCACATGATTCTTTTTTAGTTGTTGATCCTCAAAATGGGTAACATGGAAGGTGAACAACGCTCAAGGGATGAGCGGTCAATAGATAGAAGGTGATATAGGACTTGATTTCAACAATAAAATGGCCTAAGTTGTAAGGCATTGAAGGGCTCAGGTTCGGGTTTACCTTCGAGTGAAGACAAACGATAAGCACCTAATCCATATGCATGAGTAATGATATAGGTTCTAGGCCAATTAGGAGAAAACTTTCACCGTTTACTTTTCTCTTCTTTGGTTACATGTTGATTTTTCTTCAGGATGAGGTCATTGATCTGAAAGGTTCATTCATGGAAATGTTTTTCATAGGCCCACTTGATACATTTTTGGTAAATTTGGATATGGCCAAGAGCATTGAGATGATGTTCATCTAACAACTCAAGTGGTGTTAAACGGTCCTGGTGAAAGGCATCATCATTGAGCATGTCTTTTAGTGAGATGTGGAGAGATGGAATCTGGACTTCGAGAGGCAAGACAGCTTCGGTACCGTAGACAAAAGAGAAAGGTGTGGTAGTAGTCAAAGTGTGAATACTAGTGTGGTATGCCCACAAGGCAAAAGAAATGTGCATATGCAAATCCTTCCCAATATCATCGACTACTTTCATAACAATTTTGTTCAAGGTTTTATTGGTTGATTCTTCTTGGCCATTTGTTTGTGGGTAATAAGGTGACAAGAAATTGAGTTAGATGCTAGAATCGTCACAAATTTTTTATAGGGTTTTGTTTTTGAATTGCTTGCCATTATCAGTTATGAAGCAGTGAGGAACACCAAAGCGACAAATGATGTGGTGGTTGATGAATTCACATATTTTCTTGGATTTTGTAGAAATGAAGGGAATGGCTTCTACCCATTTAGTGTGTATTCAATGGTGGTTATAATCCATTGATGGCATTGTGAAGAATGAGGATTGATCTCTCCAATGAGATCCAAATCCCATTGAGAGAAATATCAAAGGTCTCATGTGACCTATAAGGTATGACTAGGTGTGTGATGAAGATTAACATGTTGCTGGAATTTCACACAATGTTTGACATAGTCACAACAGTCGTGGTTTATGGTTATTGATAATTAAGAAACTAAAGTTACCTCCAAAAATTCCATCATGAACTTCCTTAATGGTGTAAGGAATTTCAGAACTTATAAGGCATCATAAGAGAATATCGTCAATGTCAGTTATAAAGGAGACCACCCATGATGACATAGCGAGAAACATTTTTAAGAAAGGCACATTTTCCATTACGAGTGAGATCAGGAGGTAGAATGGAAAGGGAAAGATAGTTTGCAAAATTATTATACTAAAGGTCACATGGGTTAGGTGTAAGAATGCGTTTATTGATAGCTAAGCAACTAAAGTGACCTCCACAAATTCCATCGTGAACTTCCTTAATGGTGTAAGGAATTTCAGAACTTATAAGGCATCATAAGAGAATATTGTCAAAGTCACTTATAAAGGAGACCACCCATGATGACATAGCGAGAGACATTTTTAAGAAAGGCACATTTTCCATTACGAGTGAGATCAGGAGGTAGAATGGAAAGGGAAAGATAGTCTGCAAACTTCTTATACTAAAGGTCACGTGGGTCAAGTGTAACAATTCTGATAGAGTGGACCTCACGAGCTAAATAAGAGGGTGATTGCAACCTTTTTATTGTGAGAAAGATTTTAGAGTCGGCAGGTGAAGTGGGTATCTAAGAAACGAATCAGGACATGGTATCCACAAATTTATTGGAAGAACGGGGGGTGGTTTGAAGTTCATAATGGTCAAAGGTAGTCAAAAGTATGTTGACATGATGCTTGTAATTTTGTATTATTTCATTAGAACACTAGTACATACCATTGACTTGATTTATAACCAGCTGGGAATCACCAAAGATATTGATTGTCTTGAGATATAAGGCGTAAGCATCCTAGAGACCCAATACAAGTGCTTTGTATTCAGTGATATGGTTTATACAATCAAAATCTAGTTTGAAAGATAAATGCATGGGTTCACTTCCAAGAGGAATGAGGATAACACCTGCAACACCCCCATGTTGACATTTGGAACCATCAAAGAAGAGGGTCGTTTGGTAAGTGGTATCATCCAAGGAGAGGGTAGCAATGGATTCGTCGAGGAAATCAAAGTTAGAGGGTTGATTTCCGGAAAGAGGTGCATCTTCCAGTTGGTTAGCAATGGTGTGGCCTTTGATAGAATTTTGATGGATGAATTCGAGGTCCAAGTTGGCAAGAAGCATGAGCCAGCATGCAACACGTTGATGTTGGTATGGTTTGGCATACATGTAATGTAAGAGGTCAGTATTGGTGACAAAAAAGTTTTTTTGGTTGAGTAGGTAATGATGAAGCTTGGTGGTAACAAAAACTAAGGCTAATCAGAGTTTTTTGGCGTGGGTGAATCTAGTTTCATAGTCCAAAAGGGTACGGATTATGTAATAAACTGCTTTCTCTATGTGTTGCTTGTCACGATGAGCAAGCATAACACCTAAGGAATGGTCAGTAGCAGAAATGTATAGGTAAAAGGGTTTGTTATCCTTAGGAAGAATGAGAACTGGTGGTTAAAGAGGGTATTGTTTTAAGGTGTAAAAGGCTTTGTGGAATTCATCATCCCATGTGAATGAGACGTACTTTTTGAGGAGATGATGAAATGGTTGACAATGGTCTGAAATTGGTGAGATGAAATGACAAATAGATTGCAACTTATCTTACAAACCTCAAAGTTGACAGAGATTAGTAGGTGGAGGAATTTCTAGAATAGCCTTCACTTTAGCAAGATTGACTTCTATGCCACGTAAAGAAATGATGAAACCAAGGATTTTTCCTAAAAGTGCCACAAAGACACACTTCTTAGGTACTAAAGGTGAATGTAATACTTGATGAGGAAGTCAAATATGACCTTAAAGACTGTCAGGGTGTTTCGGTCTGACATTTGGATTTGGCAAGAAGTTCATCTATGTAATCTTCCAATATGTGATCCATAATGTCATGGAAGATATAAGTCATGGTTCGCTGATATGTAGCACTAACATTTTTAATACCAAAAGGCATGACTCGATAGCAGAAGGTCCCCCAAGGAGTGATGAAGGTAGTTTTGCATTGATCTTCTGGAGCAAGTAGTATTTTATTATAACCCAAGAAATCGTCCATGAGTGATAACATCTCATGGTCGGCAGTGAGATCAACTAGTTGGTCGATACCAAATAGAGGAAATTCATCTTTAGGGAAAATGAGGTTGAAGTTCACAGAAATACATGCAAATGTAGATTCCTCCTACCACTTTTGTGATAGGAATGATGTTAGAAATCCATTGGGGATAGTCGATGGGTAGGATAAAGGAAACCAAGAGAAGGTTCTGAAGTTCTTCTTTGACAAGAAGAGAAATGTGAGGATGTATTTTCTGTAGCTTTTATTTTATGGGTTTGGCATTAGGAATGGTTACGATATTATGGACCATGATTTTTGGGTCAATATCGAGCATATTGGCATAATACCAAGCAAAAGTGTTGCTATGGTCTCCAAAGGAAAGAGGTAAAAGCTTCTTGTTCAACAGCATCTAAAGACTGGCCTATATTTAGAGTGTTTGGGTCATCCTGAGTGTTAATGATGATTTTGATATTCAATTCATTAAACATGTTTTGTGTCTCAGAAGGCAACGATCAGTGAATATAAGAATCTTCTGCACCCAGATAGGTGAGGATAGACTCATCTTCCTGACATTGACTGAAATTAATAGAAGGTGCATCTGTTAGAGATCATGTCAGGATATAGGAAGGGAAGAGAAAAAGTAACCTCTTCATTGCATTAATAGGTCAGAGGTCCTAGGGAAATCATGTTTATGAAATAAAAGTTAGGAGGAATAGATTTGGGATCTATAGACTCCGTGGGTGAAGATGGTGACATTGGTGAATGGGGTGGAGAAGGTTTGTCTTCCTTAATGAGATCAACGCAGGCCTTATTGGAAGGTAATTCAGAAATACCACTGTGATCATTATGTTTATGGGAGGTACATGAAATGATAGTATGGCGGCCTTGTTCATGAAAACTAAAGCCAAATATTTTCCATGCACAATTGTGAAGGAAAGTGTGGGAAAAGTGGCAGTTAGTAAGGGATTGGAGGTTAGATGAAAATGGTTGTGTTTAGGATGAAGGTTTGGGTAAATAAGTGGTAGTATCAAGTCCCCCATATGTTAGATTAGTGTGAAGGTGGGGAGGACCATAAGGAAAGACCTCGCTTAAGTGACAGTTATAACTAGGGTGATGGCGCAGGTTCCCATACTCTTGTGGAGTGAGAAATGTGTTGATATTGTATAAGAGGAGCTCCCCCAAAGTGAGGCATTGAAAAATACCTTCTAAGGGATTAATAGTCAATATGTGGGTGGCAGGGATAGACAATGCACTAGATGATTGCGCAGGAGGAGTAGTGGCTGGTTAGTAAGTAGAGGGATAAGTTGTAGAGGCTATGGTGGTGGTAGGAATAGCAGAATTAGATACGGGAGAGGTGGTGGCAACAATATTGGTGGATGGGGTCGTGGGGTAAAGGAGAAAGTGGGGATAGTGGCAGATGCCTTAACAGGTATAAGCACATCATTGGGTCGGTATAACATGTTACAAGTTTTGAATGGTGACGGGTCAATGGGGATGGTATAGTTATGTCCTTCATGTTTGAAATTTACACAGTGGCGTAAAGTTGAAGGGACACAACCCATGAGGCAAATACAAGATCTGTCGAGCAATAGGATATACTGGAACTCTCCCTCTAAGACATAGAAAATTTATAGGATAATTTGAGGGCCTACGCGAATGTGAAGGATAATGGTACTAAGGGTGGAGGGTAATGGAAATATTAAAGGATCGCAACATAACGGGGTTATTATGCATAAAATTAGAAGGGATGCACATTTGATTGTATGCATGGGAGGAAATGATGTTAATGTTAGCACCACCATTGATCATGACACGTCATACACATATGTTATCGATATAGATGAAAATGAAAAGGGTGGGATCAGGTTCATCTGATTGGAGAGGTACAATCTCCTCATCATAGAAGTTGACAGTGACAACTTGAAGAGTGGGCATGGGGGTAGAAGAAGGAGATGATTTGGTAAGCGAGGCCAAGTGGTGAGGGGTTATAATGGAGGCCACTGGTGTGGGTCATTGGGTAAAACTTCAATGGATTGCAAAACCTCAATAACGGCTTATCTATGAGATTTTGAAGTTTGGATGAGATCATACAAAGACATCTTTAGAGGAGATTAATGTAATTTTTTTATCATTGTGCGATGGTTGACCCCATTAGAGATAGGGTATGTAGGTCCATGGATGGTGATTTTAGGTATGGGTGCAAATGGTATATTGGGCACAGGGTTGGTTGATGGGCTAGTTGCTTTTTATTTTCCTTTGTCTTTCTAAGTGTAGGTGTCAATGTGAACCATGTTAATCTGAGGGGAAATGGATGGAGAGGGTGTGTCATGAAAGGTATAACAACATGAGGGGAAAAAACCTAGTGGTGGATAAGAGCCTTGTGAAATGAGTAGGGTGCACTGACATTTGGGTGGTGATTTGGCCGGCTCTCTAATACGGACCATGTCGATCTCAAATTTTAGAGGTGGATAAAATGGTTGTGGGGGTGGAGATATTGATTGTTGAATGCGGTAAATGATGATAATGTGTGGTGACAAGTGAAGTTGCAGCATGGTCCTCATCGAGAAGTTCATCATTGTCAAAGTTTTGTTTAGGAGGACAAATTTGGAGAAGAACGGTCTTTAGAGCCTTACAATTTTATACATCATGTCTTGGCACATGATGATAGGCACAAATTTTGGTTTCATCAAACCTTTTTGGCTTGGGTTTGAGAGGATTGTAAGGTCAAAGTGACGGTAATGTGATGATGTGAAGATTGGTTAAAATTTTGGGCATAGGACCCCGCCTAACGGATCACAATGTTTGGAAGTGAGTGTGGGTTTGGGTTATAGATGCAGATGATCATGACGGAAGAGGCTTTGATCAGGAGGGGGAATGGGTTGGTCCACTAAGATAGATGGTAAGGTGGAAGTGTGTCTAAGGTTTGTGGTTGGAGATATTGGTGTATGTGGTCTAGAAGCTTGGGTTTTCTTTTTAGACAAAGGGATAATGTTGAAATGCGAAGGTTTCGTTGGTGATGCTACTAAGTCTTATTAGATAGGTGGGTGAGTAATTCTTGATCTTTGGGTATGACACCCAAGGTAGTCTTGGGTAAAGATGACATGATGGAGATATAGGTGATGGGTAGGATTTTAGGTTTTGAAATCAGATGGTAGGAAGAGGTAACGGGTTACCCATGGGGGAAAACCGATAGTCACGACAGAAGTGTTTGGTTGAGGTTGGGTGGATGATATGGGTTTAAGTCATATAGGTAAAGTGGAGGGGAGTAGTAATTGGTGGAGGTATATGTGGTAAAAATTACATGGGTGAGGGTGCGGGTGTTTGGTTTTTGGGTGAATGAGGTGTAACAAAGGCTCATGATATAGTAGTAGGTTGTTTAGCTTTTTACTGGCCTTGGGTAGGAGACTATTTGATCAGGGTTGATGGATGGGACCCTAAGATGGATGGAAGGGGTGAAGGTGAAAAAGGTGTGTGGTAGGTGAAACCAGTGTATGCAGCCTAGAAGATGGGATTTTCTCTTAAGGCAGAGGGATAATGTTGGTGTGGGTTTGAGATGATGATGTTAAGTCCAATTTGACCAGTGGGTGAGTAAGGTTTGATGTTGGCATGACACCCAAGGTAGTGATGGGCTCATGCTAGAATTTCCTCAGATAGAAGACATAGGTGGGATGTGAGGAACGGTTGGTACAGATATTTTAAACTACGTTTTGGACTTGTGAGTACATTACTGTCATTGGATGTAGGTTCACTATTTTAATTAGACGATGGTTTATGATTAGAAGAATGAATTGTTTCAATAGGCATGTGTCAATGTTGATCTAGTTGGTGCATTCGGGTTTTTCACAACGAGGTTACCATTAGCTAGATCATCTTTTGTACAATGTTCAGGAAACATTTTCATTTGGGTACGATCACTAGGGGAGCCTTTAACGTGATTGTAATTATAGTAGCATGTGAACTTTATACAATGTAGATCCATAGCGATCGGCCAGCCGATCAAAACATGTATGAGGTTTTACTGGGAAGAAGATGTAATGGCTCCAATTGGTTTAGAATGGTGATCCTTGACTGAAGAATAGGGCTCTATGATTGACAGTGTGAATTGGCTAGTTCCTACTTGACTCTGAATGGCTTAGACATGAGTTGAGATCATGTGGAAGAAGGTTGGGCTTAGGATCCTAGAAGGATGAGATGGACCTACCTTGAGGACCAACATGTTAGAAGATGGTATGGGCTCTGAAGAATCTACTTATGGGGTTTTGAAGGAGAAGATTCGTTTGATTTGAACATGGCATTCTTGGGTCATAGGTAGATTTTCTTCCCTTCAGTGGAGTGAGATTTCCAGGTGATGATGATTCTCATGGTGGATGCTTTGTCAGAAGGTTCAAAAGTGTTTGGACCTGTTCAGTTATGTGAGATGTGTTTGGCACAAGATCTAGTGAACAACTCAATAAGTGTCAATGTGAGGTATCTAGAATGTAAATTGGTTAATAAGACTCCACCAGCAGGCAACAAAATTTACGATAGATTTGTCTTCATACTATCAGTGTTGAATAGAGATCGGTCATGGTGACTTTCTTGACTGACATTGATTGAAAAATGTTCTAAGAAAGCTTCCTGAGCTACTTGATTAAAGGAATAAATGGAATGTCTAAGTAGTCCACTATTGTACCAATCCAATGTTGGTCTTGTCAAGGACATTGGGAAAGGTTCGTAGGAGCAAAGCATCATCATGTAGGTGATTAGGTAGAACCCATGTCTTGAATGACTTCAAAAGTGTTGTTGCAGGTCTTCTTTACTCTTGAAGTAATTGAATTTAGGCATTTCCCAATGCACAGGGTGGGGATCAAATGGGAATAGATGGATGGATAGGCTTGTTATAGACTCTCATCATAAGTTAAATAATTATAGTGAGCTAGAAATAGATTATTCTAAGGTCTACATATTTTCCATCATCATCTTAATGAGGTCGTTGGTAGGTTGTGATGAATGGGTGCCCCCTATAGAAAAAAGGGGGTTGATGTTGAATGTATGAGGTGGGTGGTATGCTAGTGTATGGTGGTGCTGAGTATGAGAATTGCATCTGGAGGAATAGATGTATGCGGAAACATAGTCAAAATAAGTTATCAGATGAGGTTGGGGGTTTTTAGTAGTATGTGTAAGTGGGTGGGGTAGTCGTAACAACTCTAGTGGTGATTGGGGGTAACGAGTGTAGAATAGAAAGGATGAGGGTTCTGGAAAGGGGTGTAAGTTGTTGACATTGGAGGTGGTTGCGATGCAATAGGTATATGTGAGGTATATGGTGTAGATGGTGGCTATGTTCAAAGTGAACTTTCAGAGTGTCAATTGATGTTGTAGGTGTGACAGATGACTGTAGATGCTACAATTATAACGGCTATGGGACCTAACTGAGTACACCACAGGTGGTAAAGTAGAATGGCAGTAGCAGAAGAGCTGGTTCTAGCTGACGCAGAGGTGGGGGAAAGAGTAGGAGGGATAGATATGGGCATGCCATATATTTACTATCCTAAGGAATCCAAGGTGGATGAATGGGCGAGATAGTACTTGTAGGGTAGTGCAGGGTTCTGAGTCAAGGAGTCTTGCGAGCTCCTCGTTACTGGTAGCAATGGGGATAAGTTGAGTTGGATCCATAGGTGACATGATGGATGGCAGATGATGGACTAGGTGGGAGTGGCTGATGGCTGGTGTGAAATACAAGGGCATTAGTTTGGCTACCAGTCAACACCATGTGAATGAGTGTTGACTTGGTAAGACTATGTTATGTAAATGACACAAGAAAATAGCAGGGATGGAAAATAATTGATTATGAGAGGTGAATTAGTAGATGTACACTTGATTTCAAAAATCAAAATACCAAGGACCGACACCAGGTTAGGCCAACCAATTTTGGTTACTGTGTGACTGGTGACAGTCACAGTAACCGATGTTGGTTAATGTGGGAAAGTAGACAGTGTGAGAAAGTGAGACAAAAACTAAGGAAAGTCAACTGGGGAAGCTATATATAGTCAATAATATCATGAATGTAGAGGATATGGTGATATCTAGAGATTTTAAATAGAGAAGAAGATGACATGAGTTCTCTTTGGGTAAACTAACCAAAAGCATAGGGAACCGACATCAGTCAGGTAAACCGATGACAATCAGATGTAAACCGATGCTCGGTTACTGTGAAATTTATAGAATGAAGAAAAAATTCCTTTTGTGAATTAAATTTGAATGAGACACCAACCCAGAAGTCTAGAGTATGGTGAAAAAATGAGTCCTGACTCACTCAGAAACAACCGAAATACACCAAATGATGATTATGGAGTGTGAAAGGAAATAAAAATGGAGAACACGACCTCACACCTCAAAATGAAAATCAAGAAAAAAGCTAAGAAAAATATGTAATTCTACAAGTGAAGGTTAGTGTGTTTAGCTTATGCTATTGAAGGACTGACTCATGAATTTAGAACAAATTTTTTGGTTGGGAAGGCTTCCTATGAAGAAGAAAATTATAAAGTTGAGGTTTCAAACTATATTTTTTGGCGGGGGTGGGCCCTTCTCTGATGGGTGACTAGACAGAGATAAGTTAGATGGGTGTCAACTGTCAATCCTCTGATCATGTGATTGTTGATAGCTTATTTTGGTTGGGATGTTGTTTAAGAAAATGTATGTATAATTCCAATTTGTGTAGTTTGGCAAAGAGAGACAAGAAACAAATGTGATTTCTACAATTCTGTTGTGTCAACCATCAGTTGGTCATGACTTCCAGCATATAGGTTATCCTCAAATTTAATGTGAGATATAATGTAAAAAATCTAGAATGCCATGCAAGATGTTTTAAACCCAAATTGAAATATGATGTTTGTTGTAGTAAGTGATGAATAGGAAGAGGGATGTTCTTTCACTAATGTAATGCTAATAAAATAAATATGTATTTTTTTTATAGCACCAAAAACACATATTGCTTTAAGATAATAGAAAGAAGCGGGATGATTCCAAAGAAGAAAATTAATGTGGAAGGATTTGAAAAGGGAAAGAAACACATAAATTTCACCTAGGAATGAATAAAATGCAAACATAACCGTTGATGGGTCCCACTGGGCATGCCAAAAATGTTTCACCGTTTTCTTTGTGGATTTGATGAAACAGATAAGGGTGATGGGCCAAAGAGGAATACCTATTGCAATGATAGTCTATTTAAAGGTCGTTGCACGCGTTATGACTTCTTGATCCAATGCTAACTGTGAGAGATTCCTTTTGGCTAGGAGGAACTACCTAAAATACAAAACAAGACCATAAAAGAGAGTTAAACAATATATATTGCAGTGGGCTTCCTAGCATGTGCTAGATCAAGGAAGTGTGGTACTTCCTTGGTGGGATTCAACCCACTATCTTAATATAACTTAATGCTCAGAAATAAGTGTAAACTAAATAAAATGTCCTACTGTAGTTGATATGATTTAGGTATCTCATCCAAATACAATAAGAAAATCTAATATAACGGGCTAGGTTGTGATCAAGATCTAGAAGCTGGGTAGGTAGTCAAGGTGCTGGAATAGGTTAGGGTCAAATTCTGGGTAGCTTTGAGTTACTTGAATGTACACGTTATTAGGTTTCTATTATTTGACAGGATTACCAAATACAGAGACCAACATCGATCAAATATGACCGATGACGGTTTTAGAGAGAACCAACGACAGTTAAGGTGGGATGGTAGAAATTCAATAAAATGGGTTTCAAGGGTTTGTCTGAGATTGAACAGAGATGGTAAAGGGGAATAGTTAGGTCTATGGAGGTCTTAAGAGTACTCAAAGGCATTCAGGAATCAAGTATAGGTCATTAAATGATTGTGGGTGATGGAATGGTTGGGTTCACAGGTAGGTAACAAGGGTGGGATGAAAAATGTAAATAGATACTAAATAAACAGATATGGAGAAACTTTGAAACCTAGACAAGTATGAAATGATGCAGGTTAGAGATACACTTATTGGTGTTAGTATATTTTATGGTTGGATGATGATGATGGTTGATCTATGGAATGGTTCTCAGTGCTACAATAGTGCTTCTTGGAATGCTACCGTTACTGCAAATACCTTTATATTCATCTTGGTGTTGGCTATGTCTCTATCTGTATGTGCTTAAGGGATTTGGTTCTTGCTTGCATGCAGGTCTCCTTCGTTCCAAAAACTTGAGGAATGTGGCCAACCCCTCAAAAAAGGTTACCAAAGTGAATATATGGTAACTGACGATGGTTTAGGTTGAACGGCGTTGTTTTAAGGGTTGACTTCAACGTCAGTTAAGGTAGGAAATCCTAGGTTTACAAAAAATGACAAATCTTGGAAATCTTTTGGGCCATCTCTATCTATATCTCCCATGGATCAAAATAGAATGTTGTGTTTTAGATGAAGTGGGAATTTGGTTAGAGGAAGAATAGGCATCTGATTTAGGGTTGCACTAAGTCTTAGTTAATTAAGGCAAGTAGGGCTAAGTCTTAGTTAGTTATGGTGAGTGAATATTGAGTCCTAAGTAAAAGGGAAGCATGCTAAGAATAAGTTTATGATGAGGTTTCTAGGTGAGGTGGTGGGGTGAGGTGTCTAAGTGAGGTGGAAATTAGTTTTAATTAAGGTAATTAGATGATGAATATTGTGAGCATGGGTATTAATTTAATTATAAATAATTAAACTAATATTAATGTGGGGTAAAAGGGTCATGGTTAGGTGAATATGTTTAAGTTTGAAATTAAAAAAGAGACCACGGAGAATGTGACCCAATTTTGGTGTCTACAATGCCATAATATGCCAGTCTTGTATATCCATTTATGACTTAAATCAAATATCTTGCTAAATAAAGTTTATACAACTTTATTTGAATAAGTTAATAATAAGACATATATTAACAGTCATAAAATAAAACTATTGATATTAAAATTTATTTATTAGTAAAGTTAACAATCATGTAATCCATACATGTGTCATTGTTATCTTAAAACATGTCAAATATGAGTATTCAACTTCTTCAACCATAACTCTATCGTCCTAACAAAGATATAACAAACCATATTTTAAACACAATAACTGGCCATAATAGTCAAGTGATACTACTTAATGGAATTTCATACCAATTTCCAAACCTTGTAATCCTAATATTACATCCACTTCTAGAAAAGACAAGTCAGAAAGAAGATGTTCATCTCTAAATTATTCATAAGTCATGGCATACAAGTAACAAGACCTAACTTCTAAATTCGAACATATAAATACTGAATAAATGAAGCATTCCAATAAAATACAAAACCTCGACTTACTCAAATAATAACATCTTCACAGTCTTGAGAAAGACAAGATTAAATAAATGAAATCAATCCCTTGAAGGTCGAATTGAACTCAAACTTCACCAATACCAAGTTCAAAACCAACTACATGATCAACCAATTGTATTAGTTCCAAAAATTCCTACAGTGATTATAACAAAATGGAAATGAAGTTATAGAACTCGATTAACACACAAAAACTACTCAGGATCCTTAAGGATCTATTACAATAAAAAGAACAAATCAGTCATAGTTTAAGGTGTCCTTAATGGACCCGAAGATATAAATCCCCAACAAAACTATGGATTCCATGAGGGAACCCATTTTATCCTAAAAATTTGAACACATATAGATGGTATCGACTCGGCCTTAAGTCTTAAGAAACATAACTAATCACAAAGTACAATTGATAAAACATTACGGAAACCTTACTAGGTTGATCATTAAGATAAATGCAAGCACCCATAATATTGCAGAGTCGTATAACAACATAAAGCTCAAAATCCAAACGATGGAGTTCATAACCATAATTAAAAGCATATAGACCATTTAAACCCTGTTATGGATGGTTAACCCATTTACAAAATTTATACACCCACAAGGTACTGAAAAAAATTGAATACCCAAACAAAATAGGTGTACCAGACCATACCAATGATCTCCATTTTTAAGAAAAATAACATTTAGACTTAACTTGCTTTTCCAAGTGAATCGGGTTTCATCAATACCAAGTTTACTTTCTTAGGAAGCACCAAACGATCTAAATCAAGAATTCATAGAACAGTAAAATGACTCAAAGAGGATATGCTCCAAATATCAAGTTATAGTACATATTACACTTCCAAGAATAACTTAAAAATATTTTTCCAAACAGATTCGAACCACATTCAAAGTTCCATCTAATAAATAAACAAGATACACAAAAAAACAAGAACCGGAGAATTAATTTATAAGAGAGCAGAGTTATTTTCCTGATTCCAATAAACAGAGAAGAGAATTTAAAAGAGTTAAAGCCTATCATGTCTGGTAGAGCTCTCATAAATATTTTCCAAGCTCCCATAGTTTCTTTCCAATCTCCCGTAAAATATCTCACATACATTTTGCAATAAAAACCACCAAAAACCCATTATTCTCTTTCTCCCCATTTTTATAGACTCAACAATAATTTTCTTCCACTAAATCCTCCATGCGATGGAGAGGTCATAAATGAACCACAAATGAACTAATATTTTGAACCACAGATGATCAACATGCAGAACCATAGATCTCAAGATACCCAATGAAAAATCAAAACCAACTCCAATTCCTTTTGCCAAAACCATCTAGCGATTTTCAAGGAGGTTTTTTCTCTCATCAAGACCATAAATGCCATGGTAGACTGTCAATTGCCACCCAAAACCCGCCAGCCATTCATTCAAACTTAAAAATAACTAATAGTTAAAATAAATTATGTCAAACCTTTTAGTGATCTAAAATAATGTGCATGCCAAAATAGAATGGGTCGCTACCAAATATGGTGGTGCATACAATTAAACACCAAATTTAATTCACCAAGCACTCCCAATAAATGGTGCCACCACCTTTACCTTAACCCACAATTCCAAATAATGTCAACCATAGTTGTCCATAGGTTTTAGGTTCCCACCTAGTAATGTATGAACCTTAACTTAGGTTGATAAAATAATTAACATACACTAGGTTATTAATAATTCCTTTAGTGTATAGTTTTCTTAGAATAGGTTAAGTTTAGGTCCCTTAATATTCAATAGGATCATCCTCCTTAATAATAATTGAACCAAATAAAAATCAAGCATCAATGTGACTGTATCAATAAGATGTGACACAAATTATTACTTTCCACATTATAATAGGCTAGGGTAAGCCTTTAAGAAATTAAAATAACCCAATGCCATAATCGAATACCCAAGGAGATCAAAAATTATATGACTGTGATAATAAAATGCTACGAAGTAACTCCTGTAATTTAAAATCAATTACTTCTGAATAAGATAGTATGTCAGTAATAATAATGAAATCAATTAGACTTATAAAATATGATCATAATAATATATCGATCAAAAGCATGTCTTGAATCACTGAAATTGATCCAAGGTGTCATCTTTCTTCAAATATAGATGTAATAATCTAGGGAACATAGAAAAAGCATATCAAAACTTAGATTAACCAGATTACCTGTTTATCCTTCTATCCCAAGAATATGGGTTCTCTTTCCACAAGTCAAAATCACTTGGTTTATTTCTAAAAATCTGTCAAGTGATTACTTCAATGGAAATCATTATAAGTGTAACAATGTCACAAGATTATTTAACAATTAGATTTCACATAGATTTTTATATCATTACAACAACCATGATCTACCAGTTCCTAAGAGTTCAACAAATCAGAACAAAAATCAAATGTTAATGTTTACAAATTTTAGTAAAGAAGAAAGTACATATATCAACATGGGAGAGGCATTACATACCTCCCTTTTAAAAAGTACCATCGTCCTGATGATTAACTTAGTCCACAGGATTGTTTTTTAAGAATATAGGCATAAATATAACTTATTCATCTATAAAATTCCCAAACAGTAAGAAACAATTGTAGAAATTCCAAGTTTTCCACTAGTCTTATTACAACATCATAGAGTTGTACCAGTACTTATTTAAAAGTGTTTTCCCAATTTTTTTTTCCGAAAAAATCAAAGATAGTTTTAAAATCAAATATCCAATATCATATAAATCATAAATTTTATGTTCAAAATAGATGAGGAAAAAACAGTTTACATATGCTCAAGATTCTCCCAAGTTGCACTTTCTTCATTAAATCTGGTCCCACTAGACCTTGCATTGACTTATTTTGTAGTTTCGCAAGTGCAAATTGTGATTTTCCATAACCCTTACGGGTTCAACCATCTTTAATCCTAGTTCTTGGACCTTGTAAAGAATTCCAATTCAATACATATGTAATAAATCTGAAACATATTTCTTAAGCAAGGAAATATGAAAAACACCATGCATTTGTGCCAATGTGGGAGGTAATGTTAAATGATATGCCACTAGATTAATGACTTCCATAATTTCGAAAGGTTCTGACATAACGAGGTTGAAAACTTGGCTTCTTTTCCAAAAGTAATTGAACTCTTTTTAGGCTTGACACATAAATAGACTTTTTCACCAAGTTCAAATTTTCTATCTGACCCTCTTCAGGTCTGTATAGACTTTTCAGCCTATCAACAGCTTCCTTTAATCCTTCATGGATTAATTTCACTTGATTGTTCCATTTCAAAAAGCATTTCCACTCCAATTACCTCTCTATCTTCTATATTTTTCTAGCTAACAGAGGTTCTGCACTTTTAGCCATATAATGCTTCGAAAGGTGCCATTTTTAGAGAGGAATGGTAAGTGTTAGTGTATGAAAATTCAACTAAAGGAAGGTATTCTTCCCATTTGTACTTGTATGGTCCATATAGTACATCCTCAACATATCTTCCATTACCTGATTAACTCTTTCAAGTTTTCCATCCATGTTTCTGGATGGTACGTGGAACTAAAGTTTAGCTTTATTCCTAAGGCCGCATGTTAAGAGTTTTCCAAAAAACATGAGGTCATTCTTGGGTCTCTATCAGATATAATCAGCTCAGGTACATGAGGCAATATGAAATTTTCATGAATAAATATTTTTACAGGAACACGTGAATCATATTTTAGATTTCCAACAATGAAATGAGCTACTTTTGTTAATTTTTCAACAACTAAAATAACATCATGCTTATTTTTAGACATAAGCATCCCTTGTATGAAATCCATGCTTATTACCTGCCATTTATACTTTGGTATGATATGTGGGTATAGTAAAACAACTCGATGCATATGTTCAACTTTAACACATTGACATTCTAGGAAATGAGATACATAATCAATTATATCTTTCTTCATCCCTTTACAAAACTATTTTTGTTTAACATCAGTAAACATTTTTGTCACTCCGGGATGTCTAGAATAAGGTGAATTGTGAAATTAAGTCAATGTATTCTTCCTTAACTCATTTTCCAAGGGTACATACACCTGGTTTTCATACCTTTGGATTCCTTCATTGTCAATTAAGAAACCTTTGTATCTCACATCATTAGAATCTGAAGCAAGCGTTGTTTTTACTTTCTAAAAATATGGATCAGACATCATTTCTTTATTTACTTCATCTTTAATCTGAGTTTCTCAAAATTAAAATCATGGTAATGTGTTTCCTAAGAATTAGTGCATCTTCCACTCTATTTTCTTTACCTTTAATGTAACTTATATCAAATTCATACTGAGAAAAAAATTCTAACCATCTTTTTATGTCTTACATTTAATTTGGTTGTGTAAAGATATATTTCAGCCCAAGGTGGTCAATTTTTAACTCAAAGGGTTTACCCAAGAGATAATGTCTCCATACTTTAAGTGCATGAACTATGGTAACAAGCTCTAGGTCGTGGGGAGCATAATTCAACTCATGTATCTTGAATTATCTTCTTTCATAAGCTATAACATGATCATTTTGAAGTAATATACCCCCTAATCCTTCTTCCGAAGCATCTATAACTACTATAAAGCTTCCATTTGGATCTAGAACAGTTAAAAAAGGTGTTGTAGTTAACTGTTCTTTTAGTTTTTTAAATGTTTCTTCACATTTATCACTCCAAACAAACTTTTTGTCTTTCTTTTGCAATGAAGTAATTGGGGCAACAACTTTTGAAAATTCCTTATCAAATTTTCTATAATATCTGGCAAGCCCCATGAAGCTTCTAACTTCATGAACATTCTTAGGTGTTGGCCAATCAATTATGGCTGCAATATTTGATGCATCAACTGATATTCCATCCTTACTTATAACATGTCCCAAATAATGTACTTCAATTTTGTAAAAGGAACATTTTGACAATTTTCCAAACAATTTTCTCTTTCTTAAAATCCCAAGTACAATCCTTAAATGTTCATTGTGCTCCTCCATGCTTTTAGAATAGATAAGAATATTTTCCAAGAATACAAGTACAAACTAGTCCAAGTATTCTTAAAAGATATTATTTATCAAATTCATGAATGTTGCAGGTGCATTTGTTAAACCGAAAGGTAAAACCAGTGAATTCGTAATGTTCATTCCTTGTTCTAAAAGTTGTTTTATGAATATCTCATCTTTAATTCTCAACTGATGATACCCAGATCATAGATCTATATTTGAATAAAATGATGCACCACATATATGATCAAATAGATCATCAATCCTTGGAAGAGGATATCTATTTTTTTTTTTGTTTTATTTAACATTTGATAATCAATGCAAAGTGTAAGTGTTTCGTCTTTCCTTTTAACAAAGATCATCGTTGCTCCCCAAGGCGAGACACTCGGTCTTATCAAACCTGTAAACAATAGTTCTTGTAATTGTGACTTTGTTTCAACTAATTCAGTTGTATTCATGTGGTAAGGTGCTTTAGAAATAGGTTCACTTTCTGGTTTGATTTCAATTGTGAATTCAAACTCTTGTTTTGGTGGAAGACCAGGTAGTTCTTCCAAAAACACATCATTGTACTCTTGTAGTGATGGGTATTTTTCCTTAAAATCACTACCTTCTTCTACTATTTTAGATATTTTTACTACATATAACATGCATCGTTTATTTTTGGCCTTTTTAAGCTGCATGGCTGATAGTTTTCTAACTGAAATGCCTCTTTTTACTCCTTATATGTCTACTATTTTCTACAAATCATGAAGGCATCTTATGTGTTTTTCAAAATAATCAACCTTTTCTTTATGATCAACAATCTAATTTACACCAATTATGACATCATAAGACCCTAAAGGTGCAACGTACATGTCTACTTCTAGAGTAAAACTTGGTAACTCTAAGGTTGCACCAAAAAGAAATTTATTAACGGTGTGGATAACATTATTCCCATAATGGATAGTCCATGATTGTTGCATAATTCCAACTTTTATTTTTAATTTAGAAGATAATTTACTAGAAATAAAGCATTCTATAGCACCATTATCGAAACGTATAGTTACAAGTTTACCAAATAATTTACCTAGCACTTCTATGGGTGTAGCCTATTTTTCAGTTTGTTTATCAGCTACTGCAACATGTATCTTATGTTGTTGGTTACTGTCATTTTTCTTTAGAGGGCACTGATTTACGTAATGATCCTTTCCACAGTTATAACATCCCCCAACAAGTCCTTTTCTAGGCTCAAACTTATTCCCAGCCTTGTAATTACTATTTTGACCACAAAAAGTTTTCTGCCCATTATTATTATTCTTTTGAAAATTGTTTCTGTTATTTGCATAAAGTTTATTTGTTGAAAATTGTTTCTGTTATTTGCATAAAGTTTATTTGTTGTTGTTTTCTTACTATTTTCAGCCCCAAACCTGTTTTAAGTGCCAAACATTTTCCATGTCACCTTCTTGGGTGCAATTGATGAAGAAGAGTTAGAGATATTCTTTCGATTCTCTTCCTTATGCACAAAAACTGTCTTTAATTAATGTTCTTGTCTTATGGCTTTCTCTACAACTCCTTCCATGGTGGTTGGGTTGTGTACATATACCTATCCACCTATGATAGGATTTAATCCCATTATGAACTTACGTATTCTGAATTTTTCATTATTATAGTATTGCGGTACATACTTGAGAATCTTGGTAAACTTATCCCAATATTCAGTTACCATTAGTTTTCCTTGGACTAAGTTATAAAATTCCATCATTTTTTTTATCATAATATAGTTATGACAACCATCGCTTCCTAAAGTATCCCTTAAATTGTTCCCAAGTGATTTTTTCTTCATCAATATTCAATTCAGCCTTACAGTTGTCCCACCAGGAAGATGCTTCATGGGAAAGTTGGTAACATATTTATTTGGTTTCTTCTAAGAATTTCCTTATTGCAAAGTACTTATCCATTTCACTAAGCCAATTCTTAGCCCCATCTCCCAATGTAGTACCATTAAAACTTTTGTGGAATTATTCTTTTTATCTCATTAGTAAGTTCAGCTACCAATCTGGCCTTCTTATTTTCAGGATGATTAGGTTCATTTGCATTTGCATTTGCAACATTATTATTCACTATATTGTTTTTTATCAACACTAGGATTTCTAGCATTATCATTATTTCCTGGAGGTGGTTGATTGTTATTATCAGCATCATCCTCTTCTTCCTCCTTTCCCATTACTTTTTTTTCAAGTACAACAAGAAAATATCTTGTGTCCAACATGGAAGCAAGGATCTCATATAATTTTTGTGAGGTAGCTACCTCACCAACTAGAGGTTGGTTATTTGTAGCACGTCCCCTTGTTCAAATCATTTTCTATTAATAAGAAATTAATTTTTTATTAGAGATGGACTCAAATAGTTCCAAGAGCTGCAACCTTCAGCTTATGATACCAAAATGTAACATCCTCAATTAAGACTTCATAAAATAGGATTATTTTTTTAATCATAATGTTCATTGTTCTAAATTCACATAATTTAGAACAAACATTCCTTTTCTAATCCATCACATAACAGTAAACCATATGCAGTCTATAATGACTTGGTATAAGATTGATCTCTCATTTCATGACTCGGTATTAAACCAATCTCTCATGTTTCATTATGTTCATGTGTATACCAAATATACTTTTGGTTCCTTCACCCTTTAAGGGTCAACCAAGTGTTAATGTCTAAGAAGCCTAGTTGAGTATCTGTTACTGATATTCATATGATATCATGCAATTAGACTAGGCGACATAAGATAATGCAAGCATCAGCTGTTTCTACTTCGGCCAAAGTTTAAAACATGTTTTCCATGTTTTTATTCCTAGAAGGAATACACATCAAAAGGAATATGTCTTTCACCCCACTCAAAACTATTTTCTAGTTTAGACTTCTTTGAAAACTATCAATACATTCCGGGTCTATGTTTTACACTAAATGAGGACAACTCACATGAAGTAGTGTAGATAGTATACTTATGGTGACTAAGGGTAAGTAAACATACTTGAATTGACTTACGCCAATTCAGGTTTGTTTATTCACCCTTGGTCAACATAATTTGATGTCAACACTAGGTTATATGCCTATCACAGTTTAGAGTAAAATAGTGACCTAAGATCCCACTTTATGATAGTTTTGTTAGAGGAGATGAGTGGAATATTGAGGAATAGTGGATGCTTCATAGTATCTACCTAATTACCTGCATCATTATGTGGGTACTGTGTAGCAACAACTATGTTGAGATATTCCACTTAGTTTCAATAACGAAACTGTCATACTTAACGAGCTCATTAATTCTTTAATTTTCATATTGTTAATTAGTTTATGTTTAATTATTAGGTTTCATTGCTAAGAATCAACTAATTTTGATATGATTAAACCTTAAAGCAAGGATTATATTACACCTTCTCATAATAGAAGGTATACAGATCAAATCTGCATTTATCTCAATGAATTAATT
This sequence comes from Taxus chinensis, assembly GCA_019776745.2. NCBI lineage: Eukaryota > Viridiplantae > Streptophyta > Pinopsida > Cupressales > Taxaceae > Taxus > Taxus chinensis. Next base: position 746,113,913 of record CM034149.1, read on the forward strand.
ATTCATTTCCCATTAGCCCATTTATCGATAAATATCAATATGATTTTAAAAAGTAAAGGTAAATATTTTAGGTTCATTAATTAAGTCCAACAATTAAGTATAAATCATATTTGAATATTTTTTATGTTAAATAGAGTGACTTTAATATCAATTATCCTCATCATAATATAACCTTATTATTATTCCAGTTACCTATACATCGGTTCATATTTAAATATGATATTATATCCCATTGGACCTTATAGATCTAAATATCAACATAGGTTAAAATTCATACAATATGTACTTTTCAACATAATAAGAAATTTTCCTTTTTCCTCTCATTTAAGGACTTATTATTTTATCTAAGAATCCACAATGTTACTCATAGTATATTCCTTATAAAGTTCACAATTTAATTTCAATATAAACATAGTAATTCATCTCCACATCTTATGAATAAGGTTCTACATATCATCTATATGATTTCATATCCATTCTTTCTTTATTTCATTGGACAAATGGAATTTATGTATAGTCCTTCACATAATCAAGAAAACAATCCCCATAGTGTCTAATAAGTCATGTATATGTAGTACATAGGACTATTTAATTAAACAACCAACATGATAATGAAAGGATCAAATTAACTTTATAACACATCATTCATTGGGATAATTCTAACAATAAGTTTAGAATTTGTCTTTATTCCAATCAAATTAAAGTATCATTATATATATATATATATATATATATATATATATATATATATATAGTCTATAGTAATCAACATGTTTCCAACTATTTACTATAAAAAGGGGCCATAGGCCTTTCAATTTTAAAAACATCATACTTCCAGGAAATGATACAATAATCATGTAATTAACTTAATTAACTTGATCAGTAAAATAAATGCAACTTCCTATAAGTCTCCCTTCTTTCATCTTTCACGAAGTCTATCTGTAAGATTGTTAGCATGTTACTGTTCATACGAACTGGGCATGATAGGTATTAAATCTTCTTAACAGTATGCTCTATTTAATAATTCTATGAAAATAGCATTGCTTTGAAATGAAATTATCCTAAAGTTTAAATAATATTATACATGTATTTAATAAGTCTCTATGAATTTCAAAAAAGAACCCATTAAGAGAAAGCAAGTGATTTCAAGCACTTACACCAAGTCAAACAAGATAATTTGGAAGCATACAATTAATAAAATTTATCACAAAGTAAGGTACATGGATGTTATGATTACAGTAATATTAGCACATACTCATATGACTACAGTCATACATTTTTCTATCTAAAGTCAATATAACTTTATTTGATATATATATATATATATATATATATATATATATATATATGAAAAAGTCATATAATAAGAGTCAAGTTAATGAATTGTTGTAATAAAGTATCAAGATTTCATAAGATGGTAGTTTTGTATATCCATATATGACTGAAATCAAATATCTTGCTAAATAAATTTTATGCAACTCTATTTGAATAAGTTAATAATAAGACATATATAAACTGTCATACAATGAAAATATTAATATTAAAATTTCAATATTAGCAAAGTTGACATTCATGTAAGCTATACATGTGTCACTTCTATCTTATAACATGTTAAATATGATTATGCAACTTCTTCAACCATAACTTTGTTGTCCTAACAAAATCATAACAAACCATATTTTAAATACTATAACTCGTCATAACAGTCAAGTGATACTACTTAATGGAATCTCATACCAATTTTCAAATCTTATAATCCTAAGATTACATCCACTTCCATCAAAGACAGTTCAAAAAGAAGATGTTCATCTCCAAATTATTCATAATTCATGGCATACAAGTAACAAGACTTAACTTCTAAATTCAAACATATAAATATTGAATAAACCATGCATTCCAATAAAATACAACACCTCAACTTAGATAGATAATAATTATATCTTCATAGTCCTGAGAAAGACAAGATTAAATCAATGAAATCAATCCCTTGAAGGTTCAAATTGAACTTGAACTTCATGAATACCAAGTTAAAAACCAACAACTTGATCAACCAACTATATTAGTTCCAAAAATAGCTACAATGATTATAAAAAAATGGAAACAAAGTTATAGACCTCGATTAACACATAAAAACTATTCAAGATCCTTAAGGAACTATTCAAGATCCTTAAGGATCTGTTACCATAAAATAACAACTCAGTTAGATCTGAGGGTTCCCTTAATGGACCCAAAGATATAAACTCCCAACACAACTATGGATTCCATGAGGGAACCCATTTTAGTATCCAAAATCGAACACACCCAGGTGGTATCGTCTTGGCCTTGAGTCTTAAGAAAGATAACTAAATCAAGAAGTACATTTGATAAAAACATAACAAAACCTTACCAGGTTGATTACTGAGATAAACACAAACACTCATAATATTGCAAAGTTGTATAAAAACATAAAGCTCAAAATCCAAACAACATAGTTCATAAATGTCATTAAAAGCGTATAGTTAAACCAGTTAAACCATTTCCAAAATTTATACACCCACAAGGTACTGAAAAAACTAATACCCAAACAAAACAGGTGTACTAGATCACATCCACGATCTCTTTTTTTAATAAAAATAACACTCAGAGTTAACTTGATTTTCCCAGCGAACTGGGTTTCATCAATAACAAGTTTACTTGATTAGGAAGCACTAAATGATCTAAATCAAGCATTCATAGAACATTAAAATGACTCAAAGTAGCTATCTTCCAAATATCAAGTTACATTACAGATTACACTTCCAATAATCACTTAAAAAGATTTTTCCAAATAGATTGAACCAAATTCAAAATTCCATCAAATAAACAACCAAGATACTAAACACAACCAAGAACCAGAGATCAAATTCATAAGAGAGCAGAGTTATTTTCAAGATTCCATTAAACATAGTAGAAAATTTAAAAGAGTTAGAGCCTATCATGCCTGGTATAGCTCCTGTAAATATTTTCCAAGATCCCAGAGATTCTTTCTAATCTCCCGTAAAAGATATCACAAAAATTTTGTAACAAAACCACTGAAATTCCATTATTCCCTTTCTCCTCATTTTTATAAAATTAGCAATAATTTTCTTCCACTAAAACCTCCATGCAATAAAGAGGTCATAAATGAACCAGAAATGAACTAACAGTTTGAACCACAAAAGATCAACATGCAGAGACATATAGCTTGAAATACCCAATGAAAAATGAAAACCAACTCCAACGCCTTTTCCAAAAACCATCTCTCCATTTCCAAGGTGGTTTTTTCTCCATCAAGACCATAAATGCCATGGTACAATGTCATTTTCCACCCAAAAACTGCCAACCATTCATTCAAACTTAGCAATAACTAATAGTTCAAAATAAACAATTCCAAACCTTTTAGTGATCTAAAATAATGTGCATGCCAAAATAGACTGGGTCATTACCAAAGATCGTGGTGCATGTCATTAAACACCAAATTTAATTCACCAAGTACTCCTAAGAAATGGTGACACCACCTTTACCTTAACCCACCATTCCAAACAATGTTAACCATAGTTGTCTATAGGTTAGGTCCTAGGTTCATAGATAGGTTTTAGGTTCCCACTTATTAATGTATCAACCTTAGCTTAGGTTGATAAAATAATTAATATACACTAGGTTATTAATAAGTCCATTAGTTTATATTTTTATTAGAATAGGTTAAGTTTAGGTCCCTTAATATTCAACAAGATCATCATCCTTAATAATAATCAAACCAAATAAAAATCAAGCAACAATGTGATTTTATTAATAAGACGTCACAAAAATTATCACTTACCACCTTAGAATAGGATACAGTAAGCCTTTAAGAAATTAAAATAAGTCGATGCCATAATCAAATTCCCAAGGAGATCAGTAGTTATATGAATGTGATAATAAAATGCAATTTAAAATCAATTACTTCCAAATAAGATAGTATGTCAGTAATAATAATGAAGTCAATTAGACTTATAAAATATGATCGTAATAATATATCGGTAAAAGGTATGCCTTGGATCACTGAAATTGATCTACGGTGTTGTCTTTCTCCAAATGTAGATGTAATAATCTAGGGAAAAGAAAAATCATATAAAAATTTTGATTAACCTATTACCTGTTTATCCTTTTGTCCCAAGAATCTAGGTTCTCTTTCCACAAGTCAAAATCACTTGGTTTATTTCTAAAAACTAGTAAAGTGAGTATTCAATGGAAATTATTATAAGTGTAATAATATCATAAGAGTATTTAATAGTCAGAAATTCATAGATTTTTATATCATTAGAGCAAACATGATCTTCTAGTTCCTAAGAGCTCAACAACTCAGAACAGAAATCACATGTCAACGTTTACAAATTTCAGTTAAGAAGCAAGTACATATATCAACATGGTAGAGGCATTACATACCTCCCCTCTAAAAAGTATCATTGTCCCGATGGTTAACTTAGTCCACATTTTTTTTAAGAATATAGGCATAAATATAACGTATTCATCCATAAAATTCCTAAACACTAAACAGAATTATGGAAATTCAATTTTTCCTCAATCTTATTACAACATCATAAAGTTGTTTCAGTACTTATTTAAAAGTGCTTACCAAAAAATGGAAAAAATTAGAGATAGTTTTTTAAATCAAATATCCAATATCACATAAATCAGAAATTTTCTGTTCAAAAACAAATGAGGAAAAATAGTTTTCATATATTTAATATTATCCCAAGTTGCACTTTCTTCATTAAACGGGTCCCACTGGACCTTGCATTGACTTATTTCATGGTTTCGCAAGTGGAAGTTACAATTTTCAAGCACCCTTACGGGTTTAACCATGATTATTCATGGGTCTTGGACCTACAAAGAATTCCAATTCAATACATGTGACGAATCTGAAACATATTTCTTAAGAAATGAAATATGAAATATGCTCTAGGTCATGGGGAGCAAGCGTTGTTTTTACTTGCTGAAAATATGGATCAAACATCATTGCTTTCTTTACTTCATCTTTAAACTAATTTCTCAAAGTTATAAGTGTGGAAATGTGTTTCCTATGACTTAGCGCATCTGTCACTCTATTTTATTTACCTTTAATGTAGCTTATATCAAAGTCATACTGAGACAAAAACTCTAAGCATATTCATTTTCTCGCATTCAAATTTTGTTGTGTAAAGATATATTTCAGCCCAAGGTGGCCAATTTTTAGCCCAAAGGGTTTACCCAAGAGATAATGTCTCCATACTTGAAGTGCATGTACTATAACAGTAAGCTCTAGTTCATGGGGAACATAATTCATCTCGTGTAACTTGATTTTTCTGCTTTCATATGCTATAACATGATCATTTTGAAGTAGTATACCCCCTTATCCTTCTCTGGAAGCATCTGTAAAAATTGTAAAGCTTCTATTTGGATCTGGAACAGTCAAAATACGTGGTGTAGTTAACTATTATTTTAGTATTTTAAATTTTGCTTCATATTTATCACTCTCAAACAAACTTTTTGTCTTTCTTTTGCAATGAAGTAATTGGGGCAGCAACTTTTGAAAAGTCCTTAACAAATTTTCTGTAATATCTGACAAGCCCCATGAAGCTTCTAACTTCGTGAACATTCTTAGGTGTTGGCCAATCAATTATGGCAGCAATCTTTAATGGATCAACTAATATTCCATCCTTACTTATAACATGTCCCACATAAAGTACTTCATTTTCGTAAAAGGAACATTTTGACAATTTTCCAAACAATTTTCTCTTTCTTAAAATCTCCAGTACAATCATTAAATGTTCATTGTGCTCCTCTATGATTTTAGAATAGATAATAATATAGTCCAATAATACAAGTAAAAACTTGTCCAAGTATTCTTGAAAGATATTATTCATCAAATTCATGAAAGTTGCAGGTGCATTTATTAAAACCGAAAGGTAAAACAGTGAATTCATAATGTCCATACCTTGTTCTAAAGGTTGTTTTATGAATATCCTCATATTTAATTCTCAACTGATGATACCTAGATCATAGATCTATAATTGAATAAACTGATGCACCACGCATCTAATCAAATAGATCATCAATCCTTGGAAGAGGATATATGTTTTTGATTGTTGCTTTATTTAACATTCAATAATCAATGCAAAGTCTAAGTTTTCCATCTTTCTTTTTTAACAAAGATCACCATTTCTCCCCAAGGCGAGACACTCAGTCTTATCAAACCTTTAAACAACAGTTCTTGTAACTGTGCCTTCAGTTTAACTAATTCAATTGTATTCATGTGGTAAGGTTCTTTGTAAATAGGTTCAATTCCTAGTTTAATTTCAATTGTGAAGTCAAACTCTTGTTTTGGTGGAAGACTAGGAAGTTCTTCTGGAAACACATCGTTGTACTCTTGTAGTAGTGGGTATTTTCCATAAAACCACTAACTTATTTTGTTGTTTTAGATAAGTTCTTCTACATTATTTTAAAGAATGAATCCTAGTGCATGGTCATTCCTATGGATGGTGATTAAGGACTACCTTATGTTGAGTCAGTGAATAATGAAAAGTGTATTAACCCTATTTATAATATTACAACACAAGGCATAGAGTAGTTTGATCACACACTATATTTTATCGTCTAATATGATGACATCCATTATGTGTCTGACACCACATATGTTGTTTATGATATCTAGTCTCAAGGTTCTTAAGAGCTTGTTGGTTGAGATTATAGAGTTGTGAAGTCAAACAAGTGCTCACTACCTCATGCTCAGAGATTATCTAGAATGAGGTGTGTGTGGCACTTGAGGAAATACACATTTTCCATGATATTAGGGAACTAGTAATATTTAACATTTCCTCAAGAAAATTGAAGAATACATGCATATGGAGAAAATGTGCATCCATGTATTGGTCCACTCCTTGAGAGGTACTATGACATGATGCTGGAAAAATCATCACCCTATGTTAAATATGTGGGTACAAGCGTAGGATTTTATGCATTTCATATTCAAGAAAACCAATCACGTGTGTGCCCTACCAAGTTATAGTGGAGTCACCAAACTTGAAGATCACTTGGTTAAGTGTGAAGAAATTTAAATGACTAAACCCTAGGCATTTCCACTTTATTTTAGACACGTGCATTTTATCACACTTTACATTCTTATGTAGGTACTTGGTATGTCAACTAAAAAGTGCACCATGAGACAACCAATTGGGAGGAGTTAAAGTCTACATTTGTGCATACTTTTACATTTTACTCCTACATACTAGGATACAATCTTTACAATGGGTTTGACATGATATTAGGGGTGATGATTCTTTCATGGAGGAGCACATGCTTGTTTTTTGTAATGAAAAGGGGATGGATTTACTAAGGAATTTTGAAGAACATATCGTTAACAGAAATTCTAGTGGGGATGACAAGCAAGTCTAGATAGATAGGAACTGGTTGCAAAAAGGTAAGGTGAATGTGGCTTGTCAAGTAGATGAGGATCCTATAAACAATCACCTATGTGTCAAAAATTCATATGGCTCATGTAAATTTATTGACACAAAGGACCTTGTAATGATATGTATCATGAGTCCATTAAGTTTGTAAAGATAAAAATTATCTCTAAAGATGAGCCTAAGGTAGTGAAAATTGGTGATTACTGGTCAAAAGGCATAACTATCAAAGATAGTTGAGTTTCTAAGAGACTACCAAAATTTGTTCCCATAAATCTACAAGTAAATGAAAGTGTTCATCTATCATTTGGGAGGATGCATGCACACTAATATCAAATATGATAACATTTTGGTTAATGACGTGATCAAAACTATTGATGATTTTTAATGGGTGATCCCAATGGTAATAAGTATAAAAAAAATGGGTGTACTTGCATCTATGTGGATTATTGGCATCTTAATGTAGTTTGTATTTTTGATCCATATATAATGTCTTTTACCCAATAAATTCAAGGTGTCACGTGGCATGAGATATATACTTTCACTGACAACTTCTTAGGCTATAATTGAGTGTAGATTGATGAGGATAGGAAAAATAACTCTTTCACTACTAAGTGGGGTTTATTTCATGTATGTTGTGATGTCTTTTGGATTGAATATTGCAACTACAATTCTCTCACACATCATTGTTATTTCCTTTAAATATTGTATCCTCAAATTTCTTCAAGTGTATCTTAATTATTGAAAAAAATATGGGTTAGTCATGGATCATTATGACTACTTGTGCACTATGTTTGAGTGATGTAAACAACTCCAAATCTATTTAAACCTCAAGAATTATGTTTTTTATACTCTATTTGACACCTTTTTGGGACACATCATCTATCGAGAAGGACTCTTGGCTGATCTAGTCAAGATTACATTGATTCTTCTTATGGAGGTTTTTACAAAATCAATGAGATTTGTGTGCATTCTTGGAACAAGCTAGTTACTGTTAGAAACACATAAAGGGATATGATAAAATTACCATGCCCTTAGAGGAATTACTTTGCAAGTGCGGGATTCTTGAGTGGTTGTTATATTAACTACATGCCTTCAAAATGCTCTGGGAGAAGTTGGAAAGCGTGTCAATTTTAGATTTTCCTGATTAAATGACTCGTTTCCATGTTCATGTAGAATCATCTAGAACAATTTTTGGTACCATCCTTACATAGATAGGAAAGGAAAATATGGACCACCCCATCTATTTTGTACGTAGAAAACTCACATCTATGGAAAAAATTATACAACTAAGTGTGAAGGTCTTACTATGATCTATACACTCCATAAATTCTACTAGTACTTATTAGCCACTCCTTTTTTGTTTTATATTGATAATATTGTATTGCAATATTTGGTAAATAAAACTATATTGGATGAAATTATTTTTTGACAAATCATCTTATTCTAGGAATTATAGTTTTCTGTTATTGTGAGGCTATGAAAAAATAGTCCTAGACTTGGCCATTTATCGTGAATTACCTCAAGTCGGTCTATTATAATCTAGATGAAGGCATACCAGATATAATAATTTTTTGAAAAAAACTTGTACCCACTGAGCTTGAAGACATTTCAATATTTTTGATTTCTATACATGCACCTAACACCCTGAACACATAGGAGAAGAAATAATAAGTAGTGCTCATTTCCCCTTACCAACTTATTAGAGGTAACTTGTACAAGATGGGGTGAAAAGAAATATTATGCAAATGTGTCTTGGAACATGATCAACATGAAATATTATGTGAAACACATGAATGCATTTAAGTTGGACACTATAATGGAGAAACAACCACTAAGAAAATGTTGATAGAAAGTTTGCAGTAATCAACACTTTTCAAAGACCCCATGACATATGTCCAATGTTACGACCACTATTAATGCATAGGTAAGCCTAATGGAAATGATGAAATGTCTTTATATCCTATGATTAGATAGGATCTGTTATCCATATTTCACCCCTAGGAGAAGTATTGGATCAGCCACGACCCCATAGAGAAAGAACCAGAGAAAACATGTTTAAATCTTACAAACAGGTCACATAAGGACTCAACAATGGAGTGGTGGGGCCTACACAAGACTAAATGACCCTATGCAAGAAGAAAGAGAAGAAATGGATATGTCGAGTGAATCCATGTCTTAAATCTATTTAACAAGTTACATGTGGGCTCAGAAATAAAATAACAGGGTCAGAGAAGGAGGAGCAACATCACAGAGAAGCCAGGAGAAAGAAAGAGAAGAAATGGAAAAGATCCAAAGTCTTTAGGCTCAAAACAGTTCAGAATGAGTCCAAAACTTGACTAAGTATGGAGGAGAGAGCGGAGAGAGTCACATGTCAACATGGTGCTTCTCTAAAGTTGAATAAAAAAGGGTAAGCTCAAACGAGCACCAGGCTTCCACATGTCCAAAGCCCCAAAATTTGCACGGCTGTTAAAAATTCTCCTACTTGGGGGAAGGGGCCAAGTGTCGGCTCAGTGCAATTCCAAAATGGGAGCCCAAGGCAGAGACTCAAACTTGTGCTAGCCCTCCACGTAGCAAGCGGTCAACAGAGGTCAAAAGGTGAATAGGGCGGGCCTCAAAAAAGACTAAGTATAGAAGTGTTGGTGGAGACTGCCACATGTCCAAGCAACGCATGTCCAAGGGTGAATCCAAAAGTGGAGACTCAAATACGTGCCAGCTTGCCACGTAGCCCAAGGTCCGAAATGGTAAGAGGGGCCGTTCAAAATTCCAAGAGTCTGTGGAGGCTTCCAAGTATCAACCTGATGCTCCTTCAAAGGCAAATCTTGATCGGGATTTTAAGCAAGCACGGAGCCTCCACACGTCCAGTCTTAAAAAGGGGACAGAGTCACATTGAATAGTCAATGCATGATGGCATGCCGGTGGAGAGTGCCAAGTGTCCAAATGGCACTAGTTCAAGAGCAAGATTGAAAGGGGGGTTTCTAAGCAAGCGTCAGGCCACCGTGTGTCCCCAATCAAATATATGACCCCACCGAGAAAAGGACTTAGGCAAAAAACATAAGTAAATTGAAGTTATCATGGAGGTTGCCACATGTCAGTCTGACGTTATTTCAAGAGTGAAGGGTAGGGGCCAAATATCGAAGGTGCATGAGGCTGCCACGTGGACCCTATAGGGGAATATTCTTTAAATATTGCGCTCTATAACCCTAATATTCAAATGGCCATATCTTTCGATTGGAGAATCAGATTTGGGTAAGAGTAGACTTTCTGGAAATTTCTCGACACCCTCTACACCTTGGCAACATAAAATATCATTTTTGGGAAGGCTCTGGTAGGTGAAAACTAGGAAAAAGTCTTCTAGGCCATTAACACAGAATCTGATCTCTTCAACTACCAGATCTGATTTGATTTGATCCGCTGGAGAACTAGAAGTGACATATTGTGGGTGGATTTATAGAAGGCATTGATATTCAGTGGTTGAGCTTTCAAAATGGGATTTAATGCGTATCTCAGGGTGGTTGGAGGGATTCAAATTCTTCCCTCTTCACTCTCGCATTCTTTATATATATTGTAATAAAGGGGCAATTTCAAATGATTTTTCATTCTTCCTCTCTGTCTCCCCCTCTTTTTCTTCCTTAGGGTCGAAAATGGGGCTCTAACCTCCTCCCCTTCTCTGTAAATGGAATTTTTTGCCTCTTGCTCATGAATGATGTTCTGTGCAAACTTCTGAAGTAATAAAAATGTGTTTTGTGATGCATTTGTCCATCATTTTCTCTTTTTGGTAGTTTCTTCTTACCTCTCTTCATTACAGGGTATATATACATGTTTTGGATGTTTGTTTGTAGATATGGGAGTTGTGTTTGTTGGGTTTGAAATGTTTTCTGTGTGAATCTGATCTTTGTCTTGTGATGCAGTTGTTCATCCTCTCCATTTCTCACCTCCCTTCATTTCATGGAAGTTTGGTTAGATGATTAAAAATTTTCCTTCTCTGTTGTATCACCATTTTAGTGTAGGCTCTATTTTTTCTTGTTTTCTTTATCTCTCTGTATCCTTGGATAGTTAGATTAGGATTAGATTAGCTTTCCTGCAATAGAATAGCTTGTGGTAGGTAGTTTAGGAAGAGGAACCAGCCTTCTCTGGAGATTTTTCCCATTTGCAAGGTCCCACACCTCGGGGAAATCTCAATGTTATGCAATTCACACCAAATGACTCTACCTTATAAAATCATATCTGACAACTCATTTGGGGGTGCTTTGATTTTGCACTAATGGGATCCTTGTAAGAAATGGCCTCTTGAGTATGTGGGCCCTATTACTCTATTTATGCATAGGATGAGGGATTAATACATAATCATAGTGACAAACTATATCACTTGTTATGATGAGTCCATACTATTAAAAGCTTTACACTACCACAAATACTACTATATTTCTTTGGGAAAACATCATTAGTTGTTATATATGTCCTCTAAGTTTAACAAGTGACATGAGTACTCATTTCCTAAATGAGATTGTGTATCCTAATTTTTAAGTTTATGGTTGTGCACCAAAAAAATACTCCCTATCACCTCCAATCCAATAGATCTATGGAGGAATTCAATAAGATCTCAAATACCACTCTTACTAATATATTAAATATAGGAAATCACGATTGGATGAAAAGGTTTTATTTTTTTTGGATTACAAAATGAAATATAATCAGTTGCAAAAAGTGACCCCAATTTAACTTGTGTTGGGTTTGTAATCTATCCTACCTATTGAATTCATGATCCCATATCTAATGATAATGCATGTGGGGCATGTGGAGGACAAAGAGTCAATTGTTGCATGAATTGAGGCATTAATAAAGGTGGATGAGAAGCACATGATCATATAATAGAGCTATAATGTGAAGGATTGATATAAGGTGTAACATGATCACTAAATTAAAAATAAGGTTTCCAAAAAATGGAACCCTCATGTTCCTTTATGATTCAATGTATGCCCACCCAAGGAAATTATAAATTCATGGGTTAGGACCTTATGAGGTTCATGCCATTTTTCCTGTCGGGGCTTGTAAGTTAAAAAATTGAGCGGGGACATGTTATTGAGTAACTTTAATGGTATTCAGATGAAACCCTACCATCCTTGAAATTTTTTTGCTTTGTAATAAGGCATATTCCATATTCATTAATAATAAATTAGTAAGTAGAAGTTTAGTTGTAAATTGAGTGAAGTTAGGTACAAATGTTAAGATAAACTAGTGCTTTTAAATATGTGAATTTCCACACATATTTTAATCACTAGTATGGAAAAAATAATATTCAAGTACCTCTTAGAGTTAGTCATTTCTAATTTTGTCTCAAAATAAATGATTCACCTATATTCTTGCATAACTGAGGAGTGAGTGATGTAACTTTTATAATTAATTTTTCATTTCCTATGATAAAAAAAAATCACACTAAGATGTTAGAGTCATTTTTGAATTTTCCATAGGACCACACATGATTTTAATATGGGGTGGAAAGAGGTTGGGTTTTTCAATTATGAAGACTTGTACAATGGCAAGGTTCATATGTCTTATTGTGGATAAAGGATATCAATATATCGTGTAAGAACAATGTGACTAATTTGATATTTTGAGACAATAACATGAGAATGAGACATAATGGAGCATGAGATAAAGGGTGGGAAATAAAATCATGTATGCAAGGTAACTATGAGATAAGGAAGTTCACAAGGAAAGTAATGTATTGAGCACACTAGGGGTAGTGCATGGTCTAGGAACATAGAAGGAAAAGTGTAGGAAGATGCATGAGGGGAAGTCACACCTAAAATTTTAAAAGTGATGTCTCATGAAGAAGGAAAATTCATGGTGATGACATCACCACCACACTTGTGTTTAAAATTTGAAAATCACATGGGAATCGAAATACATCCAACAACCATTAAACAATACATGTTAATTAGGTTTTAAAAAGTGTGAAGAGGAAATTGATGTGGTGTAGCATGGTGAGTTTGGAAAAGTATAAATATGGGTGGAAGATTTTATTTGAAACAAAATTTACATTCAAACTTCTTGAGCTCCTTGAGAAGGAAAAATTATGAAGTTGTAGAGCTCAAAAAAATTGAGTTTGGAAGCCATTGTTGGATAGTTTGAGTTCTTCATGGCTTGGAAGAGTGAAAAAACGGTAAAATATATAGTAATTGTAGAATTACATGTTAAAAATATGGTTGGTCTCCGTTAATGTGGAGGTTAAGGTCAACCCACTAAGACAAAGGGCTTTAGGAAAAATAATCTCCTAAGGGTGAACTAGAGAGGGTTCAAAATAGTAATACAGAGAGAGAAAAAAGGAATTAATGAGGCACATGTAATGACACCCACGATAGAAGAGAAGCTAGGTAGGTCAAGATATGAATAAGTCGAGGAAATGGAAGAAGAGTTGGGTATAATTATCATTCAATAAGAAGTAGGCACTGAATGATTTAGGGAGGAATAATATAAAAATGGAACCTCGTGAAACCATATAAGAGAGTGAAGAAGGCCCCCAAGACTCCTTCCCCCACCCACAATGTGTTTATGAAGATACAATACCCCATGAAAATGTTGCATGGAGAGGAATATACATTAATGGTAACTTCCTAGAAAGTAAATGAATATAACTATTACACTCTAGGCCATGATTCCATGCTAGAAAATGATTACATGGTGCAAACAAGTAAGAAGAACCCTATGGGATGATTCATATTTGATGATAATGTAAACTGTGTGTTGTAATACATAGGGTTGTCATAATTATTTGAGTTTCCATACTTTGGTAAACCCTTGGAGTTGGTACATTTTTGTATTTGTTCATTCATGAAGGACATTTCTATTTCACAAGATGAAGGTTAAGGATCACTTATTCTTATGATTATGTCAAGATATCTTCAAGGAGGCTCCAACTATAATAAAAGGGGCGAGTTTCGACCAATGTGGAAAAGGGGGAAAGTTAGAATTACTAGTTAGTATCATCCTTAAGTAGAAAAAATATGACGGAGGTGAGTGGATGAGACAAGATAAATAGACTGAGCACGAAAACATTTTGGTCCTTTTGGGTGAGAAACTGCAAGAATGTGAGGGGTTGGAAAGAATTTTAGGTGGAAATATTGTCACCACATTAAAATATTTTTGAATTTTACATACCAGGAAGTAGTTATAGAGGTGCGTATCCAACCTAAACATCAAAAATAAAAGTCCCTAGGAATATAATTTTATACAGTTAAGGATGAGGTTATGCATACATAGTTATTGCAATAGGTTGAAGAGATGGAAAAAATATAAACACAAAGAAAGATGAATTCAAGTTGTGCATTGCTGAACTATAGAATCAAGCTCTTAAGAAGAAAATCCAACTTCAAGAAGTGAGAAAGAAAGTGGTCAAAATTTTGAGTGCAATAAAAGAAAAATCCAAGAGTCCTCAAAATGTTACCAAATTATTGAAGGATTCATTCACACATGTGAATGGCATAATACAAACTATACATGTCATATTGATGAGGTGGTAGAGTTTTGAAGATCAACCACATAAAGAGGTGACTTAAATTTTTGAAAGTGAATTGGTGAAAGGGTTACCCAAGGGTGAGAAACCTCATTACTATGGAGTAATGAAGTATGTATATTTTTGGCATAGTATAAAAAATTTGGTCCAAAATAGGTAAGGCACGAGACTTGGAAACGTCTTGAGCCCTTCTAGTGGCATGCATGAAGAAGAAAGGAAGGAGTGAAAAATTCCATATGTAAGGAATGGAAGAAGCACTGCCAAATAGAACACATGGAATGGACTAAGTGGATGAACTTAGGGTACATGAGAAGAAAAGGAGGATTTGACACAATGCATGTGAAATATTGGTTATTTTTTTGCATGTGACATGTGCAAGAACCAAAATACACTAAAATTACATGAGATGTGAGACTCGGGTTGGTGACAAGAAGATCAAGTGAGATCTAAACATCAATTGAGAGAATTTCAGTAGAAGACTCAAAATATTTTAGAGTATACTAGAATCGCATTATTAGATTGCGAGAGAAGTGGGTACATTAGGGATAGTGGTGGAGTAGATAATCAGGGATCTTAGGGTGACAAAAATATAGAATACCAATGTGTGTTATTGACATACATTACATAAATAATGGTAGATGAAATCTTTGTGACTTCCCAAGGGTTCCTCTGCTACAACCTTGGGCCTTTTTGTTCTCAATTTCCTTAACTTGGGTGTCATCTCGCTATAACTGCGTGCCCTAGGTGTTTTGTCTTCCAAATTCCTTCTACCCAAGCCCAGAAAACTTCTGACTACTTATAATGCACATAACCCTTCTTTGTGCTCCACTTTCGGCTCCAACTCACTTCTTCACAAGGACTCATGCACAACTCTCAAGTAGTTCTAGTTTGCACAAAATATGTGTCACTCTTAAGCTCGTCTCACTTAACTCACAAGTCTTCTTCAAAGGAAAGGTATCCAAATGACTAACCTAACCTATTATTTATACTTTTCCATGGCCCATAATGTTGATCCAATTTGTACTTCCAACCAATGCTTTTTAAGTCACTTTTCAAAACAAGTACATTTTTCGTTTGTGACAACTTTCATGACTTCACTTCGCACGCTACATTCGTAACCTTCTGGCAGGCTAAACTAATTCTTAGCCACATACCTCCTCCATGCTCCTCCCTGTTCCAAAGTACAAAACCTTCATGTCATATCCCAAGTAGTTTCATATGCCACTGCCTACCTCATGTTACACTATGCGATCACTTTCCCTACGTGGTCTTCAATCATCTCAAATTTCTTTAGAACACTTATATCTAGCACTTATCATATCTTATATATTTTCACATCAACATTCCAAAAGAAGCCTTCAACCAAGATAACATGTATCAAGAGGGAACCAACAATTCTCATCTCAATACTATCAATCCACCCACACTAAAAGTATGTGTGGTCCTCTGCACATGAAATCACTTGGATAGTAATCAGCTACTGGCGTGAAAACGTGCTTACTATAACAAAATACTCAACTAAATTGACAAAGCATAGCGAAAATGAAAGGAAACACATGTAAAGGAAATGCATTAAAGAAATCTAATCTAAATGGTAATGTTACCTTATTACAAACACCAATGAGACTTATTTATAGTAGGGCTTCAGCCTACTCCTGTTAAAGTAATCGAGAAACCAAGTGTGCCATCTAATGCCTGTAACTGGAAAGCACCTGAATCAAGTATATAAGTCACAACATATGGTCCCAACCAATTCACTTGTAACTTTCCAGGGTGGCATGTAAAAACTTGGAATCATAAAGAAGAACCATCTGTTTAACCTCAAGCTATTTATTCTTAATGTGCATATCATGTCATGCCTTCTATCTGGCCTTTTCTGTCTTCTGACTCCAATGTGCTATAGTGTGCCTTTCATCCAACTACATCATTTTATCAATGCGCTCTTCAAGTGATTTATCATCATCCAATCCACCTACACGTGCAATGTGTAGGGAAGGTAACATAAATTCCACTGTTAAAATAGCCTCTACACCAAATACCAACTGAAAGGGTGTGGCCTTATTCAATCTTTTGTAAGTTGTCATGTACATCTAAAGTACAACAGATACTTTATCATCCCAATCATTTATTCCAACATCACAAATATTTTTCAATGTATCTCCTAATATATTTTTGAAAGCCTCAGTAATCCCATTAGCATTTGGGTGATAGGGCAATGTCTTATGATGCGCCACCATAAACTCTGCCAATAATATCATGATGGTCTCATTAGGAAAATGAGTGCTCCTATCACTTGTCAGACTTAGTGGACATTCATACCTGTTGATTATGTTCTCCCACATAAATCTTGCTATTATAGCTTCCATGCAATCCTTTGTAGGTGTGCTTCTACCCACCTTGTAAGATAATCTGCACAAGTTATAATGTAGTGTGATCCAGTCATGCGTGGGTGGGGAAATAGGACCCACAAATTCAATTTCCCACTTCTCAAAAGGTTCTACACTTGCAATAGGCCTCAAATACATTTCATCCCTATGCCAAGGATTTCCAAGGCGTTGAAAATGGTCACAAGCCTTACAATATTCTATACAATCCTTATATATTGTTTCCCACCAAAGGCCTACTAACAAAATCATTGTGTGGTAGTATTTCTTACATAATGACCACCTACAATTCCACCATGAGATTCATCCATAATGGCAGTATGCTCATGTTCAAGTACACAACAGCACAAAACTTCATCACAACCTAACTTGTATAAATATCCACCAATTAACATGTAAGGGCGTGACGTGTATGGAAAGTTGTTTCTTCTCTAAGTGCCTCCATCCCTTCAGGTGCCACACCTATATGCAAAAATACAACAATGTCTTCTAAGTCATAGGGCACTTGGTTCAATTTGAACAACTTTGCATCCAGCATTGTGTCCTCAATTCTCTGCATGTCCTCCTGAGTTAATCCTTGATAAATGATTTGGTCCTGAATTTCTCTTTCCTGGCTTTACCACAACTGTAAAGTCAAATTCCTGGAACAACAGAATCCAATGGCATATGCACCCCTATAAAATGGGCTTATTAACCAAGTACTTAAGTGTCATGTGATCTGTATAAAATATAAAGGGAGTTTCCAGCAAGTATTGTCTAAACTTATACAACACGTAAATCATGGACAATATTTGCACTCTGTAGTTGTATAATTTTGTTCAGTTGGTGTCCAATTTCCTACTCCCAAAACATATAGGATGATCAATAATCCCATCTCCAGGTTATGTTAATACTACACCAATGGCCATGCAAGAGGCATCAACATGCACATGAAACAACTTATCCTAGGAAGGAAAGAAAAAAATGGGTGTAGAAGTAAGTTTTCCTTCAATGTCTCAAATGTTATATGTTGCGCCTCATCCCAATGAAACTTTCCCTTACTCTTCAACAATTCCTCCAAGGGCACTACAATCTTAGCATACCCCTTAATGAACTTTCTATAATACCATGTATGTCCTAAGAATCCATGCACCTCACTCTTATTGGTAGGCTCCTCTAAGCTAAAATAACTATGACCTTAGCAGGATCTACCAACAAGCCTTCTTTGTAAATAATGTGTCCCAAAAAGTTCCAAAGGGTGTAACAAAGATACACTTCTTAATATTCAAAGAGATGCTTAACTACTTACATCTCTCAAACACGAGTCTCAAGTTGTCACAGTGATTTTTTACCAGCCCATATACATAGTCCAATCATCTAAGTAAACATGTAAAAACATGTATAAAGTCTTCAAATGCTTGCACAACAATGCGTGAAAACATTGTAGGTGCATTCTTAAACCCAAAAGGCATAACCGTGTATGCAAAACTTCCCCACTCAGTGGTGAAATTTGTCTTTTCTTGGTCTTCCTCTTAGCAATCTGCACCTAATGATAACCTAGAGAATCCATCAGTGAAAGAGTAAATCTCACACCCTACAATGCCTTCCACAGATCTCCTCTGTAAAAGGTGTGGGAAAAGGATCTATGACACAGTAACATTCAACTCCCTGTAATCCACACAGATCCTTATCCTACCATATCCTTCTTTATGCTTATCACCATAGGACTAACCCACTCTGATTCCTCAATGGGCTCAATGATTACTAGATTTCAACATCTTATCAATCTCTTCCTTTACTTTGATGTGCAGATTAGGATTCATCCTGTAAGGCCTCTTCCTAACCTGGGTGTACACCTTCCTTTAACTTGATCCTCATCTCACCCAAAGAGGGTATGCACTCCCTTCAACTCATGATAACCTCATGGAAATAAATCCTGGAAGTTCACGCAACAGCTCAATTATCTTTGACACCTCTTGTTCAAACCAATAGTCACCAATAATGGCCTCTTTAGGTTCTACATCTGTCCCAATGTTGACCTTCTTTGTTTTCATAGGCTCATGGTAAGTGCACACCTTCTCATCTACACTATCCAAGACCTCATGTGTACCTATAGTGTGATCAACATCCTATTCTCCACTTCTTCATCATCAATCATATACACTAGTTTACCCTTTCTCTTTTTCTAGCCATGTGTGCACCAAGCTTCTCCTCATCTATCTCTTCTTCATCAAAGCACGCCTCCAAGTCTAACTCTCCAAACATATCTAATAGGAGTTCTTCAACCTTTTCACTATCCCCCATCATAAATGCTTTATAATCTATAATGCTTCATTCATCAGAGGTTTAGTAGAAAAATAGTCAAAGGTCTGAATCATACCTGAAGTCATCTTCTTGCCAATTAACTATTACTCTTGTTAATTCTTCATGAACATACCATGTGCACACAACCACTTAGAGTGGCATAGAACTTATGTACCCAGAGTGATGGTGGAAAGGCCTCTGTCCCTCCATCTAGAGTCTCTCACACTTTTGAACGTGATGTGAAAAGAATCCTTCCCATGAAATTCAATATTTGTGAAGGTACATTGCTCCTAAGAAACCTAGTAGAGAAGGTGATTCTCACTTCTCGCCACTCCAAAAGGTTATCTCTGTGTGTAGTCCACCAACACGTAGTTGTCCCACGTAGGGTATAAATCAGCATATTTCTTCCTTTCTACTTGATCTTCCACTGAGCTTCCATGGTGCACAGAAATATGTCAGATTTCCTTCACCAGTGTACTGAGGTACTTGGTTATGACCCAAACAATGAACAGCGTGTCACGACCTGATCACACAGTAACCATGTATTCTTGATCTCTCACCTAACCATTTCATATGTTCCATGCACCTAGTTATCATAGGAAACACTAGTTGTATCACTCATAGACTGAGCATCATCCCACTGAATAACACCTTCTTTAGATGGCTCGAGTACTTCAAGATCTCTGATGGTGCGCACATAAATTCTATTAAGATCCTCCTCACTTAAAGGTTCTACATAAGGTGTAGCTTTCCCATCTGTCAAAAAAATAATCATGTGCTCTTCCTTGTTCTCAAAACTGATATAACCTTTATTAAGTGTAGATCAGCATTATTTGCATAACACCAAGGGTTCCCTAAGAAATGATGGAAAACTATCTTCTTCTGTAAGCGCCAAGACCTCAAATTCCCCAGTAAACTTGGCCCCTTGTATAGTAATAGTGGCATCCTTTCAATACTCCAATGGGCATGGCTCTAGTCCTTTTTTCCATATATAACACATTTGAAGATGGTTGTAATGGTGGTCTCCCCCATCTAATTCCATGCATCCAAAGTGAGGTACATTCACTTCTGCACCTGTATCAATCAATATATTACTCAACAACCACCCATTAAAAACTGCATTCAAAGTGATCTCTTTATCATATTCAAGACTGTGAGGAGGTAAGTTCACATGCAATATTTGTCTCTCGCACTCAACTCCAGCGTGGTACCTTGCTCCCTTAACCATTCCCCTAAAAAAGGAATGATGTTTTCCTGGCAAGCATCTTACAAACCTCTTTCAAGTCATCAACATATTTCTGAGGCAACTCAACTACCTTCACTACTCCATCTTTCGTGACTGCTCCTTCAAGAATTGTATCTCACCCTACAAGTTTCTAATAACCTCCATAGTTTCCTAATAATACTTCTTTCTGATGGGAAGGATCTAGATACTTTTTCATTTAATACCTCTTCCTTCTGTAATAACAGGCTTCTGCTTTGGAATTCCCATGAGTGCATGTAGCCTTAGTGTGTAGTCTGACTAACATAGGAAACATCTCAGGATCAAGGTTCCATCTTCAGCATCCACTGATCTTCCACAACACATTGTACTCTAACCATTCCTTGTGCCCTTATCTTGCTTTATGTTGCTTTTCTCATATGCTCATACAAATCTAGGCATTCTTCAAACTTGTGATTCTTTCCGCACCATGAGAAAATAATGTTCTGAGGGAATTCACACCTATAATGATCAGGGGATCCACATGTAAATAGGTTCCACATGGGAATTCACCTCTTCCACCGCCACGACCTCGGCCTTGAATCCTCCATGGTAACCTCTACCTCTACCACCTCCATCAGAGTGTCCTTCATTATGCTTATGATTATGATGTTCACCTTGTCTCCTTAGAACCATTTACAACACTGGTCTAATGTACACCAGTCTCAATAGCCTCATGAATATGATCAATCAATCTTCAATTCTCTGTATCATGAGTGGTAGACTTACAAATCTTACAATAACAAGACACATTCTTCTTGATCTTCATGTTGCAGCAAGGGCACCAACTTGAATCATGATCTAAAGTGACATAGATCTCACAATCCAACAAATCATGGCACACATAATTTATGAGGGTAATCTATCCTTAGTATGTCCTTCCACCTCACAATTTGTACACCAAATACCACTGTGCATCTCATGAGCTGAATTGGTGACAATTTTCTCCAACTATTTTTTCATAGATGCAATATGCACCTCTAAGAATGGGCTAACTCCAATGTCTATGCTCCCAACTGCCTCAGCACGTAGAGCTTCCTCCAATCCTCACGTGGATCTATAAACATCTTATGAGAAAGCACCCTTCTGGAAAGGTGTGATTAACCCACCAACAAACCACTATGCATGTTGGCTAGGATGTATGTCATAAGATAATTTTGATAGCAAAGTTTTAAAATGGGCATCATACTTCCTGACACTCTCAGCCATTCCCTTCTTAATGTCCTTCAACACGCTGATGCTCTTCTGTTCAAACTCAGGTATATTGAACTCAGCTAAGAAAGCATCACACAACGCATTATAATCTACACAAGTCTTGTTTGAGATCATACTTCCTATACCAACTATGTGCATGCCCTTGCAAAGTACTAGCAAACTGACTTGCCTTATGCTTAGGAGTTGTGATCCCCTTAGTGTGCCATAGTATTTCACACATGTGTACATGCTCAACTTCATCTTCAATACCTCTATATTCTGGTAGGTGAAGAGACATCTCGTAATAAACTTATTGGGGTTGGTGCAGACCATGCCCACTAGATCCAGAACCTGTATTACCTCCAGTATTCCCTCTACCTCCAGAACCACAGATCCACTAGATCTTGAACCACCTGATCCTCCCCCTGTAGTGGGCACTGGACTAGAGGATGTGTTGCCTTGTGTTCCAATAGTTTTACTAAATTGAACTCCCATAGTCTACGAAGTTGTGCTACTTCTAGACGTGTATTACCAACATTCTGCACCCACATTCTTCCCTGAAGGATCATGCCAAGAAAATATATTGCCAATAGGACCACCAAACAAATAAGACTACTGAGTGGCCATCTGAAAAACTATTGTATTTAAAGGAAAATGAAATCTACATGTCACTTCTGAAACACCTACACTAACTTGATTCTCAATAATTGTCTCAGGAATTGGAACACCAAGTGCAAGGGCTAGGTCACTAGGTTGGATCAGATGATCTCGCGTGGCTCTTAATTATTCTTCCTCAGATGTGCTCTCATCATAATCTTGAAGGGGACCTTCTACCACACTTTCCTAAGGATGGGAGAACCAGATGCTTTGGCTCCACATCTTCCATGTGAGCTCCAAATCCTTCCTGAGCTCATCTCTCTCCTTAACTCCAAAGACTCCTCAATGTCATGTCTCTTCATCAATTCCCTCTCTTGTGCTTCATTATACTTAAGCCACCTTTCTTCTCTCTACCTTTCTGGCCACCAGGTTCACCATATTTCACCACACCTACTCCTTCCCCCACGTGTGGTGGGGTTTAGCTAGCCATAGGTCACTCTTCCAAATCCATAGTTACAATCAAGATCTTAATCACTAAAGGGATAGCATGATAAATAAGATCCTTTGGGTTCGCGCAAGAACTGAAACTCAAAAAATTCTAGATAGGAATAAGTTGAAACAGTTTACTCCAAAGTGTAACTATTCAAAACACCACTCCACCAATGATCTCAATGTGTGTCCAAGTTCAAATCAACATCATGTAAATTCTGGTAATCTTCATGTGTCCAAATAATTGTTCTATACCTCCAATTTATCTTCGATGCATATGCTACCAGCCACTCATACAACTCTATAGGAAAATAAAAAAAGAATGTCTCATAGAGTTCATGATACAAATGTTCTTCAACCCACATGCATGAGCATCAAAATCAGGTCCAGTGTTATATCTGTGAGCAAACTCTTCCTCTAAATTATCTACCCAACTCTCAATACTGGAAAAATTCAACTGATACGTCTTCATCATGCAACATCCTTGCAACAACTTGAAAATAGGTCCCAGACAATGGAACCAAAATGTAGTCTTTTATTTTACCAAAAACAACCCAAGGCATATTGGCACATCACTCAGACAGATCTGAGCACTCACCCAAAGTGTGCAAGGGTACCAGGTCCCTCTTTTATGGCAGCTTTGTCAAGGAGTTAGCATGAAAATACATATAATTCAAGATCCATAATAACCATTCAAGGATAAAGCATAAAGTATTTAGATCACAACCATATGCAAGAATTAACTAAACAAGAATCAAGATTAAATTTACCATGAAAGATCCATCAACAACAGGTGTCAACAACCAATATCCAACCACAACGATATCCATTGTATTAATCACCATAAAACACAAAAGTTGAATACATCAATAGTAACTCCATAAGATCATGCACATAAGTAATTAGTAGCATAACCTTACAAAATAGACTGCTCCTCTAAGCTGTGCAAATCAATACATATATATATAGGGGTGGGGACTTTCCCTTCACCGCCTATGCATCCTCAAAATAGATTGCATGCCATAAATAGATATGTGCACATTAGAAGTAAACTACATAAACATGTAAGCTTCACTAATAATAGATTATCTATTAATAAATCCAGTTCTAATCCTATTATTAACCCAAAATTGTGCATGTCACTTTATCTTCCTTCGCATGAGATATTTCCCAAAATAGACTCTACTTGTAACTCCAAGTCTATATGCTCGACCTTATCTTCAAAACATTGCTTGGCCACTACTCCAACTGTTCATCTCCCAATTCTATCAAAATGTGGCTAAGTATTGAATGTTTTTGGCCCAAGTACGATCCTTTGTGCGTTGTCTACTCTACTTTCATGTGTGCCTTTGTGCCTAACTTTTGTATGTCAAAAACCCTTGTGTTGTTATACCTAGCATCTTTCAAGGGTCCAACACTTATTTACATTGTGATGATGGTATCCAAGTGTTTTGTATCCCTTAGGGCATCACTCTAATATAAAATGTTCACTTGTAGACACCTAAATTTGGTATCTTTACTCTTGTCTTCTCGCGTGTGCATATTTTACCATGATCTTAGCTAGACCCCCTTTTATTTAATTTAATCCTCCTTCATTTAATTAAATTCCCATTTATTATCCCATTCTTATTAATAAAAATTAATTAATTAATTAATTTTAATTAATATTAATTATGCCCTAATGGACTTTCCATTTTGGATGTTATTATCCCAAATCTAAGTCCATGTGCTTTTTCCTAGCCTTTATCCTACCTATATTTATCCCCTAAATACCCATGACACGTCCCTAAACAAACTCTTCCCACCTACATGCTTTAAAGCACCTTTCTTCCCTTAAAAACCCAAAATCCCGACCAAAAGCACAAATTCCACTCCTTTGGGGAAAGTTTCCCCGTAGTCGGTGGTGACCCAGCCCAGTTTCCGTCGACCTTATTAAACTGAGTGATTCCTTTCCAAAAGGATACATATGCATACAAACATCTGAAATTTATTGTGACTTGTGAACTCTCTCTTGTGCCTGAGCATTCCTGCAATAGTTACAGACCTCTTGGATCTCCTTCTAACGTGAATGCATCACTCATGGACATCCTTCATGAAATTATCATTGTTTTTGTGTTGTTTTATTTAGATATCCTTATAGTATCATTTTCTTTCTTACATCTAATATTTTCTAGGATCAAATCATCTTTAGCAGCACTCAAAGCCGCATTGCCAGCCTTCTCTTCCAACTTCTTTACTTACAGGTTGCCTTTTCCATCCATCTACCTTGGCCTTGTCTAACTCTGATTTAGTCATCGTCGACCCACCCTAATCATCATCAACCAAGGTCTTGTTTGTCAAACATCCCAGCCATGTCCTTTTTTCTATCCTTTTCTCTTCCTTTATGTCCAAGAGATCATTCTACAGGTCATCTCCTAGCATCCACAAGCCTTTGTTGTCTTCCAATTTTTATTCAAACCTTGCAAGTCTGCATATTTCCCTTACAGGTTTAGATCCATTCTCCTAGGTCGTTGTCGAATTGCCTTTGCACAATATCGGTCGTCATTGACTCAGTCAAGTACCATTTAATTTACATTTATTTAGATCAAATTAGTGCTTGGATCCATCCTTATCACTTTCAGATTCAGTAGTATTTTTGTTTCTACATGTTAGTTAGTTATCCATCCTTTACTTCACTTTTTTTTATCAAATGGGGTTTGACATCCATGAAAGGAAGGTAACACTTCTTAGAGCTAGCTTTGTCGAGCAACCCCCGCATATATCATCTAATCAATTTTTATTCTAGTTTTGCATATTTATCGAGTTATAGCAAAGATCAGTCACTTTGCGTTGGTTTATCCACATCATGCATTTGAGGTACCTTAAACCCTCCATTTTCTGAGTTGTTTAGCTTTCTTTAGTAGCTAACATCATTAATTTGAATCAAATGAGAAAAATACAACAACAACACTAGTTATTTAATTATGTGAAATAGATATCCTTTCTTAGGGAATAATAATTACTTCTCTCGCTGTTTAGGTTATGTGTACTCTTGATTCCTCACTTTCATAAAAATATTAGATATTCAATTATATAAATATATGCACATGTTTACAATGAAATACATCATATTGAATCATAATGTGTATGAAAATATTGTAATTGAGAAAATTATAATTGTTTAGTAATGGAGTTAGTAAACTATATAGGACTTATTGTGCTTAGATGTCATTTGATGATTACTAATTATGAGGTTAAACTCCTTTTTTATATGATGGATTCTTAAATGGGAGAAATATTGTTGGAAAATGAATTTCTCTACGTTTTGAATGAAGAGTGTGTTTAATTACATTATGGTTTGAATTTTCTTTCAAAACTTGCAAGCAATCCCTTAAGGAGGACTCAGGTTGCTACAATGAATATGGAAAACTGATTATTTCACTTTGTAAACATGGTTAGATGAGTTATGTAAATGTAAGATATAAAAATTGGGATACTTGTATGCATGATTTAATTTCAATATTTGTATATACTAGATTATGGCATATGTTGTTGATCCTACATTTCCTAACTGTATTTTCACTATGATGTTGTTTGAAATAATATATTATTGTGTTATGCATATTATTACTATGTTTTCCTTACTCACTACTATTAAGCATGATAATGATCACTTAAGGGGACTTGGGCTATTTCATTGATTTTAATAACTATATTTGGTTTGTATTCATGAAAGAAATGCTTCTTTTTTATATTGATCTTGATAGTTACATCAATGATGGATTTCATGAGAAAAATAGTAAATGGAAGTGTTTTTTGTATTATATATACATGCAAACCTTTACTTGATTAGTTAAGAACTGAATTGTGAATGATGAATTTTTTTGGAAAACTCGTAATTGTGCAGCTTTGGTAAAGATGTGTCATGTCCTTGCATTTTTATCTCCTTTCATACATAATCTACTTGTTGGAACTTGGTGTGCTACTTTAAATCTTGGATGATAAACTTTCATTATATGCCAAAGTTTTTATGTGTTGTGAAGAATGAATGGGTCCCCAAGTTGTTTCTTGAATATAGAACCTATAAGGAATATTAGGGATATAATTTTTTTATATGTAACTTAAGGGAATCATGATGTATGTGTCGTTTTTTTCATGCATACCTTTGATAAATGAGTTATGGGAAGCAAGTTTTATTTAGGTTATCTTATAAAGAGTGATTTTTGGTTAGGAACCCTAATGGTGTAGATGGAGATTGTATTTGGATTCAAACATGAATTTGAATAGGCTATCTTTAGCTCTATTCATAAGTTATATACATATAAAATTGAATAACTATTATGAGGAAAATTGGAAGATATACAACATAATTTTTTGGCTATTATAAAAACGTAGTTGATCATTGCATCTTCGTGCTTTGTAAGTATTAAAATTTCTATTAAGGTAATTTATAGTTAAGTCGAATGTTGTAACAATATAGATATTTTTCGAATGAGCCGTTATGTATTAATAGAATTAGATGAATCTCGAAAGGATCATGAGGTGATCTAGGGACATGTCAAGCATGTGTTTATAAGGATATATAGTAAGCCTTATTGATATGCATAAAAAATATTATGATGGGATCAACCCCTAAGACACTATATTGCATAAGGATTGATTTGTTAAAGAAAAATAGGATCTTCTAAAATGGTTTTTGCCAATTACTAAGGCATCTAGAAATTAATTGTTTATTTGTTATGGATGCTAATCTAGCAACAAAAATTTAGAATCTGAAATTACCTGATGATAAATTAATATCTGCATTTGTTTTTATATTTTTAAGGCACTAGTAATCTTATTAGAACTAAAAAGATGGATTAAGGAATAAGTTATAATTGAAGTTAATTTTCTTAAAAATCATAATGTTGATTTTTCTTTCATTACTACAATGATATAGGAAGAATGTCGATGATGATGTTATGATGTCAAACACAATTATTATTTTGTCAATAAGTAGAAGAATGAGTTAGAAAATTTCCACACTTTATAAAATGTTAGAGGTGGAACATTTCCTGTAAAAGGTGGTGATAATTGATTGATTTGGGATTAAAAAATTCCTTAGAGTATTTATAATTCATAAAATGACTTGTAGTATTATATGTTTAGATTTAAGGTTATGAATAGTTCATTTTATGAACTATTTGAACAACTGGCTTTATCTAGTAATCTTATCCTAGATTTAGGAAGAAATATTATAAAAATTGAAGTTGGAATCTTTAAGATGTTATAAGAAGAGTCCGAAGAATTTGAAGATTAACCTAATCAAGCGATTCGTAGGGAACATATAGATTGGTAACACCTAACGAGAGGTAATTCTTTTAAAAATACATGTCTTCATCTTTAATGGATGATGGATCATAATGAAGAGTCAATGTTTGAGGTTTCATTTAATTTTCTTTCTCTACGAGAACCAACAGTGGAGGAAGAATACCCTAATAATGTTATATCCATTAAAAAGTATTAAATAAAGACTGAATGGGGTTAGAACATATACATATTATGAAAAAAGTGACATACAAGAATATTTTGAATGGTGTTAAATGAGAATCCCCATTGGACTAAGTATAAGGGTTGGATAAGGAATTGGAAATGAGGATAAAAGAGATCACTTTGATAAAATATAGAGTTTTGCAATAAGGCAAAGATATTGAAAATTAAGTTCAATGATTGAAATTGCATACCTTTTCAAACGGCTAACGAGCTGAGCCATGGAATCACGCGGCGCCCCTGGACCTAATCTGTCATCTAATTTCTCCAAAGATTCCATGTAGTGGGAGAATTTCTTGCGCAGTCCACAGCGAAAACAAAGGATGATGTTCCCTTCGACGCATCAGAGACCAAGTTTCCTTGAAATTTTTCATAGCCTTACAGAGATCAGGATTAACTAGGGTTAACAATGAATAAAGTTTGGAATTAGCTTCTTCAATTCTTCTTCGAGTTTGAGAGAATCATTTAAAAATAAATCTACCATTTTTCCTCTTGAGATCCCATTGTTATTAGAGGCAATATATGTTTCCATGAAGGAAGTAGAATGAGATACCATAGGTATTCATAATGTCCATAAACAGGGCGAAATAAATATGTCGATGCAAAATCCAAGCGGATCGGCAGAATTGAATGCGATAAATCACTTCCACTATTCTAGGTGATTTGTAATAGTTGAAAAAACTGCTCCTGAGCACAATATGTTTGCTATTTAGGGTTTGAAGAGTACTTGTGATAATAATTCTGTATGGAACTACATACAGTATCACTAAAATAATTTTATACTAATGGCCTAATCGTCAACAGAAGATAGCACATGAAAATCATGGAGGGTTAACATAAAGACTACATGTCTAGATTCCAATGATATTAATGATCCACTCCAAGCATTTTCAAGGGTGTGGTGTAATGAACGCACTCAATGTTCAGGAAATTGGTCAAGGAAAGAGGTACATTGAATGTAAATAGTGCATCTAATCGGTGTAATTTGTTTAAGTCCTACATGGATTGTCGGATGTCTCTTAAAGGGTTAAGATCATTTTATGCATCATTGTATAGAGTCCTCACTAAAAGGACATTATCTTGTATGTATAAGGTGGTTTCCAATGGGCATATTTTGATTCACTTGCTATTCAACTTTAAAGAAGAAACCATAATTTGAGTATGTGAGTGAGGGATAGTGTGTTATTCACTAGATATGCACAAATGTCATGCGTATCCAACTTTAAATGAAGAAATAATTTGAGAAATGTGAGTGAAAGAAGTAAAAAACTTCAAGGTGTTATATGATATGCCTCTACAAAAAGGCATAGGTTTCACTATGTCTTGAATCATCGTTCCATATGAAGACTTTATCTAAAGTTTGTAGTCCTAGATAGTTCCTAATGCAAAATCTATCATAACTCACTCCATAAAGAAGATATTCCATTTGGTGAACAATTGGGAGCGATCTAGAAGAAACAGTGTGTATCATAGAGCAGGGAGTCCTATTAGGCCATTGAAAATGCTTCGCATATAGTCTAACATCTTGATTTCTATGAGAACTTGTAATGAGGTTCCATCTTCCTATGGTATGTGTTAGTCAACTTGTCTTTATGGCAAATTTTGACAAGTTTGGGCTTTGTAAGTCGTGTACTAAGACTTATGCTTACTATTATGGTTGCCCAGCTGTCAACATATCCTGGACTCTACATCCTCCATGAGTATGGTAGAACTATAGGACATGGATATTTAACCAATGAGAACTTATTATAGGCCTACTTGTCACGTACACGTGGTCCTATATGTCATCATGATTAGTTTGGGGCAGCAATGTGTCTGACATAAACTAGATGATTCAGATAGAGAGAATCCTAAGAAACATTATATCACAATGGAGCTCCTAAAAGTCAAAGACTTCAGTTCACATCACGAAATTATGTATTGGTTGAAACAGGAAATTTTTCATTGGAAGCATCAACAATGGCTCGGACATTAAGTTATTTAAAAAAGACACAAAATATGGAGAATCGCTCAATGGCCCAAAATGTGTAATAGACGGAGAGCTAAATAGAAGAAAAAACACATGGATGAAACAAAACAATGAATGGATGAATTAAATGGGACATCTAACATACAAGCTCTATTGTTCCAAACACCTATAGGAAGAAATTAAAAAAGTATGTGATCTAGAGAAATTCAAGGTAGCCAAATGGATCAAAACGAATAATAGCGAAAGAAGGCATATTACATCAAAGGGAATTATCAAAACCCCACATGGGACCACAAAGAAAAGGCATACATAGGATGGTAGAAATGAACATGATTGGAAAGCGAACATAGGTTGATAGCAAAGTGTTGGCGAGGAAATTTTTCGGGTGGACAAACTTGCTTGATTCCTTACCAATGCTCTAGGAATCTAAGTCCCTCTACTTAACCGGTGCAACTGTCATATATGCATGCGTGACGTGAAAAAGGTGGATTTCTCCTGGTGGCCTTTCGGCCGGGGATCCAACAAGGGCACTCCACTGACCCTGCGATAGATGCTTGCAGTTATCTTGCAAGGGGCGACATTTGATATGAAGAGTGGGAAAGGGGAGCGAGAAGAGAGGTAGGAGAACTAATGTTGCAGGTAGAAAATCATATTCATGCACACACTAGTTAGAAATTTCATCACATGCACTAAAATTAGCAAGAAACAATACTACAAATAACAACAAGACCAATTGGAATTTAATAAACACAAAGTATCAGTAAACCCCTTATTCAAAAAAGGCTTGAAACTCCTTCTTCTTGTATTGATGCTCAAGCAGAAATTATACATAGTATGAGAATGGAAGACATTGAGAATAGGGGAAAGTGGCTAACTCTTTTCATTCACAAATGCGAAAAATATCTCTCATGAGCTTACAAGAATACAACCAGCTAGAAAAAATTCAGAATTAGAACCTCTTGGAATGAAGAGCTCATTACAATTTATAGCAACCTGAAGTGTCCTTTCACCTCCCTCATATGACTCTTCATTTCCATATTCCGCTCCTGACCTTTTGTATTCCATGAATTAAGTATTTCTCATATAATTTTGAGAAAATACTTTTTACAAATTTAAAATAAGTCACTTAAGTGAATAGGAAGAAATACAATAATGACGCATAACGAAGAATTATAATGGAGAGAGAAAGAAGAGAGGGAAAGAAAGGAAGAAGGAAAGAATGAAGGGAAAACACCCCTCGTGATGAAATGATTTGAATGCCTTGATGCAGTCATGAACTTTGAGCAAAGATTTCTACCACTAGTGATCTTCTACACTGATGAAGATTACTCCCTTGAATAACTTTGAATCATTTTCCAAATCCAATGATGACTACACACTCCTGGACCATAGAATGAGTGTTTAGAAACATTGTTCTGAGGTTTACCACTGTAAGCTCGAGATGAACGCATACAATGCCCACGATGACCCTCCTCGAAACTTGGTTGATGAACTCCTTAACTTATTGAAATCATTCTGATCAATTCACTTTGAATCAATCAGATCCTTAAGTGATGAAGATGAATTGACATGACGTGCCTTGTGATAATTGTAATATGAGATGATCATTCCAAACCACAAAAAACCGCCATCTCTTCATGATTGATTACACCTAAGAAACTAGACCAACATGTGCACTTGAAATTCATGTTTCCTTGATACTTACCATATTTGGAAGGGATAACTTACTATCTTTAGTAAGTGCCAGAGTTTTCCTTTCTGGATCCCAAATGGTGATATCGACCTGAATGATTATCCCTCAATGTCTCGTTTTTCCAAACTTGTCTTTTGAGAACAACCTGCTATTTTTAGTAAGTACACATGGGGCAACTTATTATTTTTAGTAATGGTTGTAGTCAAAATTTCCCAACCTCAACTGGCTATGGTAGCTTAAATTATTTCTTATTACTGTGTTCCTATCACCTTTTGGACCAGCTAGCTATTTATAGCAGGGGCTTGTGGAACCACTTACTATTTTTAGTATGTGTCAATTGCGAGCCGAGATGACCTTTTTGATGAATTTTCCTATGATACTACTCCCTCTGTGTTCATCACTTTCTTGGTAGCCTCTTCTAATGGTGGTTTACCTGAAGTAATAGAATCCTATGTAGGAAGGCATGTTATTTTTAGTAATTGCACTGCGGATGTCAGATTGCAACAAAACAGGTCTTGAAACTATGGGTTTTATTTCGGGGTTCCACGCTCCACATTTTGAGTAATTCCTTCATCTGAACAAGTGGGAAAATGATATTTTCATCAGCGGTGGGGGTATAATACTGACAAAAATCATAGTCCTCCATATCCATTAAAAATAGGGACTTCATGGCATGAAAACTAGTTCACTCGAAACTAGATTTTTCAACGATCATTCCCTCCTATTTTCGCGTGATTTCGCCCATTGGAACCCTGAGAAGTGAAGAGGTAGCTTGCTGCCTTTTTTCACAGTTGTTCTTCATTTGACAGGGAAAAAACTCAAATGAAAAATCAGTCCTCCATATCCCTAAAAAATATGGACTTCATGGTGCAAAAACTAGTTCACGTGAAACAAGATTTTTCAACGATCATTCCCTCCAATTTTCGTGCGATTTCGCCCACTGGAACCCTGAGAAGTGAAGAGGTAGCTCACTGATTTTTTGCACTACTTTGTCATGGCAGCCATTAATGGAGCTTGAAATTTTTAGGTCTGGTTTTTTTATCTATTCACGATGAAATTAACTCCATTGTGATAGGTTTTTGCTTCTTGTCTCAATAGTGAAATTTCTCTTCGATTTAGTTATCGGTTTGTCAGGAAATTGAACTTTGTTCTTCGTGGATCCGGAAGTGAAATTTATTCACTATGATAATTCCTTGATGTGAATTTTAGGTTTGAAGGTTATTTTTTAATGGCCTTTAATAGTGAATAACTCAGTAACATACGGTTCTTCATTTCATACACTGGTTTGTAAGATATGATCAAATCTTCGCCTCACGGCAATGGAGGTTTCTGAAGAATTCCTTCACTCTTCTCTTTCATTATTCATTCCTCTGGCTCTTTAGATCAATATATTATTTGAAAAATTTGTATATTAATTGAGTGGAAGGTTTGGTTTCCATGGTGGAGCTGGTTAAGAGCAATAATGGTGGACTGAGGTGTTCTCTACAACTTTTCTTCTAGCAATGAGAAAAGTAGCAAACAGAAAAAAAATTTTCAAATTTTTGAGTTTGAGTTGGCTGAATTTTCATGTCCCTAATGTCCCTCACCTCAAAGGGATGTGAGGGACATAAATTTTCAGTGACCAACACGCCTCAGCTTGACACATGGTGGAGATCCAACTGTAGGGGATTAAAGCCAAAAAAGCAGCTTTAAAGCACTGAGGGGCTGGAAGCTGGTCACATGGGTGACCAGAAGTCTCCTCAAGGGCTGGGCACATTTTTCCAACCTTGATTTACCTGACCTTGAGGGACGTGAGGGACACAAAATTTGGCTAGGCTCTTGGATCTGACACGTGTCCTTCCAAAATTTAACTAACTCCCAAACTCGCTCCAAGAGGGCAACTTGGAACGACGATAACTTGAGCTCCCGATGGACTTTTTTGATAAAATTTTATATTATATTGACTTAAAATTGCCTTATGAATCTAATGGTGGGGTTATTAGGTATTTAATCCTCCATTTTATCACTGAAAAATCGGATTTTTGATTTGGTACTCCATTTGTGCATGATAAAAAACTGTTTGTAGACAAATTACACGAAAGTGTTGTGAAAAAAATAATTTCACCATCTTGTAGGGCTTGGAATTATCTTTCTTAAGATGTTTAATTTTTCTCCTAACTTAATCCAAAGCTCCCAGAATCACCTTCGGAAGCTCAACAGTTGTTTTGGCCTATGCACTGCCTAGGCCTGTGAACCCTGATTTTAGTGAAAGTGTCCCAACTTCTTTGGGTCCTTCATAAATCTTCCTAAATAAATTCCATGATTTTCCTAGGCCTTTGATTCACCTCCATGTCTACTTTAGATTTTATGTTCCGCTCCACGGGGTTGCTCCAGTCCTAAGAAGGCCAGAGATAGCCCTTCCCACAATCGCCCAAAGTTTGCATTTTTCAATGAACTCTTAAAATCACCTAGAGAGAATGATTGTAATTTCCTAAATCACCTAGGGGGATGAGCTAGCATCAATTGAGAGGTCACTTGGACTGACTAGGCAGACTTGAGGTGCCTTGGAAGGGTAAAACTTGAAAAAATTAAGACAAGGGTATAGTTGTCATGCTTGGAAATTGTCAATTTCCTTATTGAACATTTACATGACAACATATGTGTATGCATATATATACACATATATGTATATGTATATATATTTATATACACATGTGTGTATATATACACATATGTACATATATACATATATGCATATACATATATACATATATTCACATTTTAATATTTTATATATTGTGAATATAAAATGTAAGACATTATTTTCTTTCACATTAAAAAATTGACAACCCCAAATTTGTGTCTACATATATATAAGTAAACAATTAATGAAATATATTTATTTGATATTTTTCAGTTAATTATTTTACATTTATTTTTTCATTTTCGGTGAAAAAGTGGCTCTTAGAGGTGGTGCAAACCCAGCCACAAGCATGGTGCAAAGGTGGCACAAACCTAAAATAATTTAAAAGAGCTAGTTTTTTTGTTTCACCATTACACCACCCAACACGAAACACATTTTGAAATTTTTCATGGGAAAAAAAATGAAAAACCGTTGATTAATATGTAAAATCGACCCAATTTGAGGCACTAATGACACTTTATGTAGTAATGATTGTGACACGTCTACAATAAAGAACTCATCATTATAGAGGTTCACAAATCAAGTTGGCACTTAAGAAAAATTGTTTAGAATTTGAATCCCTTACTTATTCTTGTTTTCTCTACATACAAGTTTCCATCAACTTACAATATTACATATATGTCATTACTCACAAATTAATAAAAGGTTTTGTGCATGTTTTTGAAAGGTTACATAATGGAACAAATATTCTTATTTTTACCCTAACTCCATTTGATGGATACAAGACAGAAAGTGTACCTAGATGCCCTTGTATCACACTATCATCATTGCATACAACCCTAACATGTCATTCGAAACAACAATTAACTATGAATGCAAATAATTTTTACAATAATAACAACATACAATACACAAAAATATAAATAATGTTGGGAATATGCCATCAAAAAGAAAACATTATGGGAAAAACACACCATAATAGAATCACACCTAAGAACATTTTTATCCATAACAATAGCTAAAGTACATATAAAATCAAAATATTTACTATAGATTCTAGAATGAATGACTATGCCTATAATAGATATGAATTTAAGAAAATCCCTTAAGAAAAAGCACACAACAAAGAAATGAGATGGATCCAAATGTACTAATATGCATAGTAGGAACATGATAGAACCCCAAAATATTAAATACTTCACATAAGGGTTTGAAATTAAGCATACTATAATTCGTAATAAAGAGATCTAACATGTAATAATACAGGATCTAGAATAATTAGATCCATCACCGAATAATATATACAAGCATACAAGACAATCTAGGCTCGCCATAATGTTTTATGAAAAAGTGGGGTTTGCATCAAAATACAATACATTTGCCCATAAACATTGTGATCATGCCTAAATATATTTAACGTAGTATAATTTTAACTAACTACATAAGAGAGCGTTCTTGAAGCGGTAATAACTAAGAAGAGGAGATTTTAGAGCGGTAATAACTGAGAATAGCATATTTTTCACAAATATGAAAATACTTGTAAGAAACATGCAGTGTAAAGAAATCCTAGACAACAAGGTGAATAATACCCACAAAAATAGTGTGAACAAATAACTTTTGTGAAAATTGTAAGATACTAAAGCCCAAAGTAAATAGGTATAAATAAAAAGGGGTATAGCAATGTCATAAGAAAAATGGGTAGTTTGGATATATGATAAAATAAGAGGTATTTTATAATTGAAAATTTTTATTAGGAGCAGGTGTTAATAATATAAGTTTGAGAGGTAGATTTAGAAACATGGGTATTATTTAGTATCCTATGAATGAACCTGATATTTCATAAGTTTACATAGTGAATCCACTATGACCCTTCCTCTTCTATTTTTTAAATTATCAAAATTCATTTAGATTAGTGATCATTGTAGATACCCACTTTAGGTGGGCTTATCTCTATGGGCATCAGAATATACCAAATAAACCATTCTAAGGTCAAGGCTACAACATCCTCTCCCATCACCAATGATGATAAAAAAAGGAAAATAATTCTTACTATAGGACACATAAGACGCTATTTTCAAGAAAGGGTTTCTTAATAAGGCAATTTCACTTCAAGATATACCTACATAGGATACTATTTCACCAAAATCATTACCCGTATCTCAATGTATTTGTAGACACAAAATCACACACTTGGGTGCATTTCTAGGTCCTAATCACATACTACTATTCATATGATTCCTAAGTAAGAAAACTCGTAATTGACATCTATTTTTGGCCTCTTTTTTGTCTTTCTTGTTTCCTATTTGGTATTGCACACCCCACAGCCCAATCTAATCTTCATTTCTTTATCTTTATTGACTCTGGACACCAGCGCCTAACCAGGATGCCAAAGATGAGGTGCCCTCATCCCCTCTAGGTGCCCCCGACCTCTTTGTATCTTACTCACCTCTTTTGGGCCTCTTTTAGCTTTTGGGCATCTTATTTTCTTATGGGTTAGCATTTTAGTTATCAATTACAAAATTCAAACAAGGGAATCATATAAATACAAAGTTATGTGACCAAATTAAAGGAGCAAACTCTAAGCATCTATTATCGCTGCCTAAGGTTGCATCCAAAGGCA
Organism: Taxus chinensis; assembly: GCA_019776745.2. Lineage (NCBI taxonomy): Eukaryota > Viridiplantae > Streptophyta > Pinopsida > Cupressales > Taxaceae > Taxus > Taxus chinensis. The sequence continues at coordinate 746,151,471 of CM034149.1, forward strand.
TTTTAAGAGCATCAAGGAAGCCATATAGCTTCATTCAAGGGACAAGGGACTACATTTTTTACATACATGCATAGGAGGGAAAGTTCATTTTTTCATCCACACATCTACATACATCTATACATCTAGTTATTGCTCGCTATCAAGTGCATCTTGCACAAAAGCTTCCTAGGGTATGATTTATATACACACACATAAGAACTACATGGATTATGAGATGTAGTGCAGAACTCGGTTGTAAGTTCACTCTTTCGGGTGACCGTCAAGGTTAGTTTGACTCCCCATCTGCATATTTTTTTTAGGATTTGATGTAGTTCGGGGTTTCATAGGATATCGTTTGTTTTACAGGTTACAGGTGAATTTTACAGACATAGTGCAACATACAGGTGAACAATAACGAAGGTTAGTGACTATCTTGTGACACAACAAAAATCAGTTCTGAGGTATTTTACAGTCATGAGAACCTAGAAGTAGATTGTAATGCCCAAGCACCCCTAACCCAGTCTAGACATCCTATTCCAAGATTTTTTTTGTGTGGTTGCGATAGTTTCTTCCTCATGTTTATTAGTTTTCTAGTCCAGAACTCTTTAGGATATATTATGAAATCAACTAAGTCTTTTATCCTCACTTTTACACCTAGGGTTTCATTTTTATCTAGCTTATTGCTTGCGTCAAATCTGTGGTTTAGCATTAATTTATTCATATATGACACTATAATTAGGGTTTAGCATTAATCTATTTTTTGTTAAATCATTTGGTGAACCCGACGCTCAAACCCAACCTTGCTTCTTGGTATTTTGTCATCATTTTATCATGGCTCAATCTTATGGAGCATTTACTAAAGCCCACCTTCAAGAGCTCAATGATCATCTTGCTAAACATCCCCAAGATCTAGATCTACTCTTACTCACTACTTGTGAGGATGCCACCAATCTTGTTAAACTTAATGTTCATGCATCCATTCCCTCTTCTATGCCTATTAATGTAGAAACAAAATCATGCACTTTAGACAATATTTAGTCTCGGTCTCATAATACTATTTAGAGGGTTTTTGAGTGAAGAAAGCATTAATTAACCCCCATCTTTTGGCCATCTTGTTTTATTTTACTTCATCATTCCCTACCTGTGCCATACATATGCCCAATCATTTTTATCACTTTTGCATTAGTTCACCCTTGACTGGGGCACCCATGGGCACCTTGGTCCTACCAGGGGTGCCCCAATCCTTTTTACACTTTCCCACCACTTTTTGGGCTCTTTCTAGCTATTTGAAATTATTATCTTTTTGTTGGTCGGCCATTTTGGGGTTGATTACAAAATTAGATCAAGAAAAACCTATAAATATAAAGTTATGAGACCATAATGAGGGACCAAGCACTATCACTAATATCATCCACCTAGAGTTACATCCATCTATTGCATTAGAGATAATTTACATCCACATAGCTCTATCACAAGGCACAAGGCTAGGACATCTGCATCCCACACAACATAGGGGGAGTATTCTATTCTATTCCATGCACTATCTATTACATTTCTCTACACATAGTAAGCTCACTACATCACAAAGTGTAATTGACACAAGAGTAACCTATGGCATGTTTCACACACACACATACACAGAACTACATTTGTATCTAGAATGCACTACAGTGCTCAGTTAGTAAGACCACCATTGTGGCATCTAACATCAGTCTGACCCTATCATATGCATTTTTATTTTTTTAGGGATTGATCCTTGTTTAGGGTTTTGCATGTCTTTTTATTCATCTTGGAATATCAACAGCACCTAGTGCACTGCAACGAATCTGATGTGGCACATAGCGAGGGTTTTGGACTACCTACCAAACCTATGAAACTAAGTTCGGGACCCTTTGCATAGACCAGGGTGCCCCAGTCCCTTTCCAGGTGCTCTAGTCCATAGAATCAGTCCAAATCTATCCTTTGCAGGATCTCAGCACAGTCATTCCTCTCATATTATTTTTTTATTTTGTAACGCAATACAGTGAGCTCCTCTAATCAACTAAATAACTTCCATACTTCTCTTGCATATTAGGGTTTCTACTTTCATTAGATTAGTTTCTTGGGTCATTTTCCATACTTATTTATTGCATTCATTTATTGTACTTACAAGTCATTCTAGATTAGATTAACTACACATATTCCCCATTTTTAGTTAATCAAATTCTATTCAACCCCCTATTTCTACTCTTCCACCTACTTCTAATTTTTTTGTATCTATTCCTACTCCCACCAACCACTTGACTATGCCTCTTTTTTATCACACGTAGAAATTCTCTACCCCTGACACTCAAGACCTATTATTTTTCTATTAGGATCTCTAAGTTCAACTTTGTCAAATGCAGCAAGCTACTTCTCGTGTGTCTCCACCTCTTGATTCCATTATTCCTTCATATTCCCTTTGTACCCGTCATTTCCACTTATGTAATTCCTCCAAACTTTTCAATCCTAAGATTCCCACATTCAATGGCCATGGTGACCCTCAAGAGCATCTCTGAGCATCTCAAGTGGTGTGTCTAGATTATGTGGATGATCATACTTTATTAGCAAAAATATTTCCTATAAGTCTCTAATACTATGCTATGTATTGGTTCTATGATCTACTTGTTCATTCGATAACATAATTTACACATTTGGCCGATGCTTTTCTCACTCACTTTTCAATCAACATCAGTTCAAAGATATCCTATGCTAAACTTTCATAAGTCAAACAAGGACCTAATGAGCATCTAACGGATTATGTCTTACGATATAAGAATAACTTAGCTAAGATGTCTAATGTACAAGAGGACTCTGAATTGTAAGATCTATTTGTCCAAAGTCTCTCACCACCTCTACAAGAGAGTGTCATCTTTGAGACTATATGTAATGAAAGCTATGGAATGAGGCTAAAGAACCTCAAAGCTTTGCTAACTCAACTATGCACCATGAGATAAGAGCTAAACAAGGGAAACTAACATGAAAGCATTATAACTTTGACAAAAACATCAAAAACTAACATGTATACTACTCTCTACTCCATGAAAGCTTAATGAAAGTGAACCTAGTTAGATTCTAAGCAATCAAATTGTGTGTTGTTTACTCCCAAACATAGTGAAGAGATCTCTCCAAGTTGGCTACATGGCCAAGCTTTAGATCTTCCCTTACTAACTATATTTGGAATGGATGGATGCAAGATGGAGGAGCTCTCAACAATGGAGTATGGCCAAGATCCAAATGTTCTATAGCTTAAAGCTATCACAAATGATTTCTAATGCCTTTCCAAAGTGCTTGAGAGAGAAGGACCATTTGAAAGGAAAGCCTTAGGCTTGTATTTATAGTTTCTGGTTTAGAAGAGTTTGGAATTTGGGTGCATGTGGGACTAAAGCTCAAAAATCACTTTTAGATTAGATTAGGATAAACATGCTTTAGGCTTAGTTAAGCTTGGTTTAGGCTAGTTAACTAGGGTTTAGGCTAGTTAAACTTGATTAGCAAGTGATTAGAGACTCATTGAGAGTTGGGAGGGGTCTGGATAACCAATTGTGATTGATAGATAGCCTATAAAGCCAATAGAAGTGGTCTAGAGAGAACTAGGGAGGTTCTGAATGGTTGAAAGGAGGAATGTTTAGCTAATAAGAGAGATATTAGCCAAATAAGTTGATTATAGGAGGAATACGACCGAGAAGGTGTCGTGAATGGGCATCCGAGAATGGAGCGAAGAATGGGGAATTAACGAAGTGTCGTTAATTGGTTGAATTGGATGAAATGCTAAGTGTAAGCATATTTAGGTGTCTACATTTTCCCCTCTTTGAGGTGGCATAAGTGACGTCACTTCAAAGAAAGTAGACAAGCATAAACAAGTAGAAAATTTTGAAGGGATAGAAGAAAAATGAGTAGAATGGAGGATGCCCCCTCGATTGTCGATGGGGTGATAGAAGAACTCGATTGACGATCGAAAAGATGACAAGAAAGAGAATAGAAGAAAGAATAGTGTGAAGAAGAAGAAAGGGGATATAGAAGAAAAGGAGTATGAGGAAGGGGGAATGAGCTAACATCCATCCAGTGCCTTTTAAACAACTTTATTTTTCATCATATTGCTAGTGATCTTCATCATCGGTCCTTATTAAAAGAATGAACAAAAGTGTAGTATGACATGGAAATCCATATATGAACAAATGTCCATTGCTAAAAACACCAACTCCATGCAACATACAAAATGCAATGCAATACGAGAAAGTAAAAGATGCCTAACTCCATGCAACATACACTAATGCAATGCAATACAAGAAAGTAAACAAGCCAAACCCAACAGAGAAACATAATGTAATGTTTTTGTTATCGAGCTTCAGTTCCAACCTGTGTGAATTAACGACAAGGGTTATGATGGTTCCCCAAGCAAGGATACATGCAAGGGGAATAACGGAGGACACTTCGGTCCTATGAAAAAGCAATGTGCACTACGAAATAGTACTAGGAAACTCGTTGTGCCCCAGAGTATAGATGAAGTAAGCAACCTAGCTTTTTTTGATGGAGGTAGATCAAGATGATCCGTGAGTCATGCACATGAACAGGTGAGAACCAAAGAGTGACGTTTTGTAGGATGATTTTATATTTGAAGTTTTTTTTTTGATTTTCTTAAACATATTTGAATGTTTTTGATTTTTCTAACATATTTGAATGTTTTGGTTTTGTAACATATTTGAATGTTTTTGATTTTGAAAGTTTTCTGAAACTATGTACAGGAAGATGAGGAAGCGTGGATGCCCCTAGTGATAGATGGGATGTACAAGGGCATAAGGCCATGTGCGTACGAGAAAGGTGAAGATGTAAAAATGCCCCAGTGATTAGGTGGGAGTATTCAAAGGCAAACTCTTCACAGGTAGAAGTGGGACCCAAGGCCATTATGGATAGGTTCAACATGATGATGAATGTAAACCAATGAAGTGCTAGGAAGAAGCAAGGATGCCCCCAATGTAAGTTGGCCTAAAAGCACATGATAGAAAGGAAGGAGAAGATTGTTTTTGTGAAAGGGGACAAAGGTGTCTGCAAAAATGGAAAAAGGATTAATCTTATACACATGGATGTTCTGAATGAAGTAGAAGAATGATGTGAATGATATGAATGTAGCTTAGAAGCCTTGCAATGAAGAAGTGATTAGCCAAAGGCACAAATCGTGAGACAAGATATAAGGACTAGAGTAAGAGTCTGAACAAGGTCCAAAAAAGACACTTGGTAACATACTAATCCTGTTTACTCATAGAGATCTAGTGTGTGCACATGTGGAATTAATTACCTCTTGAAGGGAAGATTTAATAGACAACAAGTGAAGACACCCTAGCCAATGTGTAGGAATGATTTATTTTTGATAGGTGATAGGTGATTTGTGAATGAAGGGTGGAAGGATAGCTGTACATTGCTCCGTTGCCAGCCAGGCGTCCATAGCCTTGATGGAGATGCATTTGATTCTAATTGCAACATTTCTCTACTACCAGTCAGGCATCCATAGCCTGATAGAGATTATTGGAAATACCCCAAGAGAGAGTAATATATCAATTTGCTTTTGCTTTTAGCTTTTAGCTTTTGATTGATTGATTTTGATTCTTTTTGCTTTCTGAAAACTTATTTCAGCTCTCTTGTTTGACAAGGGGTTAAGAACCACTGATGGCTTGATGAAAGGAGGTGGAAGTGATTGTGATGACGACATTGGCTAGTGTCAACAAATATGTCCAAAAGTTCTTCGCAACAAGTTTATTAGATGTTGAATGTGATAGGATCTCTAAGAGGTCAGTCGTTCTTTAATTTACCAAGGTGATGAAAGAGTAGGGTCAAACGGATACCATAGAGATAAATGTCACAAAATGTGTGTGAATAGGCTAACCAAAATATCACCGAAGGGATGAAAATGGTAGGAAATACTTGCATAGGAATGATAAGAAAGGGAAGAAAGAAACATCCATGTGTACGCAATACCTGATTGCAATGTTTGATCTTTGTACCTTTGATTTTTGCTTGTGTTTTCTCATCTTTTTTGTATTTTTGAATTTTTTTAATTTTTAGATTTTTGATAGTTTTTGGAAAGGTTGGGACCAAAAAAGTCACTCCATGTGGTAAGATCCAACAACAATGTTTGTGACTTCCTTGATAAGGGAGACTAGGCGTGTTTGTTTATCAAGCGTAATGTTTCTCCAATCTCAATGATCGAGGTGAGCTCATACTCAACAAATGACTGTGATTTATCCTGAAAAATGGATTTTGTATGTGGTAGCTTGAGTTCCCTATCCATAGGTTTTTGCACTTTACACCATACTTGATGGTTGTTGATGTGTGTTCTTGAATCGTTTGATTTACAATTAAGATATTTTGAGTTGTTGGGAGCTTTAGAGCTCTTGGAAGTTTTTACTGAGCTTGATAATGAACCTGTTTGGGTTTCTTATAAGCTGACGTGTGACTTTGTCTGATCCCGAGAAGTGGGAGAAGAAAGTGAACGTTTATGTTTATGATAGGAATGAGAGAAATGATGGTGGGCTTGCCCCAACCATTGATAGAAGAAATGATGTGATGGATGAAAAGGATACGGTCCAAGAATTGAAGAGGATGGGCTACCAGGAGGTGAGCCACTAATAGAAGATGATGAAGGGCTACTAGGATATGGCCCTAAGATGGAAGAAATTGGGCTATGAGGACATGGCCCAAGAATAGAAGAATATGACGAAGGGCTGCTAGGGTGTGGCCCAAGTATAGATGAGGAGGGACTACCGGGAGGGGTCCCATAGATAGAAGAGGATGAAGGGCTACTAGGATGTGGCCCAAGAATAGAAGGTAATGGGCTACCAAGAGGTGACCCACAAGTAGAAAATGGAGGGCTACTAGGGTGGCTCCAAGATAGAAGAAGATGATGGGCTACTCAGCGGTGACCCAAGGAGAGATTTTGATTGAGGAATGATGATAGATAAGGAATGATTTGGTAATGAGAAGATAGGCCATGGATCAATGCTAGACCCTGACATCTCATCATGCTCAGAGGAAGGTGAAGATGGAATAACAGAAGAAGAATCAAGTTCCATGACCTTAGGATCTTCCTCTATGTTATGTCAAAAGGGATAAACTTATTTTCCCCAATACGTGAGCGTATCGAGTTCTAGAAAGAATCCTTGTTTACAATCCTCTAGAGGGATATCATCATGTACTCTAATTGTTTCTTCATTCTGGGAGAAATCAATCAGTAGAGGTTGTTTTTCTTTGGCCATAGAAGGTTGAATAGAAGAAACATGTCCGATAAGCGGGGAAGATTGATTGATAGAAGAAGATGACTCAAGAGAGGAAGTAGGATTGGTGGTAGGCATCTCATGAATGGATGATTTGGATCTGGACCTAGATTGCTTTTCTAGAAGACGATGCAATGTAGGAGAGAAAATAGGATCACATAGCCATCTGTTAAGTTGTGATGTAGGAGTCAAATTAGATGATTGACTAGAGGGAATCTGAGTCATGGAACTCTTCGATGGAGGAAGAGGTTGTTGAGATGACTGATGAAGGAGGTCCTGTGAAGAAAGGGAGGACCGTGACTCAAGAACAAATTAGATGTTTGATCGATGGAACTTGGAGTCACATGAGTCTTCAAAGGAGGAAGATGTCATTGAGGTGATTTGGAATAAAGGTCCTGTGAAGGAAGGGAGGACTGTGATTCAAGATTTGATCTAGGGGTATCTGAACAATAGTTGGGATCTGAGTCTTTAGAAGAAGAGTGGGAATCTGAATGGTAGTTTGGATCTGAATCAAAAGAAGAAGAGTGGGGGGAACCTGAATAATAATTTGGATCAGAAGCATCCAAACCATACCACTGACTATGAGCTGAAGGTGGGGAACAGGGTACCCGAATGGGCCCTCTAGCATGAAGAACCAAATGAGGTTTAGTTGTAATGGGAATATTTTGATTTGAATTGCTAAACCTAGGTTCCGTATTGTAGTAAGTGTGAGAAACCGTGTGATAGTCAGTCATTGTTGGCATCGTTTAAGCACAAATTTCTATCTCTAGATAGTGTGATGGAACTCCTTCAAAGGGAAGGAAGTGACATGTCAATTCAAGGAAGCATAATGACATCCAACTAGACATTTTGTAAGTATGGAGATGTGCGTGATTTTCTGAAGAAGGTCTAAGGAAAATAGACATTGTGATGATGCAATCTCGATGAGATCAAAAAGGGATTGTCCTAGAAAATAAGTTTTCAGATGAATAATCACAAGGAACAATCATACAAGTGTGAAACACAAAGCCAATCAACAAGGAAATACACCCTATGCAAATGTGTGTGCAAAGTGATAGTTTGATGCAAAGATGATCAACACAATGTCAATATTTACGTCAAGCTCGAAATGAACAAGGCGTAAATATTAACAAAGGGTAGATGTGACTCCCAATCAAAGGATACCACAACAAGTTCAACAACCAACAAGGCCTAAATGTTAAAGGGTGAGGTTTACAAATGTAAGCCACGTAACCACACCAATTGGACACGTTAATCAAGCTTCACGAAGAAGTGAGATATTAGTGCCAAAGTGGTATCGAAATGACACAAACAAAGTAAGCGACACTCTTCAATATTTTGGACAATGTTTGAAGTCAAAACTAAGTCAAAGTATACTAAGGATGTGTTAAAATGTGTGCAGCGTAATGCCACAATGCAGATACTTAGATCACGTTTATGAAAAACATGACATAAGTATCTTAATTGTGTCGAGACAATGTGAACAAGGTAACACGTCAAAGGGAGATCAAATGATGAATCAATCCTAACTATGATGATGATCTTGAAATCAAGATCAAGTGGCCATCAAAGATATAAGGACGCATCCATGCACTTTAGATGTTTAACAACTCAGCCGCAAACATGGATGAGCGTAAACGAATAAAAAAGTGGTGAACACTATCTATGACAACACTCCCGAAAGATGCCTTCTCTTGTCCCAAATGGGAAACAAGAATGCAAAGGTGTAGATCAAAAGATGGAAATAAACTAAGCGTTACTTGGGCAGAGTTTCACCTTGTCCGAAGGTGAGAAAGAAACCAAGATAAGTAACACGTTGTAAACTTCGTGATGAGATACACTTAGATCTAACTTAAATGGATTTGTTACCATGTGTTCGAAAAACAAGGTTCTGAATCCAAACAAGTTATCACTTCGTGATGGCCAAGACATGATAATGGACTAGTAAAGTGGGCTCCTTGACAGAATGGCTTCCCTAATAAGATCTCTCAACTAGGTGTCACAAGTTGTCTTAAGTGAGCTCAATTTACCCAAAGAGTCACAATGACTGATTTGGGAGTATCTCGGACTTTACTTTACCCCCTTCTGATACAATGAGAAACTAGTGCGTTTAGTTGTACCATCACTGGGGTCGCCATATGGATAACTTGTGACTCTAACTCACAGTGTAAAACTAGTCAAGTGGGTAAGCGGAGCGCTTCCTGTTTCATCCATGAGGTTACTCAGCGGTGGATTACTTTAGGGTTCCTAGAACCACCCCCATTGTTGTAGCTTAAGGCGTTATGCCAAAGGGGTTATGTTCTAGTTGAGCGGATAGGGACGTACCCTTTTCTGAAACCTACAATACAATGTGATGAAAGTGGTGTATTTTTTATCTTTTTAACTTAAATGTGGTTTTAAGTAGCACACCATTTGGCAACCTGTATGAAAACACATGTTAGTGGGTTTTTGTTTTGTCTTAGCTCCTCCTTTCTTTGACAAGCATTAGGTCCTATATGCAAGGAGTTAGTATTTTTTCATAAAAGATCATGATATTAAAAGAGAGTTTGTGTGTTGCTTTTGATTCCTAAGATCACCAAAAAAGGCGCGAAGGAAGAGCATACACAATGCGGAAACCCAACTAAAACAATATATGGAAAATACCTTAAGTGTTTTTACAGAAGGAAACTCATTTTAGCCAACTTTGAACTTTAATCTATTTTAAAGCTTAAATTGAAGTGTTTTGGAAGCAAAAATAGAAGGTTTTTGAAATGTTTTTGATTCCCAAGATCACCTAAAAGGTGCGAGGGAAGAGCATACACATTTCAAAGGACCCCTACAAATGAAAAAAGTGAACACTCAACTAAGTTAGCACAAAAATATGATGGAAAAATAACCTGCAAATCACTATTAGTGTCACAAAACCTTTCAAAGTGTTAGAATGGTCAAGAAGTTTTCAGACTTTAAGACACGTTAAAAAATGACTATTTACCTAATAATGTAAAACCATAAATTTTCTATAACTCAAAATCCTAATTTTATGATTCCATTGTGTATTTCTCTTCAATACCTTTCCAACACAACAAAAATGGAGTCGTTTCGAGCTTGGGAGAAAAAGTTATGGCCTCCGGAAGATCGACACGTTAAAAAATGACTATTTACCTAATAATGTAAAACCATAAATTTTCTATAACTCAAAATCCTAATTTTATGATTCCATTGTGTAGTTCTCTTCAATACCTTTCCAACACAACAAAAACGGATGTTTCAAGCTTGGGAGAAAAAGTTATGGCCTCCGGAAGATTGGTGGTGAATACAGTTTGACACAGATGCACCCCAGTACTGACATGTGTGCCTTGTTTCAACACAGACGCACCCAGAATGACACCTACGCGCACCCCCTGTAAAATCTACAAAAATCATGGAATTTGAAAATTTTCAAAAGCAAACAGGTTAAAGGTTAGTCAAAGAAGCCTATTTTTAGCTCAAACCCACAAAATATACATGATCAAGGATGATTTAGCCTACTTAAAAATGAAATCATGTAAATAACAAGCTATTTATCCTAAAAAACATGAAAGTGGTTAGAAAACTGAAAATAAATAGCTTGAAAAGACTCCATTAATGGAGGATGGACTTCATGTCCCACTGGGCGTGCCAAATGTATGCAATGAAAAGTTGCAAAAGCTATGGAATGAGGCTAAAGAACCTCAAAGCTTTGCTAACTCAACTATGCACCATGAGATAAGAGATAAACAAGGGAAACTAACATGAAAGCATTATAACTTTGACAAAAACATCAAAAACTAACATGATAAACTACTCTCTACTCCATGAAAGCTTAATGAAAGTGAACCTAGTTAGATTCTAAGCAATCAAATTGTGTGTTGTTTACTCCCAAACATAGTGAAGAGATCTCTCCAAGTTGGCTACATGGCCAAGCTTTAGATCTTCCCTTACTAACTATATTTGGAATGGATGGATGCAAGATGGAGGAGCTCTCAACAATGGAGTATGGCCAAGATCCAAATGTTCTATAGCTTAAAGCTATCACAAATGATTTCTAATGCCTTTCCAAAGTGCTTGAGAGAGAAGGACCATTTGAAAGGAAAGCCTTAGGCTTGTATTTATAGTTTCTGGTTTGGAAGAGTTTGGAATTTGGGTGCATGTGGGACTAAACTCAAAAATCACTTTTAGATTAGATTAGGATAAACATGCTTTAGGCTTAGTTAATCTTGGTTTAGGCTAGTTAACTAGGGTTTAGGCTAGTTAAACTTGATTAGCAAGTGATTAGAGACTCATTGAGAGTTGGGAGGGGTCTGGATAACCAATTGTGACTGATAGATAGCCTATGAAGCCAATAGAAGTGGTCTAGAGAGAACTAGGGAGGTTCTGAATGGTCGAAAGGAGGAATGTTTAGCTAATAAGAGAGATATTAGCCAAATAAGTTGATTATAGGAGGAATACGACCGAAAGAGTGTCGTGAATGGGCATCCGAGAATGGGGCGAAGAATGGGGAATTAATGAAGTGTTGTTAATTGAATGGATTGGATGAAATGCTAAGTGTAAGCATACTTTAGGTGTCTACTCTTAAGTTGCACAAAAGCAAATTGTTGTCTATGGGAAAGATTAAATATCATGATCAAGAATCATCTTCTACTCAATTTTAGAGCAAATCTAATTTTAATTCATCTACTAAGCCTAGATACAAACATGAGCATCTAGGCACTCTTGACCTTTCCTAGGTTCCTATGACCATGGGTCAGTTACAGTTACATTGTTAGATTAACACAATTTTCAGCAGTTCAAAGTACAGGCACAGTCCTATAGCAATCAAAATGCATTCTATCTCCTTTTTCTACTTAGATTAAACTAGATCGAACAAGATCAAAAATAGAGTAAAACAGGGTCACACCATCTACACTGGTGTATAAATTTGGGAAGTAGTCGGGGATGGAGAATAACACTAGACCTTTCTCCCCAACACTCTTCTACGGTGGCATGATATCACCCAAAAAACTTGCACTTAGCGTGAGATCTTCCAAAAAACTCGCTCTTGACATGAGATCACCTAAAAAACTCACACTTGGCATGAGATCACCCAAAAACTCACTCTTAGCGTGAGATCACCCAAAAAACTTGCTCTTCTATAGTATTTTAGGACATTTTCTATCCTTTTCACTCATCACGGAGCAAGTGCACATGTTCCTTTTACTACTTTTTTTACATTTTTACATATTTTTGCATACTTAAACAGAGTTTTCATATACACATATTTGAATACTCTTTCACTCTTCTTTTACATGTCCATCCTTAATACACAACAAGTATCATCCCTTCATCAAATGATAACAACAACAGGTACAACATGACATAACACATACACTTCACCCCTAGGGTCACTTCCTCTTCTTTGGCTTCCACACTTCGTTTTTATCACTCCAAGATTTTTCTTGCCTCTTTGGCACGCTTTCACCATCGGTCCACATGGTTATTAGTTACATATCTCTTATTTACTTTATATTATTAAGTATTCACTCAAAAACAAAAAGTGGGGGCAAATGTAGACACAAAATCATGAACTTGGGTACATTTCTAGGTCCTAATCACATACTACTATTCATATGATTCCTAAGCCAGAAAACTAGTAATTGATATTTATATTTGGCCTCTTTTCTATCTTTTTTGTTTCCTCTTTGGTCTTACACACCCCATAGCAAAATTTAATCTTCATTGTTTTATATTGGTTGACTCCTGACACCAGCACCCTCATCCCCTCTGGGTTCCCCTGAGCTATTTGTATCTTACTTGCCTCTTTTGGGCATCTTATTTTCTTATGGGTCAGCCTTTTAGTTTTCAATAACGAAATTCAAACAAGGGAATCATATAAATACAAGGCTCTGTGACCAAAATAAAGAACCAAGCTCTAAGAATTTATTATCGTCACCTAAGGTTGCATCCAAAAGGAATTCTAAGAGCATCAAGGCGTCCATCTAGCTTCATTCAAGGGACAAGGGACTGCATTTTTTACATACAAACATAGGAGGGGAAGTTCATTTTTCCATCAATGCATCTACTTACATTGTTACATCTAGCTATTACTCATTATCAAGTGCATCTTGTATAAGAGCTTCCTAGGGCACAATTGCTACACACACACAAGCACTACATGGATTCTGAGATGTAGTGTAGCGCTCAGTTGTAAGTTCACTCAATTAGGTGACCATCGGGGTCAGTTTGACTCCCCATTTACATCTTTCTTTTTTAGTATTTGATGTAGTTTGGGATTTTACAAGATATCATTTGTCTTGCAGGTTACAAGTGAATTTTGCGGACATAGTGCGACACACAGGTGACCAAAAATGAAGGTTAGTGACCATCCTGTGACATAACAAAAAATATTTTGAGGTTTTTCACATTCACAGGTGCCCAAAAGTAGACTTCAGCGCCTCTTACCTAGTCCAGGTGCCCTTGTGCAGGCTTGTTTAATAATTCCAATATTTTTTGTGTGCATTTGCGACATTTTCTTCCTCATGTTTATCAATTTTGTAGTCCAAAAATGTTCAGGATATATTACAAAATCAGATAAGGCTTTTATCCTTTATTTTTCACATAGGGTTTCATTTTTATCTATCTTATTGCTTGCATTGAATTTGTGCTTTAGCATTAATTTATTCATATGTGACTCTGCAATCAGGGTTTATCATTAATCTATTTCCTATTAAATCAGTCTCTATACCAAGTATAAAGCTACACAAATTGCCAAATATAACCCCTAAGCATATTTACCTCATCATGCTCTTGATGATCTCTTACAGTAGCACATTTTTTCCAATATTCTATTAGGTATTCTATTACACAAACTACTTTTAGTGGTTGTTTATATCCTAGGCCTCATGTAAGGTCTTATATTTCACATTATTCTCTCTCTCTCTCTCTCTCTCTCTCTCTCTCTCTCTCTCTCTCTCTCTCTCTCTCTCTCTCTCTCTCTCTCTCTCTCTCTCTCTCTCATATGCCTCTTGCTAGGTATTCTATTATATAGGATCTCTTTCTCCTATACCTATTTTTAGGTCCTTTAGTGCACATAATACTCCTCGTGACTCTTTCCATCATAGGTAAACTATTGCACGTATTGTGTCTACTACATAGGCTATACTGGGTCATCCCTCTTCTATTATGACATGATTTAGGCCCGAGCCTCCTTCACCCTATGGGTCCACCCCAAATCCCAACAAGGCCCTCATTGGGTAGCTATTGTGATACCTCCTTTCCTAAACATAACTAATTTCAAAAATATAAAAAATATTTAAATATTTGCACAAATACAAAATCAGGACCTACATGTGACTGAATTATCTAACTTATTACTTTACATATGTTGCTTGTCATAGTGGTTTGATAAATAACATATTTTACTATATAATATTTACGCACGTGCATTTTTTGAGGTATATTGAGCTATATATAGGACACACATTGTTTGATACATGATGACAGGTTCTGACCTCGTCCCTTCTCGATGACATTGATCATTTGGGAGCATCTCCCACACTACATAATTGATTTTATTTCAATTTAGTTACTTTCTATTCCTCATTATGATCAATAGTTTATATTATGTATATATTATAATCTACCTTGAGAAATAGATTTTAAAATCGATCAAGAAATTTTTTTGAAAAAATCTTCGCACAAAAGATCTCTACATCTTGAAGTTTCTCCAAGTCCACGAAGTCCAAAAATTCAGATTTTAGAACTTCAAGGATTTTCCCTTTCAGGGTTTAATTGGCTTAAATTTGAAACTGTGTTTTTCAAGTTCCGAAGTCTGAAACCCCAAAAGTCTAAAATTCAGACTTTTGGGCTTTCAGGTTTCGAAACTCTAAGTCATGAATTTTAGAAATTTCCTTATAGAGTTTACAAAGTCTGAAACCCCCGAAAGTCTGAAACTTTCGAGCTTTCGGGTTTCAGAACTAATGGTCGCACTTTTTGAAAAAATCCTCTTGGACTTCCGAAGTTCTGAAAGTCTGAAAAGACTTTCGTGCTTTCGGGTTTCAGAACTCTCCCTGATTATTTACGAGTCATTTTCTTTCAGACTTCCGAAGTCTGAAAGTCTCAAAATTTCATTTTACTTTCAGGCTTTCGGGTTTCAAAACTCTTCCGAGCCTTTTCATGATTTTCATCCCTTAATCTCTGAAGCCCGAAACCCTGAAATTCTAAATTTCAGAATTTCAGGCTTTCGGGTTTCAGACTTTCAGAGCTCTCTACGCATTTAATTCCCAAACCTACCTCTGTATGGATTGAATTTTCACCATTAATATCGGGTTTTTTTCTATTTAAATCACATTTTCACCTATCATTTTCACCTGACACTTTGCTCTGACAACCGATTTTTTACTGTATTTCATACTTTTCAACGTCATCCTCAAGGTATTTTTTATTTTTGGTCTTTTCTTTTGGTTTAAGATATTTTGTTTGTTTCCTCCTTGTTTATTTTCTTTGTTCTTCCTCTGCATACCTTGGGAAATGAAAAATCTATTTCCCACCATGATTCCACGATTTGAGTTTCTACAGGCACTCGCAGTTGCAGGGATCCTCTCGAGTTCTCCAATTTTCCCCCTCGGCACCTTTTATTTTTTCAGATTTTAGAGATCCACATTTTTCAAAGAACTCTCTTTTTAGTATTCAGAGCCTTGGATTGTTTGGCACTTCTCATTTTTGGGGATTGTGCCATTCAGAATTTTAGAGTTTCTCATTTTTAGAATTTCAGAGACTTCTTCATTTTGGAGGTTTCCACTTCAGGTTTTGGAAATTTTGGACTTCTTCATTTCAGTTTTTGGGGTTTCATTTTTGGGTTTTTGGAATTCTCCATTTTAGGTTTTCGGAACTTGTCAAAATTTTGGACTTCTCCACTTTGGGTTTTCAGAACTTTCATTTCAGGTTTTCAGAATTCTCCACTTCAGGTTTCTAATTTTTGGGTTTTCAGAGGTTGGATTTTTCAGGTTTTCAGACTACCTTCTTTGGCATTTCAAAACATAGAATTTGATGTCTACTTCCACTTCCAAGGGAAAGGAAAAAATGAAATACTCGTTCCTCGGGGTTGCCCCTCACTCTTGCTTATCTTCTGACCTGGGAAACATAGGGGACACCAACCTTGGACAAATTGATTTTCCAGACTTCTAGGCAAGGGTGAAGGCCCCAAATAAGAAACCATGGATGCAGGCTATATATGACAGCGGGCTTGCTCTTGCTGCCAGTTTTCCCACATCCATGCATTTCCCAAGAATTTGTTTTGGCTGCAGCAGCCCACTATGATGAAGAATCTATTTCAGTTAAAGATGTCGATGGCAAATTCGTGATCCACTTGGACCCAGATTTCTTTGAAGATTTTCTCAAACTCCCTGATGTTGAAGACTACACAACCATTTCACCAGAATCAGTGGTGGAACATTGGGACAAGGAAGCAGAGTTGTGCATGAGGGTCATGTTGAAAAATTATCTGGCCAAGAGCTTTTCCAAATTACCAAAGACCATGCATCGGTCAGATTTTATTCAGGAGGTCAGTGACCTTATTGTGCTACTAAGAAGAGTCTCAGGTCTTCCCTCCATGAAGGAATTTTAGGAGTGGATGTTCTTATATATCGTGACCATAAAAAAGAATAAGGAATTTATCAGATGGGGGGAGCATATCAGTAGCTCCATTTGCTATCAGTTGAGTAGAGTGCATTCTTCCAAATGTTTCTATATGACATCCTTCTTGGTTTATGTTGTAAGCTTCCATGGGATATTTCACTGGATTGAATACCAAGGGTATTCAAAGCACCTCCCAAATCTACGATTTCTATCCTCAACTCACACTGGACGAGGGAAGCAAACACTTCCGCAGGATCAATGATGCCTTCTTTGTTATTATCCTCTACCGTTTCGATAAGGAGCTGTATAATCAGAGAATTTCAGACGAAGCCTTCAAGGAAGTGCATGAGTGGGGAGCTATCTATCTTCAGTTCCCCACATTTACTTACATTCAAATTCCTGGTTTTGTGGGTGCTCCCAGCAAGCTGCCTAGATGTCCCACTGACAAGTGGGTCTTGTTAGAATTGGTTCACAATTGTTGGATTACCACAAGATCCAGAATAAAAGGCACAAAGTGGGAATGCAATTCCCTATCTCAATTGGCAGATACACTTGCCCAAATATTTACAAGGCCAAGAATGTAGATGTAGAAATGGTAGAGGTAACCTTGAGAACTTTCCATCCACGACCAATTTTGACTATTGGGGAAAATTCAGCAAGACAGGTCGGTCCAGTTCCCATGTGCCCCAGTTAGAAGATATCTAGATCCATTGTTGGGATGAATTTATCATCCGACAGAGAGATTATGAATGGATAACTTTGGATGAAGTTTGGAAATTTGGAATAGCTGACATACCAAAAGACATGCAGGACAATGATGAAGTTTTGGATGAATTGTATAAAAGTAATAATATTGCCAATCAACCATTGTCATGGATTGATTGGTATGTGGAAGAATGTTGCAACACAAAGGAAAGGGTGGGACCCATTTTGCAAAGAACTCACAGTTGGTTGGTTACCTTGGGAATCTCACCCAAGGGGTTAGAGCAACCTACAAATACAGGGGCCCCATCAACCATGAGCCAATCAACACCCACAAAGGGGAAAAGGTCGACTCAAAAGACCCATACGGTTCAAAAAATATTTCATTTGTTGTTGGGAGCTCATCTCTTTCCAAGGATCATGTTCCCAAAGTCATGCCTCCAACAACACCTGTGATAGAAATAGTTGAAGTCAGTGATTCTCCTAGTGTCCCACAAGACCCATCATTTCCCTCTTCTCTTCCATTTTCCCTTCCTATATCAGTTCCTTCCACTTCTACCATCATTTCTTCTTTCCCATCACCTTCCATGGCCCAAGTATTCTCATCCTTCCAGTTCTCTCAGCTGGAGAAACTATTGGGTCACCCATTTCTACCTCACTCCCCCTAACACTTCCATTTTCCTCCATCTCATCCCCTAACATTATTGTATCAACTCCTATGGCAGTCCTCACATCCACCCCATCCATCACTACCACTACCATTCAAATGCCAACTAATGTTACTGGTACTCTTGTGGTGGCTAATTTTTCAGGTACTGAGTCAACTATGTTATCTTCATCAGTGTCAGCCATTCCAGAATGGTTGTTCTGAAAAAATCCAAAGCAAAAGAAGAAAGTGCCTCTGGGAGATGTAATAGATCTGAGCATATTGGAACATACCCCAAAGAGACAGGCCAAGAGGCCAAATATTGTTTCAAGCCTGACGGTGAATGCATCTATGGGGAATGAGTTGTGGAGGTTGCCACTCCTATTGAGGGAAAAACTAAAGAAACAATTACAGCTGCAGATTATCAGATTTCTAGATTCTCATTGGGAAAAGCCACTCATGAAGGAGAAAAAAAAGATGTACACACTGCTCTTGGAAATCTGCTGGAAAAATATGATAAGGATAAAGCTTCCAAGGATGAGCTTAAGGCCAAGGTCGAGCAGCTCACTACATTGCTACGGAAAGTAACAAAGCCAACTCCATCTACTGAAGTCTCAACTACTACGGCCATGATAGTTTCATCTACTATTGATGATATTTCTTATCACGAGATTGAAAAGATAGGCCAGAAAGGGAGATCAGTAGATGGATGGATGGAACGTATACTAGTAGGAGGCTGACCCTTTAATTAAAGAAGTTGTTGAGATATACAATGATTTATAGGTTGGGAAAACTACTATTTGCAAAATGGATGAAGCTTTTTCAGAAGATAATAACAATTGAATTTGAATTTGGCAACATGGAGTGAGATTAGAGAGGAAGATTCAGATCTACTCCTGTAGGAGGATGTAATCGATGATGCTGCAAAGTTGTTCGAATATCAAAAGGCCATGGAATTCTGGTGTCAGGTGCTACAAGATCTAATTAAGAAGTTAGATGATAAATGAGTGGAGATTACAGATGCTTTGAATGACATATCAGAAGAATTTGACATTGTTAACTGTAAATTCTTCAATGAAAATATCGATGCTCTTCCAGAGGAGAAAATCAAGCAAAATTTTAAGGATTTGGTGAAACGTGATGATGAAGTTACTAAAACTTTCAGTAGTGAATCTATTGACAGGTTGGTTTTATGCCAAAATTTCACAAGAAGATTGAAGAAAGTTTTGAGTAAACTTAGAAGAGTCCCAGCTAAAATCACGAGGGAGATTGAGACAGCATATGTGGTAAATCACTACGCATGTGGGCCAGGGGATGAGGAAATTCAAGGAATCATTAAACGCTTCATCGAGTATAAACATCGAATGGCTGCATGGGAGGAAACACAACAAAAACCTACAGATGAGGAAGGAGTTGTAGAACCAAGCCAAAGCTGAGTGGCCATGAAAGGATAGATCCAAGCTCTAGATCGGTCAGAGTTGCAGGGTTGACTGAGTCAAACCCTTGCAAACAAATTTTCTATTTTTATGGGAGCCTGTTCCCTTGAATTAATGACATTTCTATTATTAGTAAATGTTAGTTAAGGGCCCAGCTATAATGGCTCAGCCTAAAAGAACTTATAAATAGTTAAGTTTATGGAGTCATTGGAGATAGATCATTTTTTGGTGAAGTTGCTCTTCAAGCTTGGAAGAGTGCTTCAGAGATTTAAAGAACCTTTTAATTATATTCAGAGAGATATCTTTCCTTGAAGAAATTGATTTATTGTGCTAAATGGTTGATTTATATATGCTTTGTGAATGTATGATTCCTTAGTATAGATGGTTGGCTTGCCTTTATTTCAGATCATTTTGTTTCATGTTATGGAAAAGTGATATAACATCTTTTATGTCAGTTGTGGAAAAAGTCTTTTCCTTCTGTCATTTAAAGTTATATTATCGTTAGCCATCATCGGAAAAATGAATGTTTGATATGTGCATGTGTTTTATCCTCGTGGCTAGTTAATTGTGTGTCCAATCCAATTTGGTCTCTCTATTTTGTATGATTCAAGTTTTAACAAAGGAACGCATGCTTCTAGTTTGTGGTATTTTGTGCCCTTTCTAAAGTTGCAATAGGTGAAGGTGACTAACGGTGTCTGCATCTTACTCACATTAACCCTTCCTGTGATTCAACATATCCTTTTATTCGGTGCATCACCATCCCTAGTTTAGTTTCCTTTTGCAGATCTCTTTCCCTAAAACTTAGAAAAATGTTAGCCTAAGATTAGATAGCCATTTTATTGCATTAGGGGTAGTACAACACTTAGTTTAGGAAAAGGAAGTCGGCCTTCTCTGGAGGTTCACCTTGAACCCAAGTCCCACAGCTTGAGAGGTGATCCCATGTGTCCCAATCACACCAAACAACCTATGTATAGTCTGGCCATTTGGGGGGGTGCAGTGATTTGGTGACAACAATTTTTGGCACACCTGGTGGGATGAGAATTGGTACTTCTCTTCTCATTTGCACAAATCAAAGTACCTAGAAACTCTATATCTCTAGATTCCAAATCTCAGTGCATTAACTTATGCGAAGAATTCAGACAAGAGCTTCTTCAAAGCAGGGAAGTTATCAACATATCAAACTTTCCTTGTCTCCTCTAAAGAGAAGAAGATAGGTTTTTTAACTCCACCAGCTACAACTTTATCTCATAGGGGTCATTCAACTCCTCCATACGGAAGGTTTCCTCCACCAAGGAACAATCAACCTCTTGCTGCTATGGCATAGAACCAAGTTTTTCCCCTTTCAATGCAAGTAGTCCACTTCTGTTGGCTCAATGTGACCCTATACCTGTTGCAGCACTCAAAATTTTACCCTTTTACATAGGAGAAACTCATGTTACTCCAGTAGAACACATTCTTGATGTAGCCAGCATCTGCACAGTACATAACATCATGGAGGATAATGTTGTTGTCAGACTTCTGGCCACTTCCTTCAAGGGAAAAGCACTTCAATGGTTTGAGGGTTACATGTTGGCAGCATAACCACTTGGGAAAAGTTAGGAGAGAAGCTCTACAAATAGTTTGAAGACAAGAGTGATCACCTATCACTCTTAGAATAACTCACCACCATAAAGAGAGCTCCCTAGGAGTACATGAGTGATTTCAACTTCTGATTTCATAGGACTTGGAATAGGATTCCGACACTCATTAAGCCTTCTCCAAATAATGCATTTTTGTACTATTTGCAAGCTTTGAATAGTGATGTAGTAGTTATGATCCAATCCATGGGGGGAGCTACATTACCTAATGCTTATGACATAGCCATAAATGTGGAAAATTCCTTAATTTAGGCTAGAAAGATAGCTCCCTGACCACCCATGCCATTTTCTCTGGATCTTACAAATAATCAGCCTATCATTGCACCTATCCCAACAGCCTCTAATCAGCCAGCTCAATCTCCCCGACCTCTTCAAATGATCTATTTGAAGTCAAATCACTACTGCAGACCTTCAGAAATGAGCTTGTAGAAATGAAAAGGCAGCAGTCCCAATATGCTTGACCGTTCCAATCCCAATATCAAGCAAATCATCCTCCTTTTCAAGGAAATAATCAGGCCCAGAACCAGGTCACTGGCCAAGTAGCAAGTGTGAAGCCTTTGAACTTTAGAACCCTTCTATTACCAGTTCATCCAAAGCCATAGTACCAGTCCAAAATAACCTCATTCAATATTATGAGTGGTGATATCCTTGTTCTCAACCTCACAACCAGAATCTTTTCCCAAATGGAGTTTTGAGTCAGGCCCTTATGGTCCAAAGCATATCCGCTCCACCTGAATCATCTGTCAGACCATCCACTCACGAGATTCAAGACCAACCTTCTGATGAAACTACACTACTAAATTGGCAAACAAAAGACTTTTGTGGTTTGAATACTGATGCCTCCACTGTAGCATCCAACACATGTTCCAAGAAGAGGGCAATAGACCCGTAATCTTCCAAAAATGACCAGGCATCTATTTCATAGTCCTAAACACAAATATCAGATGATAAAGGCATGGGAAATAAATCACCGAAAGTATCCATGGATCAGTCTACAAAGAAGGATGGGACTTCAAGTATCACAATGCCCAATAGGCATTTTCCAAAAGAAGACTCTAATGCCCCAAAAGGTATTATCAAATTTGGGGAAATTCCATTCAACATTGTGGAGAAAATGAAGAAGACCAATTTGAGTGTCATGATGTGGGATGCGCTCTCAATTCCTTCTTAGAGGAACTTGCTACGGGAGGCTTTGAACATACTTTGGTACTACCAATAGATCATCAGGTCAAGAAGTAGCAGTGACAACCAGCCTGTGCCAACCTGAAACAAAAGTGTTTTCTAAGGCCAACAAGCCTCCACCATTCTATATCTCGCTGATTATCAGTGATCATTTGGTGCACAATTGTATGATCAATTCTGGAGCCAGTAGTTCCATAATTCCCAAACAGATTGTAGATGTGTTACGAATTCCATATACTCCAATTTCAAGAGGAGTTTTCCAGTTAGATGGTACTATAGTCCAAACTATGGGGGTCATTAAGGGGCTTCAGCTTACTATCCATGCCTGTCCTAGCTTGACATTCACACAAGACATATCTGTTATTGATCTCCCTCCCCTCTTTGCCATTTTCTTATCACGTGATTTCACTGCCAAGATGGGTGGTTATTTGTCATCAGACTGGTCACATATGATCCTTAGAACTCGGTACGGGACAAAGGTGACTATAAGAGCTGAACCTATTTGTCATAATCATGTGGAACCTTACACCGCTAAACCCATAAATGGGAATTATGCCATTGGTGATCCAGATGAGGAGGACATAGATCATGAGCCAACTACTCTCACGGAAGAAGTTCCTGACATAGTGCTTGATGAAGTAAGTATCAATCACCAATATGATCCCTATGCCAATTTATTAGTAGATGAAGAATATGGTTTGCTGCTTCTAGAAGAAACAAGATTGGGGACATACTGCATTCATGAAGAAGATACAATCATACCACAACTTGTCAAAACATCAAGCGATTCGAAAGGACTATGGAAAATGTTCTTCGATGGCTCAAGAAGTAAAAATGGATCTGGTGCAGGGGTTATGTTGATTTCTCTAGAAGGAGATAAATATTTCTCTTCCTTTTGGTTGCAGTTTAGCTGTACTAATAATGTTTCTGAATATGAGGCTCTCATACAAGGAATTCAGCTGGCCTGGAAAAAGAGGAATCCAAACCTTGATCGTCTTTGGTGATAGTGAATTGGTTGTGCACCAAGTAATAACCCATAGTGCATCAAAAAATGATCTATTGAGATCATATAAAAATCAGGTTTGGGACCTGATAGAATATTTCAAAGCTTTTGGAATTCATGTAATTCCCAGAAAGCAAAATCAAGATGCTGATAGACTTGCTACTATTGGCTCCCAGTATGATGTAGCTATGGACATCATGAAAGAAGAGTAGTAGATGGTCAAAATGGTGGTCCGTCCCATAGTACCGGATAATGTAAGTAGTTAGCAGGTGTTCGATAGTGATCAACAAATTGTCCTCTTCCTACAGCAATAAGCGGATTTTTCACTGCCAAACATCAAGATAAACTTCAAAATTCTTATGGTGATCAAATTATATAGCTGAAAGGAAACAAGCTGCCAAAAGGCCTGGTTACACTTGAATCTATCTTCAATTTAGATGATCAGGCCAAATGACAGAGCACTAATATGGTGGTCAAGGAAGAGGATTTTGAAGAGGTCGAGGTGGCAAGCAAAAAAAATTTAAAAATTGGTAAGGTATGCACTGCTCAAGAAAAGAAATCTTTCATTGAACTATGTCAAGAATATCATGATATTTTCACATGGAGTTATAAAGATCTGCGTGGTTTTGATCCCGACTTATCTCAACACACCATTGAGCTGGATCCAAATGTTAAGCCAGTTCATAAAAAATAGAGGCCAATTAATCCTAAAATTGAGCCACTAATGAGGAAGGAGCTAACCAAGCTTATTGAGGCCTGCATAATTTTTCCCATCAAGCATTCCTCGTGGGTAGCCAACCTGGTGCCCGTGAGGAAGAAGAATGGGGAGATTAGGCTATGCGTGGACTTTAGATATTTGAACCATGCCTTGTTGAAATACCACTACCCTCTTCCATCAATGGAGCAAATCCTCCAAACCAGTGGCAGGGGCTCAAAGTATTTTCTTTTCTTGATGGATATTTAGGATACAATCATATCCTGGTCCAAGAATATGATCAATTCAAAATGGATTTCACTACCAAGTGGGGCACGTATGCTTATAAAAAAATGCCATTTGGGTTGTCCAATGCAGGGGCTACTTTCCAAAGAGCCATGGACATGAAATTCAAAGGACTCATTAATGATATCATCTTAGTTTACCTTGATGATATAATTGTGTATTCCAAACACACTAAAGACCATATCACACATCTAAGAAAATTTTTCTGAAGATGTAGATAATTTGGGGTCTCACTGAATCCTAAGAAGTGAATTTTTACAGTTCAAGAAGGAAATTTGTTAGGACATGTTGTTTTTGTGGAAGGATTGTCTATTGATCCAGCCAAAATTCATTCAATTATGTCCTTATCTCTTCCAAGTCACAAGAAAGGTCTCCAGAGTTTCCTGGGAACCATAAATTTTGTGCGGAGATTCATTCCTCAATTTGCAACATTAGCTAAACCACTCATAACCATGCTAAAAAAGAACATTCCATTCTCATGGATGAAATATGGGAGGGAGAGTTTCAAGGCTATCAAAATGGCCATTTCCCAAGCCCCCACACTGGTAAACCCCAGGCTATGACAAAGATTTCATTCTCTATGCTTTCACGGGTTAGGAAAGTATTTCGGGGATTCTCACCCAGCAAAATGATAATCTTATGGAACAACCAATTGCCTTCTTCAGTAATTATCTCAAAGAATACGAGCTTAAGTATTCCTTCATTGAAAAATAGGTCTTTGTAGTCATTCAAGATCTGTAGAACATTTAGGCACATGTTTTCCAACAAACAAAGTTCACTTGATGGTCTCTCATCCTAGTCATCAAGGATTTTCTGATGAACAAAGAAATGAATGAAAAGCATGTAGGGTGGATCATGAAAGTAATAAAGAATGACATACACATTAAGGTCACTAAACTTGTCAGGGGTAAAGGGTTACGCCAATAATTGGTTGTAGATAAGGAGACCAAGGATGTGAGAAGATGCTACTCTCCTAAACGTCGAAAAAAGTGACTGTCAAGTTGATTGGTTAACAAAGATGAAAGATTTTCCTCCTCTCAGGGACATATCCTTCAAAATTTGATAAATTACAAAGATGTAGTTTTTGTCTCTAGAATATTTCATACGTCCTGGTCAATAATGTTATTTTCCGATAAGGACTTGAATGGTGTGCTTTTGCGCTACATCAAACTAAAGAAAGAGAATAATATTTTAGAATAATTTCACAACAATTCATTCGGGGGTAAATTACTCTGCTCAGAACAACCGCCACCAAAATTATGAAAGCTAGTTATTATTGGCTAAATTTATTTAATAGATTCTTATCTTTGGGTAAGGAAATTTAACGAATGTGCCCTTTTTGTAGGTAAACAAAAACTAACATCCCTTCCCTTGCACCCCATTCAAGTAGATCAACCTTTCATTCAAGGAGGATTGGATTTTATTCAGGATGATAAACCCTCCTTCTAGTGATGGACACAAATGGGTTCTTACTAAGACAAAGTATTTCATTCGATGCACAGAGGCAGTGGCTTTAAAAGAAAGTAATGAAAAGGAAATCTTTGATTTCCTAGAAAATATAATGACAAGGTTCGGGGTTCCATTTACCGTTATCTATGATAATGCATTACCTTTCCTTGGTTTAAAGTTGACTGAGTGGGAAGTTGCAAATAGGATCTATCTGAAGACTTCATCCAATTACTATCCATAGGGAAATGGGTTGGTTTAATCCAATGAAACAAGAGTCTCATTAGGATCATCAAACGGACAATGGAAGCTAACGAAAATACCTAACATACACAACTTAATACTACCTTATAGGAAAATCAAAACACACCTAAAAAGGCCATTGGAAACTCACCTTTTATGTTGGTATATGAGAGGGAGGTAAAGCTTCCGCTCTCCCTGGAGTTACCTTCTTTGGAATTAGATAATCAACTTGAAGTTATGGAAAATGGCTCCTTAATAGTGAGGTTTGTTGAACTCGTATAGTTGGAGGAAGTTCAAGACAAGGCTATGAAAACTTTAAGCCAACATCAAGCTCAAGTTAAGAAATATTTTGACAAGAAAGGTTCTTATAGGCATTTTCAAGAAGGAGATTTGGTTCTCAAGTAGGATGAAAACAAAGCCAAACCAAGCAGGCATGCCAAGTTTGACGCTCTCTGGAGTGGACTGTATGTTATCTCTAGTTGCAAAGAGGTGAATTCATTTCGTTTATCCATACTCAATGGAGAATAAATTCCCATTCACATGAATGGGATACATCTCAAAGCTTGCTTTTGAGATTGTCTCACCCTTGTACAGTGTTCATTTTTCTTTTCCTCCAAGTGCGTCGCACATTGTTTTGTTTTCTTTCCTTTCTTTTGTTTCTTTTGGGATGTCCTCTTAATGTAGTTTTCTTTCAGGAATCATTTTGCCCAATGGTTTGTATAAGGATACTGATCTAAAATCTTTACAGACAAGCATTTCTTAGACGTCACCAAAAATGTTACCAATTTAATCTACCTTGAGAAACAGACTTTAAAATTGATCAGGAATTTTTTTTGAAAAAATCTTCACACAGAAGATCTCTACATCTTGAAGTTTCTCCAAGTCCTGAAGTACAAAAATTTAGTTTTCATACTTTAGGGATTTTCCCTTTCAGGGTTTAATTGGCTTAAATTTGAAACTATGTTTTTCAATTTCCAAACTCTGAAACTCTGAAAGTCTAAAATTTCAGACTTTTGGGCTTTCGGGTTTTGGAACTCTAAGTCGCAAATTTTAGATATTTCCTTATAGAGTTCCGAAGTCTGAAACCCCGAAAGTCTAAAATTTTGGACTTTCAGGGTTTTGGGTTTTGGAACTAATGGTCGCGCTTTTTGAAAAAATCCTCTCAGACTTCTGAAGTCTGAAAGTCCAAAATTTTAGACTTTCAGGCTTTCGGGTTTCAAAACTCTCCCGATTATTTACGATTCATTTTCTTTCGGACTTCCGAAGTCTGAAAGTTTGAAAGTCTGAAATTTCAGACTTTCGAGATTTCAGGTTTTGAAACTCTTCCGAACCTTTTTATGATTTTTATCCCTTAATATCCAAAGCCTGAAACCCCAAAATTCTGAATTTCAAAATTTTGGGCTTTCAGGTTTCAGACTTTCGAAGCTCTCTGCACATTTAATTCCCACCTAACTCTGTATGGATTAATTTTTTTCCATTAATATCAAGTTTTTTCTATTTAAATCACATTTTCACATGTCATTTTCACCTACCACTTTGCTCTAACAACTGATTTTTTACTGTATTTTGTACTTTTCAATGTCATCCTCAAGGTATTTTTTATTTTTGGTGTAAGATCTTTTGTTTGTTTCCTCCTTGTTTATTTTCCTTGTTCTTCCTCTACATACCTTGGGAAATGACAAATCTATTGCCCACCATGATTCCACGATTTGAGTTTCTGCAGGCACTCATAGCTACAGGGATCCTCTCGAGTTCTCCAATTTTCCCCCTTAACGCCTTTTGTTTTTTCAAATTTCAGAGATCCACATTTTTCAGAGAACTCTCTTTTCAGTATTCAGAGCCTTGGATTGTTCGGCACTTCTCGTTTTGGGGATTGTGCCATTCATAATTTTGGGTTTCTCATTTTCAAAATTTTAGAGGTTTCTCATTTTTGGAATTTTGGAGGTCTTCATTTCGAAGATTTGCATTTCGGGTTTTTGAAACTTGTCATTTCAGACTACTCCACTTCAGGTTTTCGAAGGTTTCTGATTTTCAGGTTTTCGGATTTCTCCACTTTGGATTTCTCAACAGATTGTCCTCTTCCTACAGCAAGAAGTGGAGTTCGCTGCCAAACATCAAGATAAACTTCAAAATTATTACAATGATCAAATTATATAGCTGAAAGGAAACAAGCTAAAAGAACTTATAAATAGTTAGGTTTATGGAGTCATTGGAAAGATCATTTTTTTGGTGAAGTTGCTCTTCAAGCTTGGAAGAGTGCTTCAAAGATTTAAAGAACCTTTTAATTATATTCAGAGAGATATCTTGCCTTGAAGAAATTGGTGTATTGTGTTAAATGGTTGATTTATATATGCTTTGTGAATGTATGATTCCTTAGTATAGATGGTTAGCTTGCCTTTATTTCATATTGTTTTGTTTCATGTTATGGAAAAGTGATATAACATCTTTTATGTCGGTTGTGGAAAAAGTATTTTCCTTCTGCTATTTAAGGTTATATTATCGTTATCCATCATTGGCAAAATGAATTTTTGACATGTGCATGCGTTTTATCCTTGTGGCTAGTTAATTGTGTGTCCAATCCAATTTGATCTCTCTATTTTTTATGATTCAAGTTTTAACAAAGGAACGCATGCTTCTGGTTTGTGGTATTTTGTGCCCATCCTAAAAGTTGCAATAGGTGAAGATGACTAACGGTGTCTGCATCTTACTCACATCAACCCTTCCTACGGTTCAACATATCCTTTTATTTGGTGCATCACCATCCCTAGTTTAGTTTCCTTTTGTAGATTCCTTTCCCTAAAACTCAAAAAAAATGTTAGCCTGAGAGTATATAGTCATTTTATTGCATTAGGGATAGTACAGTACTTAGTTCAAGAAAAGGAATTCAACCTTCTCTAGAGGTTCACCTTGAACCCAAGTCCCACAGCTTGAGAGGTGATCCCATGTGTCCCAATCACACCAATCAACCTGCGTATAGTCTGGCCATTCGAGGGGTACAGTGATTTGGTGACAAAAATTGTCTTGTGACATTATGGTTGTCCCATATGTGTGGCTTTATGCATTTATTATTGGTTCATAATTACTGCTTTTTATATGACTTGAGCAGCCTTCACTATGATTCTATTACAACATTTTCGGTGTACAATGTTTGTGTCTCTATGCCTTGATATGAATTTTTTACTTTCTATTGCTTATGTTAGCTTCATGGACTATTGCTTTGCATATGCATGTGGTTTATTTTAAACATAATTTTTATTGTTTCTATTGTTACTTAAATTTTACATGTTACTTTCTTTGTGCGCCATGGTCTCCATTATGCACAATCCCTTGTTACATGAACATAATCCTAATGGTGGCCACCACTATAGCCTTCCATGTGATGTTACATAAATTATCATATTTATCCATCATGGGTATACATTATTTCTTTTAAGCCATGTGTTTGAATGTTTTATCAAACACACTCATAAAGGGGCATTCATATGGATATATTATATATCTACAAGTGGTACAAGTAGGTTGCAGGATGAAGAAATTATTTATAGGGTATAGATCCTCATAAACATGAACATATATAGAAAATTACATTATTCACATTGGTCCATAACCATCCAATAGGGACAAGAATGTAGTATTGCATGGCCTCTTATTGGATGTTTTTTTGTCACGGGGAAAATTCTCAGAAAAATCTAACATTATCATATTATTACATGCATTTACTGACTTTTGGTACATATTCAGACACAAATGACAAAATTCAGAGTAGGATATAGGAGGCATGAGTACTTCATTCGTTCTCCATTGCTACTTAGATACATTTACAAATATATGGTTTGGGGGAATGGGCCTTCTTCTCCTTTGCATTACTCAATATTTACATAAACAAACCCAATTGTTCAACACATGGTGGGGGCATGGGTCATCCATTCCTTTTCTACCTTTTGATATATTGACAAAATTGAGCCTAAATGAATCTATAGCATTGTGGTCCATGGGGTTGGAATATATTGAAGAGGATTAGTTCTCCATAGGTTATTATTCCTTTCCTATTTATATTTATGTGGGAAGATATTATGGTGGTTAAATACTCTATACACTATTCTTCCCTCTTAAGGGGGTTATTTAGTATCTATACTCTTCAGTGTAGGGTTGTGTGTGCTAAACTTCATATCCTATTATAGATTATCCTTTAGAAAAAATGGGGATTGATCACCCCTAATCCTTTGGTAGCTCAACAAAAAATCAACATCTCTGAAGTACAACAAGAACAAGAGATTCTCCCTCAGCAAAATGAATAAGTGTATTCCTTCCATGTTTTCCATCTTTTTACTTTATTGTGTAAAAACTTTATTTTTTAATTCAAAAGCATTATTTACATTTGAGTTATAGTTAAATTTCTTCTATGGATGTTGACTACACTTTTTTTCATGGGTTTCACCATGGAACATGCCAACACCACCAGAAAGGAAAATAACAATCGTGAAAATAAAAGTGTGTGTGCACACTTAGGAATGTTTTTCCTGTAAGTATTCAATTTTTAATTTTACACTTAAAGGGGAAATATACACACTCAAATTTTTATCCTATCATTTGATGATGGTAGGTTTGGATTTTTTCCTATGTGAAGACAAATTCTCACCTTTACACACTACTATGTCCTTCAATCAGGAAATATTAATTATCCAAAGTAGAAATCTATCTATAGGTATCATTCCCGAAATCTAGCTCTTTCCTCGCTAATTACCTAATTAGGACCATACAACATAGGTATGAGCCATATTATAGTCCTAGATGACCTATACGGTCCCATACATTCTCATCAAACAAATATTTTTCTAATTTGAATGTCTTATGTAAATCGGTTCATCTCCCCTACATCGGCCATAATATGAATGTTTGACCTAAGTAATCATGTACAAGAAAGTCAATTACACTTTAGAACTCACCTGACATTCTCATAAGATTTATTGAAAATCTAAACACTAAAGCACTCAAGGCTCTCCTTAATCTTCCAAAAGTAGTTGCACGTCATTTAGAGAAACTGACACAAATGTATGAAGCACTAAAACCGGGTTCAAGAGTCTAGATTCCTCCATTTACAAGCATGTAAAGGTCATAGAACCATGTCTTAGATAGAGCAAGTCACTCCAAGCATTGTCCAAGGTTATCAAGGGACAAAATATACTATTCTAAGCATCTGAAGCACACTACATCACATTACTACCTCATTGGGCACATTTTCTACTCTATAGATAGCCCACTATCTTTGTGCCAAGATACACAAGGGCACCAATATGAGGTTGGATTAGATATGCATGCACAATTACACATACACTAGGATAAATACATGATGTTTGTTCCCACTTGAGGGGATGTGGTGCAACACTTAGATTGGCTCAACACAGGTTGACTACCAAGGGCAGTCTAGCCTCACCTGAATACTAATTTCTCATTTTTTTTATCTAACTAGTTTTATGAATTTTGTTGCAGGTGTCTAGGGTTTCTCATTTCTAAGAAAGAAAAGTTACAAAACCCCACTAGGCATAAGTCTAAGCCTTTACCAAAGGATCCAATACCATACACCTTCCATGTAGAGTTGTACGGTCCTGTACAGGAGTAGTTTATAGTTTGAGATTCAAAGATGCAGTGCTTCTTGAATCAGAAGAGCTCTTTTACCCAATTTACACACCCAAATCATATTTTTACCAATTTGTACAATTAAGTGTTTATTCCTTTGTGTTTTTTACTCTACCATTTCATCGTTTACTATATTAATATCTATATTTTGGATTGTATGGTTAATGTGAATTAATTTACTCGGAATATTCTACCAGTAACATACTTTACATCCTCACATGATAAAATCTCACATAGATTTTTAGTGTGTAAACATAACTATGAATTAGTGGAAAATAGTTTTTATTGAGAAAGGAATACACATAGGAATTCGTCAATTAATTGCGCAATAAGTTATGGTTGAGCTAAATGTCAAGAATTAATTGTTAAATGGTGATAGTTCCAAATTTAGGTATCTACATGTACCTTACATTCTATATATGTTATCTTAGTTGAGTGTTCTCATGTACCTAACATGTATTCATATGATTGATGTGTCCTTATGTGTATGAATTGTTTTCAAGTGCAATGAGTACCTTCATCATGCTTGTTATATGACCTAGATCCTTGATTCAAGTGTTTGTTATGTGTTTAGTCACATTGTTGACTTGTTCGCATTGTGTCTGATGTTTATTTAATGTTTTATATGATTTCTTAGTGCTTGATGTGTTCATTGGTTTATGTTATTTCCATGTGATGTTACATCTGCTTTATTTTTGTACTCATAATTTGGTTTAGCCTTGTTTTTATCCCTAGAAATTGTACTCAGAATTATATTCAGGACTTACACAGTTATTGAGACACTTGGCTTCATAGGGCCATCATACCCACCTCATAACCAAAACAAGTGCCTAATTTTTAGTTCTTCTTTCTATATTTCAATAGATTATTGTTGGAACAAACCTATATATGGATATTATTGCACACTCACAAGTATAATGGAGCTTACTTTTGGAGTTTCAAGAGCGCAAAATTTATATCTAGACTTTTTCATATTTTATTTTTATACATATGCACACACATCAAAGTGGGACAAAATACACACTAAAAATTGTCACATGGTATTATTTAGTATTGTTTTTATAATTTAGTGCTTGGTTATGTTATCTATTTTTAGTTCAAATTGGTACTATGGGCCCTTTTGTTAACGTGCACCCTTCCAATACCCTTGTCATGCATTTCTCATATATCTCACTAGTATCATTTTCTTGTCTTCTAATTACGTTTTGCTTTAAACCCCTTATAAGTCAAGTCCACTTGCATTTACCTATTCCCCCCTTTTTAGGTACTAACCATTGGAAGTTGCAACGAGTGTCCATAATGTTCAATTTGAATTCAAATATTATATATAAATAAATATGTATTGTAATTCGTCTAGACGCGAAGAAATTTAGAGGATTCATTATTCATAGGAATCTACTAAACATTTTAAAGAAGAGTAAGCATTCGTTATTACATTTATTGAAGCACTCAAGTTCATGAAGACATGTACTTTATAAAGGGGGTCATTTTGGTCATTTGGTACATACAACATGTAATCATATAGGGGTAATTTTAATTACGCCAAAGACATTACATACAGGTAGAAACTCGACTGCCTTATAATAGTAGTACTAATGCGGGAACAATCTCAACCATCCATCTTGGAGGCTGTATCGATGACCTCAAATCTATCGCAGCCA
Source organism: Taxus chinensis (assembly GCA_019776745.2). Taxonomy (NCBI): domain Eukaryota; kingdom Viridiplantae; phylum Streptophyta; class Pinopsida; order Cupressales; family Taxaceae; genus Taxus; species Taxus chinensis. The sequence goes on from CM034149.1 coordinate 746,184,935, forward strand.
TGAACCATCATAGACTCAGGAACTATCATCACTCGGCTGGTGGAGGTCGCTTACAACCCTATGAGAGATTCCTTCCATCGTAAGCTCTCGAATTTGACTGTGGTTGAAGGAGCCTCCCCATTATGTGATACCTATTACAGCACTCCTTCCGAAGAGGTATAGGTTCCTCTAATTATGTAACCCCTCCCCCCCCCCCCCCCACCGCCCCCCCCACCCCCCCCCCCCCCCCCCCCTCCACCCCCCCCCCCCCCCCCCCCCCCCCGATAAAATTTTCATTCCTGCCAATGACTAAAGTTTAGTCATATGCCTGGATTTTGCTCTTCCTCCACAAAGCATTGCTTCGGTTCTTTCCATATTGGGAAACTACTAGCAACATAATTTGCAAGTTGTGTATGATGTGGCAGGCTCTAAATAATTGTAATAATCGTCGCATGTGATATGCATATTTAAAATTTTACTTTCCGTGTAATGACAAAACCGATTGATTCACAATGAACAATAATACATGGAAAGCAACAATTGTCGTATAACCCAATAATTAAATAAAAGACTCAACACATTAAAATCCATTTGTGTTGCAATCTGATTTTGATTTCTAAACGAGGGTTGAATTTCCCTTAAAATTTCACTAAAGAGAATTTTTTTACGACATCTCCAAAATGGACAACAAAGGCTTTACACGAGTAGAAACCCGAGTGCCTTCTGACAGCCTATCAGTATTCCATTTCATCTTGTCTGTCCACACCCAAGCCCGTATTAACGATCTTTAATTAGTCTCTACCATCCACGTGTTCTCAGTAGGGTTTTTTGTAAGGCCTGATCCAAAATTAGTTGCATCGGCACTGTCTGCATGTGGGTAAAGCTCAAGTTCACATGTATCCTCCATAGCGCCATGCCCACTATCTCCAATTTTATTTTCTGTAACATTATCTTCCGAACCGATATCTTCACTAGGTTTTTGAGCAAACCCTAGCTCAGGCTGATACTCCATATCGAAATGGAGATAATCAAACAGAGTTCAGGAAGCTTGGATTTCGTTGGTTCCTTCACCATTGGAAGAGCTTTGCACTTGGTGGGTTTCGATCTTGTAGTGGTCTCTAGGGCCAATGCCTCGTTTGAAGCCATAATCCTAACATTCTAACAAGACTCAAGCATGTCAGAGGACGAGGCAACACACGACAAGCTTCTGAAGTGCCGCCCACCCTCCTGGCGGCTCTTCCAACTTAGCGACGGGTCGTGCGGTCTGCAACAAATCTCCTATGATACTTGAGATCTCTAGTATACACCTTTTTTCCATTATATTGTTTGTCTTAAAGAGTTGAATCTAGTGCATACACAAGTTAAATTCACCTTTGAAGTATTCATTGACAACACAGGTTGTTTTCTAAGATATCTCCAAACTATATTGCCATGATGCCCTGCACACTATATCCCCTTTCTCTTTCGAACAATTGACAAAAAAAAAACATATGTTACATATATGCTTCGTCGTAAGAAATATGGCTTCCACAAAATGGTTCCACCCAATATTATACTCACCTGATTGCTTCTCCTCCCTCTAACCCCCTCTTTTACACACATTTTCGTCATTTTATGTTTTGCTCCCTCAAAATCAACCTCATCTTAGACTGCCCTTTCGATGTTAACATCGCACACTTATGTGATTGTTAGTTTACATTTTTTTGTACCGATATATCAATATAAATAAAGACAATAATGTAGAAGTGACCCTAATAATGAGAGTATGTAATAGTAAATCCTAAAAATAAAGAGTAATAATATTTGGAATCTCATATTTACATGTGTTTTTGGACATTTTCTACCAAATGACTCCATTAGTGACGAATTTATGTAACTATTGATTTGTTGTTTTCAATATCATTCACCATTAAAAACCCTTATAACTATAAAGATAATTTGACTATTCTAACATTGGCGGTTCAACTACTCGATTAAAATTTGGAGGAAAAAAAATGTTTTATAAGTGCATTAGAATTGGAGACTTTGAAAATGAACTCTAGATCAATATAAATAATGGGAAAATAAGTCTAAAACTTTAGATCATGTTAAGAATTAATGAGATGTCATGAAATTGTTGCACCGAAATGAAGTAGTTAAAGTAGAGAGAATTGTTGGGCTTCCACATCAAACCTCGAATTTTATAAAGGAATTCACCAAATTTTGATCTTCTAAAGTACACTTGTCTCTTTCCACGTTGGTTACACGTGTCTCTTTCCAATTCGCATCTTGCTTACCAAATGTCAAAAGTTTTTAATAATTTTCGTGTTGATCAACTACTCCATATAATGCTTCCATTTAGGTCGTTGGGAGTTATGGAGAAGAAAAGGATGCTCTTTTTTAAACTTTATTTGAAGTATATATGATAAGAACTATTACACAATTTATATTAATCAAGTACTAAATGTCATTTGAATGTTTTAAAATATAATCAAGTACTAAATGTCATTTGAATAGTTTACATTTTTAATGAAGAATTGAATGTATGAAAGATTGGATGAAGTTTATAGGTGTTTAAATGAAAATAAAAAACTATTATTAAATGTATTGTTTATATATATATATATATATATATATATATATATATATATATATATATTGGTGTAAATGGAGTATCATATTTAATATTAAATTTGAAATATTATTTTTAATATCAAGTAATAAAGGATGAGGTTGGTATTGTGTCTCAAGTAAAATTTGATGAATATAACTTTTATTTATCTGTATAAATTTTATATTCAATCAAAAATTAAAATAATTTTTTAAAAAACAATTATAATAAAAATATTACATAATAAATGGTCTATTAATTTTTATTTATGACATGGAAAAAGACTTTCATTGCAACCCCTTAAAAAATTATTTTCTTTATAAAAATACAAATTTGCTTAAGTACTTTGTCAAATGTTCCATATGCCGTGTATATGCTTCCTTCCTTCTCATGCATATTTAATGGAGTACTCTAATAGGTACTTTAAGCTCCGACAAAATTCTATTTTCAACATCATAGGTACTCTTTTTATGTGTTTGATTAAAATTGGTGTGGTGAGATTTAAGTTGATTAAATTGTTTTATTTTTTAAAATTTTCAATATGTAATGAAATAAATGTTATTCCTTTTTATATAAATAATCATTTTTATATTTTTTTTCAAAGTATTTATGATAGATACAATTTTAAATAAAATAAGGTACGAAGTGGATTATTTTTAAAATGAGACCATATGTATTTCATACATATTTTTATAGCAAAGCAAGGTGTCCTATAACTAACAATTGACCTCCAAGGTGTAAGGATACACCAATGTTTGTGAGTTCAAAAGTATATAATTATGTTGTGTTTATAATATGTGGTAGTGAAACAATGAAACTTAAAAGAAACAAAAATTAAAAGTTCTAAGACGTAAAACATGAACCCTGAAACATGAGGCATAAAATTTGAAATCTAAATTCCCTAAAAACTCTAGAAAAATAAAGAGTGCATTCATATAAAACGTCCCTATCTTATTCGAAAACTTGAAAGCATAAACCAAGTAATTGTGATCAAAAGCCCAAAACCTCAAATTTGAAAACGCAGGGAGCATGGAAAGTAGCTTGATATAAAACGTGACTATCTTGTTCAAAACTCGAAAATCCATTAATGGAGCAATAGACAAAAGTGAAATACACATCATTGGTTCTAATATCACCTTCTTCAGAATTGAAAAACCCTAAAAACATGAAAAAGTAGCTCAATATAAAACACAACTATCCTATCAAAACTCGAAAACCAAAATTCAAACCCAAAAATGCTAGAAGCTAAAACTTGAAAACCCTATATCCTGAAATATGAAACTTAAACCCAGAAGCCCAAAATGTTGAAATCCAAAAGAGTCAAACTTGAAAACTGTAATTTTTTAAAACTTAGTAAATTCAAAATTCAAAACATGATAATCCCAAACTAGGAAACCCTGAAAACACATAAATTATATTGATATACAGTAAAATTGAAAATCTAAAAATCTAAAAATTTGAAACTCAAAAGCCCAAAATCTAAAAACCCTAAAACATATAAAACCCAAATCTTAAAAACTACGAACTTTAGAAGCATGTAAAGATTGAAATATGAAACTCAGAAACTATGAATCACTAAAGTGCCAAAACTGAAAACCCCAACACAAAAAACCCTAAAATTTGAAATCCTTAAGACAAAACCTAAAATTGAAAACCCAAAATTTGATATCAAAAATTTATGAAACTAAAATCTCAAGAAAATAAATGTTAAAAACTCTAAGCCTTGAAACCCATAACCTAGAAAACCCAAAAAACCCCAACAAGTAAACTTTAAAAAATGAAAACTGTGTGATAGAAAACACCTTTGAAACCTGAAATCTAAAAATCAAAACCTAATACTCAAACCAATAAATTGAAAATGTTGAACTTAAGAACCTAAAAACATAGAAACCCAGAAAGTTTCCAACCTAAAAAGCTCACAAAATACTAAAACCTTAATCCTAAACCCTAAAAAATCCTGAAACCCAAAATTTGAAAATTCCAAACCTAAAAATCCTAAATCCGGAAACCAAGAAAACCAAAAAAGAGAATTGTTATAAAGTGCCCCTAAAGCCCAAAACCTAACAAATGAAACTTGAATATTTAAATATATGAACCTAAAACCCCTTAAATATTTAAACTTCCCCAATGAGGAAACCCTGAAAACATGGAAAATATATTTATATAAAATTCCCTCAAAAATTGAAATTAAAAACTTAAAACTTGAAATTAAAATCCCTCAACTTGAAAATATTGAAAACAAAAAAAAACTAGGAAACCTAAAACTTGAAATCTTGAACATGAAAACCCCATAAACCTTAAAACCCAAATCTCAAAACATGAAAACTTTGATATCTAAAAATCCCAAACTCGAAAATCCTAAACTTGAAAACCTAAAAACCAAGATAAAATTATAGAGAAAAACATATATTTTAAATAAATAAGATGGTGAAGTGGATACCCTTAGAGTGGGAGTGTTTCTTCACTTTACGCATACTCATATAGTGATCACTATTTCAGAAAGGATCTATAACTAGCAATTTCCCCCTCAAGTTACAAGGATACACCTAAGTCGACGAGTTTGAAAGCATAGAGTTATTGTTTAATTATATCTTGAAAGTAACAAATTTCAAAAGTTCCAAGACTCAAAATTTGAAACTTGAAATGAGAAACATGAAGCCAAAACCCATAATCTGAATTGTTTGAAAACCCAAGAAACAAAAAGAGAAAATTGTTATAAAACATGCCTATTTATTCAAAACTTAAAAGTATAAACTCGATAATCCTAAAAGTCAAAAACCTCAAATTTGAAAACTTGTGAAATGTGAAAAGTAGTTTGCTATAAAACATGTCTATCTTGTTCAAAACACAAAACCTAAAAAACCTCTAATAGAGTACAAATAAAATTGAAATATGCATTGTTGTTTCTAATATTGTACTCCCCAAAAAAGAAAACCATGAAAACACAAGTAAATTGATATAAAATATAGATATCAAATTAAATACTTGAAAAAGCAACATAAAACCTTTAAAAAGTCGAAAACATGAAACTTGAAAACCCTATATCCTAAAACACAAAACTAAAAACCAGAAACTAGAAACCCAAATAATTAAAGATATGAAATTGAAAAGCTTGAAAATGTTGAAACTCAGTAACCTACAACCCAAAACCTAAAAAAACGAACTAGGAAACCTTGAAAATATGGATATTATATTGATATAAAACGTCCCAAAAACTGGAAACCCAAAAACCTCAAAAGATGAAACCTGAAAGCCCCTAACCTAAAAAATACCAAAACACATAAAACTAGAAGCTTGAAATCCATGAACATTGAAACCATGCAAACATTAAAATATGAAACCTAGAAACCCTTAATCTCCCAATTGCAAAAACTTGAAAATGCCAACTTGAAAACCTTGGAATTCGAAATGTAAAACGCAAAACCTAAAAACGATATTACATAAAAACAAATAACTAAGAATCCTAAATCCCGAATCCTGAATAATTTGAACTTGAAAACCCTAAAAACTTTATTACTTTAAAAAAATAACCTAGAAAACCTAAAACTCAAAACCCCCAACAAGTGAACCCTGAGAACACAAAAATTACATTGATATAAAAAAACTTTCAAACCTAAAATTTAAAAATTGAAACAAAAATATCAAAACCTACAAACCAAAAACTCTAAACCTGAGAAACCCAAACAAATTGAAACCCTAAACTTGAAATCCTCGAGCCTAAAAATCCCAGAAAACCTTAAAACCTAAATATTTAAACTTAAAAACCCCATAAAACAAAATTTGAAAATTTAAACCTAAAATATCAAATATGGAAATCATGAAAACCCAAAAAATGGATTGATATAAAGTGTCACTAAAGCCCAAAACCCAAAAAGTAAACAAGAATCTCGAAATATTTGAACCAAGATCCTAAAAAATTAGAACGTAACTGATGAGGAACCCTCAAAAATAGGAAAATCAAAATTATATAGATACCTTTGAAACCAAAAATTCAAAATGTGACAATTGAAAGTCTTAAACATAAAAACCCTAACAACATGAAAATACCTAAAAACCTAAAACTCAAAATACCCAAAGCTTGAAAACCCAAAAAATATTTAAACTTGAATAAAAAATATGAAAACCTCAATACTAAATATTTGAAAATTCTAAACTCAAAAATCCTTAATCTTAAAATTGTGAAACCATCAAAATATAATCGATATAAAATCACCCCAAAAGCTAAAACTTAAAATTTGAACCCACAAATTTGAAATCCACAAAACAAAAAACCATAAAATCCCAAACTTGAAATCCTATCAATTTTGAAACTTGAATCCCAAATCTCAAAAATCCAAAACTTGAAACAAGTGAGCCTTGAAACCCAAAAATCTTGAACTCGATAATCCTGAAAATGTAAAAGAATGATAGATATAAAGGACCCATATGACTAAAAAACCCATAAAATATAAATCCAAAGACCCCAAAAAATTTGAAACATGAACTTTGAAATATTTGAAGTACAAACCCTAAAAGCTACTAAATTTGAAACCCACCAACAAGGACATTTCAAATACACAAAAAATACATTGATATAAATTCCCATGAAACATAAAACCCAAATGTTGAAACAAAAACATGGAAATTGTGAACTTGAAAATCTCAAAACCAAAAAAAAACTAAAAAACCATAATACCTAAAACTTGAAGTCTCAAAATGTAAAACATCCATAACTTTGAAAATTAATTCTCAAAATCTAAAAACCAAAAAACCAAAAATGCTAGCAGTTAGTTAACATAAACCACCACCAAAATTAATATAAATCACCACCAAAACGTAAAAGGAGAAACCCAAATACCCTGAAATCTAAAAACTAAAAAACATTATCTAAAAAACCACTTTTTTTTTAATACAAAGCACCATATGCTCTAAAACTTGAAAGAAGAAACCCAAAAACTAAAAGTACCAATCCTTAAAACCCTAAAAACATTTTAAAAATAGAAAACCCTGAAACATAAAAATAAAAAATCCCAAACCTGAAAACCCCAAAAATCTTAAAACTTGATTCCTAATGATTCATTAAAATCCGTTTATTTTATTAAAAGCTAAATGTACATAGCTGTTGTAAATGAAGTACAATGAAATACAAATGTTAAATAATTTATTTGATGAAAGGAAATAAAAGGGATAAATAACTTACCTCAATTTCTCTTACCTTGCAATGACCACCTTGAAACATCAAAATAAAAAACCCCAAACCTAAAAACCCCAAAAATCTTAAAACCCGATTCCTAATGATTCATTAAAATCTGGTTATTTTATTAAAAGCTAAATGTACAGAGATGTTGTAAATGAAGTACAATGAAATAAAAATGTTAAAAAAATTATTTGATGAAAGGAAATAAAAGGGATAGAGGACTTACCTCAACTTCACTTACCTCGCAGTGACCTGGGAGTGGGCAATGTGATGAAACAAAATAACATACTGTTGCAACGACCCAACAAAAAATGTAGCAAAGGTGGAAACAGCCAGACTAGGGTGCCTGGGGCACCCTTGTCTTGATTCTAGGTGCCTGGGTCTACAGAAATGGTCAGAATCTGGTTCCATTATGGTCTTTAGAGCTTTGCACTTCTTCACCTTTTGTCATGTATATGTCACACTTGGATCGTCGAGGTACCTGTAAACCTGTAATGAAGAAAGCACATGTAAAATCCTCAAATAGACATCAAATCCTAAAAAAAAGATACAAAATGAGGAGTTCGATTGTCATCAGCCACCACAATGGTGGACTTACAACTGAGCATTGCACTATATCTCAGACCTGATGTAGTTTTTTGTGTTTGTGTGTGCAATAGTGCTCCTAAGTCGCCCTCGTGCCAATGATGCCAAGATAGGGGGTAATAACTAGATAAAAATGCAAATGTGTGGTTGGAATATAATGAACTCCCCCTCCTATGCAGTCTGTATGTAGAATAATGGCCCAAATGAGGTCCCCTTGCTCTATGTAGATAGTTATCCCTTGATAAGAATAGTTCACCCATATAATGGTAGGTATGTTGTGTTTATATATGGATCTCTTATTCGAATTTCAACACTAATGACCCAACATGCCGACTAGTACCTCAAGAGATTAGAGGGAAAACCAAAAATACCGACCTCAAGTCTCAAAAATAAAATCAAACATAAAGAGGAAACGGGCGCCTGGGTTGGACAGGAACCCCTGATGCTGGTGTCCAGCCCTAGACATTAGCATCTAGAGACAAGTGATGAAAAATTAGTTAGAACTGACAGATAGGATTCCTTATGACCTGACTAGAACTATGTGTATTAATGACGAGTGCGAAAGATAAAAACAAATAAAGACCAACAAGACAAACTGATGGACTATGGGATGGGTCATTAATGAATAATTTTCCTATGCGAGATCCATATATAAAACATGATACTTGGCAGTATAATAATAGTAGTAAGTGCATGATTTTATTTCTACACCTAAAACCTAGAAACACCAAAACTAGAAAACCATGAACATGCAACTCCTGAACCCGAAAACCTTCAAAAACAAAAAAAAAATACTAATAGAAATAACATAAAAAAACTTATAAACATATAAAAATATAAACTAAAGACCCTTAAAACCAAACGCAAGGGCTAAGGGTCAGGGGTGGGTCATATGTGTGCCAACGGTTCTTGTCCCTTCACCAAACTCGCTTTCATCATATGCCAAGGGGGGTCCTTCTACTACGCTTCCCAAATATCATAGGGACATGGTCCTACGGTCCCTTGCCTCTCGCAGGGTTCTCAGAATGTCCACCCAGCCCCATTCCTCTTTATCTTAAAACCTCTTCAACGGCCCTCTCTCGTGAATCGTTGTATCTGCACAGTCTCTCTTCTCTATATATATATTCCATCTGGCCCAAAGTAATATTTCCCAGTCCCCCTCCTTGCCCCTGCGCACGGTAGGGTTTTATCCAACCATCGAGAGATTTTCTAATCCGAGTTCAATTATTAATATCTTTATAGCTAACAGTAACGCACATAAATATGGTCCTCTAGGCTTGTGCAAGAATTGGAACTCTACTTCCTCTAGGCACGAATACATAGATATCATGCATTCCAAAATTTAATTATTCAATATACCTTTCCCACCAATGATCTACTGCACACGTCCACAATGCATCCAATTCAGCGGATGCCTGATACCTACTCTGACTCCATATTTACTTTCATTTGATCCTACTTCCTTTGTTCTGCGCATACGTTGCTAACAATTCATACAATTCCTGCAAAAAGAAGCTAAAGAATGTTTCATAGAGAAAATCATGCATGGTGTCTTCGACCCATTTGTGTGGATTGAAGTTAACACCAGTGTTATGTCTCTACGAAAACTCGTCTTCTTCATCATGTATCCACCTATCAATGTTCTCCAATGATAAATTGAAATACCTTAAGCTCGCCACATCTTAAGATCCTGAATGAAATAAGGTCCCGACAACGGAACCAAAATGTTGCGCTGTAGTCTAGTAAATTAGCACAACTTAGTCAAGCACTCTGGCACCTCACTTAGACATAGGTCTAAGCACTCACCTAAACTGCGCGCAACTCCTCTGAGTTCCTTCTAGGGTGGAAATCAAGATATGGTTCTTGTAAATAAGGTTAATCATAGCATGCATAGATATAACATATGAACCGTTGTAATATGCACAAAGATAATTGATCAACCAAAAGAGATTGTATTCATTATACTCATGATGCACTACAATATGATAGGCTCATTCAACCTCCATTGCAGACCCATGCTCAAGGCAGGATTCATACACTTACGCACCCACACACATATTCATCTCTTCCACACCCACTCATTACATGGACATCCACACACACACACACACATAGTGGAAACTTGTCCTTCACCTCTTTACATGTGTTAATGTATACTTAGACTACTCCTATACATAGCTTGCATGCTTGCGCTTTCCTATATTTAGGCACCATCTTGTGGTTCCCTATGTACAACCTACTTTAATATGGAAGCTCCATCTTTATCCTGTGATCTATAAATATTTTCTTGTGCATGTGTTATATTTAGATCTGTCACTATCCATGCATAGTTCATGTATATTATTAGCCCCGCCTATGTTTTTTCTTGTTTTTTTCGTGCCTTATCCGTGATTTTGTCTATTTATAGCTTTGTCATGTCGACCACGCCAACCCATATTTTTTCCTATTTTTTAGCCTTCTTTGGAAATTTGGCTAAATCCTAAGTCTATTGTCCCTGCATGCAACCTTCCACGCGTCCTTTCCTCATACCTTCACTTTCACTTCCACATGCTTCTTTAACTTGTGCAAATCCTTCTTTTATGCTTCCACACGTACCCTCGTGCGTCCTTCTTCATTCACGCATGTCTTAATACTTAGTCATTTCTTTGGTCCAACAATAGATGAGGTTGCCACCATGTCAACCAAGATGGTACAAGATGTCTTCACCATGGTTAGAGATGAAATTGATTGTTGGAAGGAGCTCCTAAGAAATGAACTTTATTGATTCCAATTTATTACTGAGTGAAAAAGTGTTTGTAAGTCAGGAAGATAACTATTCTCAGACATGGCTATGAACAATTGATTAGAGGATGCAAGAACTCTGTGAGCCTTAGAAGATTTCCCAAATCACATGAACAAAGGCCAAGAAATCAAGGAAGAAATCAATGCTAACTTAAACAACATGAGGTGTCGTTCATTGTATTCTAGTCAGACCACACTAGAAGAACTCTTTGAACACTTCCAGAGTAATATCAAAGGAGAGTTATCGGATCCATAGAACTGTGGTATTTAGCTCATAGACATCGTTATTAAGGTCTTAAGCACCATTTTAGATGCATCTCGTAAGATTCTAAAATTATTAGATCATTGCAAATCAATGTGAGTTGCAAATGAACATTGGTTGGACATTTTGATGAACACTTTAATTCCACACACGAGAGAAATTCTAAATGCAGTGTCAAGATTCAACTCAACAATGAGAGGCCATAAAGTTCCTCTAGTGTGGTGCATTCTAGGGTCTTCATCTTCCATATCTCCATATGGAAGATAACTTATTTCACTCCCTTCTTACTTCTTCCCACCTCTTTCTTTATAAAGAAATCACACTTTTGTAAAAGTGACTTTGCTCAATTGGTGATTTCTATTTCTTTGTTGGGAATGCACTTTTTCCAATTTTTTCTTATTCATTTAAGTGACTTAATATTACTTTATTGTAAAAAAAATATTAAAATAAGGAAAAGTAATTTATTTTAATCCAGAATATGAGAAGTCACATGGGAATGTGAAAAGACATGTAAAAGGGATATATATTGGAATTCTTTCTCTATTATAAACAATCGGTATGTGTTCTCCCTAGCATGTTGTATTCTTCCATTTCTCCATAATATTTTCCTCCATTATCTCTCTTAATGCTCAACCAAACATTTTACAAGTTTTGTAAGGAAGCAAGGGCTTTATACCTACCAAAATGAAATGAGAATCTTTGGTTGAACTTTGTGTCAATTTGTGTTATTGTTTCATGATCCTTATTTGATTATATATGTTTACCTATTTCTTCTCATTGATATGGAAAATTGTTTTGAATTATTGGTTAATAAAATCTATATTTTTCTCATTGGCATAACTCCCCTCTCACTTTTCCCCTTCATTTCTTACAATTCTCTCATCTCTTACTTGCAAAGTCTTCCCTCCCTAATATATAGTTGCAGATACAACAAGGGTGTCCCTACACATTCCCTAGTCTTTGAGCACATTGAGGTTATAATTAGTGTATATAATTTCTAGTTTTCAATAAATGAGATCCACCCCATTAATAACAAAGGGACCTAATCATGTGATTCATCTGATGAACATCCATATTTAGTCCTCAACATCAGTCACTGTGGGTATCAGTAACACCCTGCAAGTAGATCACCAATGGCCAGAATATTTGGTACTTCCCTGTTGAAATCCATTTGTATTCAATAGCACCTCCTAGAACGTATGGAAAGCAAAAAGTGCTCTGGTACAGTGGACCCAAAAATAATTCCTATTAGGAGACTAAATGACTCAACAATGATTAAAGTAAGGCAGGATTATGAGGTTTGGATGGAATGAAATTAGAGGTGCTACTCAGGGTAAATAAAAATTAGTGTGAAAGACCCTAGAAGAAGTATAGCTATCAATAGTCATGGCCAAACATTCTCAAAGAATTCTATTTGGATCTAATGACAAATCAAGCTTGACATTTCCATAGGAGTTGCTTGGAAATTTTACTGTTTCCCACAATCCGATTAAAAGGTGGTATAAAGGTCAACATAAAAATCAAAGACACACCAAAATATGTGGGATAATTGGTGATTACTAGAGTCCATTGAAGAAGTAGCAAAGACATGTTAAACTTTTGCTCAGTGTGAATATGTGGAATTATCTTCCAAGTACAACCCTATGGTTAAGAAATGAAGGGGTTACACCTATGCAGGTTGCATAAGGAATTAACACAATAATTGGGATTTTATTATTTTCAATTATGGAAAATTCATTGTAAGAGTTTCCTAGGTAGCTTTCTATAGTTTTGTCAAGTACTTCCAACTCAAGTGGATTCTTTAATGTATGTGGAAGAAGTGATTTTGGAGTTTCCCTGATCATAAATGGTGGTAGTCACCAATATGTGACTAGCAATGAAATCTTGCTCTCTATTTCTAGTCTGGTATCAAATTCTTATAGTGTGGAGTACCTTAAATGGATTTCCTCAGTTCGGGACCTAAATGGTCATGGGATAATGTAAATAGGGTGTCCTTGGAAACTTATCCAAGCATGGAGTTCAACTGATGTGATGGTGAGGTCTCCCCTCTATGGTTGAAGTGCAAGAGTTGATTTTGTAACTATCCTCCTTTGAAGTATGAACTCAAGTGGTCCCTTTCATTCGAATGCACTTAGAAGGAGGAGTGAATTTTAAAAAGTTTACATAACTTAGTCCTGGTAGAGGGGGAAGATCATTCAAATCTTAGAAAACCCTGTGATTTAGAACTCCAAATGAGCCCAAAAACTTGTCACTATGACAATGGTGTCTTGTAAATACCCATTTGGCATTTCTTGTAAATATGAGTAAGCACAAAGATATTGAAGTATTCTTAACTTTCTTGAAATTATCCCAAGTATTTATGCAAATGTATAATGTTCCATTAACACTGTATTTTGGTTATGCCCCTATGCCTAAATCTGTTTGCTATAGGATGGTCATCTTGACCCTTGATCAATCGAGTGTTGTGTAGAGATTAGATTTTTTTGGTGACCACTCTAATTGGCCTACTTGCATAATCTATTTATGAAATTTTTTAGGGCTATAATTTTATTTCGATAGTGGAAAGCTTAAAATGCTACTATCATTAAAAATGAAGAGATTTCTCAACAATTTCCCAGTAATAATAAAGTGGTTATTATTTATTTTGTGTACTTTCATATCCAGACCAAGGCTCAAATGATTGTGTTGGAATTTCAATATTTGCAGCAATTACTTGATCATTAGGAGAGTGTTCCTTATACCATGAATTGGGTACCTCTAGATGCTATGAGATTAAGTCTCCTACGTGCAAACGAAACCCCTTACATAGTAGACACTCCTCCCTGGTATGTGGTCATTTCTCTATGCAGCCCTCTTAACGGCTAGGTTGAAGTATGCTACCTCACAGGGGGGAGATAGCTAGTGGTTCTTCACAATGGACACTATCAACTCACAGTGGAGTTACTATGGTTGACTCCCTGCCATTAGGATGGGGCATTATGGTTCCACTTTCTATATAAGACAATTCACATAACCTTAATGGGTGGACCATTGTTGATCCACTAATAAATGATCCCTCTAGCAGAGGGTTCTTCCCCCTAAAAAATGATCCACCACCTCCCCCTATTGTGGTTGTTGTGTGTCTTTAATTCTCCCTTGGTTGTAAATCATGTGATGCGTTTTCAGTTTTGTCTTATTGGCATTTCTCCGGTACCGTGGATCCCTCTGGTGTGTTTATTTCTTTGGTGTTTGCCCTGAGTTTTCAATTTTGTCTTTTTGACTGATTGTTGAACCATGATTTCTTTTATCACCCTTTTATTATGCTGAAGGTGTTCTCCAAACTACAATAGACCATAACTTGTGAATTCTGACACCACCCCGCACACCGTATCAATGCCATATAGTTTTGTATGTTGTCATTGATAACTTCATAATCACATAATAAAAAGAGAGACATAAAGCTTAAGCCTTGAGCCTTCGGATCGTCAATCAAAAGAAGAGAGAATTTTGTCCAAATCAATCCCTGGGAGGTGTACCGTTACTCTTCCTTTGCAACATCGACGTCATGAGGATTCATCAACCTCTTGGTGACTATGTTCCTGCATCTAGCTAAGGTGAAACTCTGTTTGCATCTTGGCAGCTCCTGTAGGTGTTCACGATCCAATCCTCATCAATCATCCATCAAGCTTTCTGCAACTTGCCTCCGGTCGATGCCGACCCATTACAGTTGATGTCGATTTACCCTAATCAGCGCCGCTTAAAGAAATCGACGCCGCTCACAATCTGGTTGACGCCGATCAACCTGCAGACAGGTGCCAAGTACAGGTAACATAAGTTTAGCATTGTTTTCACAATTTCCTGTTTGCTTTTTATATTCTTTTTGTTGTTTACATTTTGTCTTTTATTTTTAATCAGAAAATCTAAACATTTACCTACATCTTTTATCATGTATGCTTCTTTCCTTAATTGAAAACATGGACTGACATCCGCCGAGGAAGCTCATCGCTTCTCGGACCCGCTTTTCGGGCAGTACACCCAAATATCTTTTAACGTTATCTATTTTTTGCCAAGGATTTGTGCTTCGTAGGTTTCTCGGATCTACTTTGCAAGATTGCTTGTGTATGCCCGTCTTGTCTACATTAGCTTTCTTCCCATCTACGTCTTCGGATCCCGTCTTAACTATCAGGTATTGATTTCATTTGAGTTCTTCAGGACTTTTGTGTTTAGTTTGGTGCATTAACTTGGACAGGTAACAAGCGCAGAAATTCTTGATCTACAGTTGGTCCATGGAAAAGGACTATGTGAACAACTAGCCTTAAGTCAAAAGGATGAAGCAGGAGATGAAAAAGAAAATTTCTTGGTTCTACAGGATGATCAGGAGCAAGCAAATGATAATGTGCCCACTCTTTTTTGGACTCAAAATATGATACATTTCCTAAAAAAAGGACTATGCCCTCCAGAAATTAGCAAATCAAAGAGAAGGTACTTCAGATTACAAGCCATTCCATATGTACTTGTGGATGGCATATTGTTCAAGAAGGACATCAATGGATCTTTATTGAGGTGGATTGGAACAGGTCAAGTTGAAAAGCTGTTACAAGAATTTCATAATGGAGAGGTCAGAGGTCATTTTGTTCCATGGGTAATAACTCTCAAAATAATGAAGGTGGGATACTATTAACCCACAGTTTTTAGTGACTATTATACTTGCATCAAAAAGTGTAAAAAATGTGTGTTCTTCACAGGTAAGGAAAGACTAGCAGCACTTCCATTGCATCTGATTCAAGTTGACCAGCCATTCATTTAATGGGGATTAGACTTAATCGGGGTCATAAATTCAAATTCGAGCCAAGGTCACAAGTGGATGATGACAGCATCAGACTATTTCACCAAATGGGCCAAGGTGGTAGCACTCAAAGAAGCTAATGAGTCTAGCATATTGGACTTCTATGAAGGGATAGTAACTAGGTTCGGTGTAGCAGCCACTATCAGATCAAATAATGCATTGGGTTCTGGTGCGGTGTACCAGCCATGTTTAATTTTCTCTATTTCCACCACTGTTTTCCATTTTTGCCTCCGAACACTTTCCTGCGTTTCTTCTGCAGTGCTGTCATGACTCACGAGCTGTCACCAAATCGAACACTATATTTAATCCATTGCAGACATTTCAGATCAATGGTATAGAAACATGTGAATGAAAACGTGATCAGAGTTTTTTTTTATTGTCTTACAGAGCAGAAGGAATGGACTATTTATAATAATTATAAATCATGAAAATGTGGAACTGGATATATATTTGGTTATGTGGGCACTGTTATAATCAAACTTATTATTTGCAAAAGGATTAGGATGTTGACCACATTGCCCACTGCAGACTCTTATTTGCGTCCAACAACAGGAATTTTAAATGTGATTGTTATGCATTTGTTTTCTCTCTATCTTAGTAGATTGTATTATATTTCTCCCAATTTAGCCTTAATTTTGCACAAATAAATTTTGAGCCACTTTTTAAAAGAGAGCCTGTTTATATATTATTATTTATGTAAATATTTAATGAGGCTATGAATACCCTGCAATGGAGATGTGGGTTCAGATTTTTTCACTTCGTTTATGTGGAATTTTACATTGTAGTAAAGAATATTTATATTAGATGATGAGATAGTTGATAATTGATGGAATATTTATATTTATATGAGTAAGGAAGGAAATCATTTCTTTGAGCATATATGTGCAGTTGGCCTGAAGGGCATGGAAAAAGGAAGATCATATCCCTCACACAAGTTTCCACAATTCTAGTTTATGGGATAAAAAATATTTCTTGTTAGTTTCCATTATGTCGCCCTTATTTTTAACGAAAAAAGTAGCAACACTTTATGTCGTTATCTTTTTCCGTTAAAATTAACGATGATTATTGTTAAAAAAAAATGCATGTTATATATTTTTAAAATTGAATGCACATCTGAATGGCAACACATAATTATTATGAAGGGGAGGTAATGGGGTCAAGGTTGAGCAACATGGTCAATTATTTTTTGCATGTTTACATTGTTGACTCTGAACCTATGTGATGGATAGCCACCATGTGAAAAAATATTAGGAATACAAAACTATTTCTATGTGTAATCATCTCTTTCATTATAAGTGTATTTCCAAGTCCATTAAAATTAATAAGCAGTGTTCATATACCAAGGGGAATATGATTATCAATAGGGCCCTTCAAATTAAATATGTATATATATATATCCATTGTAAGATTGCATTCCACTTAAAAGATAATTGTTTCTTTAGATAAGTGTAGAATCAAAGAGATTGGCTACTTAAAGTACATAAGTCATCTAACGGTTGGAATAAGGACCCACCAAAGTGGAGAAAGACCTAATGTTGCTGGAGTGCATAAACAACACTAAATTTTTCTTGTATTTTTATGTGGAAGACATTTCTAAATTAGAATCGTGACTTGTCAATTTCAACAATGTGTAGATATCAAACAACTCTACATGATGGGGTTGTTGAAGTGCAGATAAATCAGAACCGTCCATCAACATGGGTCTAGTCCGTGTCAAAGGTGATTTGAAGATGTCTAGGTGAATTCTCATCACATTTCTAAAAACATTACCATATTGTCTCTACATACAATCATTGTACCAGTGGAATTTTTTTAGTGTGAGCTTTGTTCATATCATTTTAATTTGTATTCACCATTATAGTATGTGTATTCTAAATTGTAATCTTAAACCATTCAACCTCTCTTTTGTTTAGTGCCATCATAATAGAGATATGATCTCATATGATTTTTTCATTTGGTCTTTTATCCATCCCAACCATGTATATCATTTTTAATGACAAACACGTGCATAATTATTAAAAGAAGTGTCATGTGGTATTGGTCTTGAATTTAACCGATATATTCATGATCTAGGCGATTTCCATATGCATCTTCCTGATTGATCATTATAAATTTATGATTGTTGGCTCCTCCAAAATTTCTAATTACGCCAAAGGATTTTTCCAATTTAGAATTATTGTGGGTTACTATTGACATTCCATATCAATGAGATATAAGACAACCTCATTTTATTCTCATCCTTCATCGAATGAAAAATCTTTTATCAACATGAAGGACATGCACAACTTGCATAAACACACTTGGAGCAAAACAAGATTTGGCCATCTAGTCTACGAAAAATGTGGCATGCCTTTTCTCTAATCGGGCCTAAATGGAAGTACATGTGCCACATCTACATGGAGCATCTTCTCACCTACCAATTGATCGAATCCTTCCTCCTCTAGCAGAGAGGAGGCCACCAACATGGTGCATTCCATGCTCCACCACTCCCTCTCCTCCAACATCATCATCGATCTCTGCCTGGTGTTTGCTACCTTCTCTATGAATGTATGGTCAATACCTTATTTTTCTCAAGAATACTTTTTCTTAATCTTAATGACACTTTATTCTCTTTTACTATTATTTCTTGGAAGTATTGTAGTTTTGTTTTTTTCTTAATCATGATTTATTTTATTATTTCGAGGTTTGGTGACTGTAGACACAAAAATCACACACATGTTACTATTTTACTATGCCATCAAGTATGTTGTTATATGCATGGATCTTAAGTATTAAAAGTATTCACTGGTGACACAATCCCTTGTCGTTTCAATCATTTTGATTGTTTCTATTGTCTTTCTCTCTCCCATCTATCATTTTTGTACCCAGTTCTGGTCAAGTCATGGTGATCCCTATCTATCTGTCTTTTCACATTTTTCATCATTTATACCAGGACACCAATGCCCATTCTGGACACTAGTGCCCATGCACTCCTATCCTCTTTGTTCTTGTCACTTTTTTTGACATTTGTGGTCGGCCTTTATAGTTTTCTAATCCTTATCCTGAGCTCATAGTCAGCGTTTTGTGTCACTAGTGTCAAAATTCAAACAAGAGATCCATATATACACACAACATACACTTTATTATTCTCGCTGGCAATTCTAAAGGGAAATATCATCTACATACTATCACTACCATTACAAAGGACTACATTTTTAGGTTGCATACACTACATAGGAAGGCGAAGTACTCAATTCCATATCACACATTGTATCTTATCTAGCAATAGCTCATTATCTTAGCATCATTAGCGCAAGGGCAACCTAAGAACATTATTACACACACAAGAATGAATAACTACATGGAGTCTAGAATGTAGTACAACACTTGGTCATAAGTTCACTCATTAGGTGACTGCCATGGTTAGTCCAACTTCACATATTACATTTTTCATTTCAATTTGATGTGTTTGTGAGCTTGCGCAGGTAGCTAGGGTTTGTCTTGTAGGTTACATGTACCCTCGGTGATCAAAGAGTGAATATTATGCAGTTAGAAATAAATAATAGTGAAACCCTAGAAACATAGAAGAAAGTAGATTCTGACCTTTTGTGTAGTCACCAATGTCTGGGAACACTCACCAGTGCCCAAGGTGCCCTTGTCTAACACAAGTCACCTGTGTCTAGCATTATTCTCATAATCCAAATTTTACAGAGAGAAATTACGACATAGCCCCAGTCCTATTCAACACTTTACACCACCTAGAACAGTTACAGATTACACAAGGTTTAGCTAAGTCATCTCTCTCTCCTATGTACTTATAGTATTACATTGCTTGAGTGCTTAGAATTTATATGTCTATTGTATTTTGTCATATATGTTACTCTGCAATTATATTTTATTAAATCATTTGGTGAACCTTCTTTTCTTCGAACCTCTTACCATAGGATCCCCAAAACCCTCATGGCTAAGAAGAGGTCCTCATCCCCTAAACACCATATGATCGATACATGCTTGAACCCCATCTTTGATGATGTTGTTGTGCAATCTAAATTTCATGACCTCTACCAAAACCCTTAATGTGATTTATCCATCCTTCAACAACTTATTTCTTTCCAAAACACCCTTCCTACTAACTTTTCCAACTCTAACATTTGTATAGTCTCTCCTGACCAAAACTTTACTTCATGTTTTTCTTACTCTTCCGTAGTCACCCATGTCGTTGCACCTTTTTCTACTGCTATTATAACACATGATAATACTATTGTAGATTCTTTGTTTGGTCATGTTCTTACGTGTGATAATATGGATGTTAATACTTCTACTTCTAATGTTACAAATATACATGTGCATGATGTTATTTATACTAGTAGTCAAGATGAATGCAAAGTTGTATCTCCTACTCCTCCTACTTCTGAAAATGTTTCTAATGAATACAATGGAAATGATCATTCACATTCCCATGATCACTCACAATGGCAAGATCTAACCTCTTCATATGCCTCTCACTTCATCAACCTTTCCTTCACATGATATTCTATCTCTCATGTATGTTTTTTGAACTTTGCAATCTCAAGTTCATGCACTCACTCTTGAAATTAAATCCTATTATGATTCTATTAACAATAAATCTTTGCATGTCAACTAGGTTATTCCTAAAAAGATTCACAATTCAACTTTTCTAAAGGACTACATCATGTCTAACTTCTCATATTTCGATGGCACTGGCAACCCTTATTTACATCTCAAGCATTATTGTTAAACCATGTCTTCTTATTCTAATGATCACTTGTTGCTTAAATAATTTCGTCATAGCCTTGTGGATCATGCTCTTCAATGGTATACCCATTTTCCGTATGGATCCATTAGGACATATTGTGATATGAAGGATGCTTTTCTTAAGAAATGTATTTCTAACAATGGTTCTAAAGACACATATGAATGCTTGCTTTCATTGCATCAAGGAAAGAAAGAACCAATTTTAGATTACATTTTATGCTTCAATTATTGTATGCATCAGTTGTTATTTCAGCCCATTGATTTAGAAAAGTAATTTATCTTTTGTCATGGCTTGTTTCTTGCATTAAAAGATATACTCTTATATGATACATGTGATTCTTTTAGTCTCTTATGTTACAAAGTCATTAAATTAGAATAAGATTTAATTACCGCACATATTATACCACCCCATTCTATTTCTTCTACTACTTCTTTGTCTAGTACTTCTTCCCCTCTTTCATCCATTAAGCACCCTCCACGGTCTCTGTCTTCACCTCCACACAAGAATCTTCGTTCACCTCCACCACATCAACATACACCTAAGTCTTCTCCACCTCCTACTCGTGAACCATTTCAATTCTCACATAATGCAAAACCTCATGATTTCTTGTGTACTTTACTTGACCAACGCTTAATATGCTTACCTCCTACTAAGCATCATCCACCTCACTTATTGCAACACTAGCATGACCGCCCTTTCTGTAATTTCCACTGCATCAATGGCCATTGTGATAATGACTGCTATGATTTCCATGAACTCTTGCAACAATTAGAAAAAAAAAAGGTGTCATTGTTTTATGTTGGCCCTCTTGTGAGCTCTCTATTTCTCCTATTCCACATAAGCATGCTTCCACCACTGTTCACTTGTCTCCTTCACCTCCATCTAAAGTTGTCATCCATCATGCTCCTAAGGTCATAATCTATTTGCGTCCTCCATCCAATCCACATATGGTTGCATCATCTCAATCTTCACAAATTTCTACACTACCTCCTTGGCGTCATAAGCCTCTTACTTCCGCACTTCCTCCCACCACACCTTCTATTCTTGGTCCCATTCCATCTGACATCCAATTTGGAAATTATTATCACAACGTTGTTGCTTCACTTGCTCCATCTATGCCTTGCAGGCCTCTTAATCTTTGGTAGATGAAATCCACTTTCTATTTCAATACCCTATGATGCACTCTTGTGTTATCATTCACACTTGATTCTTGAGGGAATACTACATCAATGAACCTCTCCTTTCATAACTCATGTGTTGTGCTTCATGTCATATATTTTATAACATCTCCTTGCACATGACAACCCCATTTCTCAATGATGCACTCTTGTTCTATGGTTCATTCTTGACTACTGAGGGGGCATTCATAAATGAACCTCATTCTCACACTGGGGGGAAATCACTCTTCTTCCCCCCCCCCCCATCTTCATTCACATCATACACTAGTGCCACTACTATTTTATATTCTCTTAGCATACCAATATCAACACATTGTTATTCTATTATCTCATATTGTCTAAGTAACATTGTTCTTTCACATTATATATTTTATTACATCACATACATCTATTTCTACTTATCACATACTATGCTCTTCATTCTCATTCAAATACAAATACTATTCTAACAATTACATATCTATTTCTTTCCACATCATTGTACATTGAAAATCAAAACAACCATTTCAACAATACATATCAACCCAAAGTGCAAGCAACAAGCATCACATAATATATCCAATGCACATCACTAACACATATGATACCAATATCCACACACACACACACGCGCGCGCGTGCGCGCGCACGCACACATCATCATCATCATCATCATCAAAAATCATAAGTTACAAAATAAAATAGTTGGGGGACGATCCCCCTTGCATCAATCCAACATATCTAATACATCATGCATCCTCATCACTATCACTATATACAATAACAAGAGCTCTAAAACTAGAAATGCACTGCTCAATCTACGTCGTTGATCTAAGCCTATATATCTCTCCAACTAATTCTGTAATATAGCAATATCAGCCATGTACTCTATAAATTGAACATGTAGCTTAACATATATAACAAACACCTCCTGAGTTAGGGTTCCTCCTTCTACGACCTATCTAGCTCCCTTATTTTCTACATGAGCATCATCGCACTTGCTCAATAACATAGTGTACATAGTTGTTGTTATAGCCATCAACTTGAGAAAATGGGCATGCTCGTCTGCAGTTACATCAACTCTCTCTTGTATACTACATCCCACGAGCACATCTAGAGGTACTGATTAAGAAAATATTGAAATAAATAGATGTTAAATCTAAATATGTACCATCACAGATATATATATATGTAATAAAGTACGTATTTGACACAAGAAAGTAAGTTATAAAAATATGAAACCCTAGTTACAAAAGGGAGGGTAAAATACTTAGTTTGCAATAATACCAAAGTTGTGATGAGCTAGAAAACTATTGGAACGGGAAAGCAGACTGTCATACTTAGACCCATAAAAATTTAGAGTTTTCGAGAATGTCGGGACTAGGGTGCCTATGCAGGGTCAAGGGCACCTGGGACACTTGAGACCTTCTCTAAGCGCATGTTACTACTCAGAACCTACAAAACTCAATTTCATAGGGTCACGAGATTTTCTCCTTTAGTCACATGTATGACACTGTTAATCACCTACTAAAACCTGTAAAGAGCAACAATCACCTACAAAACCTCAAAACACATCAAATCATAAAAATAAAAAGATGTAAATGGGGAGTCAAACTGACCCCAATGGTCACCCGATTGAGTGAACTTATGATCTAGGTGTTGCACTACATTTCAGACTCCATGGAGTTTTACATGTGTGGGTGCAGAAGCGTGTCCTAGGTGGCTCTTATTCAAGATGCACCGAGTAGCGAATAATAACTAGATGTAGAAAATGTAAATAGATGTGTTCATAAAAGAATAAACTTCCCCTCCTATGAAGTGTATGTAGAATAATGCATTCCCTTGTCCCTTGAATAGATGTTTTGATGCTCTTATAATGCCTTGAGATGCAACCTTAGGTGATGATAGTAGATGCTTAGTGTTTTTTACTTTATTATGGTCACACAGCTTTGTTTTTATATGATTCCCTTGTTTGAATTTCATAAGTAACCACTAAAAGGATGGCTAATGATAAATAAATATGTCCAAAAGCTAGAAAGGACCCAAAAGATGTGAGCAAGATACAAAGAGGTTGGGGGCGACTGGGCACTGGTGTCTTGGTTGGGCGCTAGTATCTAGACTTAGAAAAGCTGAAGTGTCGAAATTTAGACTGGGAAAAAAGGTGTATAAGACCAAGAAGGAAAACAAAAATAAGCAAAGATGCCAAAGACATTGATCAATTAGTACTTTTCTCACTTAGGAATCATATGAATAGTGGTATGTGATTAGGACTAAAAATATACCCAAAGTGCATGATTTGGTGTCTGCATTTTCCCCCACATTATTTTGTTGAGAGAATTCTTGATAACATAAAGTATATAAAAGATTTGTACCTGATAACAATGTAGATCGATGGCAAAAATCGTGCCAAGGAGACAAGAAAAATCGTGGAGTGATAAAAAGTGAAGCATGGAAGCTAGAGAAGAGGAAGTGAAAATGACCCTAGGGGTGAGAAAATATTTGTAGATGTCATGTTGTACCTGTTTTTGATGTCACTTAATGTTGGATGATGTGAATGATGTTTCCCATAAGTATGGACCTGTGAAAAAGAATATTAAACGAGTAGTCAAAGTCGCGTATATGAAAAATTCGGTCAAAACACGTAAAAAGTATGTAAAAATGCAAAAAGGAACATGTGCACATGATTTGTGATGAGTGAAAGAGATAGAAAGGATCTTGAAGATGTTGTAGAAGAATGATTTTTTTGGAAGATCTCGCACCAAAAGTGATTTTTTAGGCGATCTCACACCAGTTGCACCAAGTGCGAGTGTTTTGGGTGATCTCACACCAAATGCGGAAGAAGTGCAGGGAGAAAGGTCTAGTGTCATTCTCCAACATTTGTATGATTCCCAAAGTATAACCACCATTTTAGATGGTGTGTGTGAATCAGATCCATTTTGATCCAATGTGAAATTAGAAAAGAAGATGTAATGCATGCACGTCGAGTGTTGAAGGATTGCATTTTTCCTGTAAAATTCGTTGTGTAAATTACTGTGAACTTGTTACGCCCTTATTCTTATATCTTATATTGGATACGTAGTGTCAACATGTGGCTTACATAATCTCTCTCCTTGTCATATGTTATTCATTTATGCTTTCATATGTTTAGTAGGTCGGCCTTGGTGTTGGCCATAGCTTAGGATTAGTTTATATAGGTGGTAGTGAGGAGTAGTTAAGGATGATATTGAGCATTTGAGTCTTATTGTATGGTTTGGAGGTTACCCCCTCGAAGTGGATAAGCTATTATATTTGCATATTGAGATCATTTATCTGTAATCTTGTATTCTTTGGTGTTTTATTGCTGGTCATAATCATATTTATACAAGTAATTTCATTACAAGTGGTATCAGAGCTTGATCTCGGCCAACACTGCGTCAAACCCTAATTGTGAAGGTTCGGCTATATCTCAAAATTGGTAGTAAATTTTTCTTCAATTTTTTTTTGTTGTGGCGAAATCAGTCAAGTAAGCTCCTCTCCAAATTTCAATCATTTTTGACTTGTTTTGCAAAATTTATAGCGGTTTTATGTTTTTTCATAATTCAACTCCCTAGGGCATTGTAATGTAAGAAAAAACTAATGAGTGAATGCACAAAAATAAACAAACTTATTATCCTACTCTAATCTTCTCAAAAAGAACCTTTGATAGAGCAATGAATGGAAAGGAGAGAGAAATATTATGCCTATACTTACCTACAAGTTGCACAACTCCTCATTTGACGTGGTGGATTTGCTCTTGGATTGCTTGGATTGAACTTGATTGCTTGCTTCATATTTTGGAGACACTTGGGTAGCACCTCCCCTTTGATTAGCCTTGATGATTAGTGAAGGATGATGATTGATTATGGATCAATAATGGATTGATTGAAGATAAATTGGATGATTGATGAAAAAAATAGCATAGTTTTTCTATGGATTCTTAAGATGTGCTCCCATGGAGGAGGAGAGATAAATTTATAGCTGAGGAGTGGAGGATTCAATAGTTAAGATGAAGCCATATTGGATTTAAATCAATGGTGGGGGATTCATGTGAGGACGGGGGAATTCTAGAGTTGGATTATTCTAGAATTTAGAAGAAGTCTCCATTAAATTTTTAATTCAATGGAGGGAGAGAGATATTTGAAGTTTTAAATATGAAAGAGGGAAAATTAGAGAGGCTTCTAGAAATAAAATCCTCTAGATTTAGAGGTCTGAGGATGTGATTAGATTAGGATTAGATTAGGTTAAATAAATATGATTAAGGATGTGATTTCATGGAAAGACTAGGTGTAGGGATGTGTAGGGTAGGTAGATGAAGGATTATAATGAAAATATGATATAATAATGGATTAAAAATATTAATGATGAAAATTGGATATTAAAAGGATTAATAATGGAATGATGATGATGATAAAATGGTAAAGGGTAAATATGATAATTTGGATTAAATAATAATAGTTAATCTTGCAATTAATTATTATATGGATTATGTTGGGATGTTTATAGGATGAATTAACTATGATTAAGCATGTCGAGATTTTATGTCTACATTTTTCCCCTCTTTTAAGTGTTATTGTGGAACAATGACAATTTAAAGAAAAAGAAGAAAAGATGATGGTCCTATGATGCCCCCTTGAGGGGTTAGGTGGGGAGGAATGAGTTGGGTAACCACTCAAAAAGAGGAGAGGCCCAAGTTAGTAGGTGAGGGAAGATTAGAGGATGAGAATATTTGAGGATTAGAAGGATGAGGATTAGATTATTAGAAGAATAAGAGAGATGAGAGTTTGAAGATGAGGAAATTAGAGGAATAGGAGAAATTGAATTTTGGATTTTGGAAATATTGGATGCCCCAGTCAACAATGTATCAAAAGGGTTTAAGGATATTGGAGGGTGAGAAGATATTGGATTTTGGAGATATTGGATGCCCCAGTCAACGATGTATGACAAGGGTGGAGTTTTAGGATTTTGGATGAGAGGATGTAGGAGTTTAAGATGTTGGATTTAGAGATGAGGATGTCGGATTTGAGGATTGATCGGTATTTGGATATGGAGGATTAGAATATTGGGGAGGTTTGGATGAGGATGAGAGGATTAGAAGATTAAGAAAGGATAGGATTAGAGGATTAGAAGATTTGAGGATTTAGAGGATTTGAAGATGTTTATTTTTAGATGTTGGAGTTGAGGATGTTAAATGTTGAGATACCCCAGTTAAGGGGTGAGGATTTTGGATGTGGAAATTGATTGATTGATGAAAGGATTGAGTGGATAGGAGGATGATGATGATATATTGTTAGCTTGATGATGATTGGGGTTAGGTGTGAATGAAGATAAGGCTAAAATATTATGATAGAAGGGGATATGCTACCATAAAGTGCCCACTGTTATCATCATTAGAAACTATGATTAATGTGGCATAGAGAAAAATGCACCAAGATATAAAAACCATTATGATTGAATTGCTAAATTCCCATGTCCTCATATCATTGGAAAAATTCATAGAAAAAATATGGTCCTCATATCATTAGACCAATTAAGACAAAAATTTGGTCCTCGTAACATTAGACCATGTAAAAAGAAACAAAATCGACCTCATATCATTGGCCAAAATGTAAATGTAAACAAACAAGCAAACACAAACAATGCATTTTTGTATGGATATTGAATTTATTTTTATTTTTAGAGTTTTTTTAGATTTTGGATGTTCTGATTTTTAGATTTTGGATTTTCGATGTTCTGATTTTTATATTTTTTTAATGTTTAGAATTTTATATTTTTTTTATTTTGGATGTTTTGATTTTTAGATTTTGGGTTTTAGATGTCTGGATTATTTGATGTTAGATGTTGAGATTTATGATTTGGGATGGGGGGAATGGTTGAGGATAGGGAAATTGAAAGGATTCAAGATGTGATAGCTCATGGGGGGATGGGAAGGGATGTAAGGTGGGATGTGAATTTCTCCTATAAGTCCCAAAGCATGTTTAGGTAGGATAAAAGGGTAGGATTGAGGAAAATTGGATAGGTTGGATAGGATAGGGCTTGGTTGAGGATAGGATTATATGGGATCTAGAATGGGAGATAGATAAGATGAAGAATGTGGCCTAGGATAAGAGGGGGGATATGGAAGATGAGAATATATGCCCCCAAGTAGTGGGGATATGGATTAAGGGATAAATATGGTGTGCCCCCAAGTATAAATTAGGGTGGCCGGTGTGGATGGATGGATGGGTTATATTTTACCTCCAGGTGTAGGGTAGGATGGGAAGTGAGGCATAGCTAAAATGGGTGATGCCCCTACTAGATGGTAGTAAATCTACACCCAGTTATGATGATGACAAGTGAAAAGGGACATGATGAGGATTGAAGTAAAAGGAAAGGATTATCGTCTGCCCACGGATGTTCGATCCAAGGTAAAAGGGATGTGGATGGATGGAAGGAAAATAAAATCAGTGATGAAAAATAAAGTGTGACCAAAAAAAAATTGACTAAGGTATAAACAGTACTTGGCAACATGCTAGCCATGTGTCTCTGTGAGATCAAAGTGTGTGTGATTGTGATGGTTAATTACCGCTTGAAGTGAAGACATAATGGGTAGTATGTGAAGACAAACTAGCTAATGTATAGGGAGTGATTAAGTCAAGTAGGTTTATGGAAGGTGAATGGAAGGTTAAGCCATGTATTTCTCCAATGCCAGACATGCATCCATAGCCCTGACAAAGATACATCTGATTCTTGTCACAACATTGCTCTATTGTCAGCCAAGAATCCATAGCCTTGATAGAATTGCTGGAAACACCCCTAGAGAAAGTCATGAGGCGGATTTTATTTGATATTTTGAATTTTGATATGATTTTGATTTTTTTTTCTTTGTATATTTGGATTTTTTTGCACAAAGAGACTCTACTCTATTGAAAACTCTCAAGGAGTTAAGAATCATTAGTGGCTTGATGGGGGATGGAAATGAGTGTGGTGATGACATTGGCTAGAGTGTCAAAAGATGCACCCAAGGGTCTTCACAACAAGTTTATTAAGTATGTTAAAGTGTGTGGATCTCTAGGAAGACAATAGTTTTGGAATGTTTGAGGTTATGATAGACCAAGGTCACATGGTTGTAGTAGACACTATTGACTTACAACATATGTGAGCAATCTAATCAAGTGTTTAAATAAATGGATTTGAATAAGATATGAATGGATAATACTGGATTAGATGTAATGGGATTTGGATATTGGATAGAAGGAGGATGGGTGGTAAGGAAATAACATCCGTGCGCAGGAGACAAATTATGTGTTCAATCCATTTTTAAGTGTTTAGTATTTGTAGGGGGGTGAAATGATTTGTGATTGGGTCGAGTGGTGGGGATGGTAGGATTAACAAGAGGAGTGGTAGAAATGGGTTATGATGGAGTAGTGGGAGGGACATTATTAATGTTAAGTTTATAACCTAAGCCTAACCGACCTGGATTTTGAGGGAGGGAGATGGGTTCGTGAATTCCTTGTTCACAAATGCTTAATCCTTTGCCTCTATGTTTCATATTAGTGAACATATTTATGGATATAGGGTATGAAATGGATGGGTATGATGATGTCATGTGGTCATTATGAGACTGGGGGGTTGTAATTTTTTCATCCGCTAAGAGGCCAGACTTAACAAAGGATGGGAGGTGGGATTTGTTTTGGTTTTTAGTTAGTGAGGAATTTTTGTATGTACGATGATATTTGGATGGTTAAAAATGTTTGGATTTAGAGTGGGATTTAGATGGTGGAGGTTTTTTATGGAGAGGATTTGGATAGAAAAGTGGTGGATAAAGAGGTACAAGGATAATAATTCCTTGCTTAATGAGATTTTGAGCATATGACCTAAATTTCATGCAACGATTGGTCGAATGTCCATGGGTGCGATGGAAGTCACAATAATAGTGTTCCTGATACCAAGATAATTGGGGAAGGTTTTTATCGTGTAATTTTATTGGGGGATGAATGATCATGATGAATATTTTTAAACAATGGAAGATCGTGGTCAAGGATTCTCCTAAAGGAGTGAAGTGGTTTGGGTGAAATGGTTTGGATGGAGTAGGAAGTAATGGTTTGGAGGGAGAACGAAGTAATGGTTTGGAGGGAGTAGGAAGTAAAGGTGCCAGATTGGGTGGATTATGAAATGTTGTGGTTCATTTGGACTTATGAGTTTGATTAGATTGGTGGGGCTTAGAAGATGAAGGACATAGGTTAGGCCTGAGGGATGAAGTGAATGGTTTGGGCTTGAAGGTCGAAGTAGATTTGGTTGATTTTAGATTAGTTGGAGTACATGGTTTTGAGGTAGATGGTTTTGGCTTAGGAGTAGATTGTTTAGGATTAGTAAATGTAGATGAAGGGGATGGGTTAGATTTCTATGAAGGAGATGGGTGCGATATGGGGGTCACATTGGAGTTGGGTGATGTTGGGGATGAAGGAGATTTTGGAGATGTGTGTGGTGTAGTAACCACATTAGATTTGGTTGATTTATGGGATGAATTAGATGAAGGTGGCATAGGATCCTCATTATATTTCGTAGGATATTTGAGAGGAATGGGATTGGATTTTTTAGGTGTAGGATTTGGTGACATAGGAGTCACATTAGATGTTTTAGGATTGGGGGATGGTGGATCTAAAATAGGATTAGAGGATAGGGTAGTTGTAGTGCCCACACTTTACACACACAAATACAACAGTAAAATACCAGGATAATTTTTTTTTTTGACTTACATTGCTCATTGCAAAACACCACAAGGACTCCAAGTAGGAAAAATCAACAACATATACGACACTTACATCAGTCATCAAATCACATAGACACATGAAAATGCCATATACATGTCGATGCCACACTTTCCCCAATGAACGAATGCTAGAAATAACACTAACCACAATAAAAAGGGACTTAAGGATTGACAACCCACAACACAACATTACCATGGTTACATCTAGAGTACGATTAAACATCCAATAACATTATTATGTAAGCATAATTTTCTCCCTTTTTCCACCTACATGTTCTGAAAATTCATTTCACATTTCACTTATTGTTCAACCAGTTAATTTTTTTCTTTACCCTTCTAACAATCTTCATAACTTACATAAGTATTTTCCATATTTCAAATTTCATACAAAATTCTAATTCTCTCATTCTTATGTTAAGATTATGCTTCCCAAAACGCTTATTCAATGTTTAGAATTTAACCTTGCTACACAAGTGAACCTAACGTGATGTCAAAATGAAATCTTGGGATTGAGGGAGACTTAGATTCAAAATACCTTGTTCCCAAGAACATCCTTCGATCACGGAAAAGTTATTTCGCTACCATTATTATTATAGTTCAATAACTTGTTGAATTCCAATTTTGATATATATATATATATATATATATATATATATATATATATATATCTTTTATTTTCTCGAAGTTTGATCACACCAAAGCAATACATATTCTTGAAACACATAAAGATGTTTAAATTAAGTTATAAGGACTCCAAGAGTGACCTTAATCCTAAACTCCAATCTTGTTTTCATCTTACATGGCATGCTCTTACATCGCACTATGGTCTCGTTCTTAGCATCGTCTCAAAACAAAAGAGTTACGAAAGCACTTGTCTGACATCTTAAGGAAGTACATGGCTAGGAGCATTATAAACTACACATGAACACAAGTGATCTGTGTTCACGAAGATCCCATATCCTTGCATTGCACGATTCCGCATAAGAAATATTATTTATTCCTTAATGCCATAAAATGACATAACAAGGGATTAAGGGACAAGATTACAATTTCTAAGTTTCTCTAGAATCAACATCTTTCAACTCAATTTCGCATGCAAGGAGTTAAATTATAGTTTTCTACCCACAAGTTAACATACAAAATTCACTAGGGTTTAGTTTAATTCCAATATGCACCTAATGATCTACGCCTCAACTATATATGATTTTAAGGCAAGCGGACATATTTATACTAAACCACCTTCAAGAAGATACCAAGATGTTATTTTGATAGAAACCAAGGTAGCACCGCTTAGTCGTTCCTTCGAACAAGGACTCATAAGGTGACTTCCAAAGTGGTCTTCGCCACTCAACCTGGTGTCGGACCTGAAGAGAGGGAATTCTTCTCGCGATTACCAAAACTAGAAGGAACCGCATACTCTGGATAAAGTTGGACCATGACATTCCTAAAATATGGGTTCACGACCATGTCGCTAAACATAATGACTATGACGGTAAACTCCAACTAGGGGTTTTATTTACCTAACCTAGAGTGTTCCATCGAGTGCAAAGCTTAAGTTCGTTCTACGGTCTTAAATTTCTTATATGGTAAAAAGGATCACACATGCAGGCAAGTTATGCACGAATATTTTATTAAGGTTGAGTGTTCCCATTAAAACTCTTTATTATGTTTGCAAGGTAAGAAGATAACCCAGTAATTAATTTAATCGTTTATTGAATACTGAGAAAGTACTACAATATATTAACTTCAATTTCAATTTACTATATATAAATCAAACCCTTTTTGCCATACACAACTAAGAAACAAATTGAACCGGTGATTAGATGCACATTTCCTAAGTATCCCTAAAACTAGCATCTCATGCATATTAACAAATTTCAATTATAAATTTTCTGTAACAAGAGACTACATTAGACAGTTATTCATTTTACAATGACCTATAAAAATTACAATAATAATAATTAAATTACACATCACCTTTTTTCGTCGTCATTCTTCCATCCTGTAAAACCCACGTGAGCATGATATCAGTGATAATTCGCTGGCATGGCATCCACCCTAACCTAACATAAGTATCATTTTTCAGTTTCCCATTTACATCTGACAATAATTACAATTTGCAATTGAAATAAAAAGGTCTAGAAACATGTATTCATTGCATTTCATTTTTCTTCAT
Source organism: Taxus chinensis (assembly GCA_019776745.2). Classification (NCBI taxonomy): domain Eukaryota; kingdom Viridiplantae; phylum Streptophyta; class Pinopsida; order Cupressales; family Taxaceae; genus Taxus; species Taxus chinensis. Next base: position 746,217,989 of record CM034149.1, read on the forward strand.
TTTGTAACCCTAAGAGAGAGAAAGAGAAGGGAAGAGAGAGAAAACACCATTTTGTCAAAAGTTCTATTTCACACAACAGATACACTAAAGGGTTTTAAACAGTTATTTGCATGTGTTAAAAGTTTCCAGGGTGGTTTGGCAACCCTATGAGGGTCCACAGCTTTCTATTTTTATATTTTCTTACTAACTACAAAAATGTACAAAACGTGCACGGAGGCTAAGAAACCGCTTCCAAAAGTTATCTTCTGATGAGAATGCCCTCCATGATCAACTTTCTACGTGTCCCCAAATATACCAAGAGTTCATAGCAACTGACGAAATTGAAAAAGAGCGAACGGTTTGCGTTTGGCGGCTAGTTCTCCGGGGGCCCTGGTCGTAGTTGACCCAGTTGCAAATGAACAAAATTTTAGCTCGAGGGCCCAGAGAACTGAGTCCATAACTGACGTTCGATGGAGGAGCACGCAACGAGACATCTCCTACTAGTTCCCCTATATAAGGAGAATTCATCAGAGTCGACGGGACTGAGAACTAGAGAACCATTTTCAAACGGCAACAAGTTTTCTGGAGTGACAAGATGAAATTGGTCCAGTTTGACCTCGTCAAACTGCGACCGGAGGCCTACAAAATGGCTTCGCCAAACTATCCCAAAAATTGTTCTTTCCTATACTGAATGTTCCATGAAATTTTCTAGTATAAACACTAGAGTTTTGCGAAGACGGGAAGTAATTTCTCTATCCAGGTTTCAAATGGCGGTTCAAAACGAAAGCCAACTTTCTAGATTTGACAACTTTCTACTGTTGTAAACCAGTGTAACAGGGCTCCTATAAGAGCACCAAAAAGATCACCTATGCTCGTTTCGGAGTAAATCCAGATGTCATGGTGACTCCTCACATAACAAGGTACACAAATGAAACCTAACATCTCGTTTTCCAGAGTTCCGAAGGGTACTTAATGAGTCTCCGAAAAATGTAAAAATTAACTATTTAACAGGAAGAAGGTCAACAATATTACTGGGAAGTCAAATTCGTCTGGTCGATAACCAAAATTGTAGCGATATAACTAGGTAGGAAGCTTTCTAAATCACCTCAGAATGAGGGCGGAAGTTCATGTCTTACTGCAACTAGGTTATTTTAATGCATCGTGAGTAACGACAAGACATTTCATTGTTTTTGCACGAGTTGAAAGGACATTTAACTGTATTAAAAAAAAAACTAATAATTTAAAATTCTATTTAGTTGCAAAAGAGAACTAAAACATGAGAATTATGAGAGGTAAGGGAAGAAGAACCATGCCTGGGAATGATGAGCGAAACGGGGATAAGGTGCTCCAAGTGGTTTACACTCGCAATCCGTTGAGACCACCATTGATGTCACATGATGCCAGATAATCACATGTAAACCAAACCATTCGTTGTGCCCCCATGTCTCGTCCCGATCCTTGAGATGGAATTTTCTATGTCAAACAGATCACACACCTTTTCAACAAATCCATTTTGTGCATATCCCAATTTGAAAACGCTTATTTTGGCGCAACTGAGAGGGTGTTTAAAAAAAAATTGTTAAGTGTTGCATTTTACCACTGCCAAATCCATTTCCTTTAAAGTTTCAAAGGCCTTTACAACAAGCTCATCTACGAATACCCTGAAACCATTACATCCCATGAGACTACAAATATCTGAGGCATTTTGTCGAACAGTCCAACGCCTTTTTAATAGACTGAATTTTTTTGTTTTGTGTATCTTGCTATCATTGCAGTCCAGGAGACCACATATCTTTTAGGTATTCTGTCGAACAGTTCATAGGATTCCACATATTGCATATGTATTTTCCAGGGCACTTGGAACTAAAACATTCAAAAATACCTTCTCCATAATGCTTTGACAGATGTGCATACGCCTGTTTTCAAAGCTTCCATTTTGACAGCGGCTGGGAGGTTGCTGGAAAAAAAAAAACTGTGGAGTCTGGCTTTACACGTACCACATGCATTTTCTTGGAAGTTTCCAATGCCTTTTCAACAAACTCATTTGTGCATATCCTGCCATCGTGGCATTCCATGAGCCCGCATCTATTTGAGGCATTCTATCAAACAGTTTACAGGCCTCTTCTACACATCCATTTGGTGCATACATGTCTACCAAGGCAGTAGCAACTACAACATCTGACAATATTCCTCTCTCCATTGCTTTGAGAGAAGTCCACGTAGTAAAAAGGTTTCCCCCATTTTGGTGCTCGACTGGGGGGGAGAAAAATAAAAATGGCAGAAAAAAAACAAATTTCCATTATGCTTTGATGGATGCCCCTACTCAGATCTAATACCTAGCCACTTCTTTAAAAACCATTCATAAGGCGCCTAAACACATTGATTTGTGGATTTCAGTCAAAACAAGGAATCTCCAAAAAATTTCTCCCCTAAAGGTGGTTTTGCAAAACCAAACAAGAGCCTACACCTGGTTCTCACGTGAACCCTTCTCTGAATCCCTCTTTCAACGCAGAGCAGGGAAAATACAGTGGCAAGGGGAATCGATCTGGTGGAAGTCAAATGGTTGCACAGAAAAAAAAAAAACTGGAGCTTTCCTCCCATGGCGGCGGCGCTTGTCTTTACTCAACAAAAGACAAAAATAACAAAAACCAAAATGAGCCTCCTTTGCCCTAAATCCCACCGCCCCCTCCACATATAAATTTATTTATTTTTTATTTATTTTATTTTATTTAACATTATCATTATTCTAAATTCATTTTAAACTTATTTCATTCATTTTGACAAACTATTTTATTATTAAAATAATTTAATATGTTTTCATTATCACTATTATATTTTATTTTGTTGGTACAACGTTTATAGCCAAGGTGGAGTAGAATGAATGTTGCATGAGGATGGATTTTTCTACTATGCAGAAACGAGGAGATAGGAGGGGCACTACATTCTCCCTCCCCTTATAGAAAGCATCGTCCTCGATGTGACACATACAATGAAGCTCAAGAGAGGGGGGGGTACGCAACAAGGGAAGAAGCTAATGGTGAAAACACGCTCTAAAGGTTAAGATTTCAAATACAAAATCTAGTTGTTAAAACATGGCCACTAGGAAGAACACTAATTTTTTGGCAATATTTTAACTTTTAAGGTTCTATGAAGATTGGCAGTTCTCTCTTATTCGTTATTTCATTAATCTCTTTCCATTAACATTATTCTTAATTCAAGTCCTTTAAAATTTCATTTTTGTAGAATTTTAGTTTATTTCATTCCTGTGGGTTCCCATCATGAACTACAGTCACAACACCCTACCAGGGTCATACACAACACTAAAATTTCACAAGCATACTTTTGCATACTTTCACGACCGTACCACATCACAAGGGTTTCACCAAACCATGGAATGACAACAAGTAGACCACATAGTACAATTAATTTCCAACAATTACGTCCTAGACATAGATCTAGTACACACATATGACTGACAACCAGAATCAACACGTTGATACATATACAACGGGTATCACATGACTCACAAAAATCCATGACTATAACAACATAGTTCCAATCCAATATCCAATAGTCCATACCAACCAAGGGGAGAGTCACGCCACCAATCATAACAAAGTCTAACCAGACTCACAAGAGGACACATAACTCACTATACCAACTCCACACATCACAAGGCATCATGAAACAACTCCAGATATCTCCAAAAGCACAAAATAAAGTTCCATATACCATCCCAAAGCATCACCAAATAATCTCCATATACCTCCCCAAGAGAAAGAATCATAGTGCCAAAACCAAGCCGGGTCACTCAACCATAGAGCCCCATCAAGAATATCAGGTCACTCAACCATAGAGATCCCCCCCATAGAGGCCTGTCTCCTTTCTCCTTTTAATGAGGCTTGGGTCACCCTATGGCCCTAGGCACATAGAGCCCCATCACCCCCAACCCAAGTGACATAATAACTCGTGGTTCAACAACCTGCTAGTTATTTGTAACTCCTTGGGGTGTACCCCCATACAACGAAGCAGGGTCCATAGGTTCAACCACTCCATGGTGAATCTCATGACCCTATTCCAACACATTACGACATTAGAACCAACATAACAATCTAATCAAATGCCAAGTGGCAAAATCAAAATCCTTGGGCTAGGCTACAAAACTTTTAAATATGAAGAAGAAAGTTTTAAAATTTCAAAAAAAAAATCAAATGGCTAATTAGCCTTGGTTAGTGCAAAATCCAAATGTTAATGAAACAATCAAATAAATGCCCAAAATATAAGAACATGTCAATCAAGAAAATGGCTGGTTCTAACAATAAAAGAGATAAAGATTAATTTACGAATAAAATACGTATCGAGAAAAATAGCACATTACAATCACTATGTGGCCTCATACCGCCACCAAAGGGGTACTCATCGAGTTGCTGGCACTCAGACATCGAGCCTCAGCTCGTGAAAATATACATGTAACCAGAAATGAGTAAATCAAATAATGTAACTGTCATCATCTCTGCCTGAATCATAACTCCAAACTCCCACAAGGATCAACATAGTCAAAATCACATAGGATTATTCAATGAACAATCCAATAGGAAAGAGCAGGGGACAGTTAGTTGCATAAGTTGAGCCTAAGGTGGTGCACACCCACAATATACTGAGAAAGCTCAAAGTATACTAAACAGATAGAAGTGGGTTTTCAGTCTATATAAGACTCCACTTCCTCACTCGTACTCAGCTCAAGATTATGAAAACCTGGTCCACGCCTCCTCTCTCCACACATACACTCTTGACAGTTTATCCCCTTAGGGTCGTCTAGTGTAAGGTTTCACAACATACACATAACTACATCACTAACACAATGGTGATTCATGCACATTAACCATAATGTCTTACGCATGGTATATATATACAAGGTATAACACAATCATTACTTTCACGGTTACGATACATCACATTTCCACATAATGCAACCCAAAGTGCAAACACTATACCATAGGGATCATATGCTCACCATATGCCCCTAAATCATGACGTAAATCATTACATATTACACAAATCATAAGTATGATGAACACAATGTCTAACATTACAACATATAGTCAATTGCAATACAACACATCGATGCACACAACTAATCACAATACGGTGGCGACATCACGATAAAATGCAATTCACTTTACATCAATTTTGTCATGCAATACATCAATACACCTTCATATCACATAAGGTAAAAATGTATTCAACACTTGCAATTCACAATACAATGCATTCCTGTTCACACAAAACAAGGCAGTACATATACACACGGATTCCTCATTGAATCCTTGAAAATGAGAGTTGATACTCTCATCAAAAGCACATCAACATGACAAACAAATATACACTAAGTGACATGCACCACATGTGCTTCCATAAGGTCACAATCACGAACATAGTTCACATAGACAACATATATTGACATTCTCATCTTCCATTATCCACCACCATCATGCAGAATCATCACTGGGAACTCCAATCCATCCCAGAGGTTTAGAAGAGCATGAACTAGGATGCTCTGATACAATATGTAGTGCCCACATTTTACACACACAAATACAACAGTAAAATACCAGGATAATTATTTTTTTTGACTTACATTGCTCATTACACACAACACAACAAGGACTCCAAGTAGGAAAACTCAACAACATATACGACAATCACATAAGTCATCAAATCACATAGACTCCATGACAATAATAATATAGGCCTGTCGATGCCACACTTCTCCCCAATGAACGAATACTAGAAATGACCCAACCACAATAAAAAGGGACTTCAGGAATGACGAACCCACAACACAACATTACTTTAAATTACATTTTAGAGTACGTTAAACATTCCAAGAACATTATTATGTAAGCATAATTTTCTCCCTTTTTCCACCTACATGTTCTGAAAATTCGTTTCACATTTCACTTATTGTTCAACCATTTAATTTTGCTCTTTACCCTTCTGACAATCTTCATAACTTACATAAGTATTTTCCATATTTCAAATTTCATATAAAATTCTAATTCTCTCATTCTTATGTTAAGATTATGCTTCCCAAAATGCTTATTCAATGTTTAAAATTTAACCTTGCTACACAAGTGAACCTAACGTGATGTCAAGATGAAATCTTGGGATTGAGGGAGACTTAGATTCAATATAGCTTGTTCCCAAGAACATCCTTCGATCACGGAAAAGTTATTTCGCTACCATTATTATTATAGTTCAATAACTTGTTGAATTCCAATTTTGATATATATATATATATATATATATATATATATATATATATATATATATATCTTTTGTTTTCTCAAAGTTTGATCACACCAAAGCAATACATATTCTTGAAACACATAAAGATGTTTAAATTAAGTTATAAGGACTCCAAGAGTGACCTTAATCCTAAACTCCAATCTCGTTTTCATCTTACATGACATGCTCTTACATCGCACTATGGTCTCGTTCTTAGCATCATCTCAAAACAAAAGAGTTACGAAAGCACTTGTCTGACATCTTAAGGAAGTACATGGCTAGGAGCATTATAAACTACACATGAACACAAGTGATCTGCATTTACGAAGATCCCATATCCTTGCATTGCACGATTCCGCATAAGAAATATTCTTTATTCCTTAATGCCATAAAATGACATAACAAGGGATTAAGGGACAAGATTACAATTTCTAAGGTTCTCTAGAATCAACATCTTTCAACTCAATTTCGCATGCAAGGAGTTAAATTATAGTTTTTTACCCATAAGTTAACATACAAAATCCACTAGGGTTTAGTTTAATTCCAATATGCACCTAATGATCTATGCCTCAACTATATATGATTTTAAGGCAAGCAGACATATTTATACTAAACCACCTTCAAGAAGATACCAAGATGTTATTTTGATAGAAACCAAGGTAGCACCGTTTAGTCGTTCCTTCGAACAAGGACTCATAAGGTGACTTCTAAAGCGGTCTTCGCCACTCAACCTGGTTTCGGACCTGAAGAGAGGGCATTCTTCTCGCGATTACCAAAACTAGAAGGGAACCGCATACTCTGGATAAAGTTGGACCATGACATTCCTAAAATATGGGTTCACAACCATGTCGCTAAACATAATGACTATGATGGTAAACTCCAACTAGGGGTTTTATTTACCTAACCTAGAGTGTTCCATCGAGTGCAAAGCTTAAGTTTGTTCTACGGTATTAAATTTCTTATATGGTAAAAAGGATCACACATGCAGGAAAGTTATGCACGAATATTTTATTAAGGTTGAGTGTTCCCATTAAAACTCTTTATTATGTTTGCAAGGTAAGAAGATAACCCAGTAATTAATTTAATCATTTATTGAATACTGAGAAAGTACTACAATATATTAACTTCAATTTCAATTTACTATGCATAAATCAAACCCTTTTTTCCATACACAACTAAGAAACAAATTGAACCGGTGATTAGATGCACATTTCCTAAGTATCCCTAAAACTAGCATCTCATGCATATTAACAAATTTCAATTATAAATTTTCTGTAAAAAGAGACTACATTAGACAGTTATTCATTTTACAATGACCTATAAAAATTACAATAATAATAATTAAATTACACATCCCCTTTTTTCGTCGTCATTCTTCCATCCTGCAAAACCCACGTGAGCATGATATCAACAATAAATTCGCTGGCATGGCATCCACCCTAATGTATCATAAGTATCATTTTTCAGTTTCCCATTTACATCTGACAATAATTACAATTTGCAATCGAAATAAAAAGGTCTAGAAACATGTATTCATTGCATTTCATTTTTCTTCATTTTGTAACCCAGGAGAGAGAAAGAGAAGGGAAGAGAGAGAAAACACCATTTTGTCAAAAGTTCTATTTCACACAACAAATACACTAAAGGATTTTAAATAGTTATTTTCATGTGTTAAAAGTTTCTAGGGTGGTTTGGCAACCCTACGAGGGTTCGCAGCTTTCTATTTTTATATTTTCTTACTAAATACAAAAACGTACAAAACATGCATCGGAGGCTAAGAAACCGCTTCCTAAAGTTATCTTCCGATGAGAACGCCCTCCACAATCAAATTTCTATGTGTCCCCAGATATACCAAGAGTTCATAGCAACTGACGGAATTGAAAAAGAGCGAACGGTTTGCGTTTGGCGGTTAGTTCTCCGGGGGGCCCAGTCGTAGTTGACCCAGTTGCAAATGAACAAAATTTTAGCTCGAGGGACCAGAGAACTGAGTCCATAACTGACGTTCGATGGAGGAGCATGCAACGATACATCTCCTACTAGTTCCCCTATATAAGGAGAATTCATCAGAGTCAACGGGACTGAGAACTAGAGAACCATTGTTAAACGGCAACAAGTTTTCTGGAGCGACAAGACGAAATTGGTCCAGTTTGACCTCGTCAAACTGCGATCAGAGGCATACAAAATGGCTTCGCCAAACTATCCCGAAAAGTGCTCTTTCCTATACTAAATGTTCCATGCAATTTTCTAGTATAAACACTAGAGGTTTGTGAAGACGGGAAGTAATTTCTCTATCCAGGTTTCAAATGGCGGTTAAAAATGAAAGCCAACTTTCTAGATTTGAACAACTTTCTACTGTTGTAAACCAGTGTAACAGGGCTCCTATAAGAGCACCAAAAGGATCACCTATGTTCATTTGGGGTCAAATCCAAAGGTCAAGGTGACTCCTCACATACCAAGGTACACGAATGAAACTTCACATCTCGTTTTTAGAGTTACGAAGGGTACTTAATGAGTCTCCAAAAAATGCAAAAATTAACTATTTTGAACAGGAAGAAGGTCAACTGTTATCAATGGGGATGTCAAATTTGTCTGGTCGATAAAATAATATTGGAGCGATCTAACTATGGGTAAGATTTTTCTAAATCATCTCGAAGTGAGCGTAATAGTTCATGGTTTAAAGTAGACGAGTTATTTTGACTTCGTGAGTTGTGACACGACATTTATTGTTTTGCAACGAGTTGAAGGGACATTTAACTGTATTTAAAAACCTAATAATTTAAAATTCTATTTAGTTGCAAAAGAGAACTAAAACATGAGAATTATGAGAGGTAAGGGAAGAAGAAACATGCCTGGGAACAATGAGCAAAACGGGGATAAGGTGCTCCAAGTGGTTTACACTCGCGATCCGTTAAGACCACCATTGATGTCACATGATGCCAGATAATCACATGCAAACCAAACCATGCATTGTGCCCCCATGTCTCATCCCAATCCCTGAGATGGACATTTTATATGTCAAATAGATCACACATCTTTTCAACAAGTCCATTTTGCGCATATCCCAATTTAAAACGCTTATTTTGGTGCAGCTGAGAGGGTGTTTTATAAAAAATTGTTAAATGTTGCTTTACCACTACCAAATCCATTTCCTTCAAATTTTTCAAAGGCCTTTACAACAAGCTCATCTACGAATACCCTGAAACCATTTCATCCCATGAGACTGAAATATCTTAGGCATTTTGTCGAACAGTCCAACGCCTTTTCAACAGACCCATTTTTTTTTTGCATATCCTGCTATCATTGCAGTCTAGGAGACCACATATCTTTCAGGTATTCTGTCGAATAGTTCACATTCCACATATTGCATATGTATTTTCCAGGGTGCTTGGAACTAAAATATTCAAAAATACCTTCTCCATAATGCTTTGACGGATGTGCATACTCTGTTTCAAAGCTTCCATTTTGACAGCGGCTGGGAGGTTGCTGAAAAAAAAAAAACTATGGAGTTTGGCTTTACACATACCACATGCATTTGCTTGGAAGTTTCCAATGCCTTTTCAACAAACTCATGTGTGCATATCTTGCCATCGTGGCATTCCATGAGCCTGCATCTATTTGAGGCATTCTATCAAACAGTTTACAGCCTCTTCTACACCTCCATTTGGTGCATACATGTCTACCAGGGTAGTAGCAACTACAACATCTGACAATATTCCTCTCTCCAATGCTTTGAGAGAATTCCATGCAGTAAAAAGGTTTCCCCTATTTTGGCACTGACTGGGGGGGAGAAAAATAAAAATGGCAGAAAAAAACAAATTTCCATTACGCTTTGATGGATGCCCTTACTCAGATCTAATACCCGGCACTTCTTTAAACCATTCATAAGGTGCCTAAACACATTGATTTGTGGATTTCAGTCAAACAAGGAATCTCTAGAAATTTCCTCCCCTAAAGGTGGTTTTGCAAAACCAAACAAGAGCCTACACCTGGTTCTCACGTGAACCCTTCTCTGAATCCCTCTTTCAACGCAGAGCAGGGAAAATACAGTGGCAAGGGGAATCGATCTAGTGGAAGTCAAATGGTTGCACAGAAAAAAAAACAAACTGGAGCTTTCCTCCCATGGTGGTGGCGCTTGGCTTTACTCAACAAACGACAAAAATAACAAAAACCCAAATGAGCCTCCTTTGCCCTAAACCGCCCCCTCCTATTTATTTATTTATTTTTTATTTCTTTTATTTTATTTAACATTATCATTATTCTAAATTCATTTTAACTCATTTCATTCATTTTGACAAACTATTTTATTATTAAAATAATTTAATATGTTTTCATTGTCACTATTATATTTTATTTTGTTGGTACACGTTTTATAGACAAGATGGAGTAGAATGAATGTTGCGTGAGGATGGATTTTTCTACTACTCCAACGAGGAGACATGAGGGGCACTACAGTAGTGTGAGGTTTAGGTGATGAAGGAGATGGATTAGGATTATATGTGGATGAAGATGATGAGGGTGGTGTAGGAGCCACATTATATGGTTTAGGATTGGGGTAGAAAGGGATGAGGGTGACTTAGGAGTAATGGTGGATGAGATAGTTTTGATAGGATGGGGTTTAGGTGATGAGGGGATGAAATAACCCTGGGGGCTAAATTTGATGGTTGATTAGAGATTGTGGGACATTATAGGAGAAATTTCATAGGATTATATTGGGATGATGAAGATTATGAGGATGGAGGACTAAGATGGGATGTGGGGGATGATGATTTCAAATAAATTTGTTGGGATGGTTGTGGATATGTGAATGGAATGTGATTATAGGTTTGACGATGATTAGATTTAGAGGTTGATGTTTTGGATGATGGCGGATGAGTTTTGATGGGAGGAAGGTGTGGTTCATGATGATTGATAGGGAATCTAGAGGTTGGGGTTTGTGATGGTTATGTGGGTTTGGGATTGGTGGCTATACTGGAAATGACATAAAGGAGGTCCTCTTGGTCTAGGTCAAAGTTAGTGAGGTGGTCAAAGTAAATGTAATTGGATTTTGGTGATAGTGGTTTATGTTGATTAGGTAGATTTTTGGGTTGAAATGATTCAGGTTCCTAAAGGAGGAAGTCAATGGGGTCAGTGGTAGGGATCTTAGGAAGGGAAGATTGTGACTGGGGTTGGTTGAGAGATGATTATTTAGGGGGTGATTAATTGATTGAAGACTGAATATAGAATATTTTTTGATTAAGTTTTTGAATGGTTTTTAGGATGTTAGGATTGATATGGGATGGTTGATTTGGATTATGAGGATGCAATTGGTTGAGGTAGGATGTTAATTTTTAGATTTATTTATTAAGTGTTGGATAGGGTGTGGGATAAAGTGAGATAGTTGAATTTTATGGGTGGGGGACGATGGGATAGCTTGGTTGATGGATTTAGAAAAGAGGTAGGGGTTTGGATATTTGTTTGGAGAGGATGGGGATTGAGGGTCGAATGTCATGGTTGGATAGAGTGTGTGGGGAATTAGATTTGAATTGGGATTGTTGATTAAGGATGGTGATGGAATTAGAATTAGGATTGTTGTTTGATTAGGGATAGTTAATAATGATGATGTTTGATTAATTAAAATTTTAAGTTGATGGGATGGTTAAGGGTGTCCACAAACAAGCAAAAAACATGTAACACAAACCCTAACTAGTCAAGTGGGATTGCAATCAAGCTATAGCCTGCTTTCAATACCACACTCTGATGGTGGTGCCACAATTGGCTCTTCATATATGTCTCAATGTGGGGTTGGCTAGTGAGTGATCTTGGGGAGTGCAACCTCTTTGCACTATAGCTTAATATGTAGCCAAGAGGTTGCCTAGTATAGGATGCACATGCTCACTAGGGGAGTCCCTGATTGATGAAGGAGTATCAAGGTCTAGAAGGACTTAAATTCATAAGGGAAGTAATTGAGCATGTTTACATCATGTAGGTGAGTGTTTCGGTTCATATAGCAAATGTGAAAAGAGAATGTGAATACAAATGTTTGTGTTAGTGAAAAATCATAGCACCCCTAAATGAGTTCTATAGATCTATTTTTCTAAGGCAGAGTCATTTGGTGTGATCCACATAACATTGAACTTTCCCCAAGGTGTGGGACCTTGCAAATGGAAAAGCTCTCCAGGTTAAAGGTTGGTTCCTATTCCTCTATTTAGGTGCATACGTGAGAACTTGCAGAGGATCTATCTCTATACCTAATCTAAAATTTTCCAAGGAGACAGGGATAAAATCAGATATAAGAAATAAGAAATAACTAAACTACAAGGTGATGCACCAAAGGAATGATGAACATTAGTTTTGCTAATAGACACAAACCAAATAAAATACATACAATAATCAAGCACAAATAACCAGATTTATAATGAAAGACCAGTATGTGAGCAAAAGAGACAGAAAGGATCTAGAATCAATCACAAACGTGTTTTATTGCTCTGCAGATTGATACAATGCATTACAAAATAACCAGGAGGCAAGAAACATACTGCAATTTTAATGGAAGGCCTAAACTCCACAAATTCCTTTACTAGAAGGAAAGGGGAGCCTGCAAAACAAAATAATGTCCAACCCTTTACAATGAGTTCTGAGCCTATATTTATAGATTCGATATAGACGGGAGAAAGAGAGAGAGAAGCGGGAAAAAAGCTCCAAGCTCAACCACCACTATTTAATGTCTCCCATAAAATCTGTTCCAAATCTGTCTTGACTGCATCAAATCCTTATTTGGTGCCTTGAAGGAAGAAGAAATGGCGGATGAAGATCAAATCTGATCTAGTTGTTGAGGCAAGAAGATCCTACATTAAAGGCCCAAAGATGTTTCTCCATTTTTCACCTACCAGGTCCTGAAAAAATGATTTTTTATCTTTCCATGGTATAGAGGATGTCGAGACGCTTCCAACGGTGTAAGATTTGTAATATTTTGAGCCTGAGTCGAAAGATATGCCCCTTTAAAGTTTGTATCGGAGTCCATACAAATGGGCGGGAAAACAGTTTGAAAAATGGGTCTCCTTTTTAATATGGGGCACGTGGCAGCCAGATTAGGGAAAATTTAGGTTTGCGGGTCCGTGATTTATCTTTTTCCCCCTTTTCCCACAAAAAATGCAAAACTCAGAAAACTCCCGCGGCCCTGATGCTCCACTTGGACACGTGGCACCCTTTGGTTGGCTGGGGAGATGCGCTTCAATTTTTATCTTTGTGTCTTTTTGACAAATGGAAAATTTTCACCTTTTCCTCTGACTCCCCACTTTGACCTTGACTAGGGCTCAAACAATGACTTTTTCCTTTGGGCGGAGTTGTGGCCCATTTTGCAACTTTTACACCTTTGGAATAACAAAGGGAAAAAAACCAACTTTCCCCCCGATGGCCCGCTTTAGCGCTGCTAGTTTAGGCTTGCCACATGGCACTTCCTCTGCTGCCTGCCCAATTTAATGTTTTTGGCTAATATTTTGCTTAAGTCCTTTGACCTGGGACACGCGTAGTCTGGCACCCATTTGGTCATATTTCTTGAATTAGGACCATTTAGACACTTGTAGCCTCCACTGGCCTTCTCCATGCATTGACTATTCAACGACTCTGCCCCTTTTTGAGACTGGACACGTGGAGGCACCACTCTCTTGAAATTTGATTCAAAATTTTCCTTGAAGGAGCAGTCGAGTTGACACTTTGCAGCCTCCACCGGTCTATGGACTTTTCAGTGGTCCCTTTTATCCTTTTGGACTCTAGGCCACGTGGAGAGCTCGTGCTCATTTGGGTCTCCACCTTTGGACTAAATCTTGGAGATGTGCCAAGTTGACACTTGGTGACCTCTACTTGCACTTTTATACTTAGCCAATTTTTTAGGCCCGCACCCAATTTTGGACACTGCCTCTTTCCTGGAACTTTTTGGGGTGGACGCGTGGATTCTTGTTTGAGCCTCCCTTTATGGATTCACCCTTGGAGAACTGTTTAGGACATGTGGTTCTTTCCGCTGGCTTTTCCATATTTAGTCAATTTTGGACTCTTTCCTGAATGGTCTTTTAAAAACTTTAAACTTCACCATTTTTTCCCCTTCTTGCTCCTGGTTCCTCTGCGGCACTGCCCCTTCTTTTCTGACCCTGCTATTCCATTGTTGAGTCTACCTACTTGAAAAATGGATTTAAGACATGAAAACATCGAAAGATTCATTTCTTTTTGCATAGGGTTATTTAATATTTCTTCCCCTCGCCACTCCATTGTTGAGTCCTTCTGCGACCTATTTACAAGATCTGAATGGGTTTTCTCAGGTTCTTTCTATGCGGGGTCGTGGCTGATCCAATATTTTCCCAAGGGGCGAAATATGGATAGATAATTTGGTGACTCACAGGGGTATCTTCCTGCTAGATGAAAAGACCAATTGCCTTGTCATAATCGTTGGGCATGGAGTCGAAGAACGATGGTCTGATACTGATTCTACCTCTGATTCATGAGCCCGACTATTTGCACTCTCAATTTTCATAAGAAATCTTGAAACGAAGGTTTCTGAGAGTAGAAAATTGTTTTGACCCGGGGCTTCATTTGTCTCTCCGAATGGATTGCATAAGAGTAAAAAAAATAGCACCATAACTATATACAAAATTTGAAATCATACATACTCCAAATAGAACATGCAGAGCGTGCAAAGCACTTAGGAGAAAAGCAACCTAAACTACAACAAGACAATGTGCACAAGCACTTAGAGGAAAAGAAATTAAACTAATATGTACAAGGTGATAACCTTCCTTCTAGTAGCAGTGTTTAAGATAGATTCCATTTACTAGAATCTACAATTCCTCACCATCCAACGTAGACAATTGGAAAGCATTGCTACTTTTACATCTTGTGACCATATAGGGGCCACTCCAAATGGCATCAAACTTGGAATGCCTTCCTGGTTTTGCTCGATCTGCATCCCATTTCAAAACCAGGTCTCCTTCCTGGAAGGTCCTTGTTTTTTCCTTCTTGTCAAAGCATCTCTTGATTGAGGCTTGATCCTTCTCTATTTCTTGGAGTGCATGCTCTCTGGTTTCTTCCAATTCTATCAGCTCCGCATACCTGGCCTCCATCAGTTCAAATTCAGACATCTCTAGCTGCTTCACGAGCTCCAATGCTGGCAACTCAAGTGATATAGGCAACACTGCCTCTTTCCCATAGACAAGTTTGAATGGAGAGCTACCTGTAGATCTCTTGGGTGTTATCCTATCAGCCCATAAGGCTGATTTGAGCTTTGTGTGCCAGGTTCTCTGATTTTCATCAAGAGTTCTTCTGATGATCTTTAGCAGGTTCTTGTTTGTGGACTCAGCTTGGCCATTACCTTGAGGGTAATAGTTTGATGAAGTGCTCAAGTAAGTCTTGTTCTTAATAGCCCATCCTGTGATCTTGGAACCTATGAATGCCAATGCATTGTCTGATATAATGGTGGCTGGAACTCCAAATCTGGTCACTATCCCTTCATAGAAATCTAGTATACTAGACTCATTAGCTTCCTTGAGTGCCACTGCCTCGGTCCACTTGGTGAAATAATCTGTTGCTGTCAGAATCCATTTGTGGCCTTGGCTTGAATTTGGATTGATGACTCCAATGAAGTCCAATCCCCATTGCATGAAAGGTTGGTTGACTGAAATTGGGTGCAATGGAAGTGCTGCTAGATTTTCTTTGCCTTTGAAGAATGCACAATTCTTGCACTTTTTGATCCATGCATAGCAGTCACTAAACACTCTGGGCCAATAATAACCCACCTTCATGATCTTGAGTGTTATCACCCTTGGAGAAAAATGGCCTCCAGTTGCTTCAACATGGAATTCTTGTAACACTCTCTCAACCTGAACTGTCTCAATGCATCTCAGCAGAATGCCATTGATGTCTCTTTTGAACAAGACACCATCAATAAGAACATATGGGATGACCTGTAGTCTGAAATGTCTCCTTTTTTCTTTACTCATCCCATGAGGACACAAGCCTATTTGAAGGAAGTGCACCATGTCTTGAGTCCAACAAGGAGTAGGTACATCATTATTTCCTTCCTCTTGATTATCCTGTAGAACAAAAACAACCTCCTTTTCACTGTTTGCTTCGTCTTGTTGACCTAAGGCTAGTTGTTCACACAACCCCTTCCCATGGACCAGCTTAGTGACCTTGATCTCAATGTCATATTCCATGACACAAGTGATCCATCCTACACGTTTTTCATTTAGATCCTTGCTGAGAAGGAATTCTTTAACTCCTGCATGGGAGACCAACAATTGGATTTTATTATTTGAAACTAGATGCTTAAACTTCTTTAATCCTCTGATTACTACTAGGACTTGCTTTTTGATGAAGGAGTATCTCACTTCATAGTCTTCTAGACCTTGACTGAAGAAAGCAATTGGTTTTTCTGTACCTTCTTTGTTCTGTTGAACTAAGATTGCAGAAATTGTGTCACTGCCACCAAAGGCATACAGTATGAAGTCTTTAGAGAAATCTGGATTCACGAGAGTTGGGGCTTGTGATATAGCTTCTTTGATGGCCTCAAATCTTTCCTTTCCTTCAGTTGTCCACCTGAATGCTAAGCTCTTCTTCAACATCAACGTTATTGGCTTAACAAGGGCAGCAAATATTGGTACAAACCTGGACAAAATTGATTTTTCCCAGGAAGCTTTGAAGAGCTTTCTTATGGCTTGGCAATGGCAATGCTCTTATTACTTCAACTCTCTCTAGGTCAATTTCCAATCCTTCCTTTGATACAATATGGCCTAGAATCCTGCCCTCATGGGCCAAGAATATGCATTTTTTAGGGTTCAATGATACCCCAAAACTCCTGCATCTTCGAAACACCTACCTTAGGTGGAAAAGGTGGTCTGTTGCATTTTTGGAAAACACTGTAATGTCATCCAGATAGATCATTACTATTTTTTTGATCATTCCTTTGAATGCCATATCCATTTCCCTTTGAAAAGTGGCTCTGGCATTGGACAATCCAAATGGCATTTTTCTGTAGGCATAGGTGCCCCATTTGGTGGTGAAAGTTGTTTTGAACTGATCATCTTCTTTCACCATGATCTAGTTGTACCCTGAGTAGCCATCTAGGAGGGAGAATCTCTCTGATCCAGACACCACTTGCAAGATCTGCTCCATTGAAGGGAGTGGGTAGTGATCTTTGAGGGAAGCTCTGTTCAAGTCTTGAAAATCTACACACAACCTAATCTCTCCATTTTTCTTCCTGACTGGGACCATGTTTGCAACCCAGCTTGAGTGTTTGATTGGAAATATGATACTTACCTCTATCAACTTGTTTATCTCTTTCTTCATCAGAGGCTCAATGTGTGGATTGACTGGTCTCTACTTTTTCCTGATGGGTTGAGCAGCTAGATCTAGTTTGATTGTGTGTTGTGCTAGCTTTGGATTGAACCCTCTTAGGTCTTCATAGCTCCAAGAAAATACATCTGGAAATTCTTGGAAAAGTTGTATGAATTCATACCTTTCTTGCTCAGTGGCCACTTTGCCAATTTGAAGTGTTTTGCCTTCTCCAACTAGGATTGAACTCTGAATCTTCTCCTTTGATCTGTATGTTAGCCTTCTCTTTTCTAAATTGATCATTAGGATTGAAGATAGACTCCAATGTCACTAAGCCTTTGGGAAGCTTGTTTGTATGTAGCTGTACTATTTGATTCTCATATTGCTGCTCTAATCTATTTTGATTTCTAGCTGAGAATTCAGCTTCTTCTTGCAAAAAATTAATGATCTGCTGATCATTCTTGAACACCTGCCAACATGTGTTGTTATCTGGCACTACTGGCCTCACAACTATATGGATATGTGGTTGTTCTTTGTCTCTTTTGATGTTGTCGACCACATCAAATGTTGCTCCAACTGCTATGCAAGCCTATCAACAGCTTCGTTCTCCTTCCTGGGTATGGACACAATGTTGAAGGCCTCAAAATCCTCCATGAGATCCCATACCCTACTCTTGTAGTTCTTGAGCAGGTCATTCTTGACAGCATTAAGTCCTCTGACTTGATTGGCAACCAGTTCACTGTCACCAAACACTTGCAAGTTCTTGATTCCTAGCTTCCTTGCCCAATGAAGACCATGGACCAAAGCCTCATATTCAACAGTGTTATTTGAGTAGGCAAATTGAAATCTGAAGGTTGAATAATATTTCATACCTTTGGGGGACACAATCATAGCTCCTCCTCCAGCTCCTTGTCTACTCCTTGAGCCATCAAAGAACAATTGCCATACCTCATTGTCATCTTTATATTCTGGCTTAATTAGGTCAGGAAGAGGATGATTCTCTTCATGTAGATAGTAGACACCTAGCTCAGATTCTTCCATCTCCTTATAGGGGTCAAAAGCATGTATTTTTTTGGCCCACTCATTGAGATTCAAGTCTGGGATACATCCCACCTTGGTATCTGCTTCACAAGTGCTTAGGAGGTCTTCTTGATCAAAAGCTGAGTAGTTGGCATTGATTGGGCTAGGCACATAAGATTCAATATGATAATCAACAATGGGCTCAGATCTGATTGTGGTCTTTGCCCCATACCTTGTTCTAAAGAGCATATGTGACCAATCAGTAGACAGATAGCCTCCAATTTTGGCAGTGAAGTCCCTGGACAAACACAAAGCAAAATGTGGTGGCAAATCTATGATTGATACGTTCTGCAAAATAGTCACATTGGGGCAGGCATGCAGAGTGAGGCTCAGATCCTTGATGATTCCAATAGTTGTCACTATTGTCCCATCTAATTGCACTACCCCTCTAGAGATGACTTCATATTGGAGACCCAGTTGATCAGCTATTTGCTTGGGCATTACAGAACTACTTGCCCCAGAATCAATCATACAATTGTGCACCAATTTGTCTCCAATAATCAATGAAACATAGAATGGAGGAGGTCTCAGGTTCTTACCTTGTTGTTCTCGATGGTTTTCCCTAGGTTGAGTTATATTGGTAAGCACTTTCTCTTGTTGGTTAGGGGTGTGATTTGAGCTTGACCAATTTTGTATAGTAGTCTACAATAGATCCCTCTACCCTGGAATGGCCAGTGACTCCCATAGTGAAATGTTCACACTTGTCCTCTTCATTTTCTCAATGATGTTGAATGAGCTATCCTTTTGTTGCCCCTTCCCAGGCACATTTTTCTCTTGCACCTGGGCTATTACAACCGGTGCTTGAGTAGGTCTGGAAGGTGGCTTGGATTGACTTTGCACATTGGGAGTTGTATTTTGAATGTCAATACCTTGCTGAGTGATGGAGGGTTGAGGATCACCTGAGCTTGGTGAATGTCCTTCTCTAATATTTCTCCTCTTAGACCATGTATTGGCAGCTATACTTTGAGAAGGAGTCTGATTCATTCCACAAAAGTCTTCAGCCTGCCAATTGACAAGCATAGTTTCATTTGGGGGTCCCTCTTGCTGAGCTCCTTGCTGCTGAATTTCTTCATGGCTAGGTTCTTGTGACACACCAACGGTTTGCACCATCAGAGCCTGATTTAATGCACCATTGAAGCACATCAACTGATTATGTGGCTGATTACATGGGAAACACCATTCATACTCTTGTGTCATGTTATTCTGTGCTGGAACCAATCCCCTTGATGTTGAAACTGTGTTTGGGTCATATGACCTGAAAGGTCTAGTAGCTTGAGGTTTCCCTTGGTGTTGACTCTAATTTACAGCCTGGGCTGGTGGTCTATTTTACTGATATGGGGGTCTGGATTAATACTGAGCTGGGGCTGATATGGCCTAGAACTCTGAGCATGTTGTCTTTTGATGGTTACTAGCTCATTTCCTAGGTTTTACAATTGTTTCATCACTTCCTGAAGCTCCTTTGAGGTGTTAGATGATGAAGTGGAGGCTTCAGCTGAACTTTGACTCTTGGGGGTGGGTATAGGAGCTAATGTGGGTGTTTGGCTGGTACCTGGGTTTCCTAACTCAGGGTAAAGGGGCATGGATGGCCTAGGGGTAAGTTTTCCAGCCTGAATCAAATGGTTCTCAGTTCCTATGGAAAGGCTATAGGATGCAGGTAAGGTTGTGCCCCCATTGACTGAATCATCAAAGAAATATCATAATTTAAATCCCTAAGAAATGTATAAGAAGGCACATTCATTAGTGGGCTTTACTGCTATTGGAATCCTATCACAGGTTCTGTTGAAATATGAGGTTGAAATCTGTCAGTTGCTCATTTGGGGCTCTCTTGATTGTTGTCAGTTGCTCCAACAAAGACAAGTTATCACCTTTTTCTCCAAACTGGTTGTGAAGAGTTGTGCACAACTAGTTCCAAGTTTTGAATAGAGCCTTCTTCAAGGCTCTTGAACCATTGTGAAGCTTTACCTTTGAGTGAAGAGGCTAGCAACTTGACTGTAATATCCATCTCATGGATCTCGTGGATTATACAGACATTTGCAATATCTTGGACATGGTCACCAGGAGAATTCTGGTTTTCCCCAGTGAAATATGGGATGCTCTTTAATGCTGCAATCGGGACCAGATTTTGTGCATTCAGGGTGAGTGGGCTGCTGCCAGTGAAGTTGACATAAGGATTTGGTTGAGCCATTCTGATCGGCCTGAGTACCCTTCTTGTTTGAAAGAACAGCCTACTAGGAGGAGGTGTTGATAAGGCTCTATTTGGGGGATATGGAGACCTCTAGGCTCTTCTTCTTTTCCTTCTGTCTGGAGACAAGTGTATGTGTACAAAATGTCCTTCCTCTCTGTTCTAGACCTTGTTTGTATCCTTCTCATGAACTTGCTTGGACTATTGAAACTAGTGGATTTGTTTCTTTTGGAGTCATCAGATGTACAATTTTAAAACTTCTTAAAATTTAGAATCACAACAAGTGCACATCAATCTTACTGTAATAAGATGGAGACTTCTCTGTCCCACTGGGTGTGTCAAAACTGTTTAGTGTAAAATCACAGCACCCCCAAATGAGTTCTATAGATATGATTTTCTAAGGCAGAGTCATTTGGTGTGATCCGCATAACATTGAACTTTCCCCAAGGTGTGGGACCTTGCAAATGGAAAAGCTCTCCAGATTAAAGGTTGGTTCATATTCCTCTGTTTAGGTGCATACGTGAGAACTTGCAGAGGATCTATCTCTATACCTAATCTAAAATTTTCCAAGGAGACAGGGATAAAAAGGGATATAAGAAATAAGAAATGACTAAACTACAAGGTGATGCACTGAAGGAATGATGAACATTAGTTTTGCTGATAGACACAAACCAACAAAATACATACAATAATCAAGCACAGATAACCAGATTTATAATGAAAGACCATATGCGAGTAGAAGAGACAAAAAGGATCTAGAATTGATCACAAACGTGTTTTATTGCTCTGCAGATTGATACAATGCATTACAAAATAGCCAGGAGGAAAGAACATACTGCAATTTTAATGGAAGGCATGAACTCCATGAATTCCTTTTCTAGAAGGAAAAGGGAGCCTGCAAAACAAAAGAATGTCCAACCCTTTACAATGAGTCTCGAGCCTGTATTTATAGATTCGATACAGATGGGAGAAAAAAAAAGAAGTGGGAAAGTAGCTCCAAGCTCAACCACCACTATTTAATGTCTCCCATAAAATTTGTTCCAAATCTGTCTTGACTGCAAATCCTTATTTGGCGCCTCGAAGGAGGAAGAAGTGGCGGAGCAGATCGAATCCGATCTGGTTGTTGAGGCAAGAAGATCCTGCATTAAATGCCTGAAGACGTTTCTCCATTTTTCACCTACCAGGGCCTAAAATTATTTTTTATCTTTCCATGGCGTAGAGGACATCGAGATGCTTCCAACAGTGTAAGATTTGCAATATTTCGAGCCCTAAGTCGAAAGATATGCCCCTTCGAAGTTTGTATTGGGTCCATACAAATGGGTGGGAAAACAGTTTGAAAAATGGATCTCCTTTTTAATACGAGGCACGTGGCAGCTAGATTAGGGAAAAATCGGGTTGTGGGTCCATGATTTATCTTTTTCCCCCTTTTTTCACAAAAAAAAACACAAAACTCAGAAAACTCCCGCGGCCCCGACGCTCCGCTTAGACACGTGGCACCCTTTGGTTGGTTGGGGAGATGCGCTTCAATTTTTATCTCTGTGTCTTTTGACAAAAGGAAAATTTTCACCTTTTCCTCCGACTCCCCGCTTTGACCTTGACTCGGGCTCAAACGTTGACTTTTTCCTTTGGGTAGAGTTGCAGCCCATTTTGTAACTTTTACACCTTTGGAATAACAAGGGGCAAAAAACCAACTTTCCCCCCTGATGGCCCACTTTAGCGCTGCTAGGGTTTAGGCTTGCCACATGGTAGACTTCCTCCACTGCCTGCCTAATTTCTATATTTTGGTTAATTGGGATTTGCTCGATGGGGTGATATTTCTTGACCTGGGACATGCAGCAATCTGGCGCTCATTTGGAAACCCCTTTTTTAGACTCTCAATTTGATCCTTAAAATTAACGTTGTTCGAACACTTGGCACTCTCCACCGGTCTGTGGACTTTTCAATGGTCCCTTTTATCCTTTTGGACTCTGGGCCACGTGGAGAGCTCATGCTCATTTGGGTCTCCACCTTTGGACTAACTCTTGGAGATGCACCAAGCTGAAACTTGGTGACCTCTTCTTGCACTTTATACTTAGCCAATTTTGGACTCTTTCCTGAACGGTTTTGAGCCTGAAAAACTTTGAAACTTCACCATTTTTTCCCCTTCTTGCTCCTGGTTCCTCTGTGGCACTGCCCCTTCTTTTTTGACCCTGTTATTCCATTGTTGAGTCTACCTGTGACCTATTTACAAGATCTGAATGAGTTTTCTCAGGTTCTTTCTATGTGGGGTTGTGGCTGATCCAATATTTTCCTAGGGGTGAAATATGGATAACGGTTTTTTTCATGTAAGAATAAAAATGTTTGTAAAGGAGAGATTAGGTGGTTTAAAGAGTGAAATAGTTTTTAAAATCCTTATTTGGCTATAATGAAGTATCATAGAGTAAATTTAGGTTGATGGACGAAGTAAGAGGTTGTTGGGATGTATTTTATCCTTTCCTAAGTTTAGTTTTGGTTAAGCTCATTTAGGAGCTAAGAACAAGATATTTAGGGAGTCTAGTAAGTAGAATGGGATTCATTTGAGGGAATAAGTCATGAAGATGAATTCAAAAAGATTTAATAGATATTTATGAATAATGGGAATAATGTATGATTGTTGTTGAAGATAATGGAATGATCAATTTGCATGTTTTATATAGCTTTAAGTGAACTGTATGTACTGCCCTACTTCAAAATGGTTGCCAAAATTTTTACAGTTGTCATGGAAAGGGTTTAGGAGATGTGTAAGTGTATGGATAGTTGGAGGAAAGTAAGGGAACACTGTAGAATTTTTAGAGCTCTTGAAACTTTGTAGTTTTTCCTATAACTTAAATTTCTTGCTCTAGGCCCAAAACTATGGCTTTATGTATCTTGAGTTATATCCAATGAAAAACCATAGAATTTTGGGAAGATCTCTACCTGGGTGAGTTCTATAATTATATCAAATTTCATCTCCTAACTTGCATGTGTGAGGTAATTATATGGAAGTTTGTAGTGCTAGCTATACAAGTACAGGAAGAAGGAGAAATTGAAGTGCATGGGCAAGTAAATCTATGTTTTAGGACCTAAAACTTGATAAGGAGCATGTTGAGGACCCCATAGAGGTATTCTAACTACTTCTCATAGAAGATCATCACCAAAAATACCTACTGTCATAACTATGTGCTTAATTAGACCTAGTTTGCATAGTACATTACAAAGGAAGTGCATTTTTGTACAAAGTAACAACATATGAAATTTGGATATGAGTCAGATCTTTATAAAGGGTCTCTAAATCAGTTTTGAGAGGGTAATGTTATTTCATGAGAAATTTATGTATAAGGACATTTGTGTGTTGAGAGGGCTAGAAGGCTATTAGTACTTAATAAGAGAGTTAGTGTGTACATGAAGAATATAGTTTAATGAATTATAAAAACACCTTGTCCTAGGTTAGTTTAAGTGGTCTAAGGGTGACAATAGTGGTTCAAGACCTACATTGGAGATTTTGGCATGTTTGACCTTTGGAAGGAAAAATATCTTAGTTATTACTACAAGGGCACGATATAGAACAAGTGGATTAGATTGTGTGTGTAATAATTGATCAAAGGATAAGTTTTATGTTGATGATGCAATGAAAAAATAGGGACAAAGTGACTATGACCATAGCAAGGTGTATCTTACTTCATGTTGCCTCTCATATGAACATTATTATTAATATAAATATGTGCAAGGAAGCTATATACCTCAAGCCTATTTGAGAACAAGATATAAGAAAAGTGGAGTGAAGTATTGCTAATGGATATCCTCATATGTAAGGAAGGAATGAGCCAACTCTAGCAAGCTTGGAGCTCTTGATGGAAGGGTAAGGCATACTAAGAAGGTAAGCTTCCACATAAAGAATATAGAGAAACTGTATGAACCCTTGCAACATTTTGGTATTAGAGTAGAGACTTTGATTAGAATAAATTGATTACATATATTTATAGAATTTGGGGATTGATTGATAGATTGAAAGTGATTATGTCATTATGGAAAAAGTGGAGAAGCTATCAAAGCAAAATATTATGAATTTGATCCAGGAAGGAGTGATGAGGAGGATGGATGATATGATGAAGGCACAAAAGAATATGGAATCTAAGATCAGAATTTTAGGGTCAAGAATGACTAGCATAGAGGTAGTGCATTCAGATATGGAGAAGTTAACTAATGGATATGATGATCACATGAAGGGGAGTATCATTTTTGGTAAGAAGGGTACTTATACAACAACAAGCCAAAGCTTAGGAGCCAATTTGCAGGAGAAGTCTATTCAAGACTAGATGCTCAACAAGAGCCAAGGTATGTTAGGTAATTATTAATAATGATAGCACTCATAATATTGTTTCAGAGTAAGTGGTTAGTAAATTGGGATAAAAAATGTCAATTCAACCTACCCATTATAAAGTAGCATGGTTTCAAAAGGATCACTAGATTCTTGTAAATGAGTAATGTAGAGTCTCTTTAAAAATTGGAGGTTTGCATGATGAAGTTTTATGTGATGTAATTCCTATGGATGTACGTCATTTACTCCTAGGTAGACCATGGCATTATGATAGAAGGGTAGTTTATAATGGAATATTTAACAAATGTTTTCTAACAAAGGATGGAATAGAGCACGTGTTGGTGCCTTTGATGGATCAGGATGCATGTAAGGAAAAGAGAAGCATGGTGTTTGGTATAAAGGAGTTTGTGGAGAAGGATAAGATTCAGGTGCAGGCTTTCATGAGGGAGCCCTTGAAGAAAGAAGCAAAGGTGATTGTTTCCTTGAAAGGACAAGATGAAGATGAAGTTGATAGGAGAATGGATCAGCTAGAGTCCAATGAAGTGGACAAAGAGACACCACAAGTCAAGGCTGATGAACAAGCCCAAATGAGGTTGTGGAAGAACATGATGTTCTTGAAGAGAAAAAGAGATGACCAAGAAGGTCAAATGAGTCACCAAGTGGAAGGTGACAATGGAAAATTGTAGAATAATGGTGAGAAGGAAAAATTGTGGGACCGGATCCTAGATGATCTTATGCAAGAACTAGGAGAGAAAAATAATGAGAAGACATAGGAAGGTATCATGGGCAAAATAGAAACAAGTGGGTCTCTTGAATACCAAGTCAGAGAGAGTGAAGAACAATCAGTCCTTATAAATAAACTAAGTCAAGAAGAGAGCATGTTGGCAATAAGAAAAGAAGAAGACTTCAAAGAGAAGAAGGGTGGCCTTCAAAAAGAACAACAGTGTTTTGATGAAATCACCGTGAGTAAAGAAGAACAACAGAGAAGGATGGAAAAAAAATGCTTACAAATCAACTTAGGAAATAATGAAAGCAATGAACAAGTTGAGAACATGCATGAAACAGCCAAGGAGGTCAAGAAACCTCTGATTTTTTAATCTAATCTTTTTTTAGCATGTGTGAATGCAGGTTCCAGAGATAGCTTGTCAAGAATGAAAATGAATGAACAAAGATCAAGTGAATCTAGTGAAGGTTTGAACAATCAAATTTTCCTAGAACCTACGAGAATCTAAAGATATCTTCTCAAGGAAATAAATTATACATGATGAAGAGAAAATGCGGTCAAGGAATGATGGAGTTAAGGGAGAGAGAAGACTCAAATTAATCAATTTCATGGAGCAAAGCACAAACCCAAGGAGCAATGAGTGAAGTTGGAGTGATTTCTAAGTCTACATGGTTGAAGGCATACTAAAGTAATTTGTCAAGTAAGATGGAGTTGTACATAGAACTATGGAATGGAAAACAAAGCCTAGCACAAGCAAGAGAATTAATGGAGAATCAAATCAGGCATTTAAACCAGCAAGAAGGTACACATGATGTTTCTTATGAATAGGCTTTCAAGTTTCAAGAGGAAATCAGGTTGGACCAGTAGAGAATGAAGACAAGAAATCAGGAGTACATTTTTAGCATGCATGGGAATGAGATAGATCAATAAAGTACAGTCAAGAGAAACACTAAGACATCAATCCAGGGGTATAAATATTTACATGAAGAGTATATGAAGATGAATATGGAGAAATCCAAGCATGAGATAAGTCTACACAAGTCTAAGAAAATAAATATGAAGACAAAAATCCTGAAATATGAAAAAGGTAAGCATATACATGACTTAAGCCTGATCACAGATGGAAGGAAGTTTTAAATTATTAAAATATTGTTTTGGGATGAATTTTTGTACAAAGAAAGTGTGAGATAAAGTAAGGGGGGTTTGAGAACAAACCAGACTAGTACATGGAACATTACAATCCAAACAAGTGGACTAAGAACAACTCAAAAGGAAAACATAGTGAAACTTAAGCCAAGTCTTGAAGACAATAAACATGGATATGCAAAATTTAATCTTCTATATAACTTTTTGGTAGAACTTAGGGGATTTAAGATTGATGTACATATCAAAGAATGGATTAGGAGTATAAAAATTCAAGAACATGAAGCAAAATCAGGTTTGGAAAATGACACAAATCAGGTCAAGATAAGTCATGTAAACAGTCCTAAAGTTGCAATAATGACTATTTATAGGCATAGCAGAAAAATGATGTTCATCTAAAGTCAAGAGAGACATCGGGAAGAGGTAAAATACCTACAAGATCAATCTATGAAAGGTGTAGCACAAGAAGTAAATCAAATCCAAGATGGAAGAGATGAATTGCAAAAATAAACCAAAGAAGATAAGAAATAAAGAATACTAGTGAACTATAAAATCTAATAAGGTTATGTAAACAAAGATGTTCCATATAATAATGAAGAGAAGATTGATTAGTTACAGTGGCATGAGAAAACAACTAGGAAGGCATATAAGCTCTCGGAGGATGCAAAGGAGTTGAAATTCAATATTGAGGACTTCTATTTCATTCGCAAAGTAAAGAAAACTTATGAGGCAACCAAGTGTGAACAAGAGTAGAGAATGGTGATAGAGCAGGTTGAGAAGACAATTAAAACTTGGAATTTGTTGTCAAATACTATACTATAAGCTATAAATGCAAGAAAATATGAAAAATGCAGGCCAAAATTGGAATGTATGATGGAAGAAGATCAAGAGAAAATCAAGAAGACAAAGTGTGTGAAAGACAAATGTGAGTTTATAGTGGTGGTTGGGAGGTAGAAAGTACAAGCAAATGGAAAGGTACAATTAGGAAAGACAAGAAAATATTGGAAAGCTAGGAGAAAGAAGATTTCTACATGGTATTTGAGAAGGAGTTCAAATTTTCCCCCAAGGGAAGCCTGATGCAGGAGCATCAAGGTCTAGAAGGACGTAAAGTCATAAGAGAAGTAATTAAGCATGTTTACATCATGTAGGTGAGTGATTTGGTTCACATAGTAAATGTGAAAAGAGAATGTGAATAAAAATGCTTATTTGTGTAAGGATAAAAATGTTTGTAAAAGAGAGATTAGGTGGTTTAAGGAGTGAAATAGTTGTTTTAAGCATTATTTGGCTATAATGAAGTGTTATAGAGTAAATTTAGGTTGATGGATGGAGTAAGAGGTTGTTGGGATGTATTTTATCCTTTCCTAATTTTAGTTTTGGCTGTTGAGCTCATTTAGGAGCTAAGAACAAGATATTTATGGAGTCTAGGAAGTAGAATGTGATTCATTCGAGGGAATAAGTCATGAAGATGAAGTCAAAAAGATGTAATATAGATTTATGAATAATGGGAATATTGTATGATTGATATTGAAGATAATGGAATGATCAATTTTCATGTTTTATATAACTTTGAGTGAATTGTATGTACTGCCCTCTTCAGACTGAATGCCAAACTTTTGACAGTCATCATGGAAAGGTTTTAGGAGATCTGTAAGTGTATGGATAGCTAGAGGCAGATAAGGGGAACACCATAGAATTTTTATAGCTCTTGAAACTTTGTATTTTTTCCTGTAACTTAAATTTCTTGCTCTCGGCCCAAAACTAGGGCTTTATGTATCTTGAGTTATATCCAATGAAAAACCATAGAATTTTGGGGAGATATCTGCTTGGGTGGGTTTTAGAAGTATATGAAATTTCATCTCCTAACTCGCACATGTGAGGTAATTATATGGAAGTTTGCAGTGTTATCTATACAGGTATAGGAAGAATGATGAATTGAAGTGCATGGGCAAGTAAATCTATGTTTCATGACCTGAAACTTAACAAGGAGCATGTTGAGGACCCCACATAGGTATTCTAACTACTTCTCATATAATATCCTCACCAAAAAGACCTACTGTCACTACTAGCTGCTTAATTAGACTTAATTTGCACACTACATTACAAAGGAAGTGCATTTTTGTACAAAGTAACAACATATGAAATTTGGATATGAGTTAGAGCTTAATAAAGGGTCTCCAAATCAATTATGAAAGGGTAATGTTGTTTCATGAGAAATTCATATATAAGGACATTTGTGTGTTGAGAGGGCTAGAAGGCTATTAGGCCTTAATAAGATAGTTAGTGTGTACATGAAGAATATAGTTTAATGAATGATAAAAAACCTTGTCCTCGATTATTTTAAGTGGTCTAAGGGTGACAAGAGTGGTTCAATACCTACATTGGAGATTTTGGCATGTTTGACCTTTGGAAGGAAAAATAGCTAAGCTAGTGCTACAAGGGCATGGTATAGAACAAGTGGATTAGATTGTGTGTTTAATAGCTGATGAAAGGAGAAGCTTTATGTTGATGATGCAATGACAAAACAAGGACAAAGTGACCATGACCATGGCAAGGTATATCTAACTTCTTGTTGCCTCTCATATGAACATTGTTATTAATATGAATATGTGCAAGGAAGATATATACCTCAATCCTATTTGAGAACAAGATATAAGAAAAGTGGAGTGAAGTATTGATAATGGAGATCCTCACATGTAAGGGAGGCATGAGTTAGCTCTAGCAAGCTTGGATCTCTTGATGGAAGGGTAAGGCATACTAAGAAGCTAAGCTTCCACACCAAGAATATAGAGAAATTGTATGAACCCTTGCACCACCGATATACCTTATGGTACATGGGGCCCAAGTTCATGTTGTAAGGATGTTGTTTAGGGCCTGGGTAATGGGATGTGGAATCCCCTCACTTCATGTCACTCTTAAAATAAGCAAGCACTTAGCTAATAACGAGAGGCGTCCTTGAATTTATATGCCCTATCAGAACACGGGGTGTGACTACGTGCGTAGAGATGAAGCCCATGGTCACGAGACCCCTAGGACTATGACAAGTGTGTGGATATCACTTCCACGTCACATTGCCCCTACAAAAGAAAAATTGGAAGTTTAGCCGCTTTTTATCCTCAAGATCGTCCTAGGACGTGAGAGGAGAGCATACACAGTTTTGCCTTTGGGATGAACAAGAAAAAAATGAAAACACACAAAAAAGATGATAAATTCAAGAAAATAGATGTAAGATAAAATGATTAAAATTATGTAATGGGGTCTTCAAGAGGAGGCTCTGCAAAACAAAGAATTAGTAGTTTGTTTATAACCCCAAATGTCTTGGACCAATCATGCTACAAAACAAATGGTTAGTAGTTTTAGATTGATTTTTTATTTTTGGTAAGTGTAGGAAGTTGCATACAAGGTGTTAGTAGTTTGGAACAAGAAAAGATAACTTAATGTGTAGTTAGAATGACTAGATTTAGGAAAACTAAAACCATGAATAAATTATCTTCCAAAATATAAAATTAACACTTTAAATGCATAGATCTTTTCAATACCTTTCTGGGAAAAAATGGATTCGTTTCAAGTTTGGGATCAAAAGTTATGGCTCTCGGAAGGTAAGAAAAAAAGAAGGCAAAACAAATGCACTAAAATAGGTCACTAATGCGTTGAAACGGGTCACAAATCCGTTGAAATTGGTCACAAATGCAGTGAAACAGTTGACATGTCACAAATGCGCTGAAACGGGTCACAAATGCACTAAAACAGGTCATAAATGTACTAAAACAGTTGACATGTCACAAATGCGCTGAAACAGGTGACAAATGTGATGAAATAGGGAAAATGCATTGTTCTATGTCACAAATGTGTTGATTTATGTCATAAATGTGTTACTTCATACACAAATGTGCCAAAACATGTACAACCAAAAACAGAAGGCACAAATGTGTTGCTATATGAAAAAATGCATTGTTAGCAGGGAAAATGCGTTGTTATGTGTCACATATGTGTTGATTTATGTCACAAATGCGCTACTTCATACAAAAATGTGCCAAAACCTGCACAGCCAAAAACAAAAGGCACAAATGCATTGTTATATGAAAAAATGCACTCTTAGCAAGGAAAATGCACTGTCTATAGAGAAAATGCATTGAAATGGATGACTGGTTCAAAAAACTGAAATTTTAAGGTGCAAATGATCACAATTTTTTTAAAATTTGGACAACTTATATATAACACTAAATGTTACTAAAAATAATTAAAAATTTGGGGGGTAAGCCCCACAGTGGGTGCCAAAATGTAATGCAAGAAAATAATAGTGATTGAATGCAAGAAAACAAACAAACTTGTTCTCCTACTCTAATATTCTCAAATAGAACCTCTGATAGAGAAATGGATGGAGAGAGAGAGAGAGAGAGAGAGAGAGAGATTATACCTGTACTTACCTATAATTTGCACAACTCCTCCTTTGATGTGGTGGATTTTCTCTTGGATTACTTGGATTTAACTTGATTGCTTGCTTCAGATTTTGGAGACACTTGGGCAACACCTCCCCTTTGATTTTCCTTGATGATTGATGAAGGATGGTGATGATTATGGATGAATAATGGATTGATTAAATATAAAATGGATGATTGATGAACAAAATAGTAGATTTTTTCTATGGATTCTTAAGATGTTCTCTCATGGAGGAGGAAAGCTAAATTTATAGCTGAGGAGTGGAGGATTCAATGGCTAAGATGAAGCCATGTTGGATTTAGATCAATGGTGGAGGATTCATGTGAGGATGGATGATTCTAGAGTTGGATTATTCTAGAATTTAGAAGAAGTCTCCATTGATTTTTGAATTCAATGGAGGAAGGGAGATATTTGAATTTTTAAATATAAAAGACGGAAAATTAGAGAGGCTTCTAGAAATAGAAGCCTTTAGATTTACAAGTGTGAGGATGTGATTATATTAGTTTAAATAAATATGATTAGGGATGTGATTTGATGGAAAGACTATGTGTAGTGATGTGTAGGGTAGGTGGTAGGTGAGGTGTAGGAATATTAAATTCCTATAAAATGTTAATGAAGGATTATAATGATAATATGATATAATAATGGATTAAAAAAATTAATGCTGAAAATGGGATATTAAAAGGATTAATAATGGAATGATGATGATGATAAAATGATAAAGGGTGAATATGATAATTTGGATTAAATAATAATAATTAATCTTGCAATTAATTATTATATGGATGATGTTGGGATGTTTGCGGGATGGATTAACCGTGATTAAGCATGTCAATATTTTAGATGTCTACAGGTGCAATTTTTTGGATTTTTTTCTAAGTTTCTTATATTTTCCTAAATCTTACCAAAAATTAGCTAAGGTTTTGTTTTTATCATTTCCTCTATTCGGCCAGTAAATTTATGAAACCCCAAACCCTAAAAATTTTCCCTATTCTGTCTACCTCAAGTCCCAAACCCTACATCATGATTGGTAGATCAACCCAAGGCCAAGGAAAAGGTCAAGAAACTCTAGGAATGACCCCAAATAAGGAAGATATGGATTTAGAATCTTCTAGTTCGGGAGTATCTGAGGTAGTCATCCAACTTCAAGAAAGGGTAAATAATATGGTGAGTAAGGATGACCTTATTAATGAGCTTCTTCATCTGAAAGGTAGCCTTAAGGGTGAACTTTCAGGATGGATTTTCAATCAATGAAGTAGGATTTTTTGCTTACTCTTTCAAACACAAATCCCAATTCCATAGTCATATGGGTTCCTCTAGCAATACTCACATAGGTCCAAATCACTCCAATCAAGGAGGATCCTTTACACATTTAGGTGGATCTCCTCACCAATGGCGGGGAATTATTCCAAAAGTGGAAATGTGTAAATTCAATGGAAATGATCCACTCAATTGGATTACCCAAATGGAGAATTGATTTGATGTCCATCAGATCCCATCGAGGACAAAAGTAACCATGACATCCTTATATCTAGAACCTGACCAATTTGTTTGGTATCGTTGGTTATGTGCTCAAAGGTAGAATAATGGTCTAAATGTCACATGGATAATTTTCACTAAAGAGCTTCAATTACACAATAGTTCTAGTGTATCAGAGAATTACTTTAGCCAATTAGCAAAGTTACGACAAACACGTTCAGTAAAGGAGTATGTCCATCAATTCCAAAATCTTTCCTTGTGTGTGGAGGATATTACAGAAGAGTATTTGAATGACCTATTTCTTGGGGGTCTTAAAGATCACATTAAGTATGAGGTGCACATGTTTAATCCACTCAAGGTTTCTAATTCTATTATCATGGTGCATAGGGCAGAGGAAAATTTTCTTTCCAGTAGAAGGTAACCTTCACTAACGTAAAATATCGTAGCACTTTGCCACCATCATACCCTCATGGCCAGTTTTACTTATACCTCAACAAATTGAAGAAAAAAGAAAAAAGGGTTATGTTTTAACTATGACAGTAAATATGGACCAGGTCATAAATGTGTTGAGAAAAAAATTGTTTTACATTGAAGAGACCGGTGATGAGGAAGAATATGAGGAAACATCAAGTGAGGAAGTGGAAAAATTAGAGGAAGAATCTGAAGATCCCTGGCCCACTATCTCATGTCATGCTCTATCAGGTATTAACACTCCACAAACCCTTCAGGTTGTGGGTTATCTTAAGAAGTAGAAGGTGAGAGTATTGACTGATTCAGGGAGCACACATAATTTCATCAATCATAAGATGAATCAAGGCTAAATTGTTTCATCTACCCAGCACCTAAATTTCAAGTAATGATTACAGATGGTGGCAAAGTCCAATGTTTAGGGAAATGCCATAAAATCCAACTTATGATGGGCAACTACACAATGGAATCTATGATGTTTGATATTCCCATGGTGCAGAGCTGATATTGTCTATTGTGTTCAATGGCTCACAACTTTGGGCACCATAGAGCTAAATTTCCAGGAATTGTTCATGTGCTTTCATTATGAGGGTAGACATAGTTTGAACTTCGAGGACTACAAGCGAAAAATTCCTCATGTGGTTAGTTCTCACCAAATGCTGAAGATTCTTAAAAAGGGGGCTGAAGGATTTGTAGCACAATTGTTCTCCATGGAAGTTCAACCACCAACGACAGTAGTACATCCTGATCTTCAAAAGGTTATTGATCAACATGCAGTTGTCTTCGAGGATCCTAGAGGATTTCCTCCTGAAAGAGATCATGATCATTCCATTCAGTTAATTCCAAGAATCCAACCCCCCAACATCAGGCCTTATAGATACCCATATGTGCAAAAGAGTGAGATCAAGAAGATGGTGGAGGAAATGTTAGAAATGGGTATTATTCATCATAGTCAGAGTGCTTATTCTACTCCTGTGGTGATGGTGCGCCGCAAGGATGGAAGGTGGTGCATGTGTTTAGACTACATAGAACTTAACAAGTACACTATCAAAGATAAGTTTCTTATTCCTATCATTGATGATTTGTTAGATGAGTTACATGGTGCAATTTATTTTACAAAACTAGATCTACATTCTGGGTATCACCAAATCAGAGTAAAGAAAGAAGATATTCATAAGACAACCTTTAGAACTCATCAAGGGTATTATGAATTCCTAGTGATGCCTTTTGGTCTTACTAATGCACCATCCACATTTAAGAGTTTGATGAATTTAATATTTAAACCATTCCTATGGAAGTTTTTCTTAGTATTTTTTTATGATATCCTCATTTACATCAAATCTTGGGAGAAACATTTACATCATGTCAATATAGTATTGGAATCCTTAGAGAAACATCAACTATATGCCAAGCCTTTAAAGTGTTCTTTTGGGGTACAGGAAGTGGAATACTTGGGCCATATTGTCTCTCATGAAGGTGTTAAGGTGGACCCTCACAAGATCCAGGCCATGGTGGAATGGGAAGTCCCAAGAACCCTCAAGCATTTACGAGGTTTGTTAGGTCTCACAGGGTACTATAGCAGATTTGTAAGAAAATATGTACTGTATAACAACATCACTACGATGCTTAAGGATGAATAAACAAGCTCCTAATAAGCCTTCAAGGCATCCTCAACAAGCTATTAAGATTGTACAAGTATCCCCTCTAAAAGTTATAGTGCTTGAATATTTGAATATGTGATTAAAAACTCTTTTCTCAAAGACCTTAAAAGGTATGTTAGTGCTGATATCTCCAAGTTCTATGCAGGAGGAATGTCTAAAACAACCTAAGATATGGTGTTGTATCATTTAGCTATCTAGAAAGTCATGTTTAACAACGACTCACCTTGATTGTGCTTGTATAGGTGAGATATAATCTCAACATAATGCATAGGATTCTAGGCCTAAATAAGGACTATGCCATGTTTATATCAAGAGATGAAAAATTTGGAACTCGACCTTGAAGAGGTCGAAATCAAGACAAATGATACAAATGTTGAGACTTAGTGCTCATGCAAAGTCAGTATGTTTCCTCTGAGTTAAAAATTTGAAAAGGCAATTTGTTTGACATTTTCTTATGAATGAAGTGGATCATTGAACCTTAGTTAGAGTTCTTACTTTGGTATAGCTCCTAATTCTTCTCCAAGTTTGTATTTTTATGTTCATCCAATGTATGATGCATGAATATAGGAAGCAAAAAGTTAGATTGTTTTGACATGTTTAAATGGGACTAGTTTAAGGGTTCTTGAGATGACTTTATGTTAAAACCCTCAATCCCACTTAGGAATGCATGGGAATCTCTAGTATTGTTAAGATGGATAGATGTTATAGGGTACTAAGGAGCATGAATAATCATTTTATAAGCCTTGACCTACCTTTTTAGAACAAAATACCTCTTCTTGGGCTCGATGCTAGGGCATACGAGTTGCTCTTTACTCTACCAACCAAAGGAACTATGAAACTTTGAGCAAACTTTGTCTTGACAAGTAGACAGAATCGGAATCCCAACTTTCATGAAGAATCCAGTTTGTAGCATTCAAAATTCTATTAATCAATAAAATAGTAATTTAATTGTACAGGAAATGACATAGTTCAGATAAGAAGAACAAAAAGGAATATTTCTTACAAACTTTATGATCACTTATTTGAGGTTTGGATGTGGTGATCAAACTTAGAGTTAGCAAGGTGTTTATCACATTTAGGAGGACTCAAATGAATAAATTACTATTATCTAGCAAAGGATTTTGTTTGTTGCACAGTTATTATTTTAACTAGGTCAATTATTAGCTATGAAAAGAGTGTGTTGGGTTAAATATAAATGGATCCAGTCACAAAAAAATTGAGAAACCTCATTAGGGTAGAATATTTCATATAAATCACAGTTTTATGGTTTGAATTTCTTTGTTTGCACTTATGAACTTGGGGTATGGAGAGCCTAGGGTTATACATTCAAGCCTAGCCCCAGCCAAGTATCATCACAGAAATAACTGATATAGGTTGCAAAATCAATTAAAGGATTCAAGTCTTACCCTATTACATTATTGTCTAAGATCATGCAAAAACAATTCCCAGTTGAGTGATCATTGAAGATGGAATCACGTTATTGGTTAATATTTTTCATTACTCCTAGTCTCTTCATGCACCTTGTAGAAAAGACACTAAATCCAAGGAGTATAACATTTGACTTATGATCTTGACTTTGGTACTCACAGCCAGCGAAGGAGACACTACTTTAGATATGATACTAAATCAATGTTGCTAGAACACCTGTAAAAAGTGAGAAAATGATTGAATGTATTGGCTCCTAAATAAGATCACTGAGCATAGTTACTGGATAAGGTAGAGATTCTTACCATGTTCATAATAGGTAAGAAGTAACTAACACCATTATGGACTGTGACAAAGAATGTAGCAGCCCAAGAGAATATGAATTAGAATGAACTCCTAGTGCATCAACTAGGTAAGAAGAGTTAAAAACACTTCCATATCATCAGAGAACAACTATTCCTTGCTAACAGAAGGAGTAGGTACTTTGGATCCATAATGAACTTGAGGTCAAAACGAGTTAATACTCATTGTTAGAAGTACATGGAGGTATAGTTTAGATGTAAATTATCTTGACCATCTAGTCATTATGAATCGCTCACAAATGTGATACGAGGATTCGAAGTACAAAGCACCTAAGGTCTTCATGTCTAATTGCATAGCATATTCTCATGGAATTATCAATATTGTTTCAGCTAAACCAATTTGCTATGATCTATAAAGTGGATACTTCTTAAAGGTAGGAGGGCCTTCAAGATTGAACATTGAATTCCTATTTACCCTATTGGTATATTAGATTCATGAACTAGTTTGATCTTAATCTCACACATATGCGGGGAACCTAAAGCTTGTTTGATGTTAAGGAGAAGGGTCATATTGAATGAAGTTTCTTGTAGATTCACATACTCATGTCACTTTGGGATTGTAAAGATCACGAACATGATGTGTTCATCCGGGCTGAGGTGGCATCATTATGGCAGTATAGCAGCACCACTCACAAAATTATTGAAGAAAGAATCCTTTCATTGGAATGAGGAAGCTTCTAGGGCATTTGAAAAATTAAATGTGGCAATGTGCACCACTCTAGTATTGACAACTCTAGATTTCTCCAAGACCTTCATAGTTGAATGTGATGCTTCAGGAAATGGGATTGGAGTAGTACTCATGTAAGAAGGACATCCCATAGCATTCGAGATTCGTCAACTAAAAGGAAAGAATTTGTTGAAGCCCACTTATGAGAAGGAAATGATGGAAATATTACACACAGTCAAACAATGGAGACCATACTTGATGGGTAGACACTTCAAGGTAAAAAATGATCATGATAGTTTGAAATACTTCTTGGAGCAACAAATATCTTCTGAAGAGCAACAAAAATGGGTCACTAAGATGTTGGGTTATGATTTGAGATTATTTATAAGAAAGGGAAGGAAAATGTGGTCATTGATGCTCTATCTAGGAAGGATGAGTCCACAGAAGCATTATTATGTGTCATCTCTATACTAAAGGCAGATTGGGTAGATCAAGCAAGGGAAGAATGACAGAAAGATGCAACATCCCATACTCTCATTCAGAATCTCCAGACAGACCCAACCATATCATGAACAATTTATATGGAAGGGGGATACATTGTGGTACAAAGGCATAGGTTATATTTTTGCAAGAACTCTACACTTAAACACCGTGTTCTTTCAGAGCTCCATTCTTCTCCACTAGGTGGCCATTCTGGGTTCTCGAAAACTTATCATAGAGTTAAGTCGGATTTATTTTGGGAGGGGTTGAAAGGAGATGTTCAAAAATTTGTGGCAGAATGTTTGGTATGTCAACGTAATAAGGGCGAGACCATTAAGACATTAGGTCTCCTCCAACCCTTCTTCTATTCCTAGTGAGAGATGGGAAGAGGTATCGATGGATTTCATCATAGGATTACCTAAATCAGAAGGGAAAATTTTCATCATGGTCGTGGTGGATAGACTTACCAAGTATGCTCATTTTTGTGCCCTGGCTCATCCTTTCATAGTTAGTACAGTTGTCATCTCGTTTATGGACACAGTTCAAAAGCTCCATGGCACGTCCAAAATTATAGTAAGTGATCCTGATCCAATATTTACAAGTAATTTTTGGACTGATTTGTTCTCTTGTTTGGGTACCCAACTAGCCCAGAGTTCATCTTATCATCCTCAATCAGATGGGAAAACTGAGGTGGTAAATAAATGTTTAGAGGGATAACTTCGATGTTTTACTTCAGATAAACAAGAACATTGGGTGCAATGGTTGCCACTTACATGAATGGTGGTACAATACTTCATTTCATACCTCCTCCAAAATGTTTCCATTTTTGGCACTTTATGGGTACCATCCTCCATCACTCATTTCTAGCTTGAAGGTCAAACCAAAGGTGAGAGCAATCTAAGATCACATTCAACACCAACATGAGGTACTCTCTAGTCTTAGAGATAATTTGGCAAGGGCATAAAATAGTATGAAGCAACAGGTTGATCAACATTGTAGTGAGCAACACTTTGAAGAGGGTGACTTTTTTTTGTACAGTTGCAGCCATATAAGCAGTTATCTTTAAAACAATGGAAGAAGGATAATAAGTTTGTTTTTAAATACTATGGTCCTTACCGAGTGTTGCAGAAAATTGGTAGTGTGGCATATAAGTTAGAGCTCCCTCCAGGAAGTAAAATACATTCAGTCTTCCATGTTTCTTACTTGAAGAAAATTATTGGGTAACACATTTCCACCCAGTCAATGCTTCCTGAACTGGATGAGGAAGGAAGGATCATATTAGAACCTGAAGATATTCTTCAGACACACACCAAAATATTAAGGACTAGAGTCATTACCAAGTACCTGATCAAGTGGAAGAATATGAATAGTGAGGATGCATCATGGGAGGATGAAGTATTTGTGTAGCAACATCCAGGGCTTCCCAACATTGGGGACAAGTTACTTTTAAGGGGAGGGGCATGTTACGCCCTTATTCTTATAGCTTATATTGGATATGTAGTGCCGACTTGTGGCTTACATAATCTCTCTTTTTATCATATGTTATTCATTTATGCTTTCATGTGTTTAGTAGGTCAACCTTAGTGCTGGACATAGCTTATAGGATTGGTATATATAGGTGGTAGTGAGGAGTAGTTAAGGATCATATTGAGCATTTGAGTCTTATTGTATGGTTTGGATGTTGCCCCCTCGAAGTGGCTAAGCTATATATTTGCATATTGAGATCATTTATCTGCAATCTTGTGTTCTTTGGTGTTCTATTGCTGGTGATAATAAGATTAATACAATGAATTTTCTTTGAGAGTGTGTAGAAGATGAAGCTTGTTCCTGATACTTAAACTTACCTATAGATAACAATTTATTTTCTCCTAGCTTAATAGTATGACATAAATGATCAAATGAAGGAGATGTCTCAAAAATAACACTCTCCTGGAGAGGTAGCAATAGATTTTGGACAAATAGGTCTTGGAGTTCAGAGTCCACAAGCACATTAGACATCTTAGCTAAGTTGTTCTTATACTGCAAGACATAATCATCTAGATATTCATTAGATCCTTGTTTAAGTTACGCAAGTTGATCATATGATATCTTAGAGATGATATTAATAAATAAATGAGCAAGAAAATCGTTGGCTAAATGTGTAAAAGATGTTATTGAGTATATAGGTAGATCATAGAACCAACACATTTCATAATCGTGAAGACTTCTTGGAAAGAGCTTAACTAACAGAGTATGATCATCCGTAAAATATATACATGCCACATGAAATGCTCAGAGATGCTCATGGGGGGTCACCATGATCATTGAAAATGGGCAGCTTGGGAGTGATGAAATTAAGTGGAAGTGCATAAGCGGAAATGATGGGTGCGAAAGCGAAAATGAAGTAGTAATGTGGAATCCAAAGATGGAGATGCATGAGAATTAGCTTGTTCATATTTATGAATTTGCACTTGAAGGTCATGATAAAGAGAGGCTAAGTCTTGAGTGCCAACAAAAGAGACTTTTCGTGTATGAGAAACAAGAGGTGGAGTGAAGTGGTTGTGCGAGTAGGAACAGAAACAAGAACAATGGAAGTAGGTGGAAGAGCAGAAGAAGGCAGTTAAGTAGCATTGGACATGGAAGTAGGGATGGATGCATAAACATTAAGCTCCGCCATATTGGTGGCCTCCTAACAAGTAGCAAATAAAAGTAGGTCTAGATCCTAAGGATGTTCAACAATATTATCATCAAGCTCTTAAAGATGGGCTTTAGCAAATTCACCATAAGATTGAGCCATGATGAAAGACTAAGAGGAGATTATTCAAAGGTCAGGTTCACCAAATCATTAAGTAAATATTGAAATAAATAGATGCTAAAGCTAAATATGTAATAAAATACAAATTTGACACAAGAAAATAAGCTAGAAAAACATGAAACCCTAGTTGTAAAATAGATGGTAAAATACTTCGTTGATTCGCATAATCCCGAAGTTGTGCCGAGCTAGAAAAATACTGGAACAGAAAAGTAGATTTTCACACTTAGACCCAGAAAAATCTAGAGTTATCGGGAATGTTGGGAATAGGGTACTTATGCAGGGTCAAGGGAACCTGGGACCTTCTTTAGGCACTTGTGACTACTCAGAACATGTGAAATTCATTTTTTTAGGGTCACAAGATGTTCGTTGGATGTCACCTTTAGTCATCTGTATGTCATTTTACCTCGTTGTTAATAGCCTGAAACCTACAAAGGGAAATAAGCATCTGTAAAACCCTAAACACATCAAATCCTAAAAAAATATCCAAATGGGGAGTTGGACTGACACCAAAAGTCACCTGACTGAGTGAACTTACGATCTGGGCACTACACTACATTTCAGACTCCATGTCGTTTTACGTGTGTGTGTGAAAAATCATGCCTAGGTGGCTCTTGTGCAAGATGCACTGAGTAACAAGCAATAGATAGATGTATAAAATGTAAATAGATGTGTACATGAAAGAATAAACTTCCACTCCTATGAAGTGTATGCATAAGAATGCAGCCCCTTATCCCTTGAATAGATGTTAGATGGATGCTTTTATGCTCTTGTAATGCCTTTGGATGCAACCCTAGGTGATGATAGTAGATATTTAGTGTTTGGTCCTTTATTATGGTCACATGGCTCTATATTTATATGATTCCCTTGTTTGAATTTTGTAATTAACCACTAACATGTTGACTAGTAAGAAATAAAGATGCCCAACAACTAGAAAGGACCCAAAAGATGCGAGAAAGATACAAAGAGATCGAGGGTGCCTAGGCGTTGGCATCCTGGTTAGATGTTGGGTGTCTAGACTCAGAAAAAATGAAGTGTCAAAATTTAGACTGGGCAAGGTGTATAAGACCAAGATGGAAAACAAAAAGAAATAAAAGAGGCCAAAGACAATGATAATTTAGTACTTTTCTTGCTTAGGAATCATATAAACAATGGTATGTGATTAGGACTATAAATATGCCCAAAGTT
The DNA here is from genome assembly GCA_019776745.2 of Taxus chinensis. NCBI lineage: Eukaryota > Viridiplantae > Streptophyta > Pinopsida > Cupressales > Taxaceae > Taxus > Taxus chinensis. The sequence continues at coordinate 746,259,956 of CM034149.1, forward strand.
CATGATTTAATGTCTACAGGCACGTTCTATGTCAACGTGTGTATCGACAAATCTACAATCAACGATCAATAGGCATCACCTGCAATCACAAAACCCACCATTAAATACTACACACTTTCGTAATATCCAATAAAAAACAACTAACCAATAACAATGAACAATAACTTGTACTCAACTCATGTTGTTGTTACACTGTCTACATTGGGGCCAAGGTGCCTACCCTTATACTCCTACTACCGACCCACCTATCGCATCTACAACAATCGAAAATAGCAACACCCATCGATGTACCACCCCACCACTCACTATAGGCCTAGATGCACCCCGTGTCATCAACATGTATAGGCTCTATAGTAGCGTCTATCTCATCTGGACTAGGATGCACTAATTGTGCTCTTGTCAAGCCTGGCCTCGACTCTATTCCTCTCGCCGCTCTAGTAGAACTCAACCATATATATGGCTCTGGGGGAACATCCTGGGCCATACCAAACTATCACGATACTCATTCACCCTAGAACAACTCTAGTCACCCCTAGGAAGTGGTCCTCTAACCACATGGTGCATAAAATGCACCACAACTCCACATCATCCTCTACCTGTTCACGATAGTCTCTATATGGTCTCCATATGATGGCCCCAGGGCCCATTTGATCTAACATCGACCTATAGGTGGTCATGTCTATCCTCCTACTAAGAGTTCCTACCCCCTTCACTGCAAAAATCTCAGGCCTCGAGCCCAATTAGTCCCATGGCCCACTAAGTGGCCTCAATATCGTTATGTGCTCATAGGCCCATACATGCAATAAAGTCGTGGATCCTAGTCCACCCCATGACAATCCTCCTATGTGAATCTATATAAATCTTTATACACGTGGGCCAATACACACTATGCCCATGCATACCTAGTCCCATGCTCCTCTATCCTATGAAAAATATCATACATCTTGTATAATATACCAACTTCGCCACCCTCCATTGCCATTGACAACACTATAATCAATGTAATAAACTTTCCGTAACCATGGAACACTAGATCTCAATATTGCATCTAAACTGATATAAGTCTCTACATGTACTCATGTGCCTGTGAAAGTATCACCTTATTGCCCTCATATACCTAAGGGAATCCATTATACTCATCACATGTACTCTCTCTCCCATAATAAGTAATCGTAATATCTGATATACTTCCTCCAGGGTCACTATCATCTCATCAGTAGGAAACTAAAATGTACATGTATTTGCACACCATCTATCGTAAAATGCAGTCAATCATGGGCATATTATGGGGTACTTCCCCCAATCTAGCAATGTGTCATAAGTTGACATGGTCCAATGTATCCCACTCTACATCTAGATAACCCTAAAGTAAGCAATGTACTTAAATGGTAGCCTGCTTAAAACTACCTCGAGTGTATATCCCTCTACACAACGTAAAAATCAACACAATTCTTCCATTAATACAACATACATATCACAAAAATAGCTTATCATAGCTTAAAACTGCATCAAAATATCAAACATTTCACAACACATTTCCCCAAACCCTACTCTGGGACGCCAACATCCTAGGAGCAGGTCACAAGTGCTTAGACATAGGTCACTAACACCTGTAACTAGGCGCTAGTGTCCCCAAGGGAAAAAATGCCCTGAGCCACTTCTGCCCTATGTCAGAAACGCCAAAAAATACATAAAACGTAAATTTTTTCAAAAATTGACATGAAAACAGACATATCTGACAATTTTTTTCACAAGTAATACTCATACATACCAACTCATCGGTTGTCTGTGAAGCCACGACCACTGCTACTCTCTCAAACCTAGTCAAACTTATTGCTCTAACACGTGGCATCCTCCCAAGCTCAGATCTCCAATTTTCACTCAAACACGATACAAATGAAAATCACTATTCACTTTTCAATATTACTATATATAGTAATTCCCATTTTGCATATACTATAGTTACTATTTGCAACCATTTTACAACTAATACATGTTGCACCAGTTTCACTCATATCTTGAGCCTTCGTAACTTTGTTTGTCTCACCATTGTATACCACACAGATCATAATTTTCTCTTAGCACTATACCATACAAAATTCAATATCTCATATTCAACTATGGCATATGAACCAATCAATATACACTGCATAATTTGGCAACACTATCTCATATTATATTATCTAGTTCACTATTACAACCATCTTACACATCTTACTTTTGGATCAATGGCTCATTTCTCTGTCCCTCACCCTTTCACTGAAAAGGGGGCATACAATCAAGATCATCCTTATGATCCCTCTCAGGTTACAATATAATCAATTGATACATTCCTGACATATTACTATTACATTTTTCTTCTGATTCTCATTCGAAACAAAGATACAATCATTCTATATGACATTCAAATACTTTCTACCTTTTCAAATCTATCTCCCCCTAATGACCTAATCTGGGGGCAAAGCAACAAAAATATCTTCATGAGTAATATACTAAGTACAAAAATTTCAAAGAAATCTTATATCATTTGAATAAATCCAATCAATCGGTACAATAAGCACATTCTACTATCTCTCCTAGATGACCTAACTTGGGAGCTACATCACAATTACTATCACTCCCAGACGACCTAACATTGGAGTTACTTTACATTTCTATCACTTCCAAGATGACCTAACTTGGAAGCCATATAGCATCATGTAAACTAGAACACTTGTTAATATATAAGTGGGGGCAATGAGACATCATATCCTTTCCTATACTGCTCCTAGATAGGTTATTCAATTAGGTATAATACAAAACTAAATTTGGTCTCTATCCATCTGTAGCGGTTGGAACTTTTTGGGGATGTAGTCATAGATGGAGAGTAAAACTATAAATCTCTCTCCATAACACTCTTCCTTTGGTGATAAGACGCCCAAATCCTCCCTTTACAAAAAAAACCTGGGTTAGGAATCGATCACTCCCTACCTCTTCAATATCCTTTGACAATAATTCAAAATCTCCAAAATATCTATATCATCTCAACTATTTCTCCAAGTGCTCCTTGCAATGGTTCACTATATCCACTTATGCCACATGGGTAAAAACATTGATCCATGGTTCACCTCGCTACAAGTTTCTACATTCTACACGCACTTTGCAACATGGATTCTCTAGAATTCTATACTATGTATGTTCCTTACTTCCTTTACACTACTTGAATTTCATTCAAATAACATAATGGGGGGGGGGGGGGGGGTAATGTAGACATAAAATCACACACATATTACTATTTTACTATGCTCATCAAGTATGTTGTTATATGCATGGATCTTAAGTATGAAAAGTATTCATTGTTGACACAATCCCTTGTCGATCCACTCATTTTGATTGTTTCTATTTTCTTTCTCTCTCACATATGTCATTTATGTACCCAGTTCTAGTCAGGTCACAGGGATCCCCTATTTGTTTGTCTTTTCACACCTGTTGTCATTTATCCCAGGACACCAATGCCCATTCTAGACACTAGCGCCCATGCACTTTTGTCCATTCTGGGTGCTTTTATGCTCTTTGTTCTTATCACTTATTTTGACATTTGTGGTCGGCCTTTCTAGTTTTCTTATCCTTATCCCTGAGCTCATAGTGGGCCTTCTGTGTCACTAGTGTTTAAATTCAAGCAAGAGATCCATATATATACACAACATACATACAATTATAAGTCTGGATATAAATTCTAAGGGGCAATCTCATCTACATACTATCACTACCATTACAAGGGACTACATTTTTAGGCTGCATACACTACATAGGAAGGGGAAGTGCTCAATTCCATATCACACATTTGCATCTTATCTATCCATATCCCACTATCTTGGTGTCATCGGTATGAGGGAAACCTAAGGACACTATTAGACACACAAACACAAATAATTTCATGGAGTCTGGAATGTAGGGCAGCACTCGATCATAAGTTCACTCATCAGGTGACCGTCGGTGTCATTCTGAATTCACATATTGTATTTTTTCATTAAAATTTGACGTGTTTTTGAGCTTGTATAGGTAGATAGGGTTTGTCTTGTAGGCTACAGGTACCCTCAGCGATCAAAGAGTGAGTATCAGGCGATCAATAAGAAGTGATAGAGAAACCCTAGAGACACAGAAGAAAGTATATTTTGACCTTCTGTGTAGTCACCGATGCCCAAGAACAGTCACCAGCACCCAGATGCTCTTGTCTAGCACCAGGTGCCCATGTCTGGAATTATTCTCAGAATCCATATTTTATAGAGAGTAGTTACGACACAGTCCCAACCCTGTTCAACACTTTACACCACCCATATCAGTTCTAGATTGCGCATGATTTAGCTAAGTTATCTCTCTCTTCTATTTACTTATAATGTTGCATTTCTTGAGTGCTTAACATTTGTACATATCTATTGTATTTTATCATATATGTTACTTTGCAATTAGATTTAATTAAAATTTTACTAAATCAATGACCATAATTTATACTTAAAATATTATGGGATAATTCTTGGGATATTACAATAGTTCATATATTAATTTATTATGTGGACATGGACCTTCTTCACGGAAATGACTATCTAAGCTATTGAGTAAAAACATAAATAGATATGCATGCACAAATAAAATTTTAAGTGGCTTAAAATTAACATTGCACTCTATTTTGCACTTCAGTTAGTCTGATGGAGGTACACACACAATGTTTTGTAAATACCCATGTAAGATCTTGGGGAAATGAATAACATGCACACAATTTTCCTTCTTAATCTTTGAGAAACATTAAAGATTCAATCCTATAAATATTGCTCCGACATTTTTACATTTTAAATTTTGTAACAGCTAGAGCATTTTTTATTGGTTGTGTCAAAAGTTACTATCAACTTAATGTACCCTTTGTTATGATGCATGCAACCTCTATTTTATTAATAATATTATTATTTTTGAATTTGTTTCAACCCTTATAATGTGTTGAAATTTTTTCTTAATATACCACGCTTCTTTGGTTTTGAAGTATGTTCTATTTTCAATGTTTATGTTATTAAGATAAGAAATAATGTAACAATTTTTTTGTTGTATTACGGTTATGTTATTAAAACACACTCTAATGTAAATGTAGCAACCCAAAATGTTACATAGCTAAAAAAGTAAGTTTTCTATGTTGGCAGTAATTAAGATAAATTTAATACTTAGGAAACATTGCATTGAATAAGACAATCATTTATATTACTTATTAATATATTTAAGTTTGTGATTGTGTAGTTTTTTTTTTACACTTTTGGCCAGAGCTATGAACCAGAGGGTTAGGGACCCCACCCTTACAAACAGAAGCAAGGAATGAAAATAGAAATAAGTGAGGGGGGTGGAGGAGGAGGAAGACCAGTTGCAGAAGAGAGGAACAACAAAGGGGGAAGGAAGACATAAAATAGTATGAGAACTGCACGGGAGGAGGAAAATGAAAAAGACCAAAGATGAACAAAATGAGAAGCAGGAAGCAATAGACTAGAGAAGGAAGTAGCACTTTCAAACACCATCAAACACTATTCACCAGCCTAATCACCACTTCCACCTCCAACGTGGCCACTAACACAAGAAGAGGCTTCTCAAAGCAAGAATCAAAATTTGGTCTTGGCTTGAGCACAGAGCTCGTTGAGAATATCAATAGCTGAGTGAACAAGGAAACAGGTTGCATCAATGTCAATGGGAGGGAGAAGCCTAGGATCATGATGACCATAAACAAAAATGGAGTCCATAATTTTGGTGTAATGTAATAGGTCTCTATAATTTCCTGCTAAGCCATTGAATCCCACGGCCAGAACCAGTGGCTAATTCGTCAACTTCCTCTATCCACAGGAGAGGGTTTGAGGAAGGTGAAAATCAACACGTTCATCATGGAGACTGCCATCGAGATGAACCGGATAAATATGATCGAACTGCCACAAACTCTACATCAGATGGGACATGATGAATAAGGAGGTAGAAAGAGATGAAAACCACCTGCGATATTAGAGTTCACCCGGGCTCTGTGAGAATTAAATCGATATGAATCCCCCAAAATATTTTCAATTACTTCAACTTCCCTATAGGATGAATACTGGAAGACCTCTGAGAGACGATAATGATCAATGGCTATAGTGAGAGCCATCTCCAGTTGTTCACCACGCAGAGAAAGGAAAGGGTAACCCTAGAAAAGTTATGTTAAAACCATCCAAGCTACCCAAGAAGGAAAGTGAAGCTGAAAAGGCCGAAGGCAACCTTAAAAACTGAAATACATGGAAGAACATCAATGTGAACTGAAATAGACTGGTCTTATCTTCATGTGAAATGAGCTCAGAAAATCTGAATCCAGTCTCTCGAATTACTAGAAGTTTTTATGGCGATCTGGGTAATTGATAGCAAAATTGGCTGAGAAAATTGGTAGCGGTATTGGCTTTTTGGTACGTGTGATTGATGCTCCACTTTCTAATTTTGCCGAGCCAAAATATGATATTAGAAATGTAAAAATTTAAGTGTCATGAAAGGGATGACCCTTTAGTAATGGCATGAATAATAATTTGAGAGTCCCCTTCGACCTGTAGGGAGTCATACCCCAAAAGAACCTGCTAGTTTGACGCCTTCAAGGAGGGCTTGGACTTGGGCTAAGCTTACAAGAGAAATCCTTAAGCGGGAAGGACCTAGACTAAGAGAAGAACACCATACTCATTTCTCACCAAATAACCAGCTCCAAATTTACCCAGGTTGCCCCTAGAGGCCCAGTCAAAATTCAATTTAAGATTACATGGGGAGGGAGGCTTCCATCTAGTATTTTTCCTTTTAATGATTTTTTTCAATATGAGACAAACCATGGCGAACAATCGAACCCAAACTTGAAATTTCTATGACCATGGCCATAGATTTCCTAATTTCAGCATCCCAAGAGGTGAAATTAAGATTGTTGCTACTATGAATACTAAAATTTTCTGAGATTGCAGATTTCTTGCTTATTAGAAGAAGGATGGGAAGCCTGAAGCTTGATGTCTAAAAAATGCGGAGATTGCGTTCCCACCATAAATGCCAAATTAGGAAGAAAGGAGCAATGGACCAAATGGAGCTAAAGGATCTCTTTTTACCCATCTTAGGCCAAACATGAAGAGTGGCCGCTATGTTACTGTAGGGTGCCTAGGCTAAGTTCAACTTGCCTAAAATCCAATGCCACCCTTGAATGGTGCAGGTGTAGAAGAGAAGGAGGTGATCAATGTCTTCTTCAGCATTACCACAGAGGACACATTTAGAGGGGTTGGAAATGCCCTATGTTCTTCTACAAAGTTGCATGATGAATTTTTCTTTTAAGAACAAACCAACCAAAAAATGGCAACTTTTGGGAGGAACCTAGGATTTCTATCAACCAATCCAACTCGGGAACCCCTTTACTGAGACAAGGAGATGAGCCCAAAATAACATGATTTGACAGTTTAATTGCCTGAAGGAGAGCCTAGCCAAATAAGGCAATCCTCTTGATCCTTAAAGTTGACTTTGCGAGAAGAGAGGGCCTTTGTGAAGAGAGAAACTTCTTGATCGGATGCGCTAAGAGGAACGATATCCTTCCAAAACAAAGAAGGAGAACCATCAGGGGTCGGGAAATCTGAAGTCCACTACCTTACTACCCCAAACAACCTTGGAAATATTCATGACATGATTAAGATCATGGATTGAGGATGAGGGGCTCAAGCCCTACCTCAACAATATTCCCAAAAATCAGCTCTAAGACCATTGCTAATTTGTGAAGAAACATGATCTGCTATAAGGTGTTTGTGTTTACATAAAAAAATTCCAAATGTGCAAACCTTTGGGAAGATCTTCACTGGAGAGAAAAAGAACAGGACTGCCAGCTTCCAAGTACTTGTGTGAGAGAACTTGAAAGACAAGCCTTTTAGAGATCAGAGATAAAATTACAAACAAGTTTAGCACCAAGAGCAATATTTTGCAAATCCAAATCAGCAACACCCAAAACACCAAAGAATTTTGAAAGTTTGACATCTTCCCATTTAACTAAATGGAATTTCCTCTCTTCATTATGACCCTACCAAAGGAAGGATCTGATGATTTTTTCAACTTGCTTAAGACAACTTTGGGAAAAGACAACACCGAGAGAATAAAAATGGGAAGAGCACACACAATCGATCTGATAAGGAGAGCTCAGCCAGCAAGAGAAAGCCACTTCCCTTTCCAAGATTGCAAACATTGAGAGAGAGAATGAATTAAAGTATCCCAGAGGGAAACTCTGCCATACTCGAAAAATAAGGGGATGCCATGATACTTATGTGGAAGAGATCCCAATTAAAATCCCATGACCTCCCTGATTTTGCGTTGAAGACAAAGGGAAACGTTAAAAAAGAAAATGAAAATTTTTTGGAAGTTGATTACCTTACCAGTAGCATTAGAGTAGGAAACGAGAATGTTATCAATAACGTGAGCCTCTGAGATAATGGTGGAGCCAAAGAGAAAGCTATCATCGGCAAAATGCTAGTGAGATAGAGGAGGGAGATTATCCGTTAAGATAATGTCAGATAAGGATCCTTACACAGTAGTAGTTTTGATAGCTCTGCTCAAAGCTTCAACAACAATAATGAAGAGGAAGTAAGATAGGGGGTCTCCTTGTCTTAAACCCTGACTGTTGGAAAAGAAACCTTCTACTGAACCATTAACGAGGATAGAGAAATGAGAGGAGGAAACACAATTGAAGATACAATTACAGAAGTGATCGCTAAAGCCCATTTTCTGAAGGGATTTGAGAAGGAATCTCCAGTTGATACGATCATAGGCTTTGCTGAAATCTAATTTGATCATCATACCGGGGAGGGAAGACAAATTCAGGGAATGGATAAGCTCGTGGGAGATGATAATTCCATCGGTGATTGACCTGCCAGGAATAAAGTCGCTTTTCTCTTGGGCGATCAAATTATTCAAGAGAGGGCTCAACCTAGAAGAGATTGCTTTAGAAATGATTTTATATGAAGTGTTACAGAGGGAAATCAAATGATATTCATTGAGCTTTTCGGCAGGATTTTTTTTTGGGAACATACAAATAAAGGTATGGTTCATTTCCCCTAAGATATTCTTAGATCTCCTAGATTCTTCAGTGGCAAGCCAAACATCATTCCCAATAACATTCCAAAAGTCTTGAAAGAAATTTGTTGGGAAACCATTGGGGCCCGGGGCTTTATCTTTTTCCATGGAAAAAGTGATGGAGCAAATTTCCTCTTTAGAGAAGGGGGAAAGTAATTTTACATTATCAGCTTCTTGCACTACTTTAGGTATTTGGTCCAAAATAGATTGCTGAGAGGCAAGAGGGGAACTGTACTTGTCGTTCAAATTTTTTTGGAAAAAAGACACAACTTCTACTTTGATGGGAGTTTGAGAGGAGATCCACGAGCCATCTTCCAATTTGAGAGAAGAAATATGATTTTGATTTCTTCTAGCCTTAACCGAAGCCTGGAAAAAATTGGTGTTCTTATCTCCATCTTTCATCCAAGTTTCTCTGGATTTCTATCTCTAGAATGTTTCTTCTTTTAGGAGGAGATCCCCTAGTTCACTGAGAAGAGCTTTTTCTTTTCTAAATTCCACTTGATTCATGCCTTCCCTAAAGATGAATTCATTAAAATCTTAGATCTCTTTTTCAACTCTTAATTTCTCCTGAAAAATATTCTTGAAGGAAGAGGCATTCCAAGCAAGCAGTTGTTCCTTAAGAAAAGAGAGTTTTTTTAGAAAGAATGAACATGTGGGGTACCTGAAACTGAAAAGGAAGCCAACCATTTTCTGCTAAGATCATAAAGATCAGGATCCTACATTCACATCAGTTCAAATTTGAAAGGGGATCTGTGAGGGGGAATGTCAAATTGAATATTGAGGGAAATGGGGAAATGATCAGAGCCAGACATGGGAATGATGGTGCTATCAATTTTTTTTTTTGCTACAGCCAATCTTCAGAAGCCAAGAAGTAGTCTAATCTATCCACAAAATTCCCAAAGCCTGGACGTCTATTATTCCAAGAGAGCCAACCTCTCCTTGGCTTAACATCCAACATGCGAGAATCCTCAACGAATGTGATGAAGTCCAATTGAGAATGTTGTTGCCAACGAATCCCACCACACTTATCTTTATCAGAGAGAGTAGCATTAAAATCCCCAACTAAAATGATTTTGGAATTCACAAAAGAGCGAATGTCACCATCCAATCTGGACCAAATTTATCTCTTTTTAATAGGATTGTTCGGACCATACACATTCCAAAGAAGGAACAAAACATCTATGTGCTTAAAACCAGAACCTGACACCACTGAAAGCTAGGACAATCTGAAATGAAGTCAACATAAAATTTACTAACGTTCAAAATAGGACCCAAGCCACCTGAAGCACCATTAGAATCAACAAAAAAACCACTCCAACCCTTCCAACTATGAAACCAACCAGAAAGGAAATCAACATTGGACATTTTGGTCTCTTGAATTAAACAAAGATCTGCATCCAGTTCAGAAACATATCGCCTGAGAAGATGTTGTTTGTTAGGGGTGTTTAGACCCCTAATGTTCCATGAAAATATTTTCATCCTTTCTTCAAAGAGGACTCACCTCTCCTACTAGAAGACGGAAAGAAGGAACCTAACTGAAGTTGTTTACCAGCTGCAATCTCCCTATAGGAGAGTCGCTCTTTGGAAGGCCTACCCGAAGGATACTTAGGACCCAAATCGGAGCGAATAATGGATGGGGTGGGGAGGATAGAGTTCCGAGTGTAGATCTAGTTGCACTTAGGTTCTTGAACTGACTCAGACTCCCTGGATTCCTCACCCCCGCCTTCAAATGGGAGAGTAGCCTCAACTTCATTGTCACCTACCCATTTCTCTAAAGAGGAAACATTGGATCCATACCCTAAGGCTAGGTGATGAGGGTTGTCAATCATCTTCATTAATAATGTCAATCCATGGCTAGTGTCTGACAGTTGTATGCATTAAGAGAAAAGAAGATATTTGGAAAACAACTCCTTTAAACACAATCCAAACTTGTATAAAATAAATCACACATGCGGAAATGTAAAGGTACACTTACAGAAATAAAGTTTGTATGAAGGAAACACACTTGCATACATGAAATTGCTAAATTAAAATAAATGAAAGATAAATCAGACATCTACAGGTTCACAACATAAATTGTACAGAAAGAAAGATCACATAACATGAAATCAGAAATTTACAACAAAAGGAAAACTACAGAATAAAGAACTGAACATAAAACATTGAAAGAAAAGAACATAAAACATTGATCCTTCTTTGTTGGAATAAGTGGTCAGCTCATTCCTTGGAAGAGGACTTAATTCATACTTTCAAACTTAATTCAAAACCTGCAGAACAATTTTCACTCAAAAGATTGAGAAAAAACAAATCTATATTCTTAGTAGGGAAAAATTACATATAAGAGTGTGGAAGGTTGCATTTATAATTTATGCATCTAACCAACTTCTTATTTTGGGAAATACAACCTAATCTTATATTTATTCCAATCCTAACAACTAAGATCTCCATCTCCACAAAATATGGAGAGAGATATATTATTGGAGTCAAAGTCTTATTTCGCTATTTTAGGAAGATTTACTCCCAAATCTTCTCCTTGCTTTTTGGTAACAAGAATCACAATGATTTTATTCTCCTACGTTATTGGAAGAAGGTTTTTCCTCAAAAAATTATTTTGACCAAATACCTCTCCCAAATTTCCCATTTAACTTTGTTGTTTTTGATTGTGGAACTTTTGGTGCTCGTCTGATACACTTTTTCCTTGGACTACAGCTCACTAAAAGTTAGATTTATCTTTATTGGTAAAACCTGTAGCAAATCATAACGTTTTTTTTGTTAAAAACATTTATATAAACAAAAACCTCTCTCAAATTTTCCATTTGACTTTGTTGTTTCTGTTTGTGGAACTTTTAGTGCTCTTCTAATACACTTTTTCCTTGGACTACAGCTCACTAAAAGTTAGATTTCTTATTATTGGTAAAACCTGTAGCAAATATGAATGAGGTTTTTGTTAAACACATTTCTATGAACAAAAACCTCTCTCATATTTTCCATTTGACTTTTTGGTTTCTATTTGTGGAACTTTTAGTGCTTGTTGATACTCTTTTTCCTTGGACTGCAGCTCACTAAAAGTTAGATTTCTCTTTATTGGTAAACTCTGTGGCAAATATGAATGAGATTTTTGTTAAAATCATTGCTATGAAAAAAAGTTCTCTCAAACTTCCCATTGGATTATCTGATTATTCACAATTCCTCATTTTATGCAGGTTCCGAAACTAAAATTGCAAGTTTCGTAACTAAAACTGCAAGTTCCAGAGCTACCTCCAATTGTTCCGGAACTAACTAAAAAACAATTATAACTTTTGCACACGATCTCAGATTGAGATGATTTTTTTTTAACTTGCATAATTTTTCAAGAGGAAAATGAATATGAAATCATATTTGAATTTAAATATATTATTCATTATCAATTCCACTTTTCCCAGAACTAGCATTATCTTTCCTTTATGGCCTACATGCACAAGAATTTGCATCTTTCCTAAATAATCAATAAGATTAATAAAAAAAATAGATAACAAAATACTTCTAAAGAATGAACAAGATATATATCCTATATTCTATCTTAAACAAACTATAAGTTCCTCGATTACATTTAAATTCACTTTTAAAGGTGACTTGGAAGGATAAAATAATGGCAATTTATGGCCAATTTATGGCCTCATCACCAAGCCTTCTTGAAAGAGGGCAAGGATACGAGTAGAGTATTATACCACTAACGTAGTTTCCTTAACCGGGGAAATAGTATCCAAATAAAAAAACATGGGTTCAGAATCCAAAGAATTGCAAGGCATGTCCAGCCAATCAACATGGACATGAGTGGAAGAAGAAGGTACCGAGGTCTCATTAACATACCAAGATTTGTCTATTTTTCTCCAAATGGCATTACTCGGAACAAGACCATTCTTACAAGCCTTTTGGAAGTAACTCTTCTGTTTGCATCAGAAACAACTAGCTGAGATCCTTTCATATTTGACCCTTTGAACCCATTTTCTAGATGAGGAGGAAATAACTATGAAGTCCTGCAAATTTTTAGACGTATCAATGGAAACACAAATCCGAGCAAAGGATGAGAGGGAGCCTTCGAGAGTGACTGGGTCGATGCGAATAACTCTACCCAGACTGGAAATTTTTTTAGAGACGATTTTGGGATTCCAATATTCACAAGGCAGTGTGTATAACCTAACCCATACTTGAATTTCTTCCATAACTATCTACTCGGGATCAAAATTAGCACTCTGCGCTCTACTATGGACGCCTGAATCAAAATATAAGAAGTATTTCTTGGCTAAAGTATTGTCGCATTGAGCCTCACTTTTGAAGATAACTAGGGAAGAAGCCTTTGGCCAAGAAATGACTTCTGAGACCACTGCCCCATTGAGTGTCGCACCAGCTTTGAATCCCGTCAGAAGACAAGTGGCAACCCATGAATTTGGAAAAAATCACTCTTGACCCGAGAAGATGGAGCTAGGAAGAGAGACCATCCTTGTCATCCAGAGAAACCGACACATACTCTTTAGGCAGAAAATCCTCTTTGACTTGTTTGCGTTCGTGATCACTGGTAGGGGGGAAACTGACGTGCACGCCTTGGGGCCCAGACGCTTGAGCAGATTAGGCTGGAGACTGCGCCCTGCATTCCTGCCCTGAGCACTAGAGGAGGAACCATGGAAAGGGTGGCCGTTACAACCGTTGAAATTTGAAAATTGATCCCGCTCCATCTCAACACCCCTCATTTTCCATATAGTTTTCCAACAAACAAAATTATATATTAAATCATAATAACATCATAATGATCATACATAAAACAATAATGTCCAAGGTAAATCACAACATCTAAACCATGATAATCAAATCCTCTATGACTGTGTAGTTATGAAATAATTTTAATCTAAATATTATTGTGCTCATGAGGCCAAGTATGTCAAGCTAAAATGGAAATGTTAAAAGGGAAATAAGATTTTATATTAAATAATATTATATTTGTTTTGCTTGTAGGCTGTAAAGATTATTTTTTAATTATTAAGTGTAAATATGTCTAGATAGCCTCACAAATCATGTTTATATGTTTACACATTACCATATCACCTAGCTTTGCTTGGTGGAACCCCCTTTATATCCACTCATGTTGTGCTCACCTTATGTCATGCATGAGAGCCTTCATTGAAGATATAATAAAAGGTACAAACATGTATACTAGAGCATGTTCTATTCTAGTGTAAAGTAAAAAACATACCAAACTTTCTTGTTATTGAAACTCTAGGAAGACAACACTTGTCTAAAAGTTGCCTTGTATGCTTTGAAGTCCCAAATTGAAAAGTCATTTTCATACACTTTCAAGCCCCTTATCAAAAATAGGTCCACATGTTTTTAATTCCCACATTTGAATGATAATTTGTGTCATGAATAACCACACTATTATGCACCACACCCCCTTTCTCGTTCAAATGATTGACAAAAAATGGCATGTGGTTCATATGTTGCTAGTTATAACAAAGATGAGTTTCAAATAAGTTCCCCCCAACATTTTCCCCACCCCTAAATGTATCCTCTCTCAATCTTCTTCTTCTTATTGTAATGTTTCACTCCCTTGTGTTTAACTTCTTTAATGCATTCCCTTCGACATTTCCATTGCACCATTCATGTGCGATTTTGTTGCCTCATGATGAGTGCAGATAGACTAATCAAAAGATTTCTGAAAGTATGACAATGATGGGTGATATGCATAAGGAAGAAAAGAAAGGAAAGAATGGTTGTGTGCGGGCAAGACTTTATTGTGATTGTTGATGTTGCGATTTTTATTTTTATTTTCGGATATTTTGATTTTTTTTAATGATTTTAGATATTTTGATTTTTTTTTATTATGGGTATTTTGATTTTTATGATTTTGGATATTTTGATTTTTTTTTTTGTGATTTTGAATATTTTGATTTTTAAGATTTTGGATATTTTGATTTTGATTTTGGATGTTGTGATTTTTTTGAGTTTGGATATGTTGATTTTTATGATTTTGAAGATAATAATTTTTATGATTTTAGATGTTTTGTTTTTTATGATTTTGTATGATTTGATGATTTTTTTGTGTTTTAGATTTTAGACAATGGGCGAATGGAAAACTGCAAAGGGAGAAGACTTGCTCTAGCATCAGGGATGGACATGATAGTGGATGAAAGGGGGATAGATATGATCAAAGATGATATGGCTTAAAAAGATTAAACATAAAGTAGGATGGGTTTAGGATTGGGACCAACAACATCACACCTTGTCATAGGTACCAACAACAATGGTTGTGATATCTTTTATAAGGGAAACCAAGATTTTTTTGCATCTTAGAAGTGATATTGGCTCCAAGCTTAATAGTCATGGTGAGATCATACTTGACAATTGATTTAGATTTATTTTGTGATTTTGTTGGCGTAGGGGAAAGCTTGAGTTCCTTATCCATAATTTTTTGCAGAGTTCCTTATCCATAAATTTTTGCACTTTTTGCTGTACTTGATGTTTTTATTGGGTTTTGAATTTTGAATTGTGTTTGATTTTTGGTGTTTTGGCTCTTGGATTTATTTTTATTTTTGGAATTTCCTTGATGTTTTATTATAATTTGATGAAGAAGCCCCTCTTTCTTCCTATAAGCTAATGTATGACTCCAGTTGGTCTTGGGAAAGGTGGGTGAGAAATGGATGTTTGAGATTGATGAGAGGATTGTTTGGGAGGATGGCAGGTTTGTCACAACTACTAGGAGAGGGATGATATGATGAATGGATAGGAGGTGGTCCAAGGATTGATGGTAATGGACAAGTAGGAGGTGAACCAAGGATAAAATGTGATGGGTGAGTACAAGGTTGCCTAAGCATTGATGGTAATTGGCAAGTAGGAGGTGGCCTAAAGATAGATTGTGATGGGCGAGTAGGCGGTGGCCCAAGGATATATTGTGATTTAGGGGATGCGATATGTGAGGGATGATTGGGTGATGAAAGGACAATAAATGGACTAAGGATAGACCTAAAAGGTTTGATGTGTAAGGGGACATGGGGTGATGGGAGGATGAGAGGAGGTTCATGTTGGTCAATGATATATGGTTGATTTGAAGGAAGGGGTCTAATAAGCGTTTTGGATTCAGAAGGTGTTTTATGCTAGATATAATGAGATTGAGTGATTTTGACCTTTGTTATTTCTGTAAAGGAACTTGATAATGCTTTGAAAAGATATCTTGGCACATCTTCGTTTGTTAATTGTTTTAAGTAGACACAAATGATGGTCCTTGACTAATATATTGATGCAGTCCAATAAAAAAATCACATTACAAATATGATGTCATTTTACATGTGATATATTTTTTTTACTTCTCTATCCTCTCCCTTATCATATGATGATTTCTATTACACCTTTGATGAAAAAAACTAATGGCATTGAGGGAAGAAAGATACTAACACTACCTCATCATATCATAGTTTCCATTGCACCTTTGATGACAAATACTATACTTAGTAGCGAGGGAAGAAGGATAGTAATGCTGGCACATAAAGGATACATTTTTACCCTAAAGGTCGAGTTACCTAAACCTCTACAAAATAAGGATTAGAAGAACATAACATGAAAGCCAGGACGGGTTATTCTAGGAAAGACCACCATTAAATGTCCCACATTCCGAAACGAATGCCCAACAAACTCTTTAGGCGATTTCTCCCAAGTGCCAAGCCTGCAGCCTAGAGAGCTCATGCCTAATGAATGCACAAATAATAGCTACAACCAATGTCATCTACAAATGAAAATAACTACAATTACCTAATTTTGAGAATAAACAATTCAGCTCACACTTGGTGATCAACAACGGTCTACAGGCCTTCAGACAAATGTCTCAGCGATAAAAACGAGGACCAACAAGCTCAAAACTGGGCCTTGTGCATGCGTTCCTCACAACCCAAATCAATTTCAGCCAGTTTGTCCATACCCAAATCTTCAACTAGCCCAAAAACTATCGATTTCAACTCCTGTTTGGTCCGCATAGCAGAAAATCAAGGTATGTATCAAAGCCAAAATGTCATTTAATTTATTCTCTGGTTTGGATAGGAACTTGAACTGAGGTCATATGATTGGCAGGTACCTGATAAAGATGGCAGCAGCAGCAGGAATTCAATCAACTAGGGCCCCATTCTGCACCCCCCCTCAGACCAGTTCAGCCCATCTGACCACCCGCTCCAGAGCCTGTAACTTGGCGCCCAAAGTAGTCCCATTTACTTCTTCTTCTTCATGTTTACCTAAAGGCGCCTCATTGCAATCATACTCTTTTTTCCCATCTACCTTACATTTATCTAAGAGTATTAAGAGAGAACCAGTTCAGTTTAGCAGAAAAACCACTGTTGTTCATGCTTCTGCCAGTGAGAATGGAGCCTCTTCTGGACTGTCAATTGATCTAAGAGGTTTGGTTATCTCATCCCCCTTATTTGTGTTCGAAGTATGCTTTTTTCCCCTGTGATTGAAGATAAGAGGCGGTTGGTATTTTATATGGGTGTACGGAATATGTTGTTTTATGGTTTTGAGGGCTTTTAGAGAGATTGCTTGCATTTATATTGTAGTTTAGACCTTGCATTTATTAGGACTTGCATTTGCGATCAGATCATCCTATTTGGGTGTGTGGAACATGTTGTTTCAAGATATTGATGTCACCTTCATTGGATTTACATTGATCTTAGATATCTTACCGAGATTTATATTGTAGTTTACGCTTGTTTTTATTAGGACATGCATTTGGGGATTTGATCAGCCGTTTTTTCGAACCATGGATCTATTAGTTTTAAATTGACTGTTTCACAATATGCTGGTATTGGATGTTGGTTTGTGAAAAATGTTGTTGTAGGGCATGGATGTTAGCTTTATTATGTTTAGGTTGACCCTAGATACATTGGTCACATTTATATTGTAGTATAGGCCTGGTTTTTTTATTGTAGATTAGTGTTTGGGTATGTAATCGCCTTTTAAAACGTTTAGTATTTAAATAGAATGTTTCACAATGTGCCGGTTTTAGTTGTGTAATTTTTAACCCAGATCCGTAAATCTGATGGTTCATCTCGACTGTGGGAAGATTGGGTTAGGCTCACCTGGGAATATTGTAGAGACGACACTTTGATCTTGAATTGAGCCTCGTACTAGTGAAGCTCTGGGCTCAAATCCAAATCCACGTTTATTAGGGTGCTTTTGTAAATCTTCGCTGCAGACAAATGCTCCAGCAGGTGATATGTTCTATTATGACTTGCAGAATGGATGCTGACCATTTGATTACCTCTAGTGAATAGTGAATTTTCCAAATCATGTAATAATGTTTTTCAATATATCCACTAAATTTATCTCCATCAACACACCACGAATGTTAAAGCAATGTCAGTTTGCCCCAAGGTTGTAATCCCCAGACTATTTAGGTATCCATGTTCCATCATTGTTTCAGAGATGTCTGCTGACCACTTAGGCTCATGTGATTAGCTTCAAGTACGGAAAAATTCTCTAAATCATGTCAAAGTGCTTTTCCATGTATCCACCAGATGCATATCCATTGTAAACAAATAAACATTAAAACAACCTCGGTATGCCCTGGGGTTGTATAACCCAGATTAATTATGCATCCATATAGCGCCTTCCAGAATGTCTGCCGACCCCTTAGATTACTGGATTAGTTTCAGCGACCAGTGAATTTTCCAAATAATATAAAAATGATTTTCCATCAACCCTATGAACAGTAAAACAGGCCGAGTTGCCTTGAGGGCGTGGTGTGATCTCCTCAGATAAGCAATGGTCAATGGGATTTTACCTTTTAGGTTTGTTTATATTTTTTGGAAGTTTTGTATCTGGTGACTTATGCATTTCATGTTAACTTACCGTGTCTGTTGAAGTTTTGAACATCACAACTCTACCTGCTTTTGCTGTGCATGTGGAATTATCCTTTACAAAGACTCTTTCTAGCTCATCTTTATTTTAGTGTTATTCACTGTGGTGCCCATTTGGCAGTTCCCTGGGACAAATTTGTTCAGGACAAATGCTTACACGTCAATTTGTCTTTGGTATCCTTATATCAAGTCCAGGCTTAGTTCATATCAGGGATCACCCTTTAGTATGGGTTTATTTCTCTCTCAGCACTTCCATGATGATTTTTCTTCCTGCAGAGCCTGGGACCTTGCGACCTATTTAGGCATGGCATTTAGCAAACTTGTGTTATTTAGTTTTTAGTTATCCCAAGGATTTCTCACTTCTTCTTGAATACTTTGATTTCAATATCATCCTGAACTTCCTTTCATTTCTCTGAACTAGTTTATCCAGTATTTCTATTTGTTAGCACAAAAATCCAAAAATATTTTCATTTCAGAACTTAGCTGTCCCTTATTTCTCTAAAAGTTTGCTCATCAAGAACCGGTTTCTGGATCAGTTGAAGGGTGTTTGGTGCTTGGATTCCCCACAGAACCAGATTTGGATGTTGACATGTTTTCAGAATGCTTTCCAGACATATTAGAATATTTGGAAACAAACCTACAATATCCATCATGGTCAAAAGAGCTAATGCTGCTGAAGGAATCATGACTCTTGCATGATCATGAGATACTTTTTCTCCCAAGGAGCGTTTTTTTTCATGAAATTTGGTGAAAAAAGTGATCATTGTATTTCAAGAGGCATTAATCCTGATTTGCTTTCTAACCAGCCATTCATTTTGTAACGCAGTAAAGAGAGAGAGAGTAATTTGTGGATTGTTCATTACAATTTGCTTTGAAAATCTAAATTAGAAGTTGTTTCTTTAGTGTCAAGTGTTCCAACTGTTGGAGTTTGCAGTGTATGTTGTAATCAAACCTTAATTTTGATGCTATACAATGTATGCCATCTAAAAATTAATAGTACTTAATATTAATCTGATAATATTGTATTGAAGTTTCGTGTTTTCCCTGTCAGGTAAAAGAGCATTTATTGCTGGGATAGCGGATGACAATGGCTATGGTTGGGCCATAGCAAAGTCACTTGCTGCTGCTGGTGCAGAAATCCTTGTTGGCACTTGGGTTCCAGTTTGTCAATATAACCTTAAAACTGCCTTTATTTTTTTTCAGCAGAATTAAATGGTTGCCTTGAAGACTACTTATATTTGCCCGAAGAGGACTTTTTCATATTTGAAAGTGCATTTTAATCTTGTACTTTTGTTTTAGTAACCAAATAATTTACCTCTTTGTTTTTTGCTTATATTATCACATCTGCACTACCTTACTGTCAACTTATACCTTCTTATTTTAGATTATTTTCTAAAACTGTTTAGCTCATCAGGCCATGAATATATTCGAAACCAGCTGGAAGCGAGGCAAGTTTGATGAATCGCGCATGTAAGGGCTCAATAGCATTCTTGTTGATACAACCTGATATAACTCATATACATGAAGCTAATGCTTCCATTTATTGATAAATTAAATATTTGCCTTAAAATAATTAGAGCTATGCTTTTTCTTAATGCAGATTGCCAAATGGGTCATTGATGGAGATCTCTAAGATTTATCCTATGGATGCTGTTTATGATACACCTGAGGATGTTCCTGAAGATGTAAGCATAAATAGCAATGCCACATCAATAATTAGATTTCCTAGTTCACATCCTATTTTTAATCTTTGATTCATTTTTTGATTTGTTTTAGTGTTTTTAGACTCGTAAATAATTTTTTTATTCTTTTATATTACAGGTAAAATCAAATAAAAGATATGCTGGAGCTTCCAATTGGACTGTGCAGGTATGTAGTTGAGGTATTACTTATATTCTCGCTTATCTATTAAGATGTATTGCTGGGGACATTATTTCTGGATCTACTTGGGGACAAATTAAACTAATACCTTTGTGTTATTAAAAGTTTGGACAATATAAAGATAGGGCTATATTCTATTCTGATGCTAATATCTGATTACACATAATTCAACAGGAACTTGCAGAGTGTGTTAAACAGGATTTTGGAAGTATTGATATTCTTGTGCATTCACTTGCAAATGGTCCAGAGGTAAGGGCAAGCATTTATGTGGCTTGCTTTCTTGTGCTAGTGTTTCAATTTTTCTTTTATCATGTTGGCATGGTTAAGGGATGATTCTTCTTGACAGGTCATTAAACCTCTCCTTGAAACTTCAAGGAATGGATATCTTGCAGCCATCTCAGCATCGAGTTATTCTTTTGTGTCATTACTAAAGTATTTTATTCCTATCATGAATCCTGGTGAGTAAGGCAAGCCTCTTTTGGCATCTGTTGTTATTGATATTGTCATTCGGCTTTGGGTAATTCCTTGTTCAAGTTGATTGAAATGTTCCATCCATCTTGTTTGAAAAGGCTGCCTCTATGAATTTGTTGTCTTGTGTATTATTGAATGAAAAAGAAAGTTTTCTTAACTGAATAGGCATCCGAACTGTCAAGCATGTATGCTGTGAAGAGTAATGATCCTTCAAATGATTTTCATGCTCAAAATTAATTCTTTCACCCTTGCAACATAGGATATGTTCTCGACCGGATTGAAATGTTTTATCCATCTTGTTTATATAGGTTGTCTATGTGAATTCCATGTTCAAAATGAAATTTCTTGTCCTTGTAATGTAGGATTTTCCCAGCCTGATTGAAATGCTGTATCCATCCTTTTTGTATAGATTGTCAATGTGAAATTGTTGCCCATGTATTATTGAACGAAATTGAAGGTTTTCTCAACAAGTAGGCATCCAAAATGTCAAGCATGTATATTGTGAAGAATTGGGATCCTTTAAATGATTTCTATGCTCAAAATGGATTTTCTTGGCCTTGTAATGTAGGTGGTTCAACAATATCTCTCACCTATATTGCATCAGAAAGGATCATTCCAGGGTAAGCTTATATTGTATTTGGTATTTGATTCCCCATTCCTGAAAATAGTCTAAAATGTCTCCTGGACATCTTCAGTAAACTAAATATGCAAGCGAATTTTGGATTACTTGCAGATATGGCGGTGGGATGAGTTCTGCGAAATCTGCTCTTGAAAGTGACACTAGGGTATTCCAACTATTTTTTGCATCTCTTGATATCAATATAGCTGGTACCAAGTGAATTGATATACTAGTTATATATGTATTGGTAGGGGAGTTGTTTACCTTTTGTCCAAAGCATCCATAGGGTAGTGGTTTACGTCTTCATGAAGACACCTTGCTGTAGCTAGCGTATGCCAATGTCCTGCAGAATTCTCCCAACGAGAATACACATCCTGCCCAAGTGACTTAGCCACGAGTTAATAGTTTTAAGCAATTTTCAGCGTCCACGCTGATCCCTTGATCCTCATTTCCGTTACAGTTGTACAGGGCTAAGAGGGACTAAACCCATCCATTAGGTTGCTATGCATCTTCTCCTTCATATCGAAGGGATACATTTCCCTACTTGTTTCACTTCTTAATCATTAGATTAAGCAGTCCGTACCGATAGACGTGATAAGTTTAACCTATTAAACTTAGCCAAGATTTTCCCCAACTGTAACTAAGATTCAGAATTCTAACTTATTTAGACGTCGCTTCAAATGAGGCCTAATTCCCAAGAAATGTATTCATTTGTTCTCCTTAACGTTACAGAGTTAAGGTCCATTAGTTATGGATATACTTTTCCTATATCCGTTATTCTGAATTCAGCATACGAGATCATTAATGGAGTTTGAAAGCAAAGTTCGATTACTCCGAAGTTGATTGATATTCCTTAGCTCCTAAGCTAATCCTGAATACCTGTCCGGTTATGGAATCATATTCTTCCTAACCCTTTTTAATGTCAATTAAAAATTCATCTTTACCCAAGTATGAACTAATTGCATATTTCAACTTAAAAGTTGCATTTACGTAAGAGTAGATATCAGTTCCCATTTAACATCCATCCAAGGACAATTAAACAAATCCAAATCAAGAAATAACATGTCATATTTCCAGTTTAAAAAACAATATCAAACTGATATAATTATTGAAAATATCACACTTGTAATTGTATTCAATCATTTCATGTCATAATCCATACCTTTTCCAATCCAGCTGAATGGGCACAAGTTTATACATAAAACATCCAATACAATTCATAGATAGAAGAATATATTTTCTTCTCTTTCACAATTCCTCGAAGAGGAATAAAAGAAAAAATTTCAATTTATCATCATCAAATCAAAAAGCATAAGAAAACAGTCATGTCTTCATTCTAATCAAATTCCATATGCAAAATGATTTGCATGGGTCAGTTCAATGAACTGAGCATATTAAGCACTTATCCTTAAAATGAGGTGCTTCAACTAATTGTCTCAATAAAAGAACCTTGCTTTTATGAAACGACAGTTAGACATCAATCAAAAAATAGGTACAAAAGAAAGATCAGCATAACAACTGAACTATCAAAAATAACATCACAATCAGCCAAAGAACTACTGTCCCATTTCCGCATAACCATTACAAGTCTCAATTCACAATATTTGCAAAGTTAGAAATACAAATAGCTTACTGCCTGATATAGCATACAGTTATTATTTCCACGCCTTACATTAATAATAAATGCAAAGGATGAAACTAACTAAAATATGCAAATTCATTACTTTCCTTTCAGTTTATGCATCATAGTAGAATTCAAAGCAATCAAGCATAGAACAAGAAAGTGAACAACAATGCATATAGTTGCTCATATCTAGGCACTACAAGATTCATTATTCAACGAATTACAGATTTCCAACTGAATGAAAGAAGAAACAGATCATTTTTCCAAGTCATTCATCCATGTTCTCTATTTCTTATCCACATGGCTATTCTAAAAATGGAATCCAAATGAGAGACACAATTAAAGATAACAGTTCAGAGTGAAACTTACAAAATCCATTCAGAATTCACTTTCCAGCAACAAGAGTAATTTCATTCATAATTCCAGTTCATTTGAATACCAAAACAGGTTAGTAAGACATCGTATTCATCGTAGAACAATCCATATCCATATGCATACTATGTATTTTTTGTACTAGAAGATTCCATACTTCTTTCACTGTAGTGTTAACCAATCAACCAGTTATGCAATCACGCAGGTCATAGTATTCATATGATATTTTATACCCCTCAATGCATATAGATCATAATAACAATTTGTATATTGTTGTTACCTACAGCAATACCAAGTCATATGCACAATAAACTCCAATATTACTTTCAGAGTCCAAAATAGCAAAAAGAGAAGAATTTCTTCTCTACTGATTACGTTAAGAAACAATCATTTTATTCATAATGAAGTTATACAATCATGCAGTCAATTAATCATGTGATTCCCTTATCCTATGAACAGCATCCCACTTATAAAGATAACAGAACAATCGTTCTCATTCATAAGCATGTCACATAGCCTGTACAGTTTCAAGTCCAACGTTAATCAACCATGACTATCGGATTTCACCTAGTTCAGAACAATCAGACAGAAGAAGAATTCAACCGTTACTCCATAAATAGCATTCTACCTGAATCCATTTTCAAGTTCATGATAATATGTAGAACTCCAGAATGCAAATATCAGATGTCATTACCTTTATCAAAGTAAACCTCGTATAGGGTGTCAAATACATGGATCTAATACAGTCAAGACAATTGCATAAGCTTCAGTACAGTCAAAAGGTCCATGCATTAGATTTTTTTGTTCAGCAATCTAAGGCTAAGTTGTAATCACTAAAACACTTTCCGATCTCATTAAAGACAGAAATCATCAGTCAAGTTAAACATTCAACTAAGACAGTCATAAAATCTTCGCAAGAAAACAGTATGTTTCTACTATGAGTGCAGAATGGAAAACTCATTTCTTTCCCAACTTTCACGAGCACTCATAGGAAATTATAATGCCCATTCATTGTACAAAATACAAAATTGCAATTTCCATATATTCTCAAAACAACAGCCCGAACAGGAAGACCGAACAGTTTTATTCCATTCAACACATTAAAACCATCTTATCCTCCACAAGAAGAAACAGCCAAAAACGTGTTATCATTTCTTTTTCCAAAGCATAGCTTCGTGAGGATTCATACAAACCCAAGTTAACTTGTCCCTCATCTTAATGGTTACTACAACAGAAGAGAAATTCGCTCCATTTCCTCTTGTAAACAGAAATTTCACAGCAATAGAAACGACCGCATGCAACTCGTGTATTCCTGTGTAATTCATATTCGAGTTGAAAGACTCATATAACAAAGAACATTCAAATGCCGTAGCAGTGGAGACAATTCCACACTATCTGCCATTTTCTTTAGTATAATACTTAAACACTGAAATACTCATTCCATAAAGAGTTCGAATACGAGACCAACTGACAATGCAACTTTAAATCTTGAAACAACAGTTTCCCTAGTAAGCAATTAAAAGATCTTATTTCCCTCAATGAAACTTCAGTACATGAAACGACATCAAGCCGCTCACACAACCTTCACCATCTTTCACAAAAGGTCATGTAACAGAAGACAATCACACTGCCATAAAATAACCCACACTACCTGTACAGAGTTCCATATGATATTATACAAGACAAATTTTCCAGTTCGAAACTCCATCTAATGTCAATAAACTAGCTCAACGTGGAAGTGTATTCCATTCAATCAAGAAGTGTAAAGACTAGATTAATCACAACAGCAAGGAAACAACTTTACCCTAACATTTCCAAAAATGACAGCAAGGGTCGACGAACCCAAATCATAGCAACACAACACGACTGTAATTCCAACTTCCTCTTTACATTCCAGGAGCAGTTCCAAACACAACAGCAAAGAAAACGATTTCACTAGAAAAGAGAACATCTCACAACAGTCTGTTACTATTTCATACAACATGTACAGAGGAGAGAAAAGGGTCTATTTCAATCCACCATACAGTCAACAACCGATACCACAGTAATTCATGTTCCAACTCGATTCGTGCAAAGACAGACATGAAAGTCAAGCAACCAAAAGCAATTCTTCTTAACATTTCCCAAAGAAAAGAAAGTAAGAACCAACAAAATCCAAATCATATCGACTCAACAGCAATCACAACAATCCAAACCTAAGAGCAGGGTTATTTTAATGAGACACTTAAATCAAAGCAAGATATTTTTAAAGATAAGGGCTTAACATGCCTGTGATCCCTTTTCCTGAACTCAAAGAAACAACTTTGTTTTCCACGTTATTTCCTTCCACAGTGACAGCACAAAACTCTCCCAACACTCTTCCTTCTTCTTCAGGCTTAGCAACAACCTCGAAATTTCCAAGAAACAGTGTCAAATGCCAAGAGCTGGTTTGACTGAACCAGACCAGAAAAACCAAATGCAGAGAAAATTTTCCAAAAACCAAACTCGACAAAAATGAAAATCAAAATTCCCTCATACACTTTCCAAGGTGAACCGGTCGTGAGGACCGAGAACAATCAATGAATTAAAGGCTCTTCCTTTTTCCTTAGCTTCCCACGCCACCTGCCAACTTGAGTTGGTGAAGCTTTTAAATTTCAAATTTCCCATGCAAAACCGAATTTGGCTCTATCTCTAAATAGATGCCTCTAATTTCTTACCTGCCCCTGCCAAAACTGGTGCTGTCCACATATGGACTATTCCAATTAAATGCTAATGAATGCCTCTTCCTTCATCCTTATCCCCTTTCCTCCTCTAATGGTCTGCACGCCCCTTTATATTAGGATTAGTTTAGGTTGTATAATAGTGTTCAACCTAGGTCATAGTTTAGCCTTAGGTTATTAGGGCTTAGGTTTATTTTTCCTCTTTTTTTTTTTAAATTATAATTTAAAAATACACTTTGGGTAGTAGTTTATGATGCATGTTAGGACTTAGGATTAGCTTAGGGATTTTAATTCATACTAACCACTAACACCAAACAACTTCCTTCCATCCAGTCTTCCAACTGACAATTCATGTTAATGCCGGGCAGGATGTTCCGTCCTTTGGATCACGTGTCAAGGCCACCCGTGTCTAGGTATTTCTTGCCTCATGAGGTTTTTAAGTTTGAAAGTACAGGGTTCAAGAATCGAACCCCTTTCATTAGAATCTATGTGCCAGCTGCCCCATAACTACAATCAGGCGCTGCACATTCATAACAATCTCGGGTTCGGTTCCAAGTGTAAATCGACACGGAAATCACCAGAAGGCCTCAGCATACTTTGGATCAATGAAATTGATTCAAGGTGTGTTGTCAATCAGCACAATGAGAGTTTAGCAAGTACACGACAATTTGTTATCACATTAGCAAACACGCAAGTACAATAACTGTCGTCCCTATACAATAAATCATAGCATACAAGAATCCAAGTTAGCAACACATTCTCTTTAAGATCAAAACTTATCTTAACATGTTTACCTTCGTTTCTAGTAGCTATAACAGTATGAAAAACATTTACCAAGTTAACATACAAAAATCAAAGCATTACAGTTGATAAAGGGTGAATGGTGTTAAGAATGATGGTCCCGATGGTGGGGTAAGTTCAAGGAAGCAGACACACATTAAAAATGTAGTAGTGCGACTAGGATACATGATTTGAAGAGAAAACTAGAAATTCATAGGCAAAGTTCGATAAGTTTATACCAAACAAGGGTGATATAATCTCTGGTATCCAAGGCATAGGAAGTAGATCCAGGGGATATAACGGGTAAGGTACCAGAATGTTTAGGCATGTTCGGCAGTACCAAATGGTTGGTTTGGTTAATAATTGTCTAAATTTGGTAGAATTATCAGTTCTAATTGAATTTCAAATTCGATTAAACAGGTGTGGAAAAGTAGATCTCATTTCTTGGGTGAGATTTTCCCAAGTTGCACTTTCTTCGCTGAACTGGTCCCACTGGACCTTACATTGGTTCACTTCGCGATTTGGGGTCAAGTACAACTGGCGAGTTCCCAGCACTCGAATGGGCTTAACCACGATTATTCTTGGGTCTTGGACCTGGTTAAGGAATTCCAATTTAGCACATGTGATAAATCTGTCACTGTATTTCTTAAGCAAAGAAATATGAAAAACATCATGCATTTGAGACAAAGCAGGAGGTAATGCTAGATGATAAGCTACAGGGTTGATTATTTCAACAATTTCAAAAGGTCCCACCGTAACGTGGCGACAACTTGGCAGCCTTGCCAAAAGTTATTGAGCTCTTTTTCGACTTCACCCGAAGAAAGACCTTCTCTCCCAGTTTATAATGTCTAAGGTGTCAACCCGCTTCAAGTCTGCATAGCTCTTTTTCCTATTGGCAGCCTCCTTTAGATGTAGACCCCAGAATCATTTTGATTTGATTGTTCCATTTCCATAAGGATTTCTGGCCCAATTACCTCTCTGTCCTCAACGCCATCTGTCCCAGCTGACACGTGGGTTCTGCATTTTCTTCCATACAATGCTTCAAAGGGTGCCATTTTTAAAGAGGCATGATAGGTGTTATTGTAAGAAAATTCTACCAGCGGAAGGTATTCCTCCCATTTATACTGCTGGTCCATAGGGAGAAAAAGGGAACAATACATCCTTAACATGTCCTCTAAAACCTGATTAACTCTCTCAGTCTGTCCATCTGTTTCCAGATGATATGCAGAACTGAAGTTCAATTTAGTCCCCAAGGCCGCATTAAGCGTTTTCCAAAACCTTGATGTCATCCTCGGATCTCTGTCTGATATGATTAATTCCGGTATTCCATGCAATCTGAAGATTTCATGTACAAATCTTCTTGCTAGCACTGGTGCATCGTCCTTCAAATTACCAGCAATGAAGTGTGCCACTTTGGTCAATTTGTCGACTACAACCAGGATAATGTCATGCTTATTTCTTGACATAGGCAATCCTTGAACGAAATCCATCGTTATCACTTGCCATTTATACTGCGGAATACTGTGGGGATACAATAATCCAGCGGGGTGCATATGTTCCGCCTTAACACGCTGACATTCCAAGCAGTGTGTTACAAACTCTGCCACATCCTTTTTCATTCCCTTCCAGAAATATTGCTGCTTAAGATCAGCGAGCATTTTTGTAATGCCAGGGTGTCCAGAAAAAGGTGAATTATGGAATTCAGTTAACAATTTCCCTCTTAAGTCATTTGCCACAGGTATATATACCCTGTTTTCGAACCTCAGAATTCCTTCATTATCAAAACGGAATCCCTTATACCTGACGTCCTGCGGGTCTGCAGCAAGTGCTGATTTGACTTGCTGGAAATAAGGATCTGATTCCAAGGCATCTTTCACCTCATCCTTAAACTGAGTTCTTAACGTTATAAGAGCAGAGATATGCTTCCTTCGACTCAGAGCATCTGCTACTCTATTTTCCTTGCCCTTAATGTAGCTTATATCGAAATCATACTGAGACAGAAATTCTAACCATCTTCGCTGCCTTGCATTCAGATTTGGCTGAGTAAAAATATACTTCAGCCCCAGATGGTCCGTTTTTAACTCGAAGGGCTTGCCTAAAAGGTAATGCCTCCACATTTGAAGTGCATGAACAATGGCAGCGAGCTCAAGATCGTGTGGAGCATAGTTCTGTTCATGTAACTTAAGCTTTCTGCTTTCATAAGCGATGACATGGTTATTCTGTAATAGAATACCTCCAAGGCCTTCTCCTGAGGCGTCTGTTACAACCATAAAATCTCCATTTGGATCAGGTACAGTCAAAATAGGTGCTGTAGTTAACTGTTCCTTTAACTTTTTAAAGGCAGATTCACATTTGTCTGTCTAGACAAATTTCTTTGCTTTCTTTTGCAGCGAAGTGATTGGGGCAGAAATTTTTGAAAAGTCCTTAACGAACTTTCGATAATAACCAGCCAAGCCCATGAAGCTCCTCACTTCATGCACGTTCTTAGGTGTAGGCCACTCAGTTATAGCTGTGATCTTTGAAGGGTCAACAACTATCCCATTTTTGCTTATAACGTGTCCCAAATAATGCACCTCTGCATCATAAAAGGAACATTTGGACAGTTTGCCATACAACTTCCTCTTTCTTAAGATTTCCAGCACTATCCTGAGATGTTCTTGGTGCTCTTCGACATTTTTAGAGTATATAAGAATGTCGTCTAAGAATACAAGCACAAACTTGTCTAAGTATTCTTGAAAAATATTGTTCATTAGATTCATGAAGGCGGCAGGTGCATTAGTCAGCCCAAAAGGTAACACCGTGAACTCATAATGCCCATACCTCGTTCTAAAAGTTGTTTTATGAATATCTTCTTCCTTTATTCTCAGCTGATGGTACCCTGATCGAAGATCTATTTTTGAATAAACTGATGCTCCTCGCATCTGATCAAACAGATCATCAATCCTAGGAAGTGGGTATCGATTTTTAATAGTTGCTTTGTTCAGCATTCTGTAATCAATGCACAGCCTCAAAGTGCCATCCTTTTTCTTTACAAAAATTACCGGTGCTCCCCAAGGTGAGACGCTCGGTCTTATCAGCCCCTTAGTCAGAAGTTCTTGTAACTGAGCCTTCAGCTCTACCAACTCAATGGTAGTCATTCTATAAGGTGCCTTAGATATGGGTTCCGTTCCTGGTTTGATTTCTATTGCGAAGTCAAACTCACGTTTGGGCGGAAGACCTGGCAATTCCTCCGGAAACACATCACGGAAATCCCTCAACAATGGATATCTTTCCATGAAATCATTATCTTCCTCTGCATTTTCTGTCACTTTTACTGCATACAAAGTGCAGCCTCTATTTTTAGCCCTCTTTAGTTGCATAGCCGTCAGTTTCCTAACTGCAACTTCCCGTTTTACACCTTGAATGACTGCTGCTTTCTGCAGGTCATCAAAGCAACAGAATTTGTTTTTCATAACAGTCGACTTTTGCCTTATGTTCAGCCAACCAGTTAACTCCAATAATGATATCATATGATCCTAGAGGAGTGACATACAAGTCAACTTCGGTGGAGAAACCAGGCAAATCAAGAATTGCCCCAAAAAGGCACATTTCGACTGTATGGACAACATTATTCCCATAATGCACTGTCCATGTTTTATCCATTCTTGCAGCCTTTCTTTTTAATTTCATAGCAAGTTTAGCAGAAATAAAACATTCTGTAGCTCCAGTATCAAAAAGTATAACTACAGGTGTACCGAATAACTTACCCGTAACTTCTATGGGCGTCACTTGCTTTTCAGCTTGTCTGTTGGCCATTGCAGCGTGTATCCTATGCTGCTGTCCGCGATCATCCTTCTTCAGAGGACAGTGATTCGCATAGTGGTCCTTTCCACAGTTGAAGCATCCTCCAGCTGGCCCTTTTCTAGGCTCAAATTTGTTACCAGCCTTGAAGTTATCATTCTGGCTTCCATAGGACTTCTGTCCAATGCCATTAACTTTTGTGAAGCTGTTCGCACGCTATTTACAGGTCTGTTCATCACAGGTTTCTTGTTGTTATCTACAACAATTTTGTTTTTCACACCAAACCTTTTCCAAGGTCCCCTTTTTGGTGCAAGAGACGAAGAAGGATTGGGAATCTTCTTCCTTATCTCTTCCCTGTGAGCAGATATTGCCCTCAATTTCTGTTCCTGTCTGATTGCCTTTTCGACAACTCCATCCATGGTGGTTGGGCCGTGGACATCCACTTTGCCACCAATGATGGGATTCAGTCCCATTATGAATTTCCGTATTCTGAACTTCTCGTCAGCTTGGTACTGCGGCACATACTTAAGGAGTTTAGTAAACCCTTCCCAGTATTCCATCACCGACAGCCTTCCTTGCGACCAGTTCTGAAATTCAGTCATTTTCCTATCAAAATAGAGTTGAGGCAGCCATCGTTGCCTAAAATAACCCTTAAATTGATCCCAAGTTATGTCTGATTCGACAATATTCAGCTCAACCTTACGGTTGTCCCACCATGATGATGCTTCATGAGAAAGCTGATATGCTCCCCATATCGCTTTAGTCTCTTCGGAGAAGTTTCTTATTGCAAAGTATTTCTCCATTTCACTGAGCCAGTTCTCAGCTCCGTCTCCAAGAGTTGTTCCATCAAACTTTGGAGGGCTTATTCTCTTTATATCATTTGTAAGTTCAGCTGCTAATCTTGCCCTTTTATTTTCAGGGGGATTAGGAGCATTTACATTATTATCATCAACACCCGGATTCCCTCCGTTGATGTTGTCCACAGGAGGCAGCTGATCATTTATTTCAGCTTCATTCTCCTCCTCCTCATTGCCCATTGACTGCTGTTCCAGAACAGTCAAACGATCCCTCGTATCAAGTAGGGCAGCAAGGATTTCATCCAGCTTTTGGGCAGTCGCTGCTTCTCCACCCTGTAACGGGTTATTTGCAGCATTCCCTCTTGTCCTGACCATTTTCTGTTCAATAAGAAAATGTAAACCTTATTAATATCGTGGACTCATTAGGTCCAAGAGCTGCAACCTTCAGCTCTGATACCAAGATGTAACATCCCCATTTTAAGATACCAGAACAAGGGAATTTTTTTTTTTTTTTTTTTTTGATAACGTTCTCTGTTATGAATTATAAAATTCAAACACACGTTCAAGTTTTAATAATTGTTCTCTGCCCAAACAACACAGTTTGGATCACACAATTTCCTTTTAAAACTAATGTTCCCTGTTCGCATATTTACAATATGGAACACACATTCAATGCCATTCAATCTTATAACAGATTCTATATGCTGCTGTAAATGACTCGAGGAACTGCCGATCTTCCATTTTCATGGCTCGGAGTTTCAACGATCCTTCATTTCATGACTCGGCAACAACCGATCCTTCATGTTCGTTTATGCATAGTATATTATATATACCTGTTCTCATAACCGTTTCCGGTTATCGAAGTGATCCATTTAAGAAGCCTATCTGAATATCTGTTACTGATATTCATCTGACATCCTGCATCTTAAATTAAGTGATAAGGACAACGCAACCAGCAATTGCGATACTTTGGCCAAATATTTTCACATGCTTTGCATGATCATATTCCTGGATGTGATACACATCAACGGAATACGTCCTTCACTTCACTTCACCTGTTATCTAGAATGGTCTTTCCTGGTTCCTACCAGTCCTCTTCGTTTAAGGTCAGTTTTAAACTTCCAATTTCCAACTAGTAATATGAACGAATATAGGAAGGCACTCCTGGTAACTAAAGATACGCAGACATACGGTGTCGTTTCCCCACGACTCCGTGTGTCTAGTTATCTTTAGTATTCCAGAGTCACTCCGTATACCAGATCATACTCTATCCCCTGCTAAGAGCTACACATTCAGCCTATGTATTCTTGATGTTTTAATTCGGGAGGGCATTGCAATATGTCAGCTGCAACATTGTGTCGTCATGAAGACCCCGTCTTCATGGAGACACCTTGCTGTAGCTGGCATATGCCAATGTCCTACAGAATCCTCCCATCGAGAATACACATCCTGCTCAAGTGATTTGGATACGATTTGACAATTAAGAATCAACTTTCAGCATCCATGCTGATTCCTTGATCCTCGTTTCCGTTACAGTTGTATATAGCTAAGAGGGACTAAATCCGTCCATTAGCTTGCTATGCATCTTCTCCTTCATGTCGAAGGGCTGCATTTCCCTACTTGGTTCTCTTCTTAATCATTGGATTAAGCAGTCCGTACCGACGGACGTGATAAGTTTAACCTATTAAACTTAGCCAAGATTTTCCCAACTGTAACTAAATTCAGAATTCTAACTTATTTAGACGTCATTCAAACGAGGTCTAATTCCCAAGAAATGTATTCATTTGTTCTCCTTAACGTTACATAGTTAAGGTCCATTAGTTATGGATATACTTATCCTATATCCTTTATTCTGAATTCAACATACGAGATCATTAATGGAGTTCGAAAGCGAAGTTCGATTACTCCGAAGTTAATTGATATTCCTTAGCTCCTAAGCTAATCCTGAATACCTGTCGGTTATGGAATCATATTCTTCCTAACCCTTTTTAATGTCAATTAAAAATTCATCTTTACCCAAGTATGAACTAATTGCATATTTCAACTTAAAAGTTGCATTTAGGTAAGAGTAGATATCAGTTCCCATTTAACATCCATCCAAGGACAATTAAACAAATCCAAATCAAGAAATAACGTTATATTTCCAATTTAGTCAACAATATCAAACTGATATAATTATTAAAATATCACACTTGTAATTGTATTCATCATTTCATGTCATAATCCATACCTTTGCCAATCCAACTGAATGGACAAGGTTTACATAAAACATCAATACAATTCATAGATAGAAGAATATACTTTCTTCTCTTCACAATTCCTCGAAGAGGAATAAAAGCAACAATTACAATTTATCTTCAACTAATCAAGAAGCATAAGAAAACAACCATGTCTTCATTCTAATCAAATTCCATCTGCAAAATGATTTGCATGGGTCAGTTCAATGAACTGAGCATATTAAGCACTTATCCTTAAAATGAGGTGCTTCAACTAACTGTCTCAATAAAAGAACCCTGCTTTTATGAAACGACAGTAAGACATCAATCACGAAATAGGTACAAAAGAAAGATCAGCATAACAACTGAACTATCAAAATATCATCACAATCAGCCAAAGAACTGCTGTCCCGTTTCCACATAACCATTACAAGTCTCAATTCACAATATTTGTAAAGTTAGAAATACAAATAGCTTACTGCTGATATGACATACTGTTATCCTTTCCACGCCTTTCATTAATAATAAATGCAAAGGATGAAACTAACTGAAATGTAAACCCATTACCTTCCTTTCAGTTCATGCATCATATTAGATTCCAAGCAATCAAGCACAGACAAGAAAGCGAACAACAATGCATATAGTCGCTCATATCTAAGCACTACAAGATTCGTTATCAACGAATTACAGATTTCCAACTGAATGAAAGAAGAACAGATCATTTTTCCAAGTCATTCATCCATGTCCCTATTTCTTTCCACATGGCTGTTCTAAAAATGGAATCCAAACGAGACACAATTCAAGATAACAGTTCAGAGTGAAACTTACAAAATCCATTCAGAATTCACTTTCCAGCAGCAAGAGTAATTTCATTCATAATCAGCTTTAAATGAAAACAAGGAAGAATTCATCATCCATATCCATATTTCATTTGAATCAGACTCATATGAAAATCCGAAACAGGTTAGTACAACATTATGTTCATCCTAGATCAAACAGTATAAGGATACATACCATATATTTACCGTACTTAAAGAAACCATAGTTCTTTCACTGTACGTTAAACAGATAAACAGTTATACAATCATGCAGTCAATTAATCATGTGATTCCCTAATCCTATGAACGTATCCCGTTCAAAATAACATTTTATTCATTGCTGTTACCTACAGCAAGTCCAATAATCACCTGACTACGGATTTCACCCAGTCAGAACAGCAGACAGAAGAAGAATTCCCATCCCATAAATGATTCTACCCGAATCCATTTTCAAGTTCATGATAATATGCAGAACTCCAGAATGCAAAAATCAGATGTCATTACCTTTATCAAAGTAAACCGTACAGGGTGTCAAATACATGGATCTAATACAGTCAAGACAACCCACACAGCAAGACAAAATTTCCATGCATTTATTCTTTTGTTCAGCAATCTAAGGCTAAGTTGTAATCACTAAAACAGTCCGATCTCAAAAGACCGATCAGCATCAATAAACACAACTAATCATCATACCTTCTTAGCAAGAAAACAGTATGTTTCACTATGAGTTCAGAAGGGAAAACTATTTCTTTCCCAACTTTCACGAACACTCATATAAAATTCTAATGCCCATTCCTTTAAAATACAAAATTGCCATTTCCATATAATCTCGAAACAGCAGGCAGAAGGAAGAGAAATTTTTTATTTCTTTCAGCAAGAAAAGGGAAGAAACAGCCAAAAACGTGTTATCATTTCTTTTTCCAAAGCAACTTCGTGTATTCATACAAATCCAATGCTGTATTCATCTTAATCAAACACAACAGAAGAGAAAAGATCCATTTCCTCTTGTAAAAGAAATTTCAGTATAGAAATGACTGCATGCAACTCGCACATCTTGTACAATTATATCACGAAAGACCATATAACAAAGAACATTCTCATAGCAGTGAAGACAACCCACACTAGTCTGCCAGTTCATGATATAAAACTTAAACACTGAAATACTCATTCCATTAAGTTCGAAAAGAAATGATATTTCCTTTAAATCTTGAAACAGCAGATAGTAACAAATAAAAGATCTTATTTCCCTCAATGAAAACTTCAGTATAAAAATGACATCAAGCCGTTCACACAACCAATCACCATCATTTCACAAAAGTTCATGTAACAACAAGACAATAATACCGCAATAAAATAACCCATACTGCCTGCACAGTTCCATATGATATTCTACAAGAAAAACCAGTTCGAAACTCCATCTAACGTCAACAACCAGCTCAACGTGGAGGTATTCCATTCAAAGAAGTGCAAAGACTGTTAAACACAACAACAAGGAATTATTTTCCTAACATTTCCAAAAATGACAGCAAGGGTCGACGAACCCAAATCATAGCAACACAACACGACTGTATTCAACTTCCTTTTTACATGCAAGGACAGTTCCAAACACAATAGCAAGGAAACGATTTCACAGAAAGGAGAACATCTCACAAAGCCTGTTCCTATTCATAAAACATGAACAGAGAAAGAAAATATCTATTTCAATCCACCATACTGTCAACAACCAATACAGTAATTCATGTTCCAACTCGATTCGTGCAAAGACAAATGAAAGCCTAGCAACCAGAAGCGATTCTTCTTAACATTTGCCAAAGAAAGAAAGTAAGAATCAACAAAATCCAAATCATAATCGACTCGACAACAATCACAGAATCCAAACCCAAGAGCAGGGTTGTTTTAATGAGACACTTAAACAAAGCAAGAATTTTTAAAGAGAAGGGCTTAACATGCCTGTAATCTCTTTTCCAGAACTCGAAGAAAGCTTTCGTTTGCCGCGTTATTTCCTTCCACAGCGACAGCAAAAACTTCCCAACACTCCTTTCTTCTTCAGGCTTAGCAACAGCCTCAAAATCTCCAAGAACAGTGTCAAATCCCAAGAGCTGGTTCGACTGAACCAAACCAGTAAAAAACCAAATGCAGAGCAACTTTGCAAAAGCCGAATCGACAAAATGAAAATCAAAATTCCCTCATACACTTTCCAAGGTGAACTGGTCGCGAGGACCAAGAATAATCAATGCATTAAAGGCTCTGCCTTTTCCTAACTTCCCACGCCACTGCCAACTTGAGTTGGCGAACTCAATTTTCAAATTTCCCATGCAAAACCGAATTTAGCTCTATCTCCAAATAGATACCTCCATTTCTTACCTGCCCCGCCAAAACTGGCGCTGTCCACGTATGGACTTTCCAATAAATGCTAATGAATACTCCCCTCCATCCTTATCCTTTCCCTCCAAGGGTCTGCGCGCCCCTTTAGATTAGGATTAGTTTAGGTTACATAATAGTGTTCAACCTAGGTCATAGTTTAGCCTTAGGTTATTAGGACTTAGGTTTATTTTCCCTCTTTTTTTTTTGTAATTTAAAAATCCACTTTGGGTAGTAGTTTAGGATGCATGTTAGGACTTAGATTAGCTTAGGATTTTAATTCCCACTAACCACTAACACCAAACAACCTCCATCCAGTCTTCCAACTGACATTCTCGTTAATGCCTGGGCAGGACATTCCGTCCTTTGGATCACGTGTCAAGGCCACCCGTGTCCAGGTATTTCTTGCCTCACGAGGTTTTTAATTCGACAGTACAGGGTTCAAGAATCGAACCCCTGTCGTTGGCATTTACGTGCCAGCTGCTCATACCTGCAATCAGGTGCTGCACATTCATAACAACCTCGGGTTCAGTTCCAGAGTAAATCGACACGGAAATCACCAGAAGCCCTCAGCATACTTTGGATCAATGAAATTGATTCAAGGTGTGCTGTCAATCAGCAACGAGAGTTTAGCAAGTATACGACAATTTTTCGTCACATTAGCAAACACGCAAGTACAATAACTGCTGTCCTATACAATAAATCACAGCATGCAAGAATCCAAGTTAGCAACACATTCCTTTAAGATCAGAGTTTATCTTAACATGTTTGCCTTCATTCTAGCAGTTATAACAGTATGAAAAACATTCACCAAGATAACATACAAAAATCAGAGCGTTACATTAAAAGTCCAGAATTTGTTTTCCGTTCCTCTGTCCATGTGAAAGAATTTGTAACTTGGGCGTAAAATTGGGTTTTTTCCCTTCCTTCCATTTTTCCACAGTCACGTTTTGTTTTCCCTGTCAATTTTTGTCCCAATACCTGTGGAAAATAGTCCTTTCTGATTGGATGTGGCTCAGTGGATCAAATTTGGGCCTTATATAATTTCCAAATTCTCTGTCCTTGAAGAAAGATTCATTTCCGAGTGCAAATGGTGATTTCCCTGCATTTTATGGTTTGACAGGTGTGTTTTTCCCAGTCAAATTTATATCTCAGCATCTAGTGGAAACGTGGCCCTTTCTGATTGGATGCGGGCTCGGCGGGAACTTTGAAACTCTAAGGCCTGCTTCAACTCAAATCTTGTCCACGTGGAGGGCCGACGCTCATCTAAAAATTAGCCTCTTGGTTTGACCTTTGGAGTTGCGCCAGGGAGACACGTGGAGGTTTCCGCTGCCTTGCCCAGACTTAGACATTTTTTCATGCGGCCGGTGCAGCTTTGTCAGACCATGGACATGTGGAGGGCGGATGCTCATTTGAGGATCCACCTCAGGGTCCCACCTTAGTAGTTGCACCAAGGAGACACGTGGTGAGCCCGCGCTTGTTCAGGGTCTCTGCTTTTGGGCACCATCTCAAAGTTGCGCTAGGGAGACACGTGGAGGCTTCTGTTGGCTCCTCTCTATACTTAAAATTTTCAAGCAACTTTCTAAGGCCTGGGACATGTGGAGGGACCATGCCTATTTGGGGACCTTGCCCCTAAATTTTATTTTGAAGAAGCGCCATGGAGGACACTTGGAGGCTTCCACTCACTCTTCCCTTGCTTGGACTTTTCAATGGCCAAGGAAAACTATCTCAGACCCTAGACACATGGTGCCTTTTGCTGGTCCTTAAAAATTTTCAACAACTCTGCCAGATTGAGACACGTGGTGAGCCCGTGCTTGTTTGGGGTCTCCACTTTTGGGCACCATATCAAAAGTGTGCCAATGAGAGACACGTGGAGGCTTCCGCTGGCTCCTTTTATACTGAGACTTTTCAAAGGCCAAAAGGCATGATTTTCTTGGGCCCAGGGCATGTGGAAGGCCCACGCTTGTTTGGAAACTTGCCTCTATACTTCACCTTTGTAGTTGCAGCCAAGGAAACACGTGGATGGCTCTAATCTAAAGTTGAGAAGGGGAAGAATCAATGGTTGCTGTGCATTGCATCTATTTTTCCACCATTTTTTCTCCAAGACTCCTGGAGATGTGAATACACATTGTTTTTCATCATTTTTTGATGAAATTCCTTGTCATTTTTGTCTACAAAGTGCCATTGAATGGATTTAGAACTTAATTTGTGAGTCCAAGGATTGTTAAGGTTGATATTTTGAAGTTGGAATTGCTCGGGACTTACAAAAACATGAATTACCAGAGAAGCTGGATCCAGACAGAGTTGCAGAGGAAAGAATGGGAAAAGGATGAAATGATGGAGGTTGCAAGTGCAAAGGATGAAAAAGGTGTTTCCTCAAGGGTGAAAAGGATTTCCTGTCAGATCCAACTATACAGAGCCACCAGAAAATGATTAAAATGGGGATTTCTCACATGACAAAATAAGAATGATTAGAAGGACTGTCAAAAAGTTGTGGCATGACATCCTAGTCATTAGTCGAGGGTCTGAGAAATGTGATCAGTTCATGATTTGTCCACCTGGCAGCTTTGGGTATAAATTTGTTAAACGTCACTTTCTGAGAAAATTGGTAACAAGAAAAGGTTCCTCAAATATTCTTCTTTTGGGGGGGGGAAATTTGGGATGAGTGAGCAAGTGAAATGTATAAATGCAATGAGAATACTCTTGCAAAAGGTCGGGGTTGAATTCTTAAGAGAAAATTTGAGAGAGCCCATCTTCCTGAGAGACCAATCTGAGAAACCTGTTAATTTCCTATGTTTTAGATTTCAATCACGTCAAGTTGGTTGCGAGTGTACAACCATTGACAAGCTCTGAGACTGTTCAAAGAAACTTTCCCCTGCTGATGAATCTAATCAATTTGAATTAATCTGTGTCAATCTTGGACCAATTTGTGTCTGCTTTATTTCAGAATGTCTGCAAGTAGTTTTTCTTATTCCTATTGCAATCTTGTGTTAAAGTCCCTCTGAATCACAGGATCTCATCCCTATGAAAATTTAGTGGCATTTGCAATTTCATTTCAAGAAGAGCCTTCATCCTGTAATGAGATAAACAATTTAAAATCACTTTACTGTCATTTGTTGATAAAGATTGTCTGTAAGCCTTTGAGTGTATCTTAGGCATGAGGAACCAGGGGTCTTTGATGTTTAATTGAGTCTTTAGCTTGAGCCTTCATGTTAAATTCTTGGAGATTGTGTGAAACCGTGCAAAATCTTGGGCCTCCATTGATGCACACCTTCTAGTTGAAGGAATATTTTAGCTATTCTGAAGCTTTCTGTCATTTAGTATTCCAATTGTTGTGAAGGTTCTCAAAGATCTGGCATAATCAATTTTATCCTGCTTAATCTCCCACCAAAAAATTATTCAAAACAATGAATCCTACCTGAACTACCCCTATTTTCCCTATATGTCCACAAATGTATAAATTCTACTGCCAAAATATGTAGAAGCAATCAGGATTCCATAATGTCTCTAGTAACCTTAGCCCTGTTTAGGAAATATCACCATTCTTTAGAAGTGACAACTCGTGAGAGTTAAATTGTGGTGCATTGATCATATTTTCTCAGGGTCCCCTTTCAAATTTGTGCAAAGAAGGATATCTTCATTCTCCTTCACCGAAAGAGGTTACAAAATGGGTCCTCTCACCCTGGTCAAAAGGCACGGCCTAAAGCAGTGAGGATAGATCAAATCCTTAATGAAGGTGCTATCCATTTCTCGATGCCTGAGTGACAAAGAGTCAGAAAATCCCCTCCCAGCTACAAAATGACTCATAATAAGATATGTCTGTCTCTCAGTGTCTTGCTAAATCTTTGATGCTGCTTAGTTTCTAAGGGAGAATCAATTTGGATACCAACACCAGAAACACCAAGGAACTTATTTGTGTTGCAGGGATTATTTGAGCTCTAAGATTTATTTGTGTGGAAACAACACCAGAATGGCCAGGGACATGAAGTTGTGTGCAAAGTTTGAACACCATCAACAATGCATATAGACCCTGGTAAATGCTTCTTACAAATTTTAAAGTGCAAATACGTTGTTGAAATGTCATCCTGTGTCTAGATTTGTAAGAATCAAGAAAAGTTACAAGTTCTACGTGTAATATTTCTAGTTCTATGTGGTTTTTTGCACTAATTTTACATCATCAATGTTAAATATGGGTAAAGGAAGGTCAGATCTATGAAGCTTTGCATGAATTTAGTGTTGACAGACATTTGACAAACCAATTTTAGTGCATTTGCACAACTAAGGTGAAAATCCTTAGTGGCGACTCTGTATTGAATGAATTTTTGATAAATGCCAGTGTCTTAACCTCTGTCAATTGCAATTTATCACTAATATTTGCAAAGCTGGAAGGAAGAAGATATTTCTTCACTAGAGACCCTACTAGAAAGTTGTTTCTAGAGCTGGGAAAGATGAATTCAGAAGGAAGAAGAATCTGGAAAGTTGTTGGAGATCAGAAATCAAGAAAAGAGTTATCAATTGTGGAAACTGATCAGCCTGTCATTGAAGATTTCCATACTTCCTCAAGTGCTTCTAAATCAGGTAGTCTCTTTGTAAATCTGAATTCTCCAACTGGAGAGGGTCCTTCTTTTGTATTTGAAAAATTTTCATCTCATTTTGTCCCTGTGTTCTCCAAAGCTGATAGGATCTTCCAAGAAACAGAGTTTTTAGAGAACATTCATTCTGAGAATTGCATTCCTGTGCCCCACAGACCCCTCACTCCTCATCATTTTGTTTCTCCTGTAAGATCACCTCCCCAAAACAATATGGCCCAAGCCCCCACCCAGACCTCCATTTGTTGTGAACACTTTTGGTCCTATAGATTTCAGAGGTATGGCTGGATATCCAAATGTTGTGCCCCAAGATGTTAGAAATAGACTGCCTAAATTTCAAGGAAATAATGCCATTACTGGGGATCAACACTTAAAGCTTTTTTTCAATATGATGGAAGAATTTGAGATTGAATTTGAGGATGTGTACATAAAATTGTTTATTCATACTCTAGAGGAGGATGCATGGGACTGGTATAAATCTTTTCCAGACAACTCCATTGATTCATGGATAGAAATGAAGAATGCTTTTAGATTGCAGTATGGAGATAAAACAGACCCTAGGTTTCTTTTATCAGAATTTGAAAATATAAAAAAGAATCCTAATGAGTCTGTTCATGACTTCAATACAAGGTTCAATAAGACCCTGAATAGGCTACCTGTGATCCTGAGGCCAAGTGATGTTTCTTGTTTGATAAAATACTCTGATGCTTTTGATAAGAAGGTTACCTATTATTTGAGGGATAAGAACCCAACAACATTGAGGCAGGCCTTCACCATGGCTTTGTAGATTGAAAATAACATCAAAGTAGTTGGTAAGCCTCCTAAGAGGGAAGGTATCAAGCTGATCAATCCAGAGAAGCCTCAGTCAAGTAAGTCTGTGGATCTAGAGGAGGTTGTGAAAAATTTGGCTGGAGCTGTTAAGGAAATATCCTATAAACTGGCCAGAGTAGAGAAGGGGATTGGACAAGGTTCCCAAGGTCATCATAAAGCACAAGGTCAAGAAATATTTTCAAATCATCCTAGGGGTGATCAGAGATCTGATGATAGAGGCAAAGGACTCATGGGATCAGGAAATAGACAACCCCAAGCCCATGAGAATAGAATTGTGCCTGATCCTTTGACTACCAGAGTTGCTGCTGTGGAAGAAGCCAATGAAATTGAGTGGTGTGATAGATGTTTCTTGCCACATGCCCCATGTGATGAAGAAAAAGAAGTTGAGGAAGTTGATGATGACACTGATGATGATGTGTGCATGGTGGGGTGCTCTACAAGCTCACAACAAGGAGCAACTTGACTGAATTAATCAGTGCCAGAACTACTACAGATTTCTGGGATTGCATCCATTCGGGTATTACCCCTTCCTCCCTCTCATACTTTTGAAATAGATATGGTACAAGCTTTTGAATTGCCTAGTAATGATTTTGAATACTTAAGGGCATTAATGATTAAAAATTATGATGGAGGAATCCCTTCTGAGGAGGATAGGAAGTTGTTAATGAATGTTGTAGTTGGCCATGAAAAGGAATATAACACTAGGAGTAAAGTTGTCAAAGGGGCAGGGCCTCAAGCCAAACCAAAAACTCCAGTTCTCACCAATATCTCAAAAGAAACTCCTAAGAAAGATACATCTGGAAAAAGCCTTGTGTCCCCAAACAGAACTGGTATCCCTGCCCATGCTCAGACCATGAAAAATCCTTTGTTGTCAGATGAGTTTGTCAGTCTTCCTCCAAATGTTGCCTTGCCCAAATATGTTCCTTATGACATTTCCCAAGTCTTGAGTCAGATCAAGATTTTTGTTCCAATTGTTGAGCTGCTTAGGATTCCTGAGCACAAGAAAAGGGCCTTTGAGTATTTGGGATTGAAAGAAGAAAATATTACCCAAGGCAGAAATGTAAACAATGTTGAGACTCCTCCTACCATTGCAGAGTTGAAAAACCCCAAGTGCTGGAAGAACTAGGTGAGCCACCTGAAGTATATTTGGGAACATCCTTGGTTGAGTCCCAACTGAATGTAGATCCATTTTTCACTACTCTGATTATTAGGGACAGGTTGTTACACAACTGTATGTTTGATTCTGGAGCATCATGCAATGTTATGCCTCTTGAGGTCATGAATGAATTAGATATCAAAGTGACAACATCTTATGGGAAGTGCACTGCCATGGATTCTAGAGAGGTGCCAGTGGTTGGATGTGTCAAGGGTCTGATAGTGCAACTTGTAGCTTACCCAGGAAAGAACTTAAAACTAGATGTTGTTATTGTTGATTTCCCTGCCAAATGGGGAATGTTGTTATCAAGAAAATGGGCTGCTAGTGTGGGTGGTAGTGTGCAAATGGATATGTCTTTTTCCACTATACCTATTGAGGGCAGCCTTGTAAAGTTGTATGGTGAAAAGAAGATGCTACATCTCATTGAGGATCCCAATAATGCTTCCTATGAAGTGTTATACACTGACACTGATGCAGATAACTTTGTTGGATTTGTTGATGGTAAAGAGCACAAAATTGATCAATGCAAGTCTCTTAATCAAGTAGGTTCTCCTTGGACTTTGTTGTTTGATGGGGCTTGCTCTAAATTTGGAAATGGTGTTGGTATTGTTCTGATATCTCCAGGCTAGGAAGAGTTTGTTTTCTCTTTTAAACTCAACTTTGAGTGCACTAACAATATTGCTGAATATGAAGCACTGTTATTGGGTTTAAGAATTGCATGGAAATATGGTATTAGAGACATCATTGTTAAAGGAGATTCAGAGCTA
Source organism: Taxus chinensis (assembly GCA_019776745.2). NCBI lineage: Eukaryota > Viridiplantae > Streptophyta > Pinopsida > Cupressales > Taxaceae > Taxus > Taxus chinensis. The sequence continues at coordinate 746,304,691 of CM034149.1, forward strand.
ATTGTCAAGCAGGTTAGAAAACTGTATGCAACAAAAAATCAGAGAATGAAGTAGTATAAGCATGCAGTCTGGGATTTCATTGAGATGTTTGACTCCTTCAACATAATACATCATGATAGGAAGTACAATACTCTAGTAGACAAATTGGCCGTATTGGGGTCCAGATTTGAAAATTATACTATATCCCCCTATTGTGAGTATAATATTGAGGTATTGACTAGGCCATATGTTCCTGACAATGTTAAACACTGGAAAGTGTTCGAAGATGATGCCCAGGTGCAAAGGTTTTTACAGAACCAAGGAGAATTTGTTGATCAACGTATAGATTGGGAGCCAATGGTTTGTGTGGCTGATGGAAAGGAGACTTTATTTGGAAAAGACATCATTTAGTTGAAGACTAATACTATTCCTAGAGGTTTGGTAGCACTTGAATCAAAATTTGATAATGTTGATTGCATTGTCAACAGACACATGTCAGCCTCAAGGGATGTTGAAGAGCACGACCTGGGAATGAAGGATAAACCACATAAGATCTAGCTAGGTAGCAATCTGAGCAAGGAAGAAAAGTAGTCATATGTCCAATTGTTGAAGAAATACCAGGACTGCTTAGCATGGTCTTATTCTGAACTGAAAGCATACAGAGAAGATCTTTTCCAGCATGAAATTCCCTTAGAAGCTTCTGCCAAGCTGTTTAGGTAGAAACAGAGGCCAATCAATCCACTCCTTTCCCTGAAGATGCAAGAAGAATTGAAAAAATTGAGGGATGGAGGAATCATACAGCCCACAAGGTACTCATCATGGGTTGCAAACTTGGTACCTGTCAGAAAGAAGAACAGAGATATAAGGTTGTGTGTGGACTTTAGAAACTTGAATAGAGCATCAATGAAGGATAACTACCCTCTGCCAAATATGGACAATATGTTACAATTGGTTACTGGTTCGGAATTTTTATCCACCTTGGATGGTTTTTCTGGATATAACCAGGTAGTTGTGAAGGAATCAGAGTGAATCAAGACTTCCTTTACCACTCCTTGGGGAACATATGTATATGTCAGAATGCCTTTTGGTCTAATGAATGTTGGAGCCACTTTCCAAAGAGAAATGGATGTAGCTTTCTCTGGCTATATTAATGATTTCATTGTTGTATATCAAGATGATGTGACTGTTTTCTCCAGAAAAAGGAGTGACCACCTGCAACACTTAGAAAAAATGTTGTTAAGATGCAGGGAGTATGGTATTTCACTAAATCCCAAGAAGTGCCATTTTGGAGTTCAGAAAGCAAAGTTTCTTGGACACATTGTGTCAAAGGAAGGGGTCATGATTGATCCTGAAAGGGTAGAAGCCATCAGCAAAGTCCCTATTCCAAGAACCAAGAAGGGAATTCAATCCTTTTTTGGGTAGATTAATTTTATTAGGAGATTTATCTCCAACTTTGCTAAACTAACTATCCCAATCACTAGCATGCTGAAGAAAGACCAAAGTATCAAATGGGAAGAAGCAGTTATTCAAGATTTTGCTGGGATCAAAGAAGCATTAAAGAATGCCCCTATTTTAGCAGCTCCAGATTATAAGAAGGCTTTCCAAATGTTTTCTTTTTCTTCAGAAAGTACTATTGCATCTGTGTTGTTGCAGAAGGATGATGAGGGAGCTGAAAGACCAATTGCCTTTTTCAGTAAGGCATTACAAGGAGCTGAGCTAAAGTATACTATCATGGAGAAGTAGGAATTTTCTTTGGTAAAAGAAACAAAGGTCTTCAGGCCATATATTCTGAGTTCCAAAAGTCATTCTTATGTTCCCCACACCATGGTGAAAGATATCCTATCAGAAATGGAGGTTTCAAGAAAAATATGCCGATGGGTAAACAAATTGCAAGAGTATGATATGGATATCCAAACAAAAAAATTGGTCAAAGGTTTGGGCCTGAAAAACTTATGGCAGAGAGAAATCTGTAGACAATTGAGGTAAATGAAGTTGAAGAAGAAAGGTTGAATGTCCTTGAAAAACTGATAAATTCTGAATGGTACAAGGACATCATTTTTTATCTCAAACATCTACAATGCCCTGAACATTTGAGAAAGAATAAGAAAAGAGCACTTAAGTTAGCTTCCCAAAAATATGTCATTACTGATTTTGGGTTAGCTTGGAAGAACCCTGAGGGAGTTCTCTTAAGATGCATTACTGAAGATGAAGCCCCTAAGATAATTGTTGATCTCCATGGAGGAGTTTGTGGGGGAAATTTTTCTGGAAGAGTCACAACTCATAAAATCTTAAGGGCTGGTTATTGGTGGCCAACTCTTTTCAAGGATACAACTCTGTTGGTAAGAAAATGTGAAAGTTGCCAATGCTTTTCTGGAAGACTGAAAGCTTCAGGCTCCCTTCCTTTGCAGCCTGTATCAGTTGAAGCCCCATTTAGGAAATGGGGAATGGATTTCATTGGGGAAATTTATGATCCTTCAAGTGCAGGCCATAAGTGGATACTAGTGGCCACAGATTACTTCACCAAGTGGGTGGAGGCAATCCCCACCAAGAAGGAAACTCACCAAATTGTCATGGATTTTGTCCTGAATTATATCATTTGTAGATTTGGGGTACCTGCCAAAATAGTTGTTGATAATGCCATGAGCTTTTCAAGCTAAACCTTTGGTGGCCATGTGCCATGAATATGGGATCAATTTGACATATGCTTCTAATTATAATCCCCAAGGAAATGGACAAGTAGAGTCCATCAATAAAAATATGTTGAAGATAATTAGAAGAACTTTGGAGTTGAACAAAAGGAAGTGGGGTGAGCAGTTGAAATTTGTTGTTTGGGCTGATCGAATCACTGTTAAATGAGCTACTGGAAAAATCCCATTTGAGTTGGTGTATGGAACTCAAGCTCTGCTGCCCCTGCATATGCAATTATCTTCTTTTCAATTTCTTCAACAACTAGAAGATCAAGAGGTTAGTCCCTATGATGCTCACATAAATCAGATTGTTGAGTTAGATGAAGAAAGAAGGGCATCCCATCAGAGGCATGTAAAATTCAGAGAGAAATTGAAGAAGTTGTTTGATAAGAAAGTGACTCCAAGAGCTTTCAGTGTGGGAGATCTTGTGCTATTGTGGGATAATAGGCATGAGGATAAGGGAAAACATGGAAAGTTTGATGCATTGTGGATGGGCCCTTATTCAATTGACATTTGAATTGGTGAACATACCTTCTTCTTAAAAGACTTAGATGGGGAATTACTTGAGTTTCCTATTAATGGAAGGCATTTGAAACATTTCCTTGATTGATTTCTCAGAATCAAGGTATACACCATTGTACAGTGTATAGTCTTTTGGTTTCTTTCTACTTTCATGTTTTTCTATTTTGTTTCATCCTGGTCCTTGGTGGCCATTTTTTGGTTTCTCAGTTCATCCTTGGGGGAGTTGGTTATTATTGTTCTGCTCTGCAAGCTTGTTCTTTGACTCCATTGCCCAATGGTTTATTTTTGGCACTTGGTCTGCTATTTGTTCTTGTGGCACTCACAGGGAGTGCCCATCCCCGAGTCGGAGCTGATGTTGGTGCTCAATTTGATCTTGCCCCATTTGTCCTTGAAATTCTTTAGTTTTTGGGCTCTGTCATATTTTCTATCTCCCCGTGTTGATGCATGAAAGCTCTGTCCTTCATTTGGTTGCCATGATCAGTCCTTTCCTTTGGTCGAGGATCACTTTAAGTATAGAATTTTTTTTCCGTTCCTCTATCCATGTGAAAGAATTTGTAACTTGGGCGTAAAATCAGGTTTTTTTCCCTTCCTTCCATTTTTCCACAGTCACATTTTGTTTTCCCTATCAATTTTTGTCCCAATATCTATGGAAAAGTGGTCCTTTCTGATTAGATGTGGCTCTTGGTGGATCACATTTGGGCCTTATATCATTTCCAAATTCTTTTTCCTTAAAGAAAGATTCATTTCCAGGCACAAATGGTGATTTCCCTGCATTTTATGGTTTGACGGGTGTGTTTTCCCCGTCAAATTTATATCTCAGCATCTATGGAAATGTGGCCCTTTCTGATTGGATGCGGCTTGGGGGCACTTTGAAACTCTAAGGCCCGCTTCAACTCAAGTCTTTGTCCATGTGGAGGGCCGACGCTCATCTGAAAATTCACCTCTTGGTTTGACCTTTGGAGTTGCGCCAGGGAGACACGTGGAGGTTTCCACTGGCCTTGCCCAGACTTAGACATTTTTTCATGTGGCTGGTGTAGCTTTGTCAGACCATGGACACATGGAGGGCTGACACTCATTTGAGGATCCACCTCTAGGGTCCTACCTTAGCAGTTGTGCCAAGGAGACACGTGGTGAGCCCGTGCTTGTTTAGGGTCTCCACTTTTGGGCACCATCTCAAAGTTGTGCCAGGGAGACATGTGGAGGCTTCCACTGGCTCCTCTCTATACTTAAACTTTTCAAGAAACTTTCTAAGGCCTAGGACACGTGGAGGGACCATGCCTATTTGGGGACCACCCCTAAATTTTATTTTGAAGAAGCGCCATGGGGACACTTGGAAGTTTCACTCACTCTACCCTTGCTTGGACTTTTCAATGGCCAAGGAAAACTTGTCTCAGACCCTAGACACATGGCGCCTTCCACTGGTCCTTAAAATTTTTCAACAACTCTGTCGGACTGAGACACGTGGTGAGCCTGTGCTTGTTTGGGGTCTCCACTTTTGGGCACCATATCAAAAGTGTGCCATTGAGACACGTGGAGGCTTCCACTGGCTCCTTTTATACTGAGACTTTTCAAAGGCCAAAAGCCAATTTTCTTGGGCCCAGGGCACGTGGAAGGCCGCACTTGTTTGGAAACTTGCCTCTATACTTCACCTTTGCAGTTTGCACCAAGGAAAACATGTGGATGGCTCTAATCTAAAGTTGAGAAGGGGAAGAATCAATGGTTGTTGTGCATTGCATCTATTTTTCTACCATTTTTTCTCCAAGACTCCTAGAGATGTGAATACGCATTGTTTTTCATCATTTTTTGATGAAATTCCTTGTCACTCACAAAGTGCCATTAAATGGATTTAGAACTTAATTTGTGAGTGCAAGGATTGTTAAGGTTGATATTTTGAAGTTGGAATTGCTTGGGCACAAAAATGTGAATTACTAGAGAAGCTAGATGCCAGAGCAGAGGAAAGAGAGGGGAAAAGGATGAAATCATGGAGGTTAGAGGTGCAAAGGATGAAAAAGGTGTTGCCTCGAGGGTGAAAAGGATTTCCTGTCAGATCCAGCCTATACAGAGAGCCACCAGAAAATGATTAAAATGGGGATTTCTCACATGACAGAATAAGAATGATTAAAAGGACTGTCAAAAAGTTGTGGCATGGCATCCTAGTCATTAGTCGAGGGTCTGAGAAACGTGATCAGTTCATGATTTGTCCACCTGGAAGCTTTCGGGTGTAAATTTGTTAAACGTCACTTTCTGAGACAAATTGGTAACAAGAAAAGGTTCCTCGAATATTCTTCTTTTTGGGGGGAAATTTTGGGATGAGTGAGTGAGTGAAATGTATAAATGCAATGAGAATACTCTTGCAAAATGGTTGGGGGTTGAATTCTTAAGAGAAAATTTGAGAGAGCCCATCTTCCTGAGAGACCAATCTGAGAAACCTATTAATTTCTTGTGTTTTAGATTTCAATCACATCAAGTTGGTTGCATGAGTGTACAACCATTGACAAGCTCTGAGACTATTCAAAGAAACTTTCCCCTGCTAATGAATCTAATCAATTTTGAATTAATCTGTGTCAATCTTGGACCAATTTGTGTCTGCTTTATTTCAAAATGTCTGCAAGTAGTTTTTCTTATTCCTATTGCAATCTTGTGTTAAAGTCCCTCTGAATCACACAGGATCTCATCCCTATGACAGTTTAGTGGCATTTGCAATTTCATTTCAAGAAGAGCCTTCATCCTGTAATGAGATAAACAATTTAAAATCACTTTACTATCATTTGTTGATAAAGATTGTCTGTAAGCCTTTGAGTGTATCTTAGGTGTGAGGAACCAGGGGTCTTTAATGTTTAATTGAGTCTTTAGCTTGAGCCTTCATGTTAAATTCTTGGAGATTGTGTGAAACCATGCAAATCTGGGCCTCCATTGATGCACACCTTCTGGTTGAAGGAATATTTTAGCTATTCTGAAGCTTTCTGTCATTTAGTATTCCAATTGTTGTGAAGGTTCTCAAAGATCTTGGCATAATCAATTTTATCCTGCTTAATCTCCCACAAAAAATTATTCAAAAACAATGAATCCTACCTGAACTACCCCTGTTTTCCCTGTATGTCCACAAATGTATAAATTCTACTGCCAAAATATGTAGAAGCAATCAGGATTCCATAATGTCTCTAGTAACCTTAGCCCTGTTTAGGAAATATCACCATTCTTTAGAAGTGACAACTCATGAGAGTTAAATTGTGGTGCATTGATCATATTTTCTCAGGGTCTCCTTTCAAATTTGTGCAAAGAAGGATATCTTCATTCTCCTTCACCGACAGAGGTTACAAAATGGGTCCTCTCACCCTGGTCGAAAGGCACGGCCTAAAGTAGTGAGGATAGATCAAATCCTTAATGAAGGTGTTATCCATTTCTCTGATGCCCAAGTGATAAAGAGTCAGAAAAATCCCCTCCTTCGTCTACAAAATGACTCATAATATGATTTGTCTGTCTCTCAGTGTCTTGCTAAATCTTTGATGTTGCTCGGTTTCCAAGGGAGAATCACTCTACCTACTTCCAAAGCTAGAAAAATAATCTTGACATTTCATGCTTCTCTCCTCATGGGGACTGCCTCACATTCATTGTTTTATCTCCATGTTCTTCTCAACAATATTAATACCAACATATTTCTTACTTTTAATTATATAAATCCTCTTCGATTTGTAACCAACATTGATACAATATGATCCATTCAAGGTATCTAGTTTTCAATTAAGGATTGGCTTGTCCTTATAACTAGAATGAATATCTCACACAACAAAATATTCAGAGGACCATGAAGACTATAACCAAACAAAATAACATATCCACCATTGTTAACAATGATTTTATAAATACTCAAATTTGGTAATTTGAACTTTTGATACTCTTGATTTCACTATGCATTCTTATTATGATAAGTAAACCTATCCATTCCCACTTAACACTTTTCGAGGTCCATTTCTTAGCTTGTTTATCCTTACACAATGACATGTCAACACATTCTGAGAATACAATGCAGAAAATCAATAGAAAAACATTTGTTTATAATATCCAAACTTCATTTGGCATATTTCCTTCTCCCAATCAGGGTCATAAAATTTGGTCAGGAATTTATATCTAGTCTCAACCAGTCTGTATGGTCTTGGACCTACATGTCTTCAAACTGCACTTTCAAATTAATATCTTTCGTTGGGTCTTATACTTCATTTGGATCGATATTTCTTAGGCAAATAATCTACTGAACCCTATATGAGAAAGTAAACACTACCTCATTTGCTAATATAGAACTCCCAAGGCAATGCACCAGAGAACTCATTTCATACACTTGCAAAAGGCATCAAAAGCTCCCTGAATCTCACACTGTCATATCTAAATTCATTTGGACAACACCCCCATCAGGTTTGAAGCTAAAAAATAGGTCATGAAAACCATTTCTCTGTTCCATAAGCACTCAAATATTATCTCTCTAAGTATTTTAGCAAGAGTAAATTCAAAGAAAGAATGATCAAAGAAAATTCCAAATTTGATATATCTATCTATATATCAGATGCTAGGTGGAGAAAAACATGCAGTTTGAGGCCTCTTCAGAGTAGTGCCAATGTCTGCAGTGCATGGAGGTTCCCAAAACCATTTTAATGTTTGTTTAACATAATGATTCATCCATGGTTAGGGTTTGAGATGATAATCAATCCATTTAGAGAGCCTCACAACATTGACAATGAAAAATAAATTTAGGAAGGTAAACACTACATAAAACTACATAACCTGAATCAGAGTAGGTCCAAGACAATATAGTTAGATCAGGACCATATGGTACCGTCATGGTAGCTTGGTAGGACCCTACCCTAGGTGGATATCCAATTAGTTTCTATTGTCATTCAGGCTCATATCACCCATTTCCAATAGTATACATTCCTATATCTCTCTAAAAGTCATCTATAATCAATTTTGTGCCTCTATAAATCTATTTTGAACTTTCAATTGCATGTTTTTTTATATTTAAGGTGGGTTGAAGGGACCTGTTCCCTATTTACAGAAGGAGGCATAGCCTCAAATAAGTCCATACAGTAACCATAAAAAACCCAGGTGGCATACTAGCAAAAAACCACATTTTATTCTATACCTATACATAGTCCCAAATTATGCTTACGGGCTTATAAGATAGATAGATTAATACTCGAGTCGGGCACATCCACTTCTAGCTCGGGCGTGTTGACAGAACCTTCTTCAACCAAGCAAGATTTGATCCAGTCGCGTCAGAGGTATCTAAAGGCACCACTTGCCGAGGAATATGACTCATCCCACCAAGACGAAACAGGAACCAACGGAGCCTCTAGAGCTTTGATATTAGGTAGTTGTATATGAATACAACCTAATTTTTTTTCCTTGGCATAAGAAGAGAGGGACTCAAAAAGTTCCATCAGCACATTGAAACAACGCTTGAGATCTAGGAAGGTCGGGGCAGTACCAGATGATGAACCCAGGGAGACATCCTGAGCATACCATGAAACCATGTTTAAATTAGCCACCTCCGAAGCAAGGTTTCCACAGAAGGTTGGGCATAACCAATGGGCCACGAAATTAACCACATCCACCTTTGAGGGATGCGTAGCCAATATGTTTTCCGCAAATAGGGAGGTAATGCCACTGTTTACCCTTGGCCATCCCTCAAAATTTATAAAATCCTGCTCCAAGACCAATTTAATCCCCCCCAGGTCCTGTGCGCACGAGATGAGGAAAATATTCCTCAGCCTGCCATTAGTAACCTTGCTTTTAAAATTCATTTCCCTCACATCACAAGAAAGAACCAACACAGGAGCCCGAGTGGATACCATCTCGCATAGCAAAAAAGAAGGGGGATGTGTAAAACTGCCACCCATACAATCTTAAATAATATCCTTACGCTTCACATGTGGGGGAGATGTCTTTGAAATCATGCTGGGTAGAGTCCCTCATGGCAATCAAATGAAATCCCTCCCATGCTGAGAAATTATTTTCCACCCTTTCCTCACATGCCTGATCGATCCCTTTATTTGCTAACTAGTCGGACACCTGATTACCTTCTCGGTAGATGTACTTAATACTCCAATTTTTGAATTTTGACAACAACCATAGAATCTTCTGAACATCAATATCCAACTTCCATGACAAAGATTTTTTTTAATGATGACATTAATAATTATCAAGGAGTTCCCTGTACGCCAGAAAAGTGACAAGCGAGCATGGGGATCTACATGTAACTCTTCCGCGTACCCGACCTCTCGAGGTCGTGCCGAGACAGCCGGTGGGGATGGAATATTCGTGGGGTGCAGACAAATTAGTTAGGCAATCTAATGTTTTCAATACACACTAGTGGAATTTGCGAATCTAAGGCAAAGAAGGCCCTTCTAACCTGAACTGGTGTGATAGATCAATCGGCAAGTATGACTGCTCGAAGGCTCCAATCAATATCGAGCTCTGGCGTGATTTGGTCTATGGGTTGTGGAATATGTAGAAAATGACCTGGGATAGTTTCGTGTATGTCTCCAGATAAGGTCATATGGGTGGGGTAATGAAATACAATCGACTCTATGGACGATTCTCTGGCCTAGTCCATAATTCTCTCAGCTTTGTTAGCCGCTATATCTAGTAAGGATAAACTGTTCGATGATGGGTGGGTGGAAGTGGGGTAGATCTGAATACTAATATACGTAGGCCAGTGTCTATGTTCTGATTGACTTATGGATTTCGTTAGGTTGCGGGATTTGTGGATCACAACCGTAGACTCTTGGTTCGTTGCGGTCCTGCTATGGTCATGTACAAAATCAAGTCCCTAATCCCTAGTATCCAATAATCATATTGCTTTCTCAGCTTCTATATTTAGGATCAATAACTGCGCGATCTTCTCAGAATACCCTCACAGGTGTTCTTGCAACCTGGATTCGTAGGCTGGTATCTATATCGAGAAGAGTGTCTCCTACATCTGGCTATGGGACCAAAGGATCACAACCAAAGGTTTGTTTCTCTTTTGAACCCTTCTACAGTCATGTGTCTATTTGCCTAGGGTAATCTGTAGTTCGGTTGATTTTGACCAAAACGTGTGTGCTTGGTCGTCTTCTATATTTAATCCCCTCAACTGAGAGCTGATCTGGTCGTAAATCTGTTGTTGTTTGGAAGATTTGTATTCTAAGGTTCTGGTCTATGTCAACTATTTCCGTGACAAGATTGGGGTTGAGGCACAATTGGCTCAAATACGTATTCCCTGGGCTCCCTGGGTCCCATGATTGTCATATAAAACAATAATGTAAATCTAACTGCAACAAAGTGAATTTTAACTACGTGGAATAAATCTAGAACATATATATAATTTCTATTTTTGTATTTTCTGAGAAACCTTAAGAATTTAAGAAAGCAGCTATTTAAATGTATCTAGAATTTGACAACTAAGATAAAACTTAAAACAAACAAAAATAACTGAGTGTAGTTATCTATCTGTGTAATTTGTAGATCTATTCTAAATAATGAAAATAACTTGCTTAATCTATTTGCCAGGACTCTCGATCCTACCCTCAGAAGTGAGGAATGAATCATAGTTTCTCAGAAACTATCAATCCCCACACCTTCCCTGGCAATATTGAAAGTAAACTTAACTGAAAAGAAGTGATTATCTACTCTATTTGATATATTTCTAACTTTAGAACTTTGAAAGCTAAAACCTGGATTCTGCAGAACAGTGACGAATCCAATGGTGTGTGTGATCTTGTCCCCCTCAATGTGATCTCCTCGTTCCTTTGTGTTCACGTGAATCCAAAAAAGCATGTAATGCTAGCATCAACAGAAGTAGATATTGGGACAAAGGCAGCTCAGAATGCAGACTGAATATAATGCGAGTGGGAGAGGGATAGCGCAAGAGTACATAGCTTGGCTTATGTAATTCCTAGTGGGATTTATTGCGAGTCATGTAACACAAAGCGTCCAGAACCTGAAACTATCATGTTTTGAGGAGCAAAAACTTGTAACTTTAATGGCTTCCTAAGCTATTCTACTCCAATGGATTGGGTGAAATAACAACACTGCCTGCACAAGATGGATATATGGCTTACCAACAGCTGAACAATGTTTACTAAACATGCAAAGAATTGAAACTATGGCTTCTAAGCAAAATAATAAACTGAACTATTGAAAATGAGAGCATGAAAAGTGAATGAGGGGTAGACCAAAAGTGAATGAGCACAAGCCATTTATTTATAGCTTTACATTCACCCAAAGATCAAAACCAAACTGAACTCTAAAACTATAAACAATGGCCAAACACTATTCCAGGGGACCAAAAACATAAATGCAAGCCCAAGTCCGCAAAAAAAAAGCTGGTGAATCGTTGATTTTTACGTGAGTCACGTTAAAAACACTTTCTGGAAAACGCGTAAAGGACCGCCGCTCTGAGCAGGGCGGCAGTTACAGGATTGCCGCCCTGATCAGGGCGGCGGTCACGAGACCGCCGCCCATTGCAGCAGGGCAGCGGTTTCATCACTGAAGAACAAAAGGCCAAGAAAAGAGGGGAAAAGAGATAAAAACAAAGGACGCAGGGGCTAAGCGGGGCATGCGGGATGTTAATGCACACTTGGAGATATTTTTCCGGATTCCGAACACCTTGCGAGGAGACCTGTATCATCATTGGGGCACTTGTCACGTTGTTCCGCGCAGTACAGTACCTTACAATTTTGGGGTATGTACATATTGCCCCCTTCGGAGAAGCGTTTTAGCCATAGAGAGGCGTAAAATGGTGGGTCCGAGTATGGCAGTCCTGAAATGGGAAGTTTAGAAGTTATACCTGACACGTCCGTGTGTTGAAATGACGCCATCCAAAATTCCCGCTACCTGCAAAACGAAAAGAGAACTCAAGTGCAGATAGATGCAATAGTTTGAAAAATAAATGCTAAGATAACAGGGAATGAGAACATACCATTTGTGCGAGGATAGGAACTTACCTCCATCAGCGCTCCAAACCTGTGAAAAAGAGTCATTTTTAAAATGAAACAGAGTGCTATATATATGAAAGTGGGCCCATTTTCCTATTCATTTGCGCGAGTTGATTTGATTGATTTTGAGGTCTGGGACCCACGGTGACGGTTTCTTGCGTGAGTAGAGTCAAAACATCCGCGACGAGATAGCGATCATGCCTCCACATGCGGAACATCGACTCGCGAGATCACAGGTTAGTTTTCTTTAGTTTTTCCTTTTTCCCCCCTTAATTTTGAAATGTTAAAATCTTTGTCATGGGGGGATCATTTTTGAAAATGCTAGTGTCAAAAGGTCCACCTAGGGGGGGCACCTACTGGGTAGGCTTCTTATTTAGGAAAAAGGGTCATTTTTTGCATTTTTAGGCTTGTTTATCATTTAAAACCCGCATGGGTTTTCAGACCACGACCGCCGCCCTTAAGGCGGCGGTTACAAAACTACCCCTCTGCTTAGGGTAGCGGTTTTGCACAAAATGCAAAAGAATCCTTTTTTTGAAAATGTTTTTGCTTTTCTAGCATTTCTATGTGCTTACATGGTTTTTCTAGTATTACTCGGATGACAACTTGCTCTGTTTTGTGTGTTTTTGGGTGTATGCAGGTGAGAGAGGAGTACATCCAATGGAGTAGAGAGAGGGAGTGTGATTGGCTCCCAGGGGTATTAGATCCCCTCTCATAGGATGAGGAGGACACACTTCAGAGGGCTGGCATATTGCACATATCGCGCATGCCCCATGTTACACCATCCAGTCACATTCTTTGTGACCTATTCTCATACTGGGATGCAGATCGGAAAACCTTCCGATTGCCAGGGGTACGTGGTGAGTGGACCATTACGTTGGAGGATGTCTATCGTATTCTGGGGGTCCCGATCATCGGGAGATGACTTACCCTAGAGACAGCAGGCTCACGGGCACAAATTGTACAGTGGGCCACATATATGGGAGATGTAGTCATCTCCACGGGGTCGAAGAAGGGGGTGAGAGTTCAATCTATTCCTTCCTTGCCCATCCCCTTGCTTCGCCAGGACATCATGGGGATCCTTGCCTCAAGATTGATCGGGGACAAGGGAGGGGACACATTATTATACTGCTGGGCCCCCATTATTGCACAGATAGAGGGGCATGGTCGAAAATATGCTTGGGGGGCAGACATCCTTGGGACTACCTACCATGACTTATATAGGGTAGTCCGTTTATAGGGGCAGTCATTGAGCCACCCGACTCTAGTCATGAGTTGGGTCTATGAGAATTTCATCCCCTATGGCAGGGGTGTGGAGGTCACAGATCCTGGGGTTGTGAGGGCAGCCAGATGGATAGACATGTCAGTGCTTAGAGCACCTCATCAGCTAGTTGCCTCCCTAACTACTGCCGACATGGAGGCCACACCATATGAGACTATGGCGGGCATATAGGGTGAGGAGACTCTTACCTTGATCTCCTGCTCCACGATAGGGAAACTTATTGACAGAGTGGGATGTGTGGAGATGCACCCCTTTGGCCGAGTTCCTCAGCAGTTTGGCTTACCATACACAAATATTCTTCCCCCAGTAGCGCCAGTCTATAGATCAGTTCGTGAGGCTAGAGGGGGGCCTAGAGGCCGAGGTTGGACAGTGGTTACTCTTGGCGTTCCCATTGTAGCTAGGAGGATAGTACGTGCTAGAGGGAGAGGTGGTGCGCCTCAGGCACCGTTGCTTCAGATTACTGCGGGTCCTGCTCATAGCAGCGATGACCCTATTGATATTGACTTCGAGTCTAAGGAGTTCACAGAGGGAGGAACAGAGGAGGAGACCGATGACAGCGATCCTGAGTGGCATGACACTCAGGATATTATGCAGGCAGAGAGGGCCAAGTAGAGCACAGAGAGGGTGACTCTGGTTTCAGAGGATCCACTCTCCCAGGGCTGTGGTAGAGAGGATGAGTCCGTTGCAGGGTGATACGTTGCTCCTGCCATAGGAGCAGCCCCTTAGTCGGCAACGGCATCCACGGCAGGTGCCGGCCCCAGTGATTCATCCTAGAGGCCTGGTGATCTGAGTAAGTTACCCTTTCTCCCTTTTAATGTTTACTTGTAGGCTCTCCTTAGTTGCAATCTTGTATTCCTAATTTCTTGTTTGGTTTCTAACTTATTTTCTCCTTTGTTTGCAGAGACTGTTGATGAGTGGCGGGATTTGATCCGCAGGGTATGTACTGATTCCCTGATGATCCCCATGGATAGGACCCGTGTAGAGCTGTCCGTAGACACTAGGGAGCCTTCAGCAGCCGGTAGGCATACCGATGTCTTTTCTCTAGTTTGGCATGTGGCCAGGATGGTATCGACCCTTCGCACCGAGCTAGTGGGGTACAGGACAGCTGAGCGTCTTATGAGGAGCCGTTCTCGTGGTGAGACTGCAGCTACTCCTCGGGACCCTGAGCCCTCCGTACATTCAGAGTGCCGGTGTAGCCGGAGTCCTAGGTGTGGGCATGCACCTTCAGAGGGGTCACGTAGGGATTGAGAGGCCACTTGGCTCTCGTAGATTTTGTACTATATATTCTTTATATATCCCGGGATCTTTGAGCGTTTTGACCATGCTTAATGCATGATGGCATGTATATAAACATTGATCGTTTATATATACGTATTTATTTTGGATCAAAATCTTGGCACTCATGGTTTCCTTTCTATTTCCAGTTTCCCTATGTATACTATGATGTATGTTTATATGCTTTTTAGAATGTATGCAATGGAGAACAAATGACATAAATGTTTTTATTTCCTTTTGTGTTTCATGATGCTGATATCTGGTGATGTAGATATAATATGATTTTAAATCTTAGCTTCTGTAAGCAATTTTGGATACCTCATGTTTGTTTTGCAAAGTGATGAATGCAAACCAATACGATGAACAGATAAACTTGCCCCACTCCTAACTCCACGCAACTAGTAAGATGCGAGGGCTTATCACCAAGAGTCAAGAAGGGCACAAGTTATGAAATGTGCTAAAATGATAGTGATGAAAGATAGACAAAGCTTTGGTGGAACCAAATTGGAAGCTACAAGCTTACTCTACCCGAGTGACTTCATAGTTTAGAATGCAACTTACTTTGCGGTTTATCTAGACTTAGATCCGTAGATGGCCACGTAGTAGACAAAATCTGGGTTTGTAGGATTTTAACTCTCTTGGAATTTTGAACATCTGATTCATTTATTTTTGACTCAAAGTTTCAAAGTTTGAATTGTTTGTATATGACCATTTGCATTTATTTGTCAAGAGGACCCCCTACACTTTGCCCCATGCTACTAGTAAGAAGCATGGGTTTAACACCGTGGACAAAGCATAGGCAAGTAAGGGCATTTCCATCCTTTCCCAACCCTACGTCACTAGTAAGAGACGCAAGCTCATCACCAAAGGTTGGTGGGGCAAGGAAATGTGTAAAATTAAAATTTTCGGTTTGATCAACGTTTGACTTGTTTGAGTAAAACGTCAGTATGTTCTTATTTCCAAAGAGACATATATATGGGATAGATGTGACACCATGAATCTTCTAGAACAGACCATAGGAAAGACACCTACCCTAAGAAGAAACTAAAAGTGAGAACAAGCCCGTAGATCTTGGTATGGTTACTGTTTAAGACTTTATCATATCTATCTTTATTTGATAAAATGATTCTGAGATAATTTGATGACATCAGGAAAATGGAGAGGTACGATTAAAGATTTTATGCCAACAACATTATGATTTTGTAATGAATTTCTTTGAGAATAGATTCCTTGATCACAATTTGTGTACAAAACAAATGGACAACATGATCCTAATCTGTATGAAAATGTAATGTAGATAGTTGTATAAGTAGTGCTAGCTGCTTATGCGTAAAACTGCTTGAGGTGCAAGGAATTGATTGTTTAACCAAATTCCTCACCTTCTAGCATACATAACAGGTATGCACCGTTTCCATAGTCCTTAATGACTCGGTATGGGCCCAACCATTTGGGCCGGAATTTCCTTCTTTCACCGGTCTTCTTGTCGATCCGACTTTCTAGCCTTAGAACTAGACCACCTTCGTATATGTTGCGTTCATGGACCTTCTTGTTGTACTACCGGCACATCCAGTCAACATAAACTCTATGTCGTTATTCAGCATCTAACCTAGTTTCATCTAGGCTTTCTAGTTGGGAAAGACATGCTTCTCTATAAGCATCTTCATCTAAAATCCTTTGTAATGAAATGTGAAGACTGGGTATTTCAACCTTGAGTGGGAGAGCTGCCTCTGCCCTGAACACTAGTGAGAAAGGAATTGCTCCCGTTGGTGTTCTTATTGAGGTTCGGTGGGCCCACAAGGCCGGATATAACTTCAAATGCCAATCTCGTTTGTTTTCTTTCACAGTTTTAAGGAGACTGGCTTTTAGTGTCTTGTTTGTCGCTTCAGCCTGTCCGTTGGCTTGAGGGTAATACAAGGAAGCCGTATGATGGCTTATCTTAAATTTATTGCCTAGCTCGTGAACCTCTTCATTCTTAAAAGAAGTTCCATTATTGGAGATAATGATTTTTGGGATACCGTATCTGCAAATGATTTGGTTCAAAATGAACTTGGCGATTACAGAACCTTGTACAGTAGTAAGAGGCATAACCTCTACCCACTTGGTGAAATATTCACTGGCCGTGATTATAAAATTATGTCCATCTGTAGACGAGGGAGAGAATTTCCCTATCAAATCAAGACCCCATGTAGAAAAGGGCCATGGAGTAGCAATTGCTTGTAGAGCTTGTGCTGGCAATATGAATTTCATGGGAGAATTCTTGACACTTATGACACCTGCATACAAAATCCACTGCGTCGTGTTCTAGAGTGGGCTAGAAATAGCCAATTTGATGTATTTTGCGAGTGGTGGCATGGCCACTGAAGTGGCCTCCACACATTCCACTGTGAGATTCGTGGAGAACCTTCTTGGATTCTTCTGCATCGAAACATCTCAAGAGCATTCCATTGAATGCTTTTCGGTAGAGTACTTGCTTTATGATGACGTATTTGGCTACAATAATATGTAACGGCATTCTTTGTTGCGGTGTAGCTCCTTCTAGGTACGTATGGTGTATGATATAATTAATGATATCAGTGTACCAGGGAAACTCAGAGATAGAGGGTCAGGTTTCGATGTATTATATGCATACCACTCATCTAGAAAATCTAAATCTACTAAATTACCTCCATCTAATGGGTTATCAGCTAACCAATCTGCAATGATTTGTCCCTTAACCGACTTCTGATTTACAAATGTTAATTCGAATTCCCCCATTAAGGTTATAAAACATCTAGCCTTTTTAGACAAGGATCCTTGTGTGAGGAAAGTTCCTAAATGGTCCGTTTTTACCATGACCCTCATTTCTTGATTCAGTATATAGTGTCTTAAGCGTTTAGTAGCAAAGACTATGGCAAGGCATTCTCGTTCTTGCCTGTGTATAACGTGTTTCATAGTCAAGTAATGTTCGACTAATGAAATAAATCATGCGTTCCTTTTTGTAATTTTCTTCTTGGGCCAACATACAGGCCAACGAGACATCGGTAGCTCGTGAATACAAAATTAACGGGCGGTCTAGCTTGGGTGGCATTAGCGTAGGTGGTGATAACAGGAAATGCTTAACTGCATCAAAGGCTTCATTGCAGTCTTTGGTCCAATCAATGCTATAATCGTTCTTAAGTAAATTGTTGATTGGATGAATGACGAAGCTTAAGTCCGGGATGAATCTTCGGATTGCACCCAGTTTTCTGAGAAATGACCTGATTCTAGATTCACTCGAAGGTGGGACCATTTCGAAGGACAACCTAAATTTTGGTTGGATCAACATCTATCCCTCATGATGATATGATGTAAACTAGGAGCTTTCCTCCTGTTACACCAAAGACGCATTTCTCTGGATTTAGTGTGACTCCATATTCTATTAGGCGTGAAAGAATGACGCGGAGTACTTCTGGATGGTCACAACGCTTCTTGGCCTTAGCCAACAAGTCATCTACGTAGGATTCCATGATTTTATGAATTAAATCATGGAATATATATGTCATAGCTCGCTGGTACGTAGCACCAGCGTTCTTGAGGCCAAATGGCATAACAACATAACAATAGGTTCCCCAAGGAGTTATAAACGTGGTTTTGGCTTGGTCTTGTTCAGATATTCTGATTTGATTGTATCCCGAGAATCCATCCATGAGAGACAAGAGTTCAAATCCAGCTGTTGCATCAACAATGACATCTATGGATGGTAATGGGAAGTCGTCCTTAGGACATGCTTTGTTAATGTCTCGGAAATCTATGCAGATGCGTATCTTCCCATTCTTTTTGAGAACGGGAACAATATTAGATACCCATTGAGAGTAATCAACTGGTTTGATGAACCCTACTTGTAGGAGTTTTATTATTTCGTCTTTCACCATGAGAGCCACCTTGGGTTTCATGGGTCTTGATTTTTGTTTAACTGGTTTTGCATCAGATTTAGTGACGAGGTTATGCACTGCAATGTGTGGTGCAATGCCTGTCATTTCCTTATAATTAAATGCAAAAGCTTTCTGATGTTCCTTGAGGATCTGAGTGTGTATTTCTACTTCTTCTGGGGTTAACGAGGACCCTAATTTCAATATTTTTGGTTCATCCTCCGTTCCGATGTTAACATCAATTGTTTCTTCGATTAAAGAGGCATTACCTTCTTCAAACTCAGGTGGGGCTGGAGGTAAATCCAAATCATCCCCACTTTCTACCGTGTATACGCTAGGTTCCATTATGGGATTTCTGCAGTAAGAAGATGAATGTGGGATTAAGGACAAATCTATCATATGATAGGAGAGATGTAGTGCCGCATAGGCGTTTAAGTAATCCAAAGTGGCCATATCACTATCAACATGGTCTAGGATAGTAGATTCATTTTTGTTTAAAAGAGAATTTGTCGTTGTCTTTATCAATGGTTCATCACGAAGGGATACTATGAAACGGGTATCCTCTAACTTATTGCTTGGAGTAAAACGTGATGCGGAAGTTTCTATTGAATCAGCAAGAAGATTTTCTTCTCATGGGATTGTTTCAATTGATATGAAGTCAAATTCCTTGCTTAAATCTAATACAACTTTTTTGTAAAGCTGTAAATGCTCGGCTTTGGTTTCATATATCTCAGAGACTTGGTTTGCTACCAATTGTGAGTCTCCTAATACTCTGATGTTATTAATACCGATCCTCTTGGCTAAAATGAGGCCAAGGAGGAGGGCTTCGTATTCAGCGCCGTTGTTTGTACATTCGAAATTGAGTTTGAAGGCGAATGGTAGGACCTTTCCTTCAGGGGAAGTAAAGATTACACCAGCCCCCGCTCCATAACGGCATTTAGCTCCATCAAAATAGAGAGTCCAATATTTAGCTAGGAATATGGATGCTGGGATATTTGTTTGTGGTTTGCGCATTCTACTTCCACCATACAGAGATCCTCAGCTGGAAGAGAACCAACAGCTAGGGAATTTCCCATGCCCACAGAATCAAATGGTAGAAACATTGGTAGATCCTGTTCTACTAATTCAATGATTTTTGCAGTGGTTCCTAATGATACCATTTCTACAATGTTAGCCTTGCCTTTTGAGGTTGGGATTGTCTTGACTAGATTCATAGTCTCAAGATCCGTTGTAGGTACCAACTTGTCTTCTGGTTTTGCGTCATTGGGTTTTATTAAGTTGGTTTGTTGGAAGTTCAAATTCCGAGTGCACACCTGGCCTTTTCTTTAAGTCAGCTAGGTGTATATCGAAAGGTTTTGGATCACCTTTGGCTACAAACACCTTTCCTAGATGCAAGAATCTTACTTCTTGGAATAACGTAGAAGGGATTGCCTTCATTCAGTGTATCCATGGTTGGCTGAGGATCATATTATAATTATTTTCCCGATCTATAATATAAAACTCAGTCAGGATTTTTTTTGGGTCCTAAGGTGACTGGTAGTATTATAGTTCCAATCAAAGTGGCTTTAAGGCTATCATAGCCTCTCAATGTATTTCAAGCGGTGGAATAGTTTGTTTCCCCATATCGTAACTTTTGAAGGAAAGAGAAGGGGACTATGTTAACTACGGCCCCATCGTCAACCATTGCTTGTTTTACATAGTTATTATAAACCCATACTTGTAAGTGTAAGGTTGGATCGCCTTAGCGTGCAATCTCAGCATCTGTAGGCATTTTACTTATTTCGAATATGAATTCGACATCCTTGTCTGGCTGTCCTGCAGGATGAACATCAAAGTCTACATGATTTACCTATGTTTCTGTAGGTGGAGTGATGTTAATTAAATGACCTAAACCTAATGCTTCTAAAAGAGCATCCCTGTGAGCAGGAGAGTTTTTTAGTAAGTCTAAAAATGAAATGTGTGAGAAGGTTTTTTGTTAGGTCGTTAATTAAATCATAGGCACCTACGGGTTTTTCTACTATTTGTTGACTCTTATCTGTTTCTAGCAGGTGACTTGGGCTTGGTTGAGAGAAATATTCTCGTGTTCTTGTTATAGCTTCGATAGGTAGTTCAGCGTCTAGTTCTAATAAACTGACTAACTTGGGTCTTGGCTGATTTCCTAATTGCGGCGCAACTGATGGATTTAGTGAAGTCGAGGCTTCATGATAATTGTTTCCCGTCATTGCACGCCTTTGTTCATCCTAGTTGGATTTAGTCTGTTATTATCATGATTTGGGAGTGGATCGTTAAAGATCTTGAGGGGAGCATTCTGAGGGGAAACTGCCCCTACGTGTGTATTTGGTGGTGGTGACACGGGATCTGCCAAAAACAAATCTGTGAAGAAACTATCTTTGTTCTTCTGGCAAATGTTGCATGAATTTATTGTAGTCACGACACGTTCTAGTATCATGACCTCAAATTTTGTGGAAAACACAATATGAAATTGGGATTGTAATTCTTGTTTTGTTGATTTGGTGTATATTGTGGCCTAAAACTCTGATCAAACTATTGCCTATTAGGATTAAAGTTTTGCATTTGTTGTCTCTATGGCTTTGATTTTGGTTTTGATAACCAAATGAGTTTTGGCTTGGCCCTTGTATGGGATTTCACCGTTGTTGTTGTTGTTGTGGATGGTTAAAATCCACTGTATTGATTATCGGGGTAAAGTTGTTGTTTCGTTGGTTGTTTGTTTGTGATGGAGTATTGACAATATTTACCTTCTTGGGCTGGTCGGTTACTCCATCTGTTGTTACACCCCGATTTTTGTTAAGGATTTTAGGTCCTTGATTGACGTTTATAGTGGTGGGATAATTTGTAGTGTTCTGATTGGGGGTGATTAACCTCCCGTTTGCTCCATATGTTTTGCGACCACTATCAATTACTACTTGATCTATTCGAAGAGCACTCTCTAGTACTTCATCGTAAGTTCGTAGTGGGAACTTTTGGACTTCTTCCTTCACTTCTCTGCTAAGTGAATGAAGGAATAAATCACATAGTTCCATTTGATCCATGTTTGGTGCACTTTTCAAGGAATAAAGGACTATATTCCACCTTTGGATGAAATGGGTGACAGATTCGTTGTGTTCTTGTTTGATGTGTAAGAACTCCCTGATTCCTATTCTTAATAGTTTGTTCATGTTAAATGCCTTAATGAACTATGATACGAGTTGTTTAAATGAATGGATGGAAGCCTCAGGTATTCTATAATACCAATCAAGAGCGATGCCTTCCAAAGTTTTGGGGAATATTTTAGCAACAACCCCATCCCAAGGGAGTAGTTCTCGTATGGCTGTAGCGTAAGCTTTGATATGCGTGTTTGGATCTCCCTCACCTTTGTACTTGGGTAAATCAGGAAGGGGTCTTGGAAGCATGATGCTTCATATGGCGAAGTCTAAGGGATCTTTTAAATATTCTGAATAAGTCCCTATCGCATAGGTTTCGACCATTGATGGTGGTTGCTAAGGGAGTGGTGGTGGGATGGGTTGTTGATATGACACAGTGTATGCGTTAGTAGGGGCATAAGGAAACACCTGTGTTTGAGCAAGCATGCTGGGAGATGAGAACATATCTCCTTGTGGTGATTTGGAGTACATGTTTAAGTATGACAGGGTATTGTCTAGGAATGGATTGTTTGATACTAGACCGGGAGGAATGGTGTTAGAGATGATGGGCCTAGTTGGCGTTTGTTGTGGATACTGAGGAGGCATGCCTAACGTGCCTACTCCTATGAGGAGATCTACTTGGCTAGGATGGTGTGGAGGATTGGAACCCCCTGTTTGCACGAATTGTGAATTTTGACTTGCTTGGGCAAGTTCTAACCCTCTCACTTTTTCTACTAACGTTGAAATGACTTCATTTGGTGAAGTCACGATATTCTGCCTTGGTGGTGTTTGTTGTATACCATGGTTTTGTATATGCATGTGATATTCTGCTATGAACTGATCACTATCTTGCCAAGTTTCTCTGAGAGTATTTCCTATATACAATGGTATAGAGGTATTTTCTTGAAAAGAGACCTCGGGTTGCGTTTCTAAACCTCCTACAGGTGGGTACATACCCCGAGAGCGTTGTTCACTCCTAGGATAACGTATTGACTGTTCATCATCTAAGACCAAGTATGGGTCTGATTATCTACTAATTTGTGGTCTAAGTAGCATTTGAGAAGATGATCCAGATTCTCTAGTGAACGTCATATTATTCGAGCCTGAAGGCTCTATTTTTTGTTTTTGAGGGGGTTGATCTGACTCCTCAATTTGAAAAGATGAATTATATCTGATTCTTGGAGTTTGTGTTGACAACTGATTAGTTGAGTAGTTGTCACCCCATACTGAGAGTGAGGGTGATGATTGTCTATTCTGTTGGGTGTAGTATGCCTCAAGACCCAAGAGGGGTCTACCATATGCATCGAATCCCGACATATTCGGGGGGTATATGAATACCCGCAGAATAATGGGAGAGAGTGAAAATGATTCGTGAAAGCTAAAGAGGCGGAGAAGATGAAAAGTAAACTAAACTTGAAAGAAAATGTAATACTATGAATCCGGATGAGAAAGTAGAAAGTTCACGTCAGATTCACTAATTTTGTTTGTTTCACGTTGGGTTCACCAATTTTGTATGCCAGAAAAGTGACAAGTGAGCGTGGGGATCTACAAGTAACTCTTCCGCGTACCCGACCTCCTGAGGTCATGCCGAGACAGCCGGTGGGGATGGAATATGCGTGGGATGCAGAAAAACTAGTTAGGAAATCTAATGTCTTCAATACGCACTAATGGAATTTGTGAATCTAAGGCAAAGAAGGCCCTTCTAACATGAACTGGTGTGATAGATCGATCGGTAAGGATGACTGCTCGAAGGCTCCAATCAATATCGAGCTCTAGCGTGATTCAATCTATGGGTTGTGGAATATGTGGAAAATGACCTAGGATAGTTCGTGTATGTCTCCAGATAAGGTCATATGGTGGGTAATGAATACAATCGACTCTACGGACGATTCTCTGGCCTAGTCCAGAATTCTCTAGCTTTGTTAGCCGCTATATCTAGTAAGGATAACTGTTCGACGATGGTGGGTGGAAGTGGGGTAGATCTGAATACTAATATACGTAGGCTAGTGTCTATGTCTGATTGACTTATGGATTCATTAGGTTGCGGGATTTGTGGATCACAATCGTAGACTCTTGGTTGTTGCGGTCCTGCTATGGTCATGTACAAAATCAAGTCCTAATCCCTAGTATCCAATAATCATATGCTTTCTCAATTTCTATATTTAGGATCAATAACTGCGCGATCTTCTTAGAGTACCTCACAGGCGTTCTTGCAATCTGGATTCTTAGGCTGGTATCTATATCTAGAAGAGTGTCTCCTACATCTGGCTGTGGGACCAAAGGATCACAACCAAAGGTTTGTTCTCTTTTGAACCCTTCTACAGTCATGTGTATGTTTGCCTAGGGTAATCTGTAGTTCGATTGATTTGACCAAAACGTGTGTGCTTGGTTGTCTTCTATATTTAATCCCCTCAACTGAGAGCTGATTTGTCGTAAATCTGTTGTTGTTTGGAAGATTTGTATTCTAAGGTTCTGGTCTATGTCAACTATTGCCGTGACGAGATTGGGTTGAGGCACAATTGGCTCAAATACGTATTCCCTGGGCTCCCTGGGTCCCATGATTGTCATACAAAACAATAATGTAAATCTAACTGCAACAAAGAAAATTTTAACTACGTGGAATAAATCTAGAACATATATATAATTTCTATTTTGTATTTTCTGAGAAGCTTTAAGAATTTAAGAAAGCAACTATTTAAACGTATCTAGAATTTGACAACTAAGATAAAACTTAAAACAAACAAAATAACCGAGTGTAGTTATTTGTCTGTGTAATTTGTAGATCTATTCTAAATAATGAAATAACTTGCTTAATCTATTTGCCAGACTCTCGATCCTACCTCAGAAGTGAGGAATGAATCATAGTTTCTCAGAAACTATCAATCCCCACATCTTCCCTGGCAATATCGAAAGTAAACTTAACTGAAAAGAAGTGATTATCTACTCTATTTGATATATTTCTAACTTTAGAACTTTGAAAGCTAGAACTTGGATTCTGCAGAACAGTGACGAATCCAATGGTGTGTGTGATCTTGTCCCCTCAGTGTGATCTCCTCGTTCCTTTGTGTTCACGTGAATCCAGAAAAGTGTGTAATGCTAGCATCAACAGAAGTAGATATTGGGACAAAGGCAGCTCAGAATGCAGAATGAATATAATGCGAGTAGGAGAGGGATAGCGCAAGAGTACAGAGCTTGGCTTATGTAATTCCTAGCGGGATTTATTGCGAGTCATGCAACATAAAGCTTCCAGAGCCTGAAACTATCCTCTTTTGAGGAGAAAAACCTGTAACTTTAATGGCTTCCTAAGCTATTCTACTCCAATGGATTGGGTGAAATAAAAACACTGCCTGCACAAGATGGGTATGTGGCTTACCAACAACTGAACAATGCTAACTAAACATGCAAAGAATTGAAACTATGGCTTCTAAGCAAAATAATAGATTGAACTATTGAAAATGAGAGCATGAAAAGTGAATGAGGGGCAAACCCTTTGTTTGAGCACAAGCCATTTATTTATAGCTTTTCATTCACCCAAAGATCAAAACCAAACTGAACTCTAAAACTATAAACAATGGCCAAACACTATTCCAGGGGACCAAAAACATAAATGCAAGCCCAAGTCGGTAAAAAAAGCTGGTGAATCGTTGATTTTTACGTGAGTCACGTTAAAAACGCTTTCTGGAAAATGCGTAAAGGACCGCCACTTTGAGTAGGGCGGCGGTTACAGGACCGCTGCCCTAATCAGGGCGGCAGTCACGAGACCGCCACCCATGTAGGGCGGTGGTTTCGTCACTGAAGAGCAAAAGGCCAAGAAAAGAGGGGAAAAGGGAAAAACAAAGCATGCGGGGGCTAAGCGGGGAATATGGGATGTTAACGCACACTTGGAGATCTTTTTCGGATTCCAAACACCTTTTGAGGAGACCTGTATCATCATTGGGGCACTTGTCACGTTGTTTCGGTAGTACAGTACCTTACAATTCTGGGTACGTATAGTCCCCTTCAATTTCCAGATTTTTTATTTTAAGGGAGGCAGTGAGAAGTAAGCCTAAACCAAGGGCTTGCACCTTAGCAACATTACATGTACCCACCTTGAGTTTGTAGGAAGAATCCATAGCCAACTTACCACCAGAGTTGCAAATTGACACATCCTGCACCTGAGACCCCCAGATTTCCCCTGTAAGCCCCATCAAAATTTAATTTTAAAAAACCACAGGAAGGGGGCACCCAAATAGTGTTTCTTTTAGCCAGGGAGGAAGACAATTTAGACTTCATAGCACCATCCATAGGCTTGATTATCAATGGCCAACTTATTTCAAGCAGTCTGTCATGGGAAGTAAAAGGGTAGGAGCATGACCAATTAGTAGACACAGCTTCTAAGATAGCTCTTTCCAATCGTAGGAGAACGAAATTTACTGAACCATATTCCTCCCTAAAATCCTTTTGTTTCCCTCCCACCAAAGGTGCCACAATAGAAGAACCAAAATACAAAGCCAAATAGAAGAAAGGCCCCCTCGAGTGAGAATTAATAGGCTAGGCTAGGATAACATCTATGAGGGATTTAGGATAGACCCACAGAAGATTTAGCTTGGCACATAACCAATTCCAACATTCAACTACAAAGGAGAAATGTAGTAGTAAATGATCCCTATCTTCCACATCCTTTTCACAAAGGAGGCATCTAGTTGGACCTTGAAAACCAAAATTTTTCCTTCTTTCTTGAGTTAATATCTTGCCCTTAAAGGCCATCCATGTGAAAAGACCAGCTTTAGGGGGGTAGTGGGATTTCCAACATTATTTCCACGCTGGTTTTTCAGTGGAAATATCCTCATGAAGGAAAATATACCCAATATGAGGGGAATAGGATCTGAGGGAGATGTAGTCCAAGCAATTTTATCCTGCTTATTTGAGATCAAAATTTTCCTTTCCTACAAAACAGATAAAAAATTAGCTTCTAAATTAGGAGAGAGGTTCAAATGGTCCACTTTTTTCCATTACAACATGGAGGGGAGGGAATCGATCAGTTCCCCATAATTGGACACAAAAGGGCCTCAATCAATAAGCAACCTCCTCTTAATATTTGAGAAATTAGGAGAGTCTCCGAGGGTAGGGTATCCATTCCATGGATCATCCCACAAGAGAGCTTTCTTTCCATTGCCCACTTTCTAGTCCGCATAAAAAACAAACAAATATCTACATTCAATCATGAAATTCCATATATGCAAACCTTTGGGGGGGTTTTCCACCCAGAGGATGGAATCAGGAAGGTAGGCACCCAAATATTTCTTTTCGAAGACCATGCTGAGAAGACAATTGGGGTTGGAGATAAGCTTCCAGACCAATTTAGCTCTAAGGGACACATTTTGCAGACCCAAATTTAGAACACCTACACCACCAAGCTCTTTAGGATTAGTAAGGGTATCCCAACTAATCAGGGGGAGATTATTTTCCTCAGATAAATCCTGCCATAGGAATTTCCACAAAATGCCCTTAATCTTACCAAGAATACCCTTAGGGATTTTAAGGACCGAAAGGAGATACATAGGGGAAACACAAAGGACTGATTTTACCAACAAAAGTCTCCCAGAAAGGGAGATCCATTTACCCTTCCAGGCATTCAATTTAATAGTTAGAGAACTAAGGAGATCAGTCCAAAGAGAGTTCTTGCTTGCACCTTTAAACAAAGGAATACTGAGATACTTGACAGGAAGGATCCCTTTTTTGAATTTGAAAATATTTAGGTTTCTTGCTTCTGTCTGCAAGGTAACATTGAAGAAAAAAATGAAGGATTTAAATACACTTACATCTTTCTCAGTCACCCTGGACTATATTCCCAAATAATCCTTTAACTCCTTAGCCTCCCGGAAGGAGGCTCTTTTGAACATAAAGGTGTCATCAGCAAATTGTTGATGAATGAGAAGAGGAATACCATCCGCAATATTTAACCCAAAAATATTACCTTCCCCTAATTTATGTTTGATGGACCTACCAAGGGCTTCAGCCACCAAAATATATAAGAAAGAGTATAGGGGATCCCCTTGCTTAATACCATGATTACTTCCAAAGAAGCCTTCAACACTCCCATTAATAAGAATGGAGAAAGAGGGGCCGGAGATGCAACTGAAGATCCATTCACAAAAATGCTTGGAGAAGCCAAACTTTAGACGGACCCTAATGAGAAAGCTCCGGTTAAGGTTATCATAAGCTTTACTGATATCTAATTTTAGCATCATACCAGGGGTTTTAGAAGAAGAAAGAGAGTGAACCAGCTCATGAGACAAGATGACACCATCTAGAATAGAACAACCAGGCATGAAACCAACTTTCTTAGAAGAGATGAGGGGATCCAAAATAGATTTCAATGAAAGGGAAATGGATTTGGAGATGATTTTGTAGATGTTTTACAAAGGGAAATAGGCCTAAAATACTCAAAGGAGGAGGGTTGAAACATTTTTGGGAAAAGGTAGATGAAGGTGTTATTCAGCATTCCGAGCACCAAGCGGGACCTCCGAGAAGCCTCCACAGCTGCCCATACATCATAACCCACAATACCCCAAAATTTCTGAGAAAAATCTACAGGAAATCCATCTGGGATGGGAGCTTTATTCCTCTCCGTGGAGAATACCACATTCTCAATTTCTAGGAAGGAGAAAGGCTTAAAAAGCGTAGAGTTTTGATTTTCAGAGATGAGAGTGGGAATAACATCCAGAAGGGAGGTCTGATCGGCCTTGAAGGAGGCAATATCCCTGGCTAACAGGGAGGAGAATAAATTAATCCCTTCAGATATGATGTCCCGCTGATCCACCAAACTGACCCCCTCACTATTTTTGATTTCTGAAATGAAATTCGAATTCCTTTTTGCTTTCACAGAGGTATGAAAGAATTTAGTATTTTGATCACCATCCTTCATCCAGAGTTCCCTAGATTTTTGCTTCCAATAGATTTCCTCCTTATGAAGTAGTTCACCTAGCTCACTTAAGAGAGATTTTTCATGAGCATAATCTTCGTGGAACATCCCATCACTGAAAACTTTTAAATTAAGGACATGCAATTCAACTTCAACTCTGGCCTTTTCTTGAAAGATGTTTTTGAAATGCTTGACATTCCAATCCCGCAAGTCCTTTTTTAATATTTTTAATTTTTGAGCCAACAAAAACATCTTGGAACCCTCAATATTATAAGAGTTCCACCAGAGATCAATCCAGCCCTCAAGAGAGGCATCCCTCATCCACATTAGCTCAAATTTGAATGGGGATCAAGGAGGGAAGACATCGAGATCAATAGACAGGGACACTGGGAAATGATCCGACCCAGACCAAGGTAGAACCGAACATTCAAGAAAAATTTCATTTAAATTCCAGCTAGGGTTGGCTAGAAATCTATCGAGTCTTTCCGCTATATTACTAAAACCCTTACGCTTATTACTCCAAGTAAACTAGCCCTGCTTAGGTTCAATATCCACAAGGGAACCTTCTCTAATAAATGAGTAGAAATATTTTTGGGATTGAAGATTTCTAATGATCCCCCATTTCTTATCCCTAAAATCTAAGATGGCATTGAAGTCCCCACCAAGAATGAATATCTGATCACCCATAACGGAGAATACTTGCAGCAATTCCCCCCAAATATTTTTTTACCCATAATGCTAGGAGGGGCATAGATATTAAATAAAAGAAAATTGAGCTGAGAGCGTCAGAAACTTACTTTAATAGATTGTCAGCTGAGAGATTGGGCTTGCAATTCCACCATTACATCACCTTCCTTCTAGACAATCCCGAGCCCCCTAGAGGAAGCCAAAAAATATGAAAATGACCCCTTTCCAACCTCTAAAAGACTTATTCCAAAGGCATTCGGCTTTAGCAATAGGTAACTTAGTTTCTTGAAGAAGACCCAGACAAGCCTCCAAGGAGAGGATATAACGCTTAAGCAAGTGATGTTTGCCAGAGGAATTAAGCCCTCTGACATTCTAGGATAAGACCTTCATTGAACACAGGGAAGGGTTTTCACCTTCCCGGAATCAACAAGATTGAAATTCAGTGTTTTTTGCTTCCCTACATCGACCTCTAATTGGGCCAATTCCCACTTTGATTTTCTCCCCCTTTTTCCCGTGGAGCCAAAAATAGCAGTCCCTATACCATCTTGGCATGGAGCTAATTTAGAAGGGGCCAATTAGGGAACTAAAAGTTTCGGGGCAATCTCTCCCTCTTCCAAGGTCCTTGCTTCAGAGATGGGCAATTCCACATCCCGGGAGAGGTTGTTTGAAATCCAACCACTAAGAGTTGCCATCAAGGAAGCTTTCCCCTGCACAATACCTTCCTTAATCAAGGAGATAAGAGCACTTGAATCTCTATGAAAATCCTCCATTTCCTGCAACAACGAGTGAGGACTAAGCTATCCGGAAAGCCAGCAAGTGGTAAAAGAGGGACAACCAAACCATTCGAACCATCGTCAACAACTAGAGATTCAAAAAGGGAAGGGGCAGAAGATTTGATCAGATCCAAATTCAAACCATCAGAATTAGGGGAAGAGAGGGATCCAACCTTTTGATCAGGAACCTAGCAATCCTTCTTCAGATGCCCTAATGCCCCGTAAGAAAATCACTTGATACTCAGCCCCTCATAGATTATTTCAAACATTCTGGAGCCCTTATTGGAAGCCAGAAAAATGGAACTCGGCAAGGGGGAAGACAAGTACATATCCACACATATGTGCGCCGAAGAGTTTCTCCATTTAAGAAGAGATGGGTTGGAAATAGGCACCCAAGAGCCGAGTGATTAGGCTATAGATTTAAGAGAGATAGAGTTCTGAAACTCTACAGGAAGTTTTGGGAAATTTAACCAGAGTAGAGCTCTATGAATAATTTCCATCCTTGGATCAAAATCAGAGGACCAAGGTCTCATGTATAAACTGAAGGAGTTTAGGAACTAGGGACCACCCTTAAATACATTTTCCACTGAGGACACAGAGTGAAACATGACTCGAAAGAAACCATTATGAAAAAAGAGGATCTTGAGATTTCCTTCCTTGCCCTAGGACCAGTATAGCCAATTCTTGATTTTTCTCCTGGAGAACTTGGCACCAACAAATTTACAACAAATTTCTCTCTTTTCATAGATATCAACAAATTCCTTTTTCCTTTCATGTGGCAGATTGACTGGAACCAAATCCTTGGAAAGTTTGAATTCAATCCCGCCCACCTTGAAATATTTCAGGGGCCATGAACCACGCACCCCAAAACCTCCAACTGAAGAGGGGATCTCCTTCTCCAATGGTTTGGAAGCAGGGGACCCTTTGCCCGGATCACTTTCCTCAAGCAAGTTTTAAACCACCGAAAACCCTAACTGTGAGACCAAAAGCTTAACGACTACCCTAGGGACGAAAGACCTAACTATAGTGGCCACCCCATCCTTCGCCAGAGCATCCGCACCAGGCCCGATCCATTACTCACCACTGCTAAAGTTGAGAGGTACCCTATTCACGCCAGAGGCGACCTCCTTTAGCTTGGGTGCTGAAAACAACTCCCGTAAATAGTTTGAATTTTCACGGGATTTGCAAAGGGTTTACATTTTTTTGAACCCATACATTTTATTGATCACAACATAAAAATTTATTAATCGCTTTCAATTGCATGTTAAGTTGATTTTTATATATTTTATTCTTTCTATTTGACCTGAGTTACAAATTTGAGTTATTTTTTCTATTGTAATGTCTTTATAAGATATGTAATCTAATATAATCTAATCTAATATAAAACTAATTAAATTAGCCTAAAATTTAATTAAGGGTAAACATTTTGGTGAACCTTCTTTTGATCAAATCCTTAACCTAATCTATGATCTATTCCTTGTGTATTAGGCCTATTGATATACCAACCCTAGGTACCATAGGGAAAATGTTGTTGTTTCTTTTTCATTGGATTATATTATTTCAAAGTACACATGCTTTAATCCTATTCCCTTCTAACATAGTGATTAGATTTCCAATTAGTCCATTGAGCATCTTGAGATTTTTCTTCCTATTTTCAAGAGTCCTAATTCCATGGCCTAATATATAATGTATCTTGCTAAAAATTCAGCCATCCTTAAACATGCTAATAAGGTCTCATTGCATGATCTTAAAACTCATATTGAGCCTTCTGATGATTTTTCCCATGATGATAATAACATTGTGGATATTGATCAAGTACAACTTGTGTCTAACTTTCATGAAAAAATTTGTCAAAATCCTCACCACATTGAGACTATCATTAAGATTCTTCTTGTTAATAATTTGGTTTGTGATCAAAATCCTAGTGAATAGCCCCTTATTGGGAAAACCCAACCTTCTTTTTCTTTATTGACATTTATTATTCACACATATATGGTGCCAAGGGGCATTTCATTCCCTAGGAAACCTAGGTAGTTTCCCAGGGCGTTTGATGAGCAGGGGCATTAGAGGATTTGTCTAGGTTGTTTATCTGAAATCAGCTACAATGATGATCAGAATAAATTATATATATATATATATATATATATATATAGACACACACACACACACACACACATATTTTCCAGCTGTTAGACTTCAAACATGCTCTCTCTTTCTAACGATCGAGTGCAGGGGCATGTTTTCTATATCATTTTTCTTTATATCTTCACCTATCAAATATTTAGAATCATAACAATTTATAAAACATTATTTTGTAAAGAAATTGTAGCTCTTCATTTATGCCATTCTTTGCTTCACTCCGTGTAGATAGAGAATTGAACAATTGTTACAACCCAATCCAAGGTACAAATCTCACTCCTTTCTTGGTAAATAAAAATGACATTGATGCATTGCATTGTTAATTCCCTCCATCATAATAAGAGAATTTATAAATAATTTAGTTGTGTGTTATGAAGATTTATAGATTCTGTAGACACTAAATCACGCACTTGGGTACATTTATAGGTCCTAATCACATATTACTATTCATACGATTCATAAGCGAGAAAAATAATATTTGAGCTCTATCTTTGGCCTCTTTTCTATCTTTCTTCTTTTCTCTTTGGTCGTACACACCTCACATCCCAGTTCGATCTTCATTGATTTATATTTATTGAATTTGGACATCAGTGCCAGCCAGGATGCTAGTGCCTAGGCACCCTCATCCCCTTTGGGCGTCCCCACCTCTTTGCATCTTATTCACCCCTTTTGGGCCTCTTGTTTTCTTAGTGGTCAGAATTTTAGTTGTTAATTACGAAATTCAAACAATGGAATTATATAAATACAAATCTATGTGACCATAATAAAGGAGAAAACTCTAAACATTTACTATCATCACCTAAGGTTGCATCCAAATGCATTATAAGAGCATTAAAACATCAATCTAGCTATTATCCAATGGACAAGGGACTAAATTTTCTACATACACGCATAGGAGGGGAAGTTCATTAATCCATACACACATCTATGTACATTGCTACATATAGCTATTGCTCGTTATTTAAAGTGTCTTGCACAAGAGCCTTCTAGGGCACAATTCTAACACACACACATAAAAATACATGGAGTCTGAGATGTAGTGCAATGCTCAGTTGTAAGTTCACTCTGTCGGTTACCTCTGGGGTTAGTCTGACTCCCCATTTACATCTTTTTCTTTTTAGGATTTGATGTGTTTTGGGGTTTTACAGGATATATTTCTCTTTGTAGGTTATATGAGAATTCTAAGGACATAGTGAGACATATAAGTGAACAACAATAAAGGTTAGTGACCACCTTATGACACATGAAGAATCAGTTTTTGACCATTTTCATAGTCACAGGTTCCTAATAGAGGTCTCCAGTGCCTAGGTGCCCTTGACCTAGCCCAAACGTCTTGGTTCAACTTATTCTGATAGTTCCAAAATTTTCTATGTGTGTTTGTGCTAGATTCATCCTCTTGTTCATCGGTTCTCTAGTCCAAGACACTTTGTGATCAATTGTTAAATTAGCTAAGTATTTTATTCCCTCTCTTGCACCTAGGGTTTTATATATATTTTTATCTTATTGGTTATGTCAATTCAGTACTTTATTGATTATTTATCATATGTTACTATGCAATTAAGGTTTTAAAATTTCTATATTTATCAAATAATTTAGTGAACCTGAATTGTATCATCATTCCCCTATGATGCAATCTTGTGCTTTGGTTCACACTTGACAGTTGAGGGCATACTACATACATGAAACCCACTTACTACACATTTCTACACTCGGTGCATTCATGACACATATTTCTAGCATTGAATTCTCACACAACACACTACCTTATGAAAACCTCTAGTTCCACGGTTCATACTCGACTATTGAGGGTATAAATCTAAAATGAACCTCACCGCATTCACACTTCTCATGCTCTATGTTTCATTGATCTATCTATCTAGCGCACATGTTTAAACTATTTTCTGATGACACACTCTTTTTCTATTGTTCATTCTTTATTGTTGAGGGGTCTTTTATAAATGAACCTGATCTCACTTATACACATCCACTTGGGGGGAAAACTGCTCCTATCACATTCACATTTCATATAATTTCATTTCACACTTTCAAAACATACTGCATATCTTGGTTGCACACTATTCATGCTTACTTATACTCACATATACACTTTTCTTACTATGCTAATAAGATATTTTGTATGTCATTATCTTTCCTATATACACATGCGTATTCACTTGTTCTCTAGTTGTGAATGTAGACTTTACACTGATCTTTAAATTTAGTATGGATGCTTGACATTTTACCTCTTACTAGTCCCATTGAGGTCGCTGGGGGAATCTACTCTTGCACATACTACAGGTGCTATTGTTTCATTTTATACTACTTATTCTTCCTATCACACTACTCTATCGATATATACACGTCTTGACATATTTTCTATCTTTCTAACATACTAACAAGTGTTTCATATACAAAATTTACTTTGCAAGAACTATTTTCCACCATGGTTATCTGTTATACTTTTCTTGCTATTGTTTTCTATTATTTTGCATTATCTGTCATTGTTTGTGGGATTTTCCATATGTCTTGCTTTTTCATTGCTTGTATGCTTTTAGCCGCTTCAACCTTGATTGTCTTGCGACATTGTGAGTGATGTCCCATGTTTTCAACCTGATTTTCATGGTCTACATTTCCTTCTTGCTTTCTAGATTACACGTTGTATTCTTTATGCGTATTTGTCTTGTTTACAATAACACATGTTTTTAGCCACATTGTTTACACGTGCCTTGGTTTCTACCATGCACAATCCCTTCCCCCATGCAGGGCATCAGATCAACATCTGGTCCTCTCCTTTAGGCCACATCCTCCTATAGATATCACATATACCCTAAACAAGGGGGAGCATACATTGTGTGAATTAGTCACCCCACTTAGGTGTACATAATTACACTTCACACTTGCATAGAACAAGAAAAAAATAATCTTTAATTACAGAAACAACCCAAAATCTGACTTGGGTCCTCAACATAACACAAACGCCAATGCCTAGATACAAACATGAATGCCTAGGTGCTCTTGACATTTCCTAGGCACCTTTGACTAGGGGCAATTATAGAATTTTTTAAAGATCAACATATTTTTCGTCATTGCACAAAGTCGTTTGCACAGTACAGACACAATCCTACATCAATCAGAATGCATTCTATCTCCTTTTTTCTTTTCCTACTTAGATCAAACTATAACAAATCATGATCACACCATCTTCAGTGGTGTATAATTTTTGAGAAGAAATCGGGGATGGAGAATAACACTAGACCTTTCTCCCCAACACTTCTTCTGTCATGGCATGAGATCATACCAAAAAATCATTCTTGGCATGAGATCACCCAAAAAACTTGCTCTTGGAGTGAGATATCCCAAAATATTCACTCTCCTACAATAGTTCAGGAAACTTTCTATCCTTTTCACTCATCATGGATCAGGTGCACATGTTCCTTTTACTAGTTTTTCACATTTTTACACACTTTTTACATATTTGGATTGAATATTTCATATGCACATATTTGACTACTCTTTTTCTCTTCTTTTTGCAGGTCTGTCCTTATAAGAAGTAATATTCACATCAATAAACATATCAAGCACAAGTGATAATAGAAACATGTACAAACATAGTACAAACACATATGCTTCACCCCTAGGGTCACTTCCTCTTCCTTAGATTCCACGCTTCATTTTATCACTTCATGCTTATTCTTGTCTCCTTGGCATGATTTTTCCATTGATCTACATGGTTATCAGGTACACATATCTTATCTACTTTATTTTATCGATTATTCAATCAACAACATAAAGTGGGGGAAAATATAGACACTAAATCACGTACTTGGGTATATTTCTAAGTCCTAATCACATACTACTATTCATATGATTACTAAGCGATAAAACTAGTAATTGAAATCTATCTTTGGCCTCTTTTTTATCTTTCTAGTTTTCTCTTTGATTTTACACACCCCACAACCCAATTTGATCTTCATTGGTTTATCTTTATTAACTATGGACTCTAGCACCCAACTAGGACACAAGCGTCCAGGAACCCCTCATCCCCTCTGGGCATCCCCAACCTCTTTGCATCTTACTCGTCCCCTTTTGGGCCTCTTTTATCTTTTGGTCATCTTGTTTTCTTAGTGGTCAGAATTTTAGTTTTCAATTACGAAATTCAAACAAGGTAATCATATAAATACAAATTTTATCTGACTATAATAAAGGACCAAGCTCTAATTATCTACTATCATCACCTAAGGTTGCTTCCAAAGGAATTATAAGAGAATCAAAACATCCATCTAGCTATCATCCAAGGGACAAGGGAACTATCTAATTTATTTCTGCATACACACATGGTAGGGGAAGTTCATTTTTCCATACACACATCTACTTACATTGCTACATCTAGCTATTGCTCATTATTTGGTGCATCTTGCACAAGAACCTCTTAGGGAACAATTCTACACACACAAAAAACTACATGGAGTTTGAGATGTAGTGCAACACTTGGTCATAAGTTCACTTTGTTGGGTGACCATCAAGGTTAGTCTGACTCCCCATTTGCATATTTTCTTTTTAGGATTTGATGTGTTTTGGGGTTGTGCAGGATATCTTTCTCTTTGTAGGTTCCAGGTGAATTCTACGGACATATTGCAACATGCAAGTGACCAATAATGAAGGTTAGCAACCACCTTATGACATAAGAAGAATCAATTTTTGACCATTTTTCGTAGTCACAGGTGCCTGATAGAGGTCTCCAATGCCTAAGCACCCTTGACTTAGCCTTGACGTCTTGGTCCAACTTATTTTGGCAGTTCCATAATTTTCTATATGTGGTTGTGATAATTTCCTCATCTTATTCTTGAGTTCTCTAGTCTAAGACACTTCAGGGTCAATTGCAAAATTAACTAAGTTTTTCTATTCCCTCTTTTGTACCTAGGGTTTTATATTTCTTTAGCTTATTTCTTGTGTCAATTTAGTACTTTATTACTTATTTATGATATGTTACTCTGTAATTAGGGTTTTACAAATTCTATATTTTTAAAATCAAATTCCCTGTTAATTGTAACATTCTAAAATAAAATTATTACCTTTCAAAATTAAAGGAAAAAAAAAACCATAGGAAAGCAACGACGAAAAATTCCACACAAATGAAGAAAGAAGAATTCTTGACAACCCAATAAATATTATTAAGGTGAACAATGAAACAAATAATATCATAATAAAATACGGACACTCCCTGGGGAACATCCCTCAGAATTGAATACCTTCTAGAATAATAATAGTTTGAAATTTACATGTCAATTTATGTATATTGCATTTATCATTTTAACATTTAATACATGTTGTACACACCACGATATAATAAATTATCAAATGTTTTTAAGAGGACATAAAAGATAGTAAGGAAAATGAGTGAACGTAATTTCTATCCAAGGCCGAATTAAGGTTTTTGATCTCCCTAGGCAGTACTTGGAGCATATATCCCCTCCCTTCTAGTTGTTCATCTACCTACCCACCCTATTTATATTTTAAAAATTATAGTGTCATTTTTAACAACACATAGAGTTAACGCTAGAAAGGATTATTTCATGCCTTTTCCATAGAAAAATTGTCGATGACACTATCATAACTCCCAAATATTTGTAGTAGCCCCCAAGATATGCACCTAATAATGTATGCATGTAATGAATTCATTTTCCACCTTACTACCCAAATCCAGACACAACTAGTAGATTGCATAGCCATAGTTGTGCATACCAACATCTGTAGCAACAACCAAGCACAAAAAACAATAAAGTGTTGAGACCCAACCCACACCACCGAGAATACACTCCACTAAACGACAATAGAGATGAAACAATCATATCCCTCCTTACCAACAATACCCCCCATGTTAACCAATAGAAGACACAACAATGAATAAAAAAATTCACAACATTCTTCCACAACAACCACTGAGACCGCAATATGCTTGCTCCCAACAAGTGCAATTCCCTGAAGGTCACCAAGGAAACATCACGTCAACACCTCTTCCTAAATAATTCCTTGTAATTCTTCCCAATATATGACATCGTTACTAGCCAGAAGAGAAAAGGGGTGTTAGAGATATTCCAAGATTTTCCATACAATCCATCACTCTATTAACTTCCCGATAACAATTTTGGAAGGAAACGGATTTGAACCACCCTGTCATTAATATTGCTTTCTTAATAAAAGTTTTCAATAATAAAATTGACATCTTACCTATCTTTAACGGCTATATAATTAGCAAGGAATCCAAATCTAGCATTAATTTACAATATCCTCTCTCTTTCACAACTAAAAGAACTTTTAAAGTAGCCCTTACTTAAAATTCATTATTAGAAGTGTGTGGTAGGTGATTGATCCCCTATAGAAAAAAACCCTTTGATTCCTTATGAGGAACCCAACTCTAGCCACACCTGGATATACCTTTAAAGATCCATCAAAATTAATTTTAAATACCTCTAAAGGTGGTGATTTCTAAAAAACTCAATTCTTACCCCCTCTTTCTTCTTCTTCACCTTTGACTTACAGGAAACTACAATGATTTTTGACCAATTCAGAAAAAATGACTTTTCAAAGTTTGATAACCCATCTACCTCTATCAATTGTTGATTCACTATATGTTTAGTAATTTTTACCTCAATCCTTTTCCAACACTACTCCCAAGACATGTATTCCAATCTAAATGTCATCCTATATCTCTCTAGCCAAACATTTTATAACACAACAACATGAGCCTCATCCCACAAAGATTTCAAATTATCTGGACCCATTGATCATGCCCATAATACCAACTTCACCTATTTTGGATAGACCAAAATCATTCTTAGAAGGAAATTTTTTTGAGGCAATATCCTTCTCATGTACTTACAATGACGAAGGATATGCTCAATAGATTCAACATCTCTTTTACATAATACACAATAAGATGGCCGTATAAAATAACCCATTTTTCACATCTTGTCTTGTGTAAGGATTTTCCCAAAGAGAAGAATTCCAAGAAAAGGCATTTACCTTAGGATTTGACACCTTTTTCCATAACATAGCGGCTAACTAATCTTCCTTAGCCTCAAAATTAGCCATCAAAAACTTATATCTAGCCCAACTTGAATACCTTCCAGTAACTTCCCCCAGTCACCTCAGGGAGTCCTCCCCTTTTAATACCTCAATGTTTTGAGAATTAAGAATCTCTCGCAACAATTGTCTCTTAAGAAGAGGGCATTAAACCTCCTCTAAAGATTTCCAATTTCTAAAATAGTCAACCCCTCCATAGAGCTCACCCAATAATCTACCAATTTTGACCCTTACTCTGATTCTAAGACACCCTTGATGTTCTGTAGATCCTCCCTTGATCCCAAAGTAGGCCCCCACAACCATCAATCAACCTGTAAGTTTTTTCCCATTCCCAATATCTAAAGTGAAATTATCACAAATGATAAAATGAGATTTCAAAATAAAGTTCTGAATTGGAAAACCAAAGGGTAGGCTAACGGATGTAAATATTCTTTCCAGGAAATTTGAGTCAAGGTATTTTCCCCATAACATTATTATTCATATTTTATCATTCTCCTTGTAGATAAGCCATGCAATCTTATCCCCAAATGCTAATGATTTTTGATTCATATAATTCAACCATATTCCCTCCATATCCTTAGGATGACAATTTTTTTCCCATTTTACCAAATGGATCTTATACTTTAATTATTTCTCATGTAATAAGAGATGCCTAATTATTTTATTTATCCACTCCACCACACTGTTTGGGACTAGTAAAAAATAATAATAAATGGGAATTGCTTTCAATATAATTTTTTTAATATCAACCTACCCATCAGGATAAAATTATTTTCCTTCTAAGCCTTTAGCCTTGATTGAACCCTTCCAACCATTTATGACCAGATATCATCCTTTTCGTGTCTAGAAAAAAGAGGGACCACAAGATGCTTACACAAAAGCTATCCAACTGGAATTCCCAAATCATTGGTAGAAATGGTCATCAATCCATTGAGTGGGGAAATAATGCAAATTGAAAAAATCATAAAAAATTATTCCATTATTTCTGCGAGAACGGACACAAGGTAAACTACCTTTCCAACTTGAATTACCCTCATATTGATAGTTCAAGAATTCAAAAATATGGGGATATCATCAGAGTTGATTCAATTGAAAAAATATGAAATTATTTTGAAAATTCATTATCTAGCTTTATAAATAATATCTTATCTCTCTCACGAGACATTTACAAAGAACATTATAGATTTTTCCAAGTCGATAAGCTGAATTGAAGCATCCTCGTAATATTGTAGCCCAAGGCTTCTCACATATCAAGCTCAACAAATAGTAAAGTAGCATCCATAAATTGTAAGTGGGTGGATGATTCCAAATTGTCAAAAATCTTCAAACCTCTCACCATCACAATCTCCTTTTCGCTACGGATCACCCTACCAAGTGCTTCAACCATATTTATAAATAGGTATGGAGAGAGAGTATCCCATTGAGAATACCTCTTAAATTTTAAAAGAACCCCACTGGATTTACATTTATTAAAATTGAAAAGAAGGTCCCTGTTACACACCTTGACACTCAATCTACCCAATCCAGATGAAAACCAAAGGAAAGGAGTAATTTTTTCCAAAAAACCAGCTTACCCTTCATAAGATTTCATAATGTCCAGTTTCAATAATATTCTCAAATTCTCTTCTGATTTTAATGAATGCATAATTTCATGAACCATCACGACCCCATCCAAAATATTCCTATTGCTCACAAATCCCTCTTAATCCTTGTAAATAATGGAAGGTAGAAGACTCTTTAACCTCTCATCAATTACCTAAAAAATAATCTTATAGATAGTAGTTGAAACTGAGATAAGATGGAAATCAACAAAGGTTTCTAGATATACTTTTTATAATAAGAAAAATAAATATACAATTAAAATTTTTTAACACACCTTTAGAATACAAAGATTCATTTACCACATTTGTTACCTCTCACCCCATCATCTCCCAAATTTTCGATAGAAATTCGTAGGGAAACCATCTAGCCCAGGAAATTTCTCCAAATCCATTCACTATACTACAACCTAAACTTCCTTCATCAAATTCATTTGATGTTAGGGAAATTACGGGAATGTATAATTAACAAATTATAAATCCACAGAGTAATTTCCGAAGATTCTAGATCGTGATGTGTAGTTAAATTAACCATACATTTAGATGTTTATAGATTGCAGATAACAAAA
Organism: Taxus chinensis; assembly: GCA_019776745.2. Taxonomy (NCBI): domain Eukaryota; kingdom Viridiplantae; phylum Streptophyta; class Pinopsida; order Cupressales; family Taxaceae; genus Taxus; species Taxus chinensis. The sequence continues at coordinate 746,346,182 of CM034149.1, forward strand.
TGTAATAACAAGATCTAAAAGAAAATAATAGTAAAATAAATGAGAAAGATAACACCATATTTATAGTGGGTAAAAATGAAGGAAAAAAATCCACTGAAATAAAGCACTTCCTTTATTAAGAATTTCACAATAGCTTTAACCCAGTACTTCCACTTCGCTCCTCGATCTCACAAAAAATAATTACAGACCCGTGTCTTGCAGTTTTACAGTTCTCTTATATAAAATATCTTGAGAGTTCACATATAGTATGTATCTAAATCGATATCAATCTCGTGATGGATTATCCTATATATATAGGATGGGTGATCGGTCATACCGTTTCACTCTTAAATCTATGGAAGAACGATATAATAAAGTTTATTAAATAAAATTTAAAATAACATGGGGCGGGAAGTGGTGATCCACGTAAACAGTATCCCCACTTGACATTATCACCCCAACAAAAAATTCTCCTCCTCGATTATAATTTAAAGAACTACAGATGAAAATTGTTCACCCTTTTCAGCACTAATGTCTGAAGATTATGAGAGAAATTTTTGGAAAAATCACTTCTTCCCCTTTTATCTCTACTGAATCATCTAATATTATACCCTCTAAATTCTTAATCAAACTAATTCAATTAACATGTCTCCTAGACACCTTAGTTTGAAGGAAAAAATTAGTGTTCCTATCTCTCTCCTTTATCCATAATTCTCTTGACTTTTATTTCCAAAAAATATCTTCTCACAAATACACTTCATGAAGTTGAATCAATAATCTCCCCTTTTGGAAAATAAACCTATCTATCTTTAAACACCTCTACATTTCATCATTCAAGGATTCTAAATCAACCTCCAACCTTGATTTCTCATAAAAGATATTCCTAAACACAATCTTATTCCATATTATTAGCCGATCCTTCAGAAATTTCATGTTGTAAGAAAACATAAACATGGAAATCACCTTAGGGGGAATGCAATATGTCCACCAACTCTTTATATTTTCCCAAAAATCCTTATGCCTAAGCCACATTGGATCAAAATTAGATGAACATATATCTAATGGTTGAACCATTTAAATATGTAGCAAAATTAGATAATAATCCAATCTAGAAACCTTTAGAATATCATATTCTAGCTTCCAATTCACCTTCAAGCATTCCATGTTAATAAAAAATTAATGCAGTCTTTCCATGATGTTGCAAAAACCCTTCCATCAGTTTGACCAAATAAATTTACCTTTTTTTAATCATAAATCCATTAGAATATTCTCATCCATGAACTCTTGAAAATCAAATTTCGATTGGGATACCCTAGTCTGACCCCCTTTCTTATCCCATGCATCAAGGATTTTGTTGAAATCTCCCCCACTATCATACACACTTCCCCAAACTTATCCATAAAATTAATTTTCCTACCAAGTTTCCTTCTTCTTTCAAATATTATTACAACCATACGCATTAATCAACACACCAAAGACATTTTCCTTAAAACTATGAAACTCAAAAGCTAACCAATATTCCCCTTTCTCCATTGATTCAACCATAACATTGCCAGAATTTAAAAGAGTACCCAAGACACATGAATTCCTATCTGTAACACAAGTCAACCTTGGAAAAAATTTCCATTCAGACATAAGAAAAATTTCCACCTCCTCCATAGCCAACTTTGTATGGAAAAAAAATCAGACTCCAGCACCATAAATTTTGTTTAGGGAATTCATAGCCCATACATTCCAAGAGATAAAAAACATTAACATGTTGGGGGGATCTCCCCCTAAGTGAAAAATATGTAGGCCTAAACACATCCAAAACACACATCAACCCTTTAAGAAGTTCACTTTGAATCCCAAATATCCTATTCCCACCCCTTCAACTCCCTCCTCAAATCTCTCTACCCCCCGATGAATCTGTTGCCGGCCTTATTTTCCTACAATGCCCCTATACCATTCCTTTCGTGAAATAGATGCTAAAATATTTAGAATCCAATTACGAGACCTTGTAAGCACCCTATACAACTCCTCCTCATTCTTTTGGCCAAAAATAATAGTCTTACTTTTGATCTTATTCAAGGCCACCTTATACAGACTCCCATCCATGACACCACCCCCATTCATATCCCGCACACCAAGTTCTACAAAGGATTCCTCTTGTCCCTCCTTTCCTCTAATCCCCAACCATATGGAACCCATCTGCATATTAGAAATCCAAACTGAGGAACCCAAATCAAGCTCTCCCATAGTCCCCAAGAAAAATTGAAGCTAACTCCCATCCCCATCTCTCATAACAGGTTCAACAAGGATATTCTCAACCATCTAACCCTAATTCCCTTTAATTTATACCCCTTTAATATTTTCCTTATTATCAACCATTCAATCCACCTCAACCAAAGAAATCTCAAACAAGGACCCCATGTTCTTCTCCCCTCAACTAATCCAAACAAAATCCAATGCTCACATTACCAACCAACACATCCATTTTAACCTCCTTTTCATGCACTACCTAACATCCTTTCCCCATGCCATCCTCTAGTATCCCTTGACTAGTATGAGATCTAGAAGACCCATCCCAAGGATCAGAACCCTTCATCTATAAACCTCCTAGCACACTTCCATTCCTTTCATGTTCCCTATAATAATTATATTCCACAATATCCATACAATCTCCTAACCCTTGTCCCCCTTTATCTCTCATTAATTTACACCACCATATTGGGTTCAGGTACCTCATTTCCTGAGTAACTCTTCTCCCTCAACCCCCATCTGGTGTCTCAAACATCATAAATTGGAAAAAATCTCCCCATTTACTATGATCCAAATATTTTTTAGGTAACACCAAAGAAGTATCAACCTAAATTTTAAATCTTGCATATATTATATAATTTAAAAAGGTAATGTTTGGAACCTGTTGGTATCCAAATTTGTTCTCCTTTTAAGTCTGAGCAGCACCATAGGTGTGTCATGGAGCTTAAGGATAGATAATACCATGTTGTATGTCGTTAGTAGCTGGGGATATGGTCTAGCTGGTACTCAGATTTGTAGAGAAATGGATAGCACTCCATTAGGACTTGATCTTGTCCTAGTTGTTTTAGATTGTGCCTTGCAACCAAGGTAAGAGGACATATTTTGTAACCTTGTAATGGTGAAGGAGATGAAGATGTCGTTCTCTTTGCTTTTAATTCTATGATGGAGACCTTGATGAAAACATGATCAACACCCCAGATTTGAACTCTCACAAGCTGTCACTTCTCAAAACATGGGTATGTTCTCAAAACAAGGAAAAGGTTACTAGAGACATTGGAAAATATTGATCTATTATGCATACTTTTACAAATGGATTTTGATATTTTTTGGGCATACAAATGCAAATCAGGGATAGTACATGATAGGATATTTGTTTGCTAGATGATTTTTGGTGGGGGATTGACAAGACAAACTGGGATAGATCAGATCTTTGACAATCTGTACAATACTTGAACAAATATCAGATGAAATGCCTAGAGTAATCAGGATGTTCTTTCAACCAGAAGAGGCACAAATGGAAGCCTAGGTTGCACTCTTCACATAATCTTTGAGAACTCACCACAAAATATTGAAGTAAAGAACTCAATTAAACACAAAAATCCATGATCAAACCACGCCTAAGGTACCCCCAAAGGCTTACAAGAAATCTCGGCAGTCAAGGAAGGTAAAGTGATTTTAAATTTGTTTATCTCCTTATTAGATGAAGGTTCTTCTGAATATGAGATTGCAAATGCCACTAAACTATCAACCAGAAATGGAGAACCTGTGTGACTTCTAAAGACTTTTAATGCAAGATTGCAACAAGAACAATAAAATTTATTTGTAGGCATTTAAAATTGATAACAGACATCATATTGCCCAAAGAAAAACACAGATTTAATTCAAAACTTGTTAGATTCAATAGCAGGGGAGAGTTACATGAACATTCTCAGAGCTGTGTGGTGGCTATACAGTTGTAACCAACCCACATACATGAATTTTCCAACACATGAGACATTAACCTGGTTCTTTGGTGGATTTTCTCAGAGACTGAGCCTTTTCTCAAAATTCACTCATGATTTTCAACTGCCTCTCTTTTACAAATTCTCCAAAATGCACTATATATCCTATGCCACATTGGAGCCTTCTTTCCCAAGAAAAGAATATGCCATGGGATCAAGTTTTTTACAACAATTCTTCATGATTTAATGAAAATGACATTAAACAGAAAAACACTCACATGCTGCTAGGTGTGTCAAAAAGGATTAAATCATTACAAATATCTGGATCATTATCCATCATGTAGGCACTTTTTTTTTTTATCATTGAGGCATGCAAACACCTTTCACTCATCATTTTCACCTTTTTACCTTTTCAAACTACCTCTACAACTTTTAATTTTGTCATTTCACATTTTTTCACGGGCCTAAGCAAAAAATACATCAAAAACACCATAGACAGAAGAATTAAGTCATGAAAATGATGCCAATGTTGTCATAAGGCCAATACAACACAAAATCATATAAGATTTGATGAAATTTGATGCAAAAACATGATTTCCAAGTTTCTTAGAGCTCTCATGGTGGCCAAAACAAATGGATGCATAGTAACCGTCGATTTCATCCACCTTTTAATATCAGCCCTCCACATGGAAGATGTAATCCAAAAATAAGCTCAATATTAACTTTTTAAACTTTGGATAAGGTAGGACACGTGGCCAAAATTGATTGGAAACCAATCCAGACTCACTTTTGACTTTTTGACATTTTTGAAAAAATGGAAAAATTTGACCTTTTCCTCCACCCCTCCACCGTTGAATTTTAGAGCTGACACGTGGCATATGGTGGATCCCTTTGAAATCACTCTTTTCCCCGCGGGCCCACACCTCTGATTTTTTCCCTTGCCACGTGTCTCCTTGGGATTCGCTAGTGGGCCAGTGCTTCAAATTTTGATTTTGAACATTATTTTCAACGTGAGGATTGGGAAATTAACCCATACAATTTAGATTTGATAAATTTCAATTTTTTACACAATCTGGTAAAGGGAAAAGCGACACGGCCCACAAATTGAAAAAACCTAGGGCAAAAATAAGAGCACACATGGATTTCTCTTTTAAACCAGGGAAAAACAACAAGTTTATGGGCATTTTTGAAGCATTTCAACCAGGGGGCAGAAATTACAGGTCACTAATTTGAGAAGTAAAGTGTTTCTGAGCAAAAATGGACTTGAAAAATTAGGGCACACTATGCAAGCTTAGAAATGGCACCAACATCGGCTCATGCTTGGGGATGGGTACTCCCAATGAGTTCCATAAGGACAAAACATAGACCAAGTGCCAAAAATACCATTGGGCAAAGGGGTCAACACACAAGGCAACAAAAACTAGAACCACCATAAAAAATGAATTGAGAAAACAACCAGGAAGGATGCCAAAAAAAAGGGAAAACCACACACCACAAAAAGAAAAAAACAAAGAAAAAACAAAGACTATACAACTGTACAATTTTTGCATACTTAATTTTGGGGACTAATCCAAGAAATGTTTTAAATGTCTACCATTGACAGGTAGCTCCAGCAATTCCTTATCTAGATCTTTGAGAAAAAAAGGTATGTTCACTAGTTCTGATATCAATGGCATAAGGGCCCATCCATAATGCATCAAATTTTCCATGCTTGCCCTTGTCTTCATGCCTACTATCCCACAACAAAACCAGATCTCCAACATTAAAGGCTCTAGGAGTGACTTTCTTGTGAAACAATCTCTTCAATTTTTCCCTAAATCTGACATGCCTTTGATGGGATGCTCTTCTCTCCTCATCAAGCTCAATAATCTGATTTATCCTTGATTCATATGGGCCAAGCTCCTGATCTTCCAAACTATTGGGAAAAATTAAATGAAGATAATTGCAGGTGCAAGGGCAGCAAAGCCTGAGTTCCATACACCAGTTCAAACGTGCTTTTACCAGTAGCTCTTTTAGGAGTTATCCTATCAGCCCAATCTGTAAATTTCAATTGTTCACCCCATTTCTTCTTGTTTTGCTCCAAGGTTCTTCTAATGATCTTCAAAAAATTCTTATTGCTGGAATCAGCTTGTCCATTCCCTTGGGGGTAATAGTTTGAAGAATAAGTCAAATTGATTCCATATTCATTACACATTTCCATTAAAGGTTTGGCTTTAAAACACAAGGCATTATCAGCTACAATCTTGACTGGGACTCCAAATCTGCATATGATATGATCTAACAAGAAGTCCATTACCACTTGGTGTGTTGCCTTTTTAGATGGGATTGCTTCAACCCACTTTGTAAAATAATCAGTGGTTACAAGAATCCACTTATGGCCAGCACTAGAAGGATCTGAAATCTCACCAATGAAGTCCATCCCCCATTTCTTGAAAGGATCCTCAATTGATATAGGCCACAAAGGAAGGGAGCCTAAAGCTTTCAGTATTCTAGAGAAACGTTGGAAACTATCACATTTTCTAACTAGCTAGGTTGCATCTTTGAAGAGAGAAGGCCACCAATAACCAACTCTCAAAATATTATGTGCTGTTACTATTCTAGTAAAGTGTCCTCCACAAAATCCCCCATGGAAATTGGAAACTATCTTGGGAGCTTCATCTTCAGTTATGCATTTCAAGAGGACACCTTCAGGGTTCTTCCAAGCCAGCCCAAGGTCTGTGATGATATAATTTTGAGAAGCCAACTTGAGGGCTCTTTTCTGATTTTTATTTAAATGATTAGGACAACAAAGGTGTCTAAGGTAAAATATTACATTCTTGTACCACTCAGAATTTACCAACTTTGCAAGCACATCTACCCTTTCTTCCTCTAACTGATTCACTTCCACATTCGGCAAGTTGCTCTCAGCCATGAGCTTAGCAAGACCCAAACCTCTTACCAACTTTGTGGTTTGGATGTCCATATCATACTCTACAATTTGTTCACCCATCTACATATTTTACTTGAGATCTCCATCTTTGATAAAATGTCTTTCACCATGGTGCGGGGAACATAAGCAACGACTTTTGAACTCAATATATAAGGCCTAAAAACTTTTGTTGCTTTCACTAAGGCAAATGCTTGTTTCTCCATGATTGTATACTTTAACTCAACAACTTGTAAAGCCTTTCTAAAGAAGGCAATAGGCCTTTCAGCCCCATTCTCATCCTTTTGTAGCAAAACAAAAGCAATGGTATACTTAGAAGCAAAGGAAAAGATTTCGAAAGGCCTCTTATAGTTTAGGGATGCTAAAATAGGTGCATGTTTAAGTGCATCCTTAATTCCTTCAAAATATTGAATGGCAGCCTACTCCCATTTGATAACTTGGTCCTTCTTTAGCATGCTTGTGATTGGGAGAGTCAACTCAACAAAGTTGGAAACAAACCTTCTAATAAAATTAATTTGACCAAAGAAAGACTGGATTCCTTTCTTGGATCTTGGGATAGGTACCTTGTTGATTGCTTCCACTCTCTCAGGGTCTATCATAACACCATCTCTAGACACAATATGTCCAAGCAGCTTGGCCTTTTGCACGCCAAAATGACACTTCTTTGGATTAAGAAAAATGCCATACTCCCTGCATCTTATTAGCATCTTCTCCAAGTGCTGAAAATGATCACCTCTCTACCTTGAAAATATAGTCACATCCTCTTGGTAAATAGCAATGAACTCATTGATGTAACGAGAAAAAGAAACATCCATTGCTCTTTGAAAAGTGGCACCAACATTCATCAAACCAAAGGGCATCCTAACAAAAACATATGTTCCCCAAGGAGTAGTGAATGCTATCTTAAGTCTTTCTGATTATTTGAAAGACTTAATCTTCTCTATATGCCTTTGTATGAATGGTTTGGCATTTACTTCAAGAGGGATCTCATGCTGATATAAATCTTCTCCATATGCCTTCAGCTCTAAATAGGACCAAGCAAGGAAGTCTTGATATTTTTTCAAGAGTTGGGCATAGGATTGTTTTTCTTCTTTACTTAAATTTCTGCCCAACCAAACCTTCCTTGGTTTTTCCTTTGTTCCCAAGTCATGATCTTCCACATCCCTTGAGGCAAACATGTTTCTATTTATGATGCAACCAACATTGTTAAAATTTGACTTAAGTGCAACAAGATCTCTAGGAATGGTGTTTGTTTTCAATTGGATGATATATTTTCCAAACAAAGTTTGTCTTCCTTCAATCATGCATACCATTGGCTCCCAATCAATATTCTGATTTACAAAATAACCTTGGTTTTGCAAGAACCTTAGCACTCGAGAATCATTGTTAAAAACTTTCCAATGTTTCACATTATCAGGGACAGCTGGCCTAGTCAACACTTCAATGTTGTATTCACAATAAGGTGAAATGGTGCAATCTCCAAACCTTTAACCCAACACTGCCAACTTGTCAGTAGTAGCATTGAGACCTTTGTCATGATACACAATGTTAAAGGAATCAAATATTTCAATTAGATCCTAAACTTCATGCTTATACTATTTCATACGGTGATTTTTTGTAGCATACAGTTTTCTTATTTGTTTGACAACTAGCTCTGAGTATCCTTTTGCAACAATATCTTTCATTCCATACTTCCATGTAATTCTTAACCCTAACAAAAATGCCTCATACTCATCAACGTTGTTAGTGCATTCAAAATTAAGTTTGAAGGAAAAAGCAAACTCTTCCAAACTAGGAGAAAATGGAACTATACAAACACCATTCCCAAATTTGGAGCAAGCTCCATCAAATAGCAAGGTCCAAGGAGAACCTACCATATCAAAGCACTTTGATCTATCCATCTTGTGTTCTTTTCCATCAATAGAACCAATTAAATTCTCAACATCTACATCAGCAAACAACACCTCATAGGAAGCATTGTTGGGATCTTCAATTAGGTGCAACATCTTCTTTTCACCATAAAGTTTGAAAAGGCTGCCCTCACTGGGAATGGTAGCAAAAGACATACCCATCTGAACACTACCACCAACAGTTGCAACTCATTTTCTTGACAAAAGCATACCCCATTTGACAGGGCAGTCAACAATTACAACATCCAGTTTCACATTCTTACCTGGATAGGCTGCAAGTTGCACTACCAAACCCTTCACACAACCAACCACTGACACTTCTCTTGAATCCATGGTAGTACAATTCCCATAGGTTGTTGTCACTTTCATATCCAACTTATTCATGACCTCTAAAGGCATGATATTACATAATGCACTGGAATCAAATATACAATTGTGAAGTATCCTATATTTTATGAGCAAAGTTGTGAAGAATGGATCAACATTCAGTTGGGAATCAACCAAAGAAGTCCCCAAATATACCTTAGGTGTCTCTCCAAGATATTCTACTACTGGTGGTGTTTCAAAGTCAACAATTATCTGAGGTGGTGTTTCAACAACATTTACATTTCTGCCTGGAGTAACCTTCTCTTCTTTCAATCCCAAGTACTCACATGCTCTCTCCTTATGCTCAGGAATCCTAAGCAACTCAATGATTGGAAAATTCACTTTAATTTGGCTCAATACTTGGGCTATGTCATATGGAACATTCTTTGGTAGGACAACATTATAAGGGAAACAAGAAGATTCATCAGATGGAGAAAGATTCTTGACAGCTTGGGCATGAGGAGGACTGTAATTTTTGTTTGGGACAACAGAACCTTAAACAAGTGTCTCTTTCCTAGGATTTTCTTTGGGAATGCTTGTGAGCAAGGGTGTTTTAGTTTTGGCTTGAGGCCCAACTCACTTAACAACCTTGCTTCTAGTGTTATAAACTTTCTCTTGAGCTACAACAACATTCATCAACAATTGTTTATCTTCCTTTGAAGGGATACCACCATCATACTTCTTAATCATCAAAGCTCTTAAGTATTCAAAGTCATTGTTAGGAATTTCAAAAGCTTACACTACATCAACTTCAATAGCATGAGGGGGGAGAAATACTTGTACCCGTTTTATGCAATCCCAAAAGGCAGTAGCAGACCTAGCACTTATTACTTCAGTAGATGTTGCTCCTTCTTGTGAGCTTGAAGAACATACCACCATGAAAATATCATCATCAGTTCCATCCTAATTATCAGCTTCATCAACCTGTTGGTCCACTTCACATGGAGGATGAGGAAGAAAACATCTATCACACCAATCCATAACAACAACCTCATAAACGAGAGCAACCCTAGCAGTTAAGGGAACAGGCAACACTCTTCCTTCATGTGCATGAGGTTGTCTATTTCCCCCTCCCTTAGGTCCTTTATCCTTATCATATCATCTTTGATCACCCCTAGGATGATTGCCAAATATATCTTGTGCTTGATGCCTAGGCTGACTTTGTGAAGTTTTCCTAATTCCCTTCTCAGCTTTTGCCAACTTGTATGAGATATCTTTGACAGCCCCTGCCAAAGTTTTCACAACCTCTTCCAAATCAGCACCCTTGCTAGCTTGAGGTTTTTCTAGGTTTATCAATTTTACACCATCTCTCTTGAGAGGTTTCCCAATTTCTTTGATATTGTTCTTAATTTTAAGTGCCATGGAGAAAGCTTGTCTTAGATTGGTTGGGTTCTTGTCTCTTAGGTAATAGGCTGCCTTCTTATCAAATGCATCTGCATATTTGATTAAACAAGATTCATCACAAGTCCTCAGATTAACTGGAAGCCTTCTCAAAGTTTTGGTAAACCTTGTGTTGAAGTCATGGATTGATTCATTAGGGTTTTTTTTTTATATTCTCAAACTCAGATAAAAGAAATCTAGGACCAGTCCTGTCACCATATTGCAACCTAAATGTATTTTTCATTTATGTCCATGAATCAATAGAATTATTAGGTAGAGCCTTGTACCAATCCCTAACATCTTCTTCTAGTGTATGAATAAACAACTTAATATACACATCTTCATACTATATCTCAAAATATTCCATCATATTATAAAAAAGTTTGAGATGCTGGTCACCGGTAATAGCATTGTTACCTTAGAATTTTGGCAACCTATTTCTGACATCTTGTGGGACAACATTTGGGTAACCATCCATTCCTCTAAAATTTATAGGACCAAAGGTGTTAACAACACATGGAGGTCTAGGCTGATCCATATTGTTTGGTGGAGGTGATCTTGGAGGTGAAACAAACTGATTAAGAGTGCAAGGTCTTGGGGACTCAAGAATGTGATTCACAAGACTGGTATTCTCTAGGTGCTGATTTTCTTGGAAAGTGTTACTCGAATTAAAACATAGAGGTGTAGATTGGAGAAGGAGCTTACAAGGTATAGCAGAAGGGCCTTCACTAGCTGAGGCAAACAAGTTTATGAGAGGATTGCTTGAATTAGAATCACTTGAAGAAGAATGATAATCCTCTACCAAAGGCTGATCTCTCTCACCAATGGCTATATCTTTGCTTGATGTCTGACCTTTAACCACTTTCCAAACTCTTCTGCCTTCCAACTCTAAGTTTCTTGAATCTGAGAACAATTTTTAGCAGATTCTCTAAGGAAGAGAGATCTTCTTCCCTCCAGTTTTGCAGAGATCAACAACACAAATAAATGGCAGATAGCTTAAGACACTAGTATTTTCAAGATCAAATTAGCATAGACTCACCACTAAGGAATTTCACCTTAGTTGTGCAAGAATTCACTAAAATAATCTGTTAAAAGTTAGCTAGCACTGGAAACTTTGCAAAGCCTTATAAATCAGACCTTCTTCTTCTTAGATTAATTAATCATAATGCAACCAAAGTGTACAAACTGATGGGAAATGAGAAAAGGAAAAAAAAGCTTGAAACGTTTGCTTAAAACTTGCATATCTGAAGCATAGAATGATATTTCAAAAATGTAGCAACTCGAATAATTGAATACATAAATGCTCAAACTCTTCAAACACTTAAAAAACATCAAGAAAATCCAAGAAGTCCTCGGTAATGGCGTCACTCATGTTGGTATCCAAATTTGTTCTCCTTTTTAGTCTGAGTAGCACGATAGGTGTGTCATGGAGCTTAAGGATAGATTAGACCATGTTGTATGTCATTGGTAGCAAGGGATATGGTCTAGATGGCACTCAGGTTTGTAGAGAAATGGATAGCACTTCAATAGGACTTGATCTTGTCCTAGCTATTTTAGGTTGTGCCTTGTAACCAAGGTAAGAGGACCTATTTTTTAACCTTATAATGGTGAAGGAGATGAAGATGTCCTTCTCTTTTCTTGTAATTCTATGATGGAGACCTTGATGAAAACATGATCAACACCCCAGATATGAACTCTCACAAGTTGTCACTTCTCAAAACATGGGTATGTTCTCAAAACAAGGCAAAGGTTACTAGAGACATTGGAAAATATTGATCTATTATGCATACTTTTACAAATGGATTTTGATATTTTTTGGGCATACAAATGCAAATAAGGGATAATACATGATAGGATCTTTGTTTGCTAGATGATTTTTGGTGGGGGATTGACAAGACAAACTGGGATAGATCAGATCTTTGACAATCTGTACAATACTTGAACAACTATCAGATGAAATGCCTAGAGTAATCAGGATGTTCTTTCAACCAGAAGAGGCACAAATGGAAGCCTAGGTTGCACTCTTCACACAATGTTTGAGAACTCACCACAAAATCTTGAAGTAAAGAACTCAATTAAACACAAAAATCCATGATCAAACCATGGCTAATGTACTCCCAAAGGCTTACAAGAAATCTCCGCAGTCAAGGAAGGTAAAGTGATTTTAAATTTTTTTATCTCCTTATCAGATGAAGGATCTTCTTAATATGAGATTGCAAATGCCACTAAACTATCAACTAGAAATGGAGATCTTGTGTGAATTCTAAATACTTTCAATGTAAGATTGCAACAAGAACAATAAAATTTATTTGCAGGCATTTAAAATTGATAACAGACATCATATTGACCAAAGAAAAACACAGATTTAATTCAAAAATTGTTAGATTCAACAGCATGGGAGAGTTACATGAACAATCTCATAGCTGTGTGGTGGCTATACAGTTGTAACCAACCCACATACATGAATTTTCCAACACATGAGACATTAACCTGGTTCTTTGGTAGATTTTCTTAGAGATTGAGCCTTTTCTCAGAATTCACTCGTGATTTTCAACTCCCTCTCTTTTACAAATTCTCTAAAATTCACTATATAACCTATGCCACATTGGAGCCTTATTTCCCAAGCAAAGAATATGCAATGAGATCAAGTTTGTTACAACAATTATTCATGATTTAATGAAAATGACATTAAACATAAAAACACTCGCATGTTTCTAGGTGTGTCAAAAAGGATTAAATCATTACAAATATCTGGATCATTATCCTTCCTGCAGGCATGTTTTTTATCATTGAGGCATGCAAATACCGTTGACTCATCATTTTAACCTTTTTTCCTTTTCAAACTACCTCAAAAACTTTTAATTTTGTCATTTCAAGTTTTTACACGGGCCTGAGAAAAAAATACATCACAACACCATAGACCAAAGAATTAAGTCATGAGAATGATGCCAATGTTCTCAGAAGTCCAAGATGACACAAAATCACATAAGATTTGATGAAATTTGATGCAAAAATGTGATTTCCAAGCTTCTTGGAGCTCCCATGGCAGCCAAAACAAATGGATGCATAGTAACCGTTGATTTCATCCACCTGTTAATATCATCCCTCCAAAAATTAGCTCAATATTACTTTTTTAAACTTTGGATAAGGTGGGACATGTGGCCAAAATTGATTGGAAACCAATTTGGACTCACTTTTGACTTTTTGACATTTTTGAAAAATGGAAAATTTGACCTTTTCCTCCACCCCTCCACCGTTGAAGTTTGGAGCTAACATGTGGCATATGGTGGATCCCTTTGAATTCGTGCTTCAATTCTGTGCTTTTTGACGTTTTTTGAAATTGGGAAAATTTTCAATTTTTTCCCCACCGGCCTGCACCTCCAATTTTTTGCCTTGCCACGTGTCTCCTTTGGATTCGGTAGTGGGCCAACACTTCAAATTTTGATTTTGAACTCCTTTGTGAAAAAACAAAAAAAACCCCTTCTAACTCTGCCGGCCCACCGACCTGCCTTGATCTGTTGGACACGTTTGCACCTGTGATTGGTGTGGAGCCATTCTTCATTTTTTACCTTTTAGACAACAAAGGCCAAAAGTTATAAAAAATTCCTTCGGACCGTTCCTCCGCCTTTTTCCCCTTTTAGACACACGTCCTTTCCTAATTCATTGCGGAGATTCGGCCCAAAATTTTAATCTAGCCCCCCTTTTTTGCTAAGGAAAAATTTCAATTTTTTATTTGCCAGGCTGCCAACCTACCTAAAACTGATGCCATGTGTCCTCCTCTGATTAGAGCGGGGAGAAAACTGATTTTGAGACTTTATAAATTTAGAGCCAAAAAACTCTAAGTCCCCCTGCGGCCCACACTTCCATTGTGAAACTTCTAGGACACGTGCCCTCTTGTGATTGGCTATGAGGTTTCGGGCCACAATTTCACTTTATCACTTTGAGCCATAAAACATCAAAATTCTCCAAGTCCCCCTACCACCCGCATGCCCTCAGACCAAAGTATGTGCCACGTGTCCTCTCCCTATTCGTTGCGGGCCTTTCAGACAAAAATTTGTCTTTGAGAATTTTACAAAATGAAACCAAAATTTCCTAAGGAAAGTCCACCACCCACCAATTCCTTAGCCAATCAAAACATGCCATGTAGGAACCTCTTGTAGAAGGCGGAGCCATGGATCAAAATATTCCTTTTTGCCAAAATTTCAAAAAATGATAAGTTAAAAATATTTCTTGACACCCCGTGGCCAATAGGAAACCTCCACGTTACCATTACCTTCCGATGATGAATTTGACGGGCAACTGACACCCGTATGAACGCCAAAATGTGAAAAAATTAAAGGATGCCCTAGAAATAAAAATTTTCAACAAGGATTGCAATTTTTCTGATTTTAAATCAACTGATTCATGTTTTGACATTATTTTCAACCTTAGGATTGGGAAATTAACCCATACAATTTAGATTTGATCAATTTCAATTTTTTTCATGATCTGGTAAAGGGGAAAACGACACGACCCACAAATTGGAAAAACCTAGGGCAAAAATAAGAGCACACATGGATTTCTCTTTTAAACTAGGGAAAAACGACAAGTTTATGGGCATTTTTGAAGCATTTCAACCAGGGGGAGAAATTGCAGGTCACCAATTTGAGAAGTAAAATGTTTTTGAGAAAAAATGGACATGAAAAATTAGGGCACACTATGTAAGCTCAGAAATGGCACCAACATTGGCTCATTCTCTTGGATGGGTACTCCCAATGAGTGCCACAAGGACAAAACACAGACCCAGTGCCAAAAATACCATTGGGGAAAAGAGTCAACACGCAAGGCAACAAAAACTAGAACCACCACCAAAAACGAATCAAGAAAACAACCAGAAAGGGTGCCAAAAACAAAGGGCAAACCACACACCACAAACAACCAAAAAAAAGCAAAAACAAAGACTATACAACTATACAATTTGTGCATACTCAATTTGGGGACTAATCCAAGAAATGTTTTAAATGCCTACCATTAACAGGCAGCTCCAACAATTCCCCATCTAGATCTTTGAGAAAAAAGGTATGTTCACCAATTCTGATATTAATGGCATAAGGGGCCCATCCATAATGCATCAAATTTTCCATGCTTGCCCTTATATTCATGCCTACTATCCCACAACAAAACCAGATCTCCAACATTGAAGGCTCTAGGTGTTACCTTCTTGTTAAACAATCTCTTCAAATTTTCCCTAAATCTGAAATGCCTTTGATGGGATGCTCTTCTCTCCTCATTAAGCTCAATAATCTGATTAATCCTTGATTCATATGGGCCAAGCTCCTGATCTTCCAATTGTTAGGAAAACTGAAATGAAGATAATTGTAGGTGCAAGGGCAAAAAAGCCTAAGTTCCATACACCAATTCAAACGGGCTTTTACTAGTAGCACTTTTAGGAGTTATCCAATCATCCCAAACTACAAATTTCAATTGTTCACCCCATTTCTTCTTGTTTTCCTCCAAGGTTCTTCTAATGATCTTCAACAAATTCTTATTGCTGGAATTAGCTTGTCCATTCCCTTGGGGGTTATAGTTCGAAGAATAAGTCAGATTGATTCCATATTCATTGCACATTTCCATTAAAGGTTTGGCTTTAAAACACAAGGCATTATCAGCTACAATCTTGATTGGGACTCCAAATCTGCATATGATATGATTTAAAAAGAAGTCCATTACCAATTGGTGTGCTACCTTTTTAGATGGGATTGCTTCAACCCACTTTGTAAAATAATAAGTGGTTACAAGAATCCACTTATGGCCAGCACTAGAAGGATCTAAAATCTCACCAATGAAGTCCATCCTCCAATGCTTGAAAGGAGCCTCAATTGATACAGGCTGCAAAGGAAGGGAGGCTGAAGCTTTCAGTCTTCCAGAGAAATGTTGGAAACTATCACATTTTCTAACCAATTGGGTTGCATCTTTGAAGAGAGAAGGCCACCAATAATCAACTCTCAAAATATTATGTGTTGTTACTCATACAACAAAGTGTCCTCCACAAACTCCCCCATGGAAATCAGCAACTATCTTGGGAGCTTCATCTTCAGTTATTCATTTCAAGAGGACACCTTCAGGGTTCTTCCAAGCCAGCCCAAGGTCTGTGATGATATACTTTTGAGAATCCAGCTTGAGGGATATTTTCTGATTTTTATGTAAATGATCAGGACAAAAATGGTGTCTAAGGTAAAATATTACATCCTTGTACCACTCAGAATTTACCAACTTTGCAAGCACATCTACCCTTTCTTCCTCTAACTGATTACCTTCCACATTCTGCAAGTTGCTCTCAGTGATAAGCTTAACAAGACCCAAACCTCTTACCAATGTTATGGTTTGGATGTCCATATCATACTCCTGTAATTTGTTCACCCATCTACATATTTTACTTGAGATCTCCATCTCTGATAAGATGTCTTTCACCATGGTGTGGGGAACATAAGCAACAACTTTTGAACTCAATATATAAGGCCTGAAAACTTTTGTTGCTTTCACCAAGGAAAATGCTTGTTTCTCCATGATTGTATACTTTAACTCAACAACTTGTAAATCCTTTCTAAAGAAGGCAATAGGCCTTTCAGCCCCATTCTCATCCTTTTACAACAAAACAAAAGCAATGGTATACTTAGAAGCGTAGGAAAAGATTTAGAAAGGCCTCTTATAGTTTAGGGCTGCTAAAACAAGTGCATGTTTAAGTGCATCCTTAAGTCCTTCAAAATCTTGAATGACATCCTCCTCCCATTTGATAACTTGGTCCTTCTTTAGCATGCTTGTGATTGGGAGAGCCAACTCAAAAAATTTGGAAATAAACCTTCTAATAAAATTAATTTGACCAAAGAAAGACTGGATGCCTTTCTTGGATCTTGGGATAGGTACCTTGCTGATTGCTTCCACTATCTCTAGGTCTATCATAACACCATCTCTAGACACAATATGTCCAAGTAGCTTGGCTGTTTGCACACCAAAATGACACTTATTTGGATGAAGAGAAATGCCATATTCCCTGCATCTTATTAGCATCTTCTCCAAGTGCTGCAAATGATAACCTCTTTGCCTTGAAAATACAGTCACATCCTCTTGGTAAACTGCAATGAACTCATTGATTTAACCAGCAAAAGCAACATCCATTTCTCTTTGAAAAGTGGCACTAGCATTCATCAAACCAAAGGGCATCCTAACAAAAACATATGTTCCCCAAGGAGTAGTGAATGCTATCTTAAGTCTTTTTGATTATTTGAAAACCACTTGATTATATCCGGAGAAACCACCTAATGTAGAAAGCAATTCAGACCCTATCACAAGATGCAACATATTTTTCATATTTGGCAAGGGATAGTTGTCCTTCATGGATGTTTTATTTAGATTTCTGAAATCCACACAAAGTCTGATGTCTCCATTCTTCTTTCTGGCACAAGGTTTGCAACCAGTTGGTCCGAAAATTTGTCGGTTGGACATATCTATGGATAGATGAGCCAACAGTGTGCAAGGCAAAGCCCTCTCTTTGAGTCAGCAAAGTGAAACTGGTTTATTGCTATTCTACCAGCAGGAATCTTGTGCAAGTCTCACAATATTCTACCTTCGGGGGTTTGGGATCTCATCCTAGTTGGGGTATTTCCGACTGTGAAAAGAAGGGAAAGAAGCGAGGTGAGGAGATAGGATAGATCCGAAGGGAGAAAAGAAATGAATTCCAAAGCAGAAAGGTCAGAGGGTCTATGTTTTGGGCTGGTAGTAAACAGAGCCGAACCTACTTGCATAGATGAACAAAGAAATACTGATGGATAAATGACAAAAAAGTAGAGATAGATCCAATAGAATAAATGCATAGATCTGACATAAGAAAGATTAAATGCTCATAACACACACATATTCAACACAAAGTCTTAATATTTGTATTAATGTTTTCTCCTGTTACAAAAAGTACAAAGCCTTTTCTTTTCACTTCTATTTTTTCATCTAAAAAGTATCCACCCTCTTGAATACAACAAGTATCCAAGTATATATAGAAGAAGGAGAAGAGAGAAGGCAAAAAGAAACCAACAACTAATTACAAAATATCTAAAAGTCAATGTTGACTTTGGGCAACTTGGTGGATGACAACATCCCATGGTGTAACATGGATGATGTCATCATTTGTGCCAACATACTCTTAGATATTTACAAAAAGGAAGCCAAGAGGAAGAAGGCTATTCATCATCGTCTCGCAGCTGAAAGGGGGTATCTTGCTTCTATTGCTTTTCGGGAGAGGTGATATGGAACTAGGTCCGATATTCCATGAACTTACTGACCATCGGCTGAAGTTGATCCTGGGAAGGACCCTTTGTATGATCGCCGATGACCTCACAAGTCTCCCGCTCATCTCTAAGTTTTTCAGGGAGCTTGAAATATTCATTACCTGCCTCCATCAGGTACCCCACAAAATCACGGCAAGCCAGAAGATTATTGATGCATTCAGTGTCAAAAGTGGCTTCTGGCCCTAGCCCTTGAGAGACGATCTCCTTGAAGATCCAGATAGTTTCGTCTGCCTTCCTTAAGGCGAAAGAAGGAGTAAGCAATCCTAGAGACATTCTTAGAACAATTTTCTCCATTTGATGCATTGCATCCAGGGCTTCCTCCTTGACCTTGTCAATCTTCTCCAGGACGAATTCCATCTGATCGACCCGGTAGTCCAACGCAGCAAGGATTTTGCTGGGTACCCTGGGGTGATCGAAAATGCCGAATTTTACCAAATCATCGACTGAGCAGTCGAGCATTTTCTGGAACATCTCGTGTTGCAACCTAGCATGGTCCAACTCTTCAGAGATAGGTCCCGCAATTTCCTGGAGATCTTTATTCACCCGACTAATGTTCTGATACAATTCAATGAACTTGACAATTACCTCCTCGCTATCTTTGAGGATCTGATCTCTCCAGGTAGAAACTGCCATACCTTGTTCACCAATTTTGGCGTATTCATTTATCTTATCCTAGCTTAGGACCTCAGGAGTTTCGGTGGCAGTTGTAGGAGGTGCACTACCCATTTTCTGCAGGGCGTGGAGAAGATGTTTGTTTTGTTCTTTTAGTAACCTCTTCTCTTCCTTTGCTTCTTGAAGTTTCTTGCAAAGGGCATCCACTGCAGATAGGGCCTCCCCTTAAAGACTTTCAGAAGACATTCCCATTGTGACCTGCATCACTATGTAATCTGTAGGGGACAGATCCTTTTTATCTTTGGAGGGGTTGAGATATGTGATCTCCATTACTCTTTCTCCCGATGCACTCTGAGAGAAGCGGGTTATAGGCTTTTGCTTCTTAGCCCCTTTTGCTGGGATAACGAAAAAGTCCATTGGTGTAATGGGGACTTTCCTCTTCTACTGGCTTAGATGCTAGGAGATCCATGCTGGACTTAAGGGAACGGGACCAGAGGTGGAAGAGGGAGCAGCTGCAGTGGATGAGGGGAAATGGGTAGAGACACTTTGTGGTGGCATCAAAAGGGAGGCCGAGAAAGTGCTCATGGGAGGAAGGGATACTGTAGGGGAGGTAGTCATGGGGAATGGAAGGGAGCTGAGAGATGAGAGAAGAAATAGTGGGGAACATCTCCGTGAGAGAAGAGAATATGGAGGAAGAGGAAGGGGGAATAATAGAAGATGGGGGAGAGGATACGACCAAAGGAATGGTCGCTTGAGTCACACGAGGAGGGGAAGGAGGAGAGGGAGAAGGAATAGAAGGGACCTCAGTAATTGTAGCTGTGGCAACACCCTGAGTGGATGTGCCTGTCGGAACACCTTCCGCCGCTTCTTTCTCTGGGGATACCAGAATCACAACCTGTTCTTGTGCGGCGAAAGGAGGGCTTTTAGGAGCTTCTTCTTGAGTGGAGCTTGATTCTCCCTCTTTATCCTTGCCTTTGCCCTTTGGTAGATGCTTCAGCCTGACAGGTGCATTACCCAAAGGAGACGTGGTGAAATCTACTCCGAGGTAGATAAGGCCATTCATTCTGCACCAGTGTTCTGTCTGCCACAATGTTTCCTTGACCCTTTCTTCAATGGTCTGGGGTGCCTTTGTCCTGTCAATTACAACAAATGGCCAGTTTTCCCCATCTGTGTCTAGATACACTTGATCAAATTCTTGATCAGTTGTTTGATAACCTTTTGGAACAATGGCCATGCCATATTGAATAATCTCTTCCAGGGCCAGGTGAGAGTGATCCTTCCTTCTAAGTTCGACCTCATGATACAGGTCGATATAGATGTCCTCGATCTGTGGAATGTGGATTGGATCAAGTTTTTCCTTGGGAAGGCAATTTCTTGGATCGAAGGTGGGCCTTGCCGGGAAATTGTGCTTTAGATTGAACAGTTCTAGCTCTGCAAACATCTCTCGGGCCTTGGTGTGAGAAGTGCAGGTATATCTGCCCACTGTGAGGGGGAAAGGGGTTCCACCCTTCTTTCTCTTCAAACACTTCTCATGGTAGGTTATGAGCTGTCTGGACAGCTCCAACAGGATCAGCTTAGGGCCAGCATACCTTGGAAATTTAGTGGGCTCACCCAAGAAGTTAGCTGCTCTGAGATAGGTGAAGGTGGGGAATTGGGTAAATAGTGCTCCCCACTTCTCAGTCACTATGACTATGCTCTTGGTCATTTGACCATGAGTCATATTTGGCCTCAAAAGGTAGACAATGCCATAGAAGAAAGCATCGTTGATCTTGGTAAACTGTGAGATGCTATTCTCCAGCTTCAGCTCTGGGTAGTATTCATATATCTTTACCTGAGGCCAAACCCCGCATCGGCTCAGTGCTGGATAATCCCTCTCTGAGGCTGCAGCGTAGACTACGTAGGAGTTCATGTAGAACCTCCCCGTCGTGGTGAGTTGTTGGAGCTGCTCAGATATGGTGTTTCTTATTATCTCTGCCCATTCAAAACGCTGATCAGGCACATTCTTATTCATGGTTTCTAGGTACCTGAGCATCCATTTGTGAAAGTAATGGGCATCAGAAAGCCCAAAAACTCTACTTAGGAATGTGATGGTATCACTCAGTTCCTCGGAGAAGTCACTACAGTGAATAACCTATGGCCACCTGGTTATCACCTTCTTGTTCTTTAAGTACACTTCATTCATCAGTTGCATGCATTTGTCCTCGTTATCCTCCCATGCCTTGGTGCAGTCTTCTTGGCTTATAGCCACAAAATGTTAGTGGTGAGGAATGCCTAGCATCATTTCGAAGTGTTGGGCAGTGAGGTTGATTATGACCTCGCCCTTTTCATTTTCGACACACCTTGTGTCTTTGTTGTAACAATGGGCCACCACCATCATAAACTCATTGTTTACTGCACTGACAGGGATTCCCCCAGCAAAATGCAGACCACTGCCCACCAGCTTGTCCATCCAAGGACTTCCTGTGACTCTCCTGGTTCTGGCCCAGAAATCTTCCATGTCGATGTGACCGAGTTTGGAATCTCTAATGTCCAGGTCACATTCAGCCTGGGACTCGGGCATTCTGACCCTCTGATACTTGTATTTCATCTCTTCCTCTGTAAGCTTAGCTTTACCCTTTGACTTGGTTGGCCTTTTTCTTGATGTAGACATATATGGATCTGAGTTCAGTTGCTGATCTACAAGAAGAAGGAGTGAAGTCCAACGTAAAAGAGCCATGTTAGCTGTCAGATCTTCCATTAAAGCTACTACAAAATGAGGAGTTAGAAATTTTAAGGCCTCAGGGTGCAAGAACACTGTAGGCTGTAGAGTTAATAGAATGACGCACTGAATCAGAGTGTTACAAGGAATAAATCAGTGCCAAAGGGTGCAGGGTGCAAGGATTTTGCATATGAACATTATTGTTATTGTAAACAGGAGTGCGCCTGCGCCATTTATGTGGTTTTATACTGGGCGCAAATAATTTTAGTGTTGCATGGGGGTAGGATGCGCCAATGGCGCATGCAATTTTACATGTAACATGGAATTTTGGTGCACTAAAGGGCGCAAGATTAATTACATGTAGCACTTACTTTATGTGTGCAAAGGGGGACTTTGGCGCGGCGCAGGGAAAGCTTACATAACACTTTGTTGTTTTAGCGGGGTTGCGCCTATGCCGGGTTTAGGATTTACTTGGTTTATGCATGGCGCAGGGATCTTGTACATGTTGCAATCAAGGTCAGTGCACCCTCTTGGCATGACTGTGTTTCCTGTAACAAGGGTGGCGATTGCGCCAAGGGAAAAATGAGGCCCGGAAACAACTTTAGGTTTTCTTGCCTCTTTGGGTTCATGATTTTTAGGTTTTCTTGACATGATTTTATAGTGGGAGGAACACAACAAAGAGGTCTAGGTCCATTTTTGAGGCAGAGCCCTCTTGGCCAGCAGATCTGGAAAGAGGGTGAAAATGGCTTGGGAGGGAAGATTTGCAAAATGGGCAGGAGGGGTTTAAAGCTTCTCAGGTCTAATGCATCCTACCTCACAAACAACCAACAAAACAAAACACAAGAGGAGTAAGAACCACTTACCCAAAATATATAGAATGTGAGAGACAAAGTGGGGTCCACGAACACGACACGAGAATGATGGGTGTGCTGACAGGTGCAGAGGAATAAAGTTTATCACGTGTTTTCTGATTGTGAAAGTGACAGGGTGGATGTGCCTATATATAGGCAAAGGTGTAATAAATGTGCCAACCACTTTTTAAAGGGGCGCACCAAAACATGTGTCGACACGTAAAACTTTGCACCCTTTGGCATGGATATGGTTTTGTCAACATGAAGTTATTTGTACCTTTGGCAAATTTAGTACTGTCAACACTAGATTTTGAGTGCCTTGGCGCACCAAAACATGGCGCAACATCTTTGTTGTTGACAGGAAGGTACATGTGCCTTGGCGCATGTAAGAAAGGCACATCACAGGAAGGTGCAACAATTGATGTGTCAACACTTTAAAGGGTGCGCCAAAGGAAATGAAGGGGGCACAAATTTAGTCTGTGTTGCATAGATAAAAGGTGCGCCCAGCCAAAAAGGACCAAAATGACCAAGTTCGGAGAACTAGATTTCTCGGAAAGGGATTTTATAACATTCCGAACACTGAGGGGACCCTGACGAGGGACCAGGACAAAATTTTGGTATGGTTACCTGTAAAATTGCCCTCGTCAATTTTACAGGATAACAGCTGGCTCTTTCTGGGGACTATCTTTGAGTGAAGCTCAAGGGTAGAGAACCCCAGATCAACATGTGCCTATCCATTGGGCTACAGAGTCAAAAATAAGGGCGAAATGAAAGCAAACACACAACGAAAGCAAACACACAACAAAAGCAAACTGTACAAAGAAGAGAGCAAGCTCTACTTCCTGAATATTTTGAGATGCTGCCCGCTATAGGGAAGTGGGAGATCAGTTCCGTCTAGATACGAGAGATAGAAGCTATTCTCTCCATTGAGCTGCTTGATCTTGAAAGGCCCTCTCCATAGAGAATCAAATTTCCCATTCATGCCCTTTGGCTCTCTTGTTTGTCCCACAAAAGGATGAGATCTCCCACTTGGAAATCTCTTTGCTTAGCCTTTTTATCGAACAATCTCTTAACTTGATTCTGATGTTCGGTGATCCTTGTCGACCACTCTTACTCTTTTTTCTTCGAGCTATGATAGATACATGATCCTCTTTTCAAGAGAATTTTGGAAAGTCTCATCTTCAACTCGCTCGTGCCAAGCGCAGAGCAGGAAGTTCTGCAGAAATGGGAAGCTCAGCGTCGATTCCATATAACACTTGAAAAGGTGACATACCGAGAGACCTCTTGGGAGTAATGCGGTCTACCCACAAAGCGTCATATAATGACTTGTGCCACGTCCGCTGACTCTCATCAACTAGCTTCCGTATGATGGTCACTAAGTTTTTATTACTGGATTCTACCTGACCATTTCCCTGGGGGTAATAATCGAGGCGTGGGCCAAGATTATCCTCGTGTTCATAGCAAAAACCAACAACTTCTCATGAGGAGAAGTTGGAAGCATTATCAGCAATGATTTTGTGTGGAACACCAAATCTCACGATGATATTCTCTTTGATGAAATTACAAACAACCTCAGAAGTGGCATTCTTGACAGGAATGGCCTCCACCCATTTGGTGAAGTAATCTGTTGCTGTCAGGACATAACTATGTCCGACACTCGATTAGGGATGGAGTGCTCCAATAAAGTCAATTCCCCACTGCCTGAATGGTTCATCAATAATGACCGGCCTGAGGGGAAAAGTAGCCAATTTTGGTTTGCCAACAAATTGTTGGCAGAGCTCACATTTTGCTACCCAGGTGGCTGTATCCTGAAAAAGCGTTGGCCAATAGTACCTGGCCCGGATGATCTTGTGTGCCGTCATGGAAGAGGAGAAGTGACCACCATAGGCTGAATCATGAAAACTCTCAAGTAACTTTATCTGCTGTGGCTTGTCAACACATCGCAAGAAGATGCCATCTATTCCACGTTTGTATAAACAGTCATCCCAGATGACATATCTGGCTTCTCTGAGCTTTATAGCATGTTTCTCCTTTGAAGTTAGATGAGCTGGACACTCACCATAAGTGAGAAAGAAAGCAATATCAGAATACCATTTGTCGCTGGTAGCGACAAATAGGACCATGGGTAGAGAATCAGCTTTCTCCAGCTGGCTTTGTGCTCCATCGGTGCAATCATCCTTTTCCTCAGGGTCTTCTGAATCTCAGTTTTCAGCCATGAGCTGACATAGGCCCTTGCCTCTTACCAGCTTGGTTGGTTTTATATCTAGATCATACTCTTGAACCTTTGCAATCCAATTTCCTCGCAAACTCCCTAACTCCTGTTGAGTTAAGATTGACTTGACTGCTATGTCAGGGACCAGCACCACTGTATGAGAGTTTAGAATGTAATACCTGAAGTTCTTGACTGCTTTGACAATGATGAAGGCATGCTTTTCCAACTGAGTCATCTTTAATTCGTGAGGCTTGAGGGGAGAGCTCATGAACGCAATTGGGGATTCAACATCCTCATAATTCTTTTGCATCAAGATGGCTGATACAGTATGCTCAGATGCATAGCTATACATGATAAAATCCTTGGAGAAGTCGGGACATACCAGGACTGGTGTGAGCGACGGAGGCTTTTATATCCTTGAATGACGCCTTTCCTTCTTCACTCCACCGGAAATTTGGTGACCCTTTCATCATGTTTGATATGTGGCGAGTCTTTTCAGCAAAGTCGGGAACAAAGTTCCTGAGAAAGTTCACTTTTCGAAGAAGGAGTGAACGCCGGTCTTGCTTGTGGGTAAAGTAAGGCTCTGAATAGCCCTAACCCTTTCGGCATCTATCTTTGTCCCTTCCTTTGCTTACAATGTGTCCCAACAATTTCCTTTTGTGACCCCGAAAACAAACTTTTTTGGATTTAGGGAGATCCCGTGTTCTCGGCATCTATTCAATACTTGCTCCAAATGATCACAATGATCATCTCGCCATTTAGAGAACACAGTTAAGTCATCCAAATAAACTACGATGACCTTCCCCATCATACCTTTGAATGCGAAGTCCATCGCTTGCTGAAAAGTGGCGCAGCATTGGTCAGACCAAAAGGCATCCTGCTATAGGTGAATGTGCCCCAGGGGGTAGTAAATGTTGTTTTGAATTGGTCTCCAGGTGAGACTTCAATCTGATTATAGCACGAAAAACCATCAAGCATGGAAAACATTTCCGAACCAGTTACTGCCTGCAGAACCTGATCCATTATGGGAAGTGGGTAGTTATCCTTCAAGGACGCTTGATTCAAGTTACGAAAATCTACGCATATGCATATCTCACCATTTTTCTTGCATACTGGCACAATGTTTGCGACCCAGGTACTGTGATGGATAGGAAAAATGATCCTTGCATCCAACATCTTCTGAATTTCAGCCTGGATAGTACCTGAGATCTTAGGATTATAGTGCCTCTGTTTTCTGGTGAAAGGGTTTGACATCCTCTTTCAATGGGATGTCATGCTGGATGTCTTTTGGCTTGAAAGACTTTAGATCGGCATAGGACCATGCCAATACATCCATGTATTTCTTCAGCAATTTGAAAAACTTCCACTTTTCTTTGGGTGTGCAACATTTTCTGATGTTCACAAACTGCGGATGTTCTACCGAACCTAAATTGACCGGTTCGGTTTCTGGGGAGGAGTTAGGATCATCTTGCCTTTTCTTCCTAACAAAACAATCATGTCTATCGAACAAATGTTCCAGAGAAACCAAACCTTTTGGAATTTTATTTCCTTTGAGCTGACATATGCCATCACTTCCATGTATTCCTTCGTCTTGATCAGTAACAGATTCACGGCATGTAGAAGTGGATCCTTCAAAATGAAGCTCACTAAAATTTTCCACCTTTTCCAGAAAGGCAATAAGTTGATTGTCATCGTTGAATACCTGCCAGTGCTGAGAATTGTCTGGCACGCTTGGGCGGAAAACTACCTCAATGGTATATGTGTCTGTTTTCAAACCTGGGTGAGGGAGCATGAGGGATGCTGAGATGGCTAATGAGTCAGCCATGTCATTCTGAGCTCTTGGGATGGATTTTATTGAAAAAGTGTCAAACTCTTCAATATTGTCCCATACCGCGTTGCGGTAATGTCTGAGCCTTTCATTTTTCACTTGATATATCCTTTTAACTTGATTTACGACCAGTTCTGCATCACCCTGTACTTTTAGGTTCTTGATTCCCCTCTCCTTTGTGGCTTGCATGCCAAGTAGCAAAGATTCATACTCAGCAGTATTATTCATGTTGAAAAACTGCAACTTGAAAGAGAGAGGAATAATCTCCTCCTCGGGAGATATTAGCATGGCTCCAGCGCCGCACCCACTAGTCGCGCAGCTGCCATCAAACTGCAAAGTCCAGATCTTGTTAAGATCCTCTTCTTGGATGGGAACATCCATTTTGTCAGACTCAGTAGACAAGAAATAGTTCCCCATCCCTGATGATTCAAAGAGAATTTGGGCTTTGGGGTCGTCAGAATTGGTAACCAAGTATTTCTTTTGAGATTCTGGCTCCAACGTTTGCATTATGCCTTTGACGGGGATTCTAGCCTTAGACCAGTCCATATGAATCTCTCCACCAACTTCGCTGCAAAAACTCCTTCCTAATAGAATTCCATATGCTACCGGAATATCGGCAACGAGGACGGTCATCTTTACTCTTTTCTTTGGGAATGCTGCAAATGCAAACTGCGCGTCTTTGATTTGACCGATCAACGGAACCTACTTGGTTTCCAAGGAATAACATCTGCCAAAAGGCTTGGTAAGGGTGAGGCCCAGAGCATGGGTGACCTTTGCCGGCATGACGTTATCAGAAGCCCCAGAATCAATTATGCAGTTGCTTAGTTTGTGACCATTGATTAGGAGGGAGAGATAGAAAGGTTCTATTTTGCCTGATGCAGAAGTCGAGGAAACATTTATGCGAGATGCAGAGGAGTAGAAAGGATTCCTTTTGGGGAAACCTGAGTAGTTATGATAGCTTGGCTTTGGATATATTCGGTCAACCTTACAAGCTGTTCAGGATTGGACTGAAGATACTTGGCTTCAGACATTTGGATCTTGGTCTTTTTAGCATGATCAATTATGTCAAACGCGGCCAAGGGTTGCGTTGATGAAGGAATGAGTCCCTCATTTCACGATGGTAGGGTAGGATTACTGGTCTTGATAGGAATATGAGAGGGCTGATTTGGAGGGGAGATAGGGGAAAAATATTTCTTTGAAAAAGACTTAATAACAGGTTGAGCAGGAAGGGGACTACCTCTTTTAGCGATGGTTGGAGGCGTGTTTGACACGGCCTTCTCTTTCTGCATCTTGGTAGCAACTTCTACTTCTTTTCCTTGTGAGCGGGTGAAAACAACATATGACTGCCCGCTTGCATATCCTTGGGTACCCTCTTCTTCATCAGATTCCTCCTCATCAAATTCCATATACCCAATAGTAGAGTCGCCAGTCGGTTCGCCGACATCTTGATCATCTTCACCTGGCGATGAAGGTTCTTCATAATTTTTCTCCTCTTCTTCGATTTCGGCTAAAGCATTGACCGGAGGGGCCTCAAGCGCCAACCGTGGAGCAGCTGCAGGTAGGCGCGGCCTTT
Organism: Taxus chinensis; assembly: GCA_019776745.2. NCBI lineage: Eukaryota > Viridiplantae > Streptophyta > Pinopsida > Cupressales > Taxaceae > Taxus > Taxus chinensis. The sequence continues at coordinate 746,374,797 of CM034149.1, forward strand.
GTGAGACATTTATTGGAAGTGAAATTTCTTCGTGGGATATCCCGGTACGAAGAGCCGGGAGAAGCCTGAGCTAGCTGCTTTTTTAATGCGAGCAAGTCATTTGCCATCTTTTGAAATGCCGGATCGGATGAAGTGGCGGGAGAAGGAGCTGAAACTTTAGGCTTGGATGGCTCTCGCTTTAATTCACCAGATATTAGCAAGTTATCTTCAATCCGTATGGCAGCAGCTTGGGTGAGAACCAAAGTAGTGACCTGTTCTTGCAAGAGTAAGAAACTTACTTTTGAGCTCATGGCGTTCACAAAGAAACACTTCTGATTTTCTGGCGTTGGCAGCATGGTAGGTGGAACTCGGTTGATTAGTGAATTGAAATGGGTGATGAAATCACGCATGGTTTCATTGACCTCCTTCTTCAGGTGAGTGATCTTGGACAGTAATGCGAACGCGTCCTCTGAAGGCTTATACCTTTCTTCAAATGCAGTCCGTAAGGTGGCCCAACTAGTAATAGATCCGGCTGGCAAATGCTGAAACCATTCTGCTGCAGGTCCTTGCAAGGTCTCTAGAAAGAGGCGAACTGACACATCTTCATGGGTCACATCCAGGATACTGCATGACATGATGAACGCGGATATGTGTGAATCTGTGCTTTGGTTTCCGCTCCCATCAAATTTGGGAAAATTCTTCCAGTTTCCGTGAGGGAGCGCATGAACAGGATGTGGCAAAGCGAGAGGGCCCATAGCATTTCCCCATGGTACTGCCATTTGAACGGCTGGAAAAAGGACATGAGCTGGAAGCACAGTTCCACTGAGCAGCAAAGCACTGCAAAGAGATGAGGATGTTCCTTGTGAGAGATGCTTCCTTCGTGGAGGTGAGACACTTCTGGATGACCGGCCAGCTGAACTTAGCGATGGGAAGCGTGCCGGTGTAACACTGAAGTTGTGCCTTTGAAGTAGATCAAAAGTAGGATCGATTACTCCACGAGCTCTTCTGCTACGAGTAAATGGTTCACCGCCAGTGTACCTTCTAGATCTGTAATATTTTGGAGCAAATTTTAAAAACTCTTTTTGGTTGTACTTGCTGATTTTCTGATTTTTCTGACAAAAATCAGCAGCATGTACTTTTCTAGATATTTAATTTTATCCCTCTTTTGAAAACCGATTGCGGTTTAATGACAAAGATTAACGAGGATAAAATAATGGCCAACTTAGTAGGCTGATTTTTGGATCTTAGAGTTGACTTTTGGTAAGGGTTTGAAATTTTGCAAAACAGTCAAAAACTCAGATCTACGGAAAAATACAGGTTTTTGTAAAAACTCAGCGAACTAAAGATCTCTAACTAGTCCCGATCTATGGATCCCTGAAGAAAATTTTCAGTTTGGATCACTTTTGCAAAAAAATTAGATTTTGAACAAAAGTTAAAATTTGCAAACAGGTAGTGACTTTTTTGATTTTTTACTGATTTTCTAACATACCACTACCATAGATCTGTTAGATCTGTTCGATCCCCAGTAGAGTCGCCAAAAACTGTTGGTCCGAAAATCTGTCGCTTGGGTAGATCTATGGATAGACGAGCCAACAGTGTGTAGGGCAAAGCCCCTCTTTGAGTCAGCAAAGTGAAACTGGTTTATTGCTATTCTACCAGCAGGAATCTTGTGCAAGTCTCACAATATTCTGCCTTCGGGGGTTTGGGATCTCATCCCAGTTGGGGTATTTCCGACTGTGAAAAGAAGGGAAAGAAGCGAGGTGAGGAGATAGGATAGATCCGAAGGGAGAAAAGAAATGAATTCCAAAGCAGAAAGGTCAGAGGGTCTATGTTTTGGGCTGGTAGTAAACAGAGCCGAACCTACTTGCATAGACGAACAAAGCAATACTGATGAATAAATGACAAAAAAGTAGAGATAGATCCAACAGAATAAATGCATAGATCTGACATAAGAAAGATTAAATGCTCATAACACACATATTCAGCACAAAGTCTTAATATTTGTATTAATGTTTTCTCCTGTTACAAAAAGTACAAAGCCTTTTCTTTTCACTTCTATTTTTTCATCTAAAAAGTATCCACCCTCTTGAATACAACAAGTATCCAAGTATATATAGAAGAAGGAGAAGAGAGAAGGCAAAAAGAAACCAACAACTAATCTACAAAATATCTAAAAGTCAATGTTGACTTTGGGCAACTTGGTGGATGACAACATCCCATGGTGCAACATGGATGATGTCATCATTTGTGCCAACATACTCTTAGATATTTACAAAAAGGAAGCCAAGAGGAAGAAGGCTATTCATCGTCATCTCGTGGCTGAAAGGGGGTATCTTGCTTCTGTTATTGTTCGGGAGAGGTGATGTGGAACTGGGTCCGATATTCCATGAATTTACTGACCATCGGCTGAAGTTGATCCTGGGCAGGACCCTTTGTATGATCGCCGATGACCTCACAAGTCTCCCACTCATCTCTGAGTTTTTCAGGGAGCTTGAAATATTCATTACCTACCTCCATCAGGTACCCCACAAAATCACGGCAAGCCAGAAGGTTATTGATGCATTCAGTGTCAAAAGTGGCTTCTGGCCCTAGCCCTTGAGAGACGATCTCCTTGAAGATCTGGATAGTTTCATCTGCCTTCCTCAAGGTGAAAGAAGGAGTAAGCAAGCCCAGAGACATTCTTAGAACAATTTGCTCCATTTGATGCATTGCATCCAGGGCTTCCTCCTTGACCTTGTCAATCTTCTCCAGGATGAATTCCATCTGATCGACCCGGTAGTCCAACGTAGCAAGGATTTTGCTGGGTACCCTGGGGTGATCGAAAATGCCGAATTTTACCAAATCATCGACTGAGCAGTCGAGCATTTTCTGGAACGTCTCGTGTTGCAACCTAGCATGGTCCAACTCTTCGGAGATAGGTCCCGCAATCACCTGGAGATCTTTGTTCACCCGACTAATGTTCTGATACAATTCGGTGAACTTGACAATTACCTCCTCGCTGTCTTTGAGGATCTGATCTCTCCAGGTGGAAACTGCCATACCTTGTTTTGCCAATTTTGGCGTATTCATTTATCTTATCCTGGCTTAGGACCTCAGGAGTTTCGGTGGCAGTTGTAGGAGGTGCACTGCCCATTTTCTGCAGGGCATGGAGAAGATGTTTGTTTTGTTCTTTTAATAACCTCTTCTCTTCCTTTGCTTCTTGAAGTTTCTTGCAAAGGGCATCCACCGCAGATAGGGCCTCCCCTTGAAGGCTTTCAGAAGATGTTCCCATTGTGACCTGCGTCACTGTGTAATCTGTAGGGGACAGATCCTTTTTATCTTTGAGGGGTCGGGATATGTGATCTCCATTACTCTTTCTCCCGATGCACTCTGAGAGAAGCGGGTTATAGGCTTTTGCTTCTTAGCCCCTTTTGCTGGGATGACGGAAAAGTCCATTGGTGCAATGGGGACTTTCCTCTTCTACTGGCTCAGATGCTGGGAGATCCATGCTGGACTTAAGGGAATGGGACCAGAGGTGGAAGAGGGAGCAGCTGCAGTGGATGAGGGAAAATGGGTAGAGACACTTGGTGGTGGCATCGAGAGGGAGGCCGAGAAAGTGCTCACGGAAGGAAGGGATACTGCAGGGGAGGTAGTCGTGGGAATGGAAGGGAGCTGAGAGATGAGAGAAGAAATAGTGGGGGACAGCTCCGCGAGAGAAGAGAAGATGGAGGACGAGGAAGGGGGAACAATAGAAGATGGGGGAGAGGATACGACCAAAGGAATGGTCGCTTGAGTCACACGAGGAGGGGAAGGAGGAGAGGGAGAAGGAATAGAAGGGACCTCAGTAATTGTAGCTGTGGCAACACCCTGAGTGGATGTGCCTGTCGGAACACCTTCCGCTGCTTCTTTCTCTGGGGATACCAGAACTCACAACCTATTCTTGTGCGGCGGAAGGAGGGTTTTCAGGAGCTTCTTCTTGAGCAGAGCTTGATTCTCCCTCTTTATCCTTGCCTTTTCCCTTTGGCAGATGCTTCGGCCTGACAGGTGCGTTGCCCAAAGGGGACGTGGTGAAATCTACTCCGAGGTAGATAAGGCCATTCATTCTGCACCAGTGTTCTGTCCGCCGCAATGTTTCCTTGACCCTTTCTTCGATGGTCTGGGGTGCCTTTGTCCTGTCAATTGCAGCAAACGGCCAGTTGTCCCCATCCGTGTCTAGATACACTTGATCAACTTCTTGATCAGTAGTTTGATAACCTTTTGGAACAATGGCCACGCCATATTGAATAATCTCACCAGGGCCAGGCGAGAGTGATCCTTCCTTCTAAGTTCGACCTCATGATACAGGTCGATATAGATGTCCTCGATCTGTGGAATGTGGATTGGATCGAGTTTTTCCTTGGGAAGGCAATTTCTTGGATCGAAGGTGGGCCTTTTCAGGAAATTGTGCTTTAGATTGAGCAGTTCTAGCTCTGCAAACATCTCCTGGGCCTTGGTGTGAGAAGTGCAGGTATATCTACCCACTGTGAGGGGGAAAGGGGTTCCACCCTTCTTTCTCTTCAAACACTTCTCATGGTAGGTTATGAGCTGTCTGGACAGCTCCAACAGGATCAGCTTAGGGCCAGCATACCTTGGCAATTTAGTGGGCTCCCCCAAGAAGTTAGCTGCTCTGAGATAGGTGAAGGTGGGGAATTGGGTAAATAGTGCTCCCCACTTCTCAGTCACTGTGACTATGCTCTTGGTCGTCCGACCATGAGTCATATTTGGCCTCAAAAGGCAGACGATGCCATAGAAGAAAGCATCATTGATCTTGGTAAACTACGAGATGTTGTTCTCCAGCTTCAGCTCTGGGTAGTATTCATATATCTTTACCTGAGGCCAAACCTCTGCATCGGCTCAGTGCTAGATAATCCCTCTCTGAGGCTGCAGCGTAGACTACGTAGGAGTTCATGTAGAACCTCCCGTCGTGGTGAGTTGTTGGAGCTGCTCAGATATGGTGCTGCTTATTATCTCTGCCCATTCAAAATGATGATCAGGCACATTCTTATTCATGGTTTCTAGGTACCTGAGCATCCATTTGTGAAAGTAATGGGCATCAGAAAGCCCAAAAACTCTACTTAGGAACGTGATGGTATCACTCAGTTCCTCGGAGAAGTCACTACGGTGAATAACCTGTGGCCACCTGGTTATCACCTTCTTGTTCTTTAAGTACACTTCATTCATCAGCTGCATGCATTTGTCCTCATTATCCTCCCATGCCTTGGTGCAGTCTTCTTGGCTTACAGCCACAAAATGTCGGTGGTGAGGAATGCCTAGCATGATTTCGAAGTGTCGGGCAGTGAGGTTGATTATGACCTCACCCTTTTCATTTTCGACACACCTTGTGTCTTTGTTGTAACAGCGGGCCACCACCATCATAAACTCATTGTTTATTGCACTGACAGGGATTCCCCCAGCAAAATGCAGACCACTGCCCACCAGCTTGTCCATCCAAGGACTTCCTGTGACTCTCCTGGTTCTGGCCCAGAAATCTTCCATGTCAATGTGGCCAAGTTCAGAATCCCTGATATCCAGGTCACATTCCGCCTGGGACTCAGGCATTCTGACCCTTTGATACTTGTATTTCATCTCTTCCTCTGTAAGCTTAGCTTTACCCTTTGACTTGGTTGGCTTTTTTCTTGATGTAGACATATATGGATCTGAGTTCAGTTGCTGATCTACAAGAAGAAGGAGTGAAGTCCAACGCAGAAGAGCCATGTTAGCTGTCAGATCTTCCATTAAAGCACTACAGAATGAGGAGTTAGCAATTTTAAGGCCTCAGGGCCCAGGGCGCAGGAACACTGCAGGCTTATAGAGTTAATAGAATGGCACACTGAATCAGAGTGTTACAAGGAATAAATCAGTGCCAAAGGGCGCAGGGCGCAAGGATTTTGCATATGACATTATTGTTATTGTAAGCAGGATGCGCCTGCACCATTTATGTGGTTTTATACTGGGCACAAATAATTTTGGTGTTGCATGGGGGCAGGATGTGCCAATGGCGCAAGTATTTCACATGCAACATGGAATTTTGGTGCGCCAAAGGGCACAGGATTATTGCGTGTAGCACTTACTTTATGTGTGCAAATGGGGACTTTTGGCGCGGCACAAGGAAAGATTACATAACATGTTTGTTGTTGTAAGAAGGGGTTGCGCCAGCGCCAGGTTTAGGTTTTACTTGGTTTATGCATGGCACAGGGATTTTACATGTTGCAATCAAGGTCAGTGTGCCCTCTTGGTGCGACTGTGTTTCCTGTAACAAGGGTGGCGATTGCGCCAAGGAAAAATGAGGCCCGGAACAACTCTTAAGTTTTCTTGCCTCTTTAGTTCGTGATTTTCAGGTTTTCTTGACATGATTTGACAGTGGGAGGAACACAGCAAAGAGGTCTAGGTCCATTTTTGAGGCAGAGCCCTCTTGGCCAGCAGATCTGGAAAGAGGGTGAAAACGGCTTGGGAGGGAAGATTTGCAAAACGGACAGGAGGGGTTTAAAGCTTCTCAGGTCCAATGCATCCTACCTCACAAACAACCAACAAAACAAAACACAAGAGGAGTAAGAACCACTTACCTGGAATATATAGAATGTGAGAGACGAAGTGGGGTCCACGAACGCGATACGAGAATGACGGGCACGCTGACAGGTGCAGAGGAATAAAGTTTTCACGTGTTTTCTGATTGTGAAAGTGACAGGGCGGATGCGCCTATATATAGGCAAAGGTGTAATAAATGTGCCAACCACTTTTTAAAGGGGCGCACCAAAACACGTGTCGACACGTAAAACTTTGTGCCCTTTGGCGCGAATATGGTTTTGTCAACATGAAATTATTTTGCGCCTTTGGCACAAATTTAGTACTGTCAACACTTCATTTTGAGCGCCTTGGCACACCAAAACATGGCACAACATTTTTGTTGTTGACAGGAAGGCACATGCACCTTGGCACAGGTAAGAAAGGTGCATCACAGGAAGGCACAACAATTGATGTGTCAACACTTCAAAGGGTGCGCCAAAGGAAATGAAGGGGGCACAAATTTAGTCTGTGTTGCATAGATAAAAGGTGCGCCCAACCAAAAAGGACCAGAATGACTAAGTTTGGAGAACTAGATTTCCCGGAAAGGGATTTTATAACATTCTGAATGCTGAGGGGCCCCTGACGAGGGACCAGGACAAAATTTTGGTATGGTTACCTGTAAAATTGCCCTCGTCAATTTTACGGGATAACTAGTGGGCTGAATAATACCTCCATCTCTCAACTTCCTTAACTCCTCTTTCATTTTCATGGAGAGAAGTGGATTAATTGGCCTTTTCCTCTATCTGAATGGATTGGAATTTGCTTCAAGAGGTATCTCATGCTGATATATATCTTCTCTATATGCCTTCAGCTCTGAATAGGACCAAACAAGGCAATCTTGATATTTTTTTAAGAGTTAGGCATAGGACTGTTTTTATTCTTTACTTAAATTGCTACCCAACCAAACCTTCCTTGGTTTTTCCTTTGTTCCCAAGTCACGCTCTTCCACATCCCTTGAGGTAGACATGTTTCTATTTATTATGCAATCAACATTGTTAAAATTTTACTCAAGTGCAACAAGACCTCTAGGAATGGTGTTTGTTTTCAATTGGATGATATCTTTTCCAAAAAAAGTTTTTCTTCCTTCAGTCATGCATACCATTGGCTCCCAATCAGTATTTTGATTTGCAAACTCACCTTAGTTTTTAAATAACCTTAGCACTTGAGCATCATTGTTAAAAACTGCCAATGTTTCACATTATCAAGGACAACTGGCCTAGTCAGCACTTCAATGTTGTATTCACAATAAGGTGAAATGGTGCAATCTCCAAAACTAGAACCCAGCACTGCAAACTTTTCAGCAATAACATTGAGACCTCTGTCATGATACACAATGTTAAAGGAATCAAACATTTCAATTAGATCCCAAACTGCATGCTTATACTGTTTTATACGCTGATTTTTTTGTAGCGTATAATTTTCTTATTTATTTGACAACCAGCTCTGAGTCTCCTTTTGAAACAATATCTTTCACTCCATACTTCCATACAATTCTTAATCCTAACAAAAATTCCTCATACTCATCAATGTTTTTACTGCATTCAAAATTAAGTTTGAAGGAAAAAGCAAACTCTTCCAAACTAGGAGAAAAATGAACTATACTAGCACCATTCCCAAATTTGGAGCAAGGTCCATCAAATAGCAAGGTCCAAGGAGAACCTACCATATGAAAGAAATTTGATCTATCCATCTTATGTTCTTCTCCATCAACAAAAAAAATGAAATTATCATCATCTACATCAGTAATCGACACCTCATATGAAACATTGTTGGGATCTTCAATTAGGTGCAACATCTTCTTTTCACCATAAAGTTTGACAAGGCTGCCCTCAATGGGAATGGTAGGAAAAGACATATCCATCTGAACACTACCACCAACACTTGCAGCCCATTTTCTTGACAAAATCACACCCCATTTGGAAGGGCAGTCAACAATTACAACATCCAGTTTCAAATTCTTACCCGGATAGGCTACAAGTTGCACTACCAAACCCTTCACACAACCAACCACTGACACTTCTCTTGAATCCATGGTAGTACACTTCCCATAGGCAATTGTCACTTTGATATCCAACTCATTCATGACTTCTAGAGGCATGACATTACATGATGCACCAGAATCAAACATACAATTGTGAAGTAACCTATCTTTTATGAGAAAAGTTATGAAGAATGGATCGACAATTAGTTGGGAATCAACCAAAGATGTCCCCAAATATAACTCAGGTGTCTCTCCAAGATATTATACTACTGGTGATGTTTTAAAGTCAATAATGATCTGAGGTCGAGTTTCAACAACATTTACATTTCTGTCTGTAGTAACCTTCTCTTATTTCAATCCCAAGTACTCACATGCTCTCTTCTTATGCTCAGGAATTCTAAGCAACTCAATGATTGGAACACTCACTTTAATTTTTCTCAATACTTGGGCTATGTCATATGGAACATTCTTTGGTAGGACAACATTGGAAGGGAAACAAGAAGATTCATCAGATGGAGAAAGATTCTTGGCAGCTTGGGCATGAGGAGGACTGTAATTTTTGTTTGGGACAACAGAACCTTAAGCAAGTGTCTCTTTCCTAGGAGTTTCTTTGGGAATGCTTGTGAGCAAGGGTGTTTTAGTTTTGGCTTGAGGCCCAACTCACTTAACAACCTTACTTCTAGTGTTATAAACTTTCTCTTGAGCTACAACAACATTCATCAACAATTGTTTATCTTCCTCTGAAGGGATACCACGATCATACTTCTTAATCATCAAAGCTCTTAAGTATTCAAAGTCATTGTTAGGAATTTCAAAAGCTTACACTACATCAACTTCAATAGCATGAGGGGGGAGAAATAATTGTACCCGTTTTATGCAATCCCAAAAGGCAGTAGCAGACCTAGCACTTATTACTTCAGTAGATGTTGCTCCTTCTCGTGAGCTTGAAGAACATACCACCATGCAAATATCATCATCAGTTCCATCCTAATTATCAGCTTCATCAACCTGTTGGTCCACTTCACATGGAGGATGAGGAAGAAAACATCTATCACACCAATCCATAACAACAACCTCATAAACCAAAGCAACCCTAGCAGTTAAGGGAACAGGCAACACTCTTCCTTCATGTGCATGAGGTTGTCTATTTCCCCCTCCCTTAGGTCCTTTACCTCTATCATCTTGTCTTTAATCACCCCTAGGATGATTTCCAAATCTATCTTGTGCTTGCTACCTAAGCTGACCTTGTGAAGTCTTCCCAATTCCCTTCTCAACTCTTACCAACTTGTATGAGATCTCTTTGACAACCCCTGCCAAAGTTTTCACAACCTCTTCCAAATCAGCACCCTTGCTAGCTTGAGGTTTTTCTAGGTTTATAAATTTTACACCATCTCTCTTGAGAGGTTTCCCAATTGCTTTGATATTGTTCTTAATTTGAAGTGCCATGGAGAAAGCTTGTCTTAGATTGGTTGGGTTCTTATCTCTAAGGTAATAGGCTACCTTCTTATCAAATGCATCTGCATATTTGATTAAACAAGATTCATCACAAGTCCTCAGATTAACTGGAAGCCTTCTCAAAGTTTTGGTAAACCTTGTCTTGAAGTCATGGAATGATTCATTAGGGGTTTTTTTTATATTCTCAAACTCAGATAAGAGAAATCTAGGACCAGTCCTGTCACCATATTGCAACCTAAATGTATTTTTCATTTATGTCCATGAATCAATAGAATTATTAGGTAGAGCCTTGTACCAATCCCTAACATCTTCTTCTAGTGTATGAATAAACAACTTAATATACACATCTTCATACTATATCTCAAAATATTCCATCATATTATAAAAAATTTTGAGATGCTGGTCACCAATAATAACATTGTTACCTTAGAATTTTGGCAACCTATTTCTGACATCTTGTGGGACAGCATTTGGGTAACCATCCATTCCTCTAAAATTTATAGGACCAAAGGTGTTAACAACACATGGAGGTCTAGGCTGATCCATATTGTTTGGTGGAGGTGATCTTGGAGGTGAAACAAACTGATTAAGAGTGCAAGGTCTTTGGGACTCAAGAATGTGATTCACAAGACTGGTATTCTCTAGGTGCTGATTTTCTTGGAAAGTTTTACTTGAATTAAAACATAGAGGTGTAGATTTGAGAAGGAGCTTACCAGGTATAGTAGAAGGGCCTTCACTAGCTGAGGTAAACAAGTTTATGAGAGGATTTCTTGAATCAGAATCACTTGAAGAAGAATGATAATCCTCTACCAAAGGCTGATCTCTCTCACCAATGGCTATATCTTTGCTTGATGTCTGACATTTAACCACTTTCCAAACTCTTCTTCCTTCCAACTCTAAGTTTCTTGAATCTGAGAACAATTTTTAGAATAGATTCTCTAAGGAAGAGAGATCTTCTTCCCTCCAGTTTTGCAGAGATCAACAACACAAATAAATGGCAGATAGCTTAAGACACTAGTATTTTCAAGATCAAATCAGCATAGACTCGCCACTAAGGAATTTCACCTTAGTTGTGCAAGAATTCACTAAAATAATTTGTTAAAAGTTAGCTAGCACTAGAAACTTTGCAAAGCCTTATAAATCAGACCTTCTTCTTCTCAGATTAATCAATCATAATGCAACCAAAGTGTACAAACTGCTGGGAAATGAGAAAAGGCAAACAAATCTTGAAAGTTTTTCTTAAAACTTGCAAATCTGAAGCATAGAATGATATTTTAACAATGTAGCATCTCAAATATTTGAATACATAAATGCTCAAATTCTTCAAACACTTCAAAAACACCAATAAAATCCAAGAAGTCCACGGCAATAGTGCCACTCGTGTTGGTATCCAAAAATTTCTCCTTTTCAGTCTCAGCAACACCATAGGTGTGTCATGGAGCTTAAGGACAAATTAGACCATGTTGTATGTCATTGGTAGCCGGGGATATGGTCTAGCTAGCACTCATGTTTGTAGAGAAATGGATAGCACTCCAATAGGACTTGATCTTGTCCTAGCTATTTTAGGTTGTGCCTTGCAACCAAGGTAAGATGACCTATTTTGTAACCTTGTAATGGTGAAGGAGATGAAGATGTCATTATCTTTTCTTGTAATTCTATGATGGAGACCTTGATGAAAACATGATCAACACCCTAGATATGAACTCTCACAAGTTGTCACTTCTCAAAACATGGGTATGTTCTCAAAACAAGGTAAAGGTTACTAGAGACATTGGAAAATCCTAATATGTTATGCATACTTTTGCAAATGGATTATGATATTTTGTGGGTATAAAAATGCAAATAAGGGATATTACATGATAGGATCTTTGTTTGTTAGATGATTTCTTGTGGGGGATTGACAATCTATACAATACTTGAACAACTATCATATGAAATGCCTAAAGTAATTAGGATGTTCTTTTAACCAGAAGAGGCACAAATGGAAGCCCAAGTTACAATCTTCACAAAATTTTTGAGAATTCACCACAAAATCTTGAAGTAAAGAACTCAATTAAACACAAAAATCCATGATCAAACCATGCCTAAGGTACCCCCAAAGGCTTACAAGAAATCTCTGCAGTCAAGGAAGGTAAAGTGATTTTAAATTATTTTATCTCCTTATCAGATGAAGGATCTTCTTAATATGAGATTGCAAATGCCACTAAACTATCAACTAGAAATGGAGATCTTGTGTGACTTCTAAAGACTTTCAATGCAAGATTGCAACAAGAACAATAAAATTTATTTGCAGGCATTTAAAATTGATAACAGACATCATATTGCCCAAAGAAAAACACAGATTTAATTCAAAAATTGTTAGATTCAACAGCAGGGGAGAGTTACATGAACAATCTCATAGCTTTGTGGTGGCTATACAGTTGTAACCAACCCACATACATGAATTTTCCAACACATGAGACATTAACCTGGTTCTTTGGTAGATTTTCTTAGAGACTGAGCCTTTTCTCAGAATTCACTCGTGATTTTCAACTCCCTCTCTTTTACAAATTCTCTAAAATTCACTATATAACCTATGCCACATTGGAGCCTTATTTCCCAAGCAAATAATATGCAATGAGATCAAGTTTGTTACAACAATTATTCATGATTTAATGAAAATGACATTAAACATAAAAACACTCGCATGTTTCTAGGTGTGTCAAAAAGGATTAAATCATTACAAATATCTGGATCATTATCCATCTTGCAGGCATGCTTTTTATCAGTGAGGCATGCAAATACCATTGACTCATCATTTTAACCTTTTTTCCTTTTCAAACTACCTCAACAACTTTTAATTTTGTCATTTCAAGTTTTTACACGGGCCTGAGAAAAAAATACATCACAACACCATAGACCAAAGAATTAAGTCATGAAAATGATGCCAATGTTCTCAGAAGTCCAAGATGACACAAAATCACATAAGATTTGATGAAATTTGATGCAAAAATGTGATTTCCAAGCTTCTTGGAGCTCCCATGGCAGCCAAAACAAATGGATGCACAGTAACCATTGATTTCATCCACCTGTTAATATCAGCCCTCCACGTGGAAGATATAATCCAAAAATAAGCTCAATATTACTTTTTAAAACTTTGGATAAGGTGGGACACGTGGCCAAAATTGATTGGAAACCAATTCGGACTCACTTTTGACTTTTTGATATTTTTGAAAAAATGGAAAAATTTGACCTTTTCCTCCGCCCCTCCGCTGTTGAATTTTGGAGTTGAGATGTGGAATATGGTGGATCCCTTTGAAATTGTGCTTCAATTATGCGCATTTTGACCTTTTTTGAAATTGGGAAAATTTTCACTTTTTTCCCCGCGGGCCCGCTCCTCCAATTTTTTCCCTTACCACGTGTCTCCTTGGGATTCGCTAGCGGGCCAACACTTCAAATTTTGATTTTGAACTCCTTTGTGAAAAAGGAAAAAATCCCCTTTTACCTCCGCTGGCCCACCGACCCACCTTGCTTTGTTGGACACGTGTCCACCTGTGATTGGCGCGGAGCCATTCTTCATTTTTTACCTTTTAGACAACAAAGGCCAAAAGTTATAAAAATTTCCTTCAGCCACTTCCTCCACCTTTTGCCCATTTTGGACACGCGTCCTTTCTTAATTCGTTGTGGAGATTCAGCCAAAAATTTCAATCTAGCCCCCCTTTTTTGCTAAGGAAAAATTTCAATTTTTTATCTGCCTGACCGCTAACCTGCCTAAAACTGATGCCACATGTCCTCCTCTGATTGGAGCGGGGAGAAAACTGATTTTGAAACTTTATAAATTTATAGCCAAAAAACTCTAAGTCCCCCTGTGGCCCACACTTCCATTTTGAAACTTCTAGGACACGTGCCCTCTTGCGATTGGTTGCGGGGTTTCGGGGCACAATTTCACTTTATCACTTTGAGCCATAAAACATCAAAATTCTCCAAGTCCCCCCACCACCCACATGCCCTTAGACCAAAGTATGTTCCACATGTCCTCTCCCTATTCGCTACAGGCCTTCGGGCCAAAAATTTGTCTTTGAAAATTTTGCAAAATGATACCAAAATTTCCTAAGGAATGTCCACCACCCGCCAATTTCTTAGCCAATCAAAACATGCCACATAGGCACATCTTGTAGAAGGTAGAGCCACGGATCAAAATCTTCCTTTTTGCCAAAATTTCAAAAAATGATAAGTTAGAAATATTTCCCAACACCCCCTAGCCAATAGGAAACCACCACATTTCTGTTACCTTCTGATGATGAATTTGACGGGCAACTGACACCCGTATGACCATCAAAACTTGAAAAAATTAAAGGATTCCCTAGAAATCAAAATTTTCAACAAGGATTGCAATTTTTTTAAATTTTAAATCAACTAAATCATGTTTTGACATTATTTTTGACCTTAGGATTGGGAAATTAACCCATACAATTTAGATTTGATCAATTTTGATTTTTTGCACGATCTGGTAAAGGGAAAATGACATGGCCCGCAAATTGGAAAAACCTATGGCACAAATAAGAGCACACATGGATTTATCTTTTAAACTAGGGAAAAATGACAAGTTTATGGGAATTTTTGAAGCATTTCAACCAGGGGGGAGAAATTGCAGGTCACCAATTTGAGAAGTAAAACATTTCTGAGCAAAAATGGACATGAAAAATTAAGGCACACTATGCAAGCTCAGAAATGGCACCAACAGATCTGAAGGAAAAAATTTCCTTAGAAAAACTCCAATCCATTTTAAAATAAGCCCTTCCAATACTCAAATGAAAGTCCATACAATCTAACTAAATGTGTTGAAAGTGAATCCTATTCCCCAAAGTCAAAAAGTTTGGTCTCCATGACTGAATAAACAAAGAAATCCCATTCACCTTCTTCATAGGAACTTTTAGACATTTTTTTTAGGATTCTTCTTGATGTAAACAAACCAAGAAGAAACCTTTAGGAAGGAAAACGAAGGAAGAAAAATCTATCCCCTGCTATGCAAAAGAAAACATCTCCTTCAAATGATAAAATATTAAAGTACATCCTATTAATTTCCCAATAACCCCCCTTCTTATCCATTTCAAATAAAATTGGTTCTTATCCAAACAATTGATCCTTACTTCCTTTGTACCTCCCCAAAAGACTTTATCCACCCCATAAATTGCTATCCATTCATAGTCATTTTTTTGGTTAAGCATACCTTTCTCACCTGATAAGTGAAGCAACCAAATGGCTGGTATTTTCACATCTATTGACACAAAAATCATTACATATAAGGCCAAATTAAGTGACTTAATTCTTGGGTCCATTTGTTTAAATATTCCCACAAAATTTCCTAACTTCCAAATGATCTCCTCCTCCCAATACTCAAAGGGAAACACTTAAAATCTCACTCAAACCTTTCAAAACATAGGTCTAATCTCCTTAAAGATAAAATTTTACTTCCAAGCATGTACAATAAGTAGCATCCCCCAACATCCAATTTTTGTATTGAAGCACTCTATAGTAGGAACCTTCTATGAGGAAATATATCATAAAATAATTCTCAAAGAGAAATAGTAATTAATAAATAATCAATTATAGCCACAACTATCTCAACCAAGTTTGAAAAACACGCAGCCCCTTCCATACCCCCTTGCTCTTCCAAATAATAGTGTGTGATACCATTGATATCCTAAGCCCATGCACCTCATTTCCAACTATCTGCACAAATTAAGCATACAATATTATGCCATTTTCCCCCACCAAATTTACCTCACATATCCTTGTCCATAGGGGTATTGTATTGGCCCACATTGCAATCCCAATACCTATATCCCTTGAATCCCTTTTCATGTTAGTATCCCACAATCCTTTCTTCTGGACCCCAACCCATTTTAATTTCTTGTGAACCCAAATTTACTTCTCTAAATACGGTAATAATGAATTCGAAACTTGATCTACTTCTCCCACACCCCCTCACTTCACTACCTTCCACGTAATACCAAAATAAAATATCCTTCATCCCTCCTACTACAATACCTCTCAAACCTCCTCACTTGCATTATCCCCTTAACTGAAGAAAAAACATCCTTCTATCCCATAAGACATCTATATCTTCCCTCCCATTATCCTACCTCAAGCCTTCAACCTGATGATCCTTCTTTAAATCAAAAGCTTGCTCCTTTTGCTTCACCTCCTCCTTCCCATCCACACATTCCTTTAAAGGATAAATTAGTTTTTAATCCTCATATTTGTGAAGGGTATTACACACTGGCTTACACCAACTATCTCCTCCTAAGATTTACCCATCATCCTTTTGTATTTCCCCCAAGGGTCTAAGATGTTACATATATTCTCAGATGTCTTCTTCATATGATTTCCCTCAATGAACAAAGAAGGTACCTATAAGATCTCTCTTTCCACTCATAAATATACATACCAATATCTAATCATTCCCTACTCTGACAAGGTAACAATAAAATTTTCACCCCTAACCAGATCCCTCTCCATCGTCTAATCATCCTCTCCTGAACCAACCACCCCTCTTGCCCCTTTTAAAAACACCCTTGGAGGCCCCTCCTTAAATCCTCTCCAAAAACTTCCAAAATTATTTCAAAATTCTCCTTCTAAATCCCAATGAAGAGATTCAATATGACCTCCACAAATAATACCTTTTCCAATTCTCATGACCAATCCTCCTTAGTATATATATGACATTCCTCAAGCAACTTCAGACCCATAAAACTCACCTCGTTATGTTTCCCATCCTCAAATTTTCCTTTACCACCTTCCCCTTTCACACAAGATCCCACTTTGATCATATAATAATATGAAAAATATAGTTATTCAACCCTCATTCTAAAATCCAAAACACCTTATTTCCACTTTCCCTCCATCTATCCCAAGCACTCCAATTATTGTGGACTTTGGATAGCTAGAAAAATGACACATTATCATATCAGTTCTGATTAAGCTCTTCATACCACAATGATCGAATAGCCAATGAAAAATGAACCATATCTAAATCTATGGATATTTTAAAAGCATCTAACATATCATGGTACTAAGATACCATGCCATCCATCTCTACTAACTCAATCTTCTCTCCGCATCAATAGATTCTAAATCTTGGGTCATAGGAAAACCATAATGGAAACCTTTTCTTACTTAATAAAAATCTATTCATAATTTTCAATATAAAAATTCCCCATTTTCAGTTCCACAATCCCCTTGGATCTAACCTTAATGAGATATATGAGTCTATGGTCACAAAACCAACCATCTAATGTCCATGTTAGATCCCACCCCTACCATCCCACACCCACTAGAGATCCAACATTTAATTCCCCTCCTCTTCCACAATATCACCCCCAATCACCTTATTTATAGCACCCAATGACTTACCCCTATCCGTAGTATCAAAAAACTCAATCTTATCCTCACCAATAACAGATGCCTCCTCCACACCTTCATTCACATCCATTTCTCCATGCCTAATAGTAGATTCATTTGTTTCGCCTAATACCACCATATCCCCATCTGTAACCTCAATCCTCACTATCAAATTTACATTATATGCTTCACTTTAGCACCTCATTTTTACCTTTTTCCTTTCATTTTTAAGTCATTATTATTTTCATTTTTATTGTTTTACAAAACCTAGGTCAAACCCTAAAAAATAAACTACAACATTAATGTATGATAGAACATCATCAACCAAGTAGGTAGTTTCCTACTTCATTAACCAAATTCAAATTAAAAAACAAATGGGATTCAAATTCAAATTCAAATGGGTTTACAAGTAAACTCACGTATTGTGATCATTCACATAAGTATCACTTAGAATGATTTTACAATAGAGGAAGTATATAAGATTTACATCAAGGTTGTTGTGATGTGGAATTTTCATACATAATTGTAGATTAATATCACCATTTAATACTTTCTCACAAATAAATGCATATTAATCTCGATATGCTTAATCCTTTGATGTTGAAATAAATTATTTGTAAGAGAGATACAAATCTGAATGTCACATAAAAGAGGTTTACTTCCTATGACACCCATATGAATATATTTCAATATTATTTTTAGCCACATGATTTAATTTAATTTGAATTAAATATAAATATTTCAGATTTGCTACTAAACAAAATTATATATAAATGATGAAGTATAGAAATGACACAAGCAAGTTAAGATTTAAAATATAGAACTCTAAGAAATAGATAAAGAAACATGAATTAGCTGATTTACACTCGATCTAGGATTGATCTGGACTGGCAAAAGTGCTGAAAATGATGGGCAAAGTGTCATAACCACTCACAATAAATTCTAGGATGCAGGAATATGGCTGGACATGAATTCCTGAGATAGGGAAAGGGTGTTGGGGTGCCAAGGATTGCCTATGGGTACTGGTGACTACACATGAGCTCAGGATCTTCTTTTTGATGTGTTGTAAGGTCTTCACTATTGTTCCATGTTGATTTCCTGATAATGGCTC
Source organism: Taxus chinensis (assembly GCA_019776745.2). Classification (NCBI taxonomy): domain Eukaryota; kingdom Viridiplantae; phylum Streptophyta; class Pinopsida; order Cupressales; family Taxaceae; genus Taxus; species Taxus chinensis. The sequence goes on from CM034149.1 coordinate 746,393,288, forward strand.
CTTGATTTATGAAGATACTTGTAACCTACAAAATAAGATTTCACCTGCAAAAACCCACAACCCACATCAAATCTAAAAATAAAGATGCAGAATGGGGAGTCATATTGACCCTATTAGTCACCCCAAGAGTGAACTTGTGACTGAGCGCTGCACTACATATTCGACTCCATGTAGTTCTGGTGTATGTGTAGAAATTATGCCCTTGTGCAAGTGCACTTGATAGTGAGTTGTAGTTATAATGTAAGAATGTGTGGATGAAATAGAATGAAGTTCCCCTTATTATGATGTGTATGTAGAGTATACAACCCTTTTCCCTTGAATGGATGCTAGATGGATGCTTTAGAGTGCTTTAGGTGCATTTTAAATGTAAGCTTAGGTGATGATAATATATACTTAATGTCTATTCCTTAATTTTGAAAACATAAGTATGTATTTATATGATTCCCTTGTTTGAATTTTGTAATTAACAACTAAAAGGCCAAACCATAAGTTAAAAAGATGCCCAAAATATAAAAGAGACCCAAAAGACACGAGTAAGGTGAAAAAGGGTTAGGGGCACCCAAAGGGGACATGAACGCCTGAGTGCTACTTTCTTAGATGGGTGCTAGTGTCTGGAGTCATAAAAGATAAATCAGTAAAATTATGACTAGATTTTAGGGCATGCAAGACCAAATAGAAAACATGAAACAAATAAAAGAGGCCAAAGATATCCATCAATTACTAGTTTTCTTTCTTAGGAATCATATGAATACTAGTATGTATTTAGGTCCTAGAAATATAACCAAGTGTGTGATTTTGTGTCTAAATTTCCCCCACATTATGTTGTTGAGTGAATACTTAATAACATTAAATAGATAATATATGCGTACCTTATGATCTTGTATAATGTGTGGTGAAATACGTTTCGAGTGGAAAAGTGAAGTGTGGAATGATGCAAAATGAGGCATGAATACTAGGAAAGAAAAGTGACCCTAGGGATGAAGCATACACATTGCATTGTACCTATTTTTGTGACTGTAGTTGATGCTTCTTGTAAGCACATACATTTAAAAATAAGAGTGAGAATATAGTCAAATTCATGTATATGATAAATCAGATGCATAAGTACCTAAAAGTGTGTAAAGGAAAGTGTGTACCTAAAGTAAAAAAGTGAAAAAGGTTAGAAATGTGTCATGTAATGCTGTAACGAGCAAGTTTTTTGGGCGATCTCATACCAATAGAAAGTTATTTGGGAGATCTCATACCAATAGAATTTTTTTTGGGTGATCTCACGCCAAGAGAAATTTTTTTGGGTGATCTCATGCCAAAAAAAAAGTATTGGGGAGAGAGGTCTAGTGTTACTCTCCTTCCATGACTCTGCCCGATAAGCACCACTAAAGATGATGCGCCCTTATTTTGTTCCTGTTTTCCCTAATTGTTTTAAATGTATTTATTATTCTGATTTAAATTGATTGTAGGAGATTACATGCATGTTGTTGCTAGAGGACTATGCCTATAATTGTGAAACTACTCTAAAGACTTATGTAGAATATATTGATCTAAGAAACTGATGGTATCTTCCCCCAGGAAATTATTTCCCAGGAGAGGTCAGGAGTGCCCAAGTTCTAGTGTCTGACTCTGAGCACTGGTGTCTGTGCTATGTCGAGGACCAAAGTTAAATTCTGGGTTGTTCTGTAATTGTGTTTATGTGCCTTTTCTATACCATGCTAAACTGAACTATGTCTTTGAGATATTGTAGGGGTGATTTGATCACCCAACGTATGCCCCCACCATTTTGGGTGCATGCGCCATCAGTAGGAGTGTGTGGCCCAAAAAAGAGGACTTGATGTTAATTTGAACTAATATCTGCAGAGTCTAGGGGATGTGTATGGTAGAAAACAAGGCATATGAAAAAAAGTGGCTAACAACATGTGTTAGTAGAAAGGGTGATAAGCATGTCATACACAAAAATGTAACAATTAAGTGCGCATGTAAAGTGGACCATGAAAAGTGGGTTTCATACAGGGGACATCACTCACATTGTCACAAGACAACTAGGGCTGAAGAAGCCAAAAGCATACAAATAGTGATCAAACAATACATACAACATAGATCGAAAACAATGACATATAATGGAAAAAATTTCAAACAAATATGTATCAGATAATCATGGTGACATATATTTTTGCAAGGTAAATGTTGCACATGAACCACCTACTAACATGTTAGAAAGATAAATAGTATATCAAGGCATGTATGCATCAATAGAAAGTAATGTTATAGGAAGTAGAAGTAGTAAATAATGAAGTAAAAACACATGTAATGTGTGATAGTAGGAAGTGTAGATTCCCCCAGGAGCCTCGGCGGGACTAGAAAAGGGTACAGTAGCGAGCATCATTACAGTGTGTGAAAATATGTAAGAGATCTGCATTCACAATGAGAGACCAAGTGAATGTGCATGTTTATACGATAAAGATAATGACATATTGAGCATGTGAATAACCTAGTAATCAAAGTGCATCATGTACATATAAGAAAGTAAGCATTAATGCAACCAAGATATGTAATATGGTGTGTATGAGTGGGATGGAATGGTATGCAATGTGAATGTGATAGGAGCATCGTGCCCCCCAATGGATGTGGATGAGTATGAGATGATTTTAATTTATAAAATACTACTCAACAATCAAGAATGAACCATAGAAAAAGACTGTGTCATCGGGAAATGGTTTAATAATGTGCACTATAAAAATATATCATGAAATATATAGCGTAAAATGTGTGAGTGAGGTGAGGTTCATTTCAGATTCAGACCCTTAGCAATCGAGTATGAACTGTGGAACTAGAATGCTTCATAAGGTAATGTTTTGATGATGTGTGCTAGAAAGATAGATCATAAAGAATAAAGCATGGAAAATTAATGTGGTGAGGTTCATTTCAGATTGAGACCCTCAAAAACCAAGTATGAACTGTGGAACTAGAGTGTGTCATAGGGTAATGGTTTTATGATGTGTTCTAGAAAGATAGATCATGAAGTATAAAGCATGAAAAGTGTGAGTGATGTGAGGTTCATTTCAAATTTAGACCCTCAACAGTCAAGTATGAACCATGGAACTGGAGTGCGTCGTAGGGTAATGGTTTGATGATGTGTGTTAGAAAGATAGATCATGAAGCATAGAGCGTGAAAAATTAATGTGGTGAGGCTGATTTCATATTGAGACCCTTAACAGTCGAGTATTAACAATGGAACTAGAGTGTGTTATAGGGAAATGCTGATATAATGTGTGTATAAAGATGTGTAAGAGTACTTGATAAAGATTAAGTGTGAAGCACAAAGCATGATGGTAGATTTAATAGACAACTGATGATGCTAGGATGGGGGGAGAAAGTGTAATGCCCACCAAGTGTGTGATGGAGATCTATGCGGTGATATGAGAAAGACCATGCCATGGTGGCAGAGTTTGAAATGCATCCTAACCATCAATATAAGGAGAAGTTTGTTTGAAAAAATGAAGTGGACACTTAAGTGGAGGTTATGAAGGTATCTTGAATGAAAATGGATTATTTGGGATTGACAACAATGTAGTAGAATTGAGAGGAGGAGGGGTGTTTCAATCCTTTTTACATACAATCGGAGACTGAAATAGATAAGGGCGATGGGCGTAGGAGGAATATTTGTTATTGGGTGATGGGTGGAAGGTAGAATGGGCACATGTAGACTTCCAATCTCAGTCGATCATTTGAACTTCTTTTTGGCTGGGAAGGACTACCATGTAATAGAAAATAAGACCACAAGAGAGAGTTAAACAGTATATGGCAGTGGATTGCCTAGCGTATGCTAGATCTAGGAAGTGTGATACTTCCTGAAGGATGTCAATACAATGTTTTATAAATTAATATTAAATAACTAAAATATGTAAATAAATGAATCTAGTGCTAGTGTTCTGATTTGGGTACCTCCGATTACTATTAGCGTCGATCCAATTAGATACTAAAACTAAGCAGGTGAAAGGTCTTCGGGTCAGGTTATGGGTAGTTTAGGTGGTTCACAGGTAATAGAAAGAGGGTTGATTTGGGTATTGGGTAGGTTGGGTCAGTTTTGGTAGGTGGTGAAGGTTGCTGGTCTAAACTGTATTAGCAGACATAGAGACCGACACTGGTCTATCTGACTGATTCCGGTTTGGGTGAGACCGATTTCAGTTAAGGGTGACTGGTATTGGTCACTTTGAAATTGACAGGGGTTTAGATAGAGGGTGTTTGGGCTATAATCTATCTCAGAATAGAGAGTTAGAAGGGTGTTGGTGAGGTGCAGATAAGGGGTAGGTTTAGGATAGGTGTTTTGGGTCTATTAGGGTAGAGTTGTGGGGAGATGAGAAGTAGTAGGGAAACTAATGTCGGTCAGGGTGGAGCCAACCACAGTTATAGGGATCTGGTGATGGTCATTGCAATCTAGACAGAGTGTGAAAATGGAGATTGGGTGCTCTCTGTGTTTGGACAGAGGGCTAGTAAGGAATATAATAGGGTGAGAGGGTCTTATAAAGGGATGTGGGTTTAGTAGGTAGGGTTTTAAGATGGGATTTAGGGAGGATAGGTGATGGTTTTGGGGGATAGAAGAGAGGGTGGCCCTTGGGAGAGGAAGATGAAAAAAAATAAAAAAGACACCAATGAGGGGTGAAATGATCTATTTACCCTGAGTCCAATGCATGTAAAACACTGAGTAGCTGATGCAGAGAGATGATGAGTATTGGTGAAGGATGGGAGGTGGTTAGAAAGCTCCTGCATGAGGTTATTCTTAGCTTCAGGTCTCTTTAGTGGTTGATCTCACAAATGATCTTGTGAATGCTTCCACTTCTGGTTTCTTAGCTTGGAGTTATGTTTTCCAACCAGGATGTCGATAATCCAAATGCCAACCAAATAAAATGCCAACCAACCCTTTTGGAAGAGCTCAAACTGAGCATTTACAGGTGACCAGCGCCGGTCCCACCTGACTGACATTGGTCAAACTATGATCGACACCGGTTATGTCGAGGGGGTTTATTTTTTCAAAAGTGGGGAATATGCATTCCCCACTTGATTTTGAGTGGCGAAGTACATGCACCCTCCACCCTTAGAATGGGGAATAAGAAAATTAGGGGTCCTATAAGTGGGGTGGCCACTATTATGGCTTCTAGAAGGTTATGGGATAGGTATGGGTAAGGTGAGGAAGTGGAATGGTAGGGTGGAAGGGTAAGTGGGGTAGTGGAAGGGTGATGTGGAGGGGCAAGTGGGGTAATGGAATGGTGAGGTGGTTGGGTGAGGTGGCTGGTCCAGTGGCAAGGTGAGGTGGTCTGGTGAGTAGGTAAAGGGGCCAATTTAGTTAATTAATTTCAATTAAATCCCTGTGTGTGTGAGTGAGGGTAATTATGGTGTGTGAAAGGGGTTACGAGTGATTAAACTAGGGTTAAATCAATCACATGTGTAGAATGTGGTTGTTTGGTCATTTTGGAGGAGAGTGATGAAATGTGACATGTTTTTAGTGTCTAAAATTTGCCCCTTTTTGTTGGGTAGCATGTATTGGTAGGTGGCGTGAGAAAAATGAAGGTTGGTTTTTGCCCCATGTGAAGTTAGGGTGAGAAGGTGGATTTTGGGTGCCCAAAATAGGGGCATGAGTGATCCCCCATCAAATTAGGCAATGATGATGAGGAATAGAGAGAGTTGGTGGGTGCTTTGATAAAACGGAGGTAGGTCTGAATACGATGAGGGTCTTGGTATGGTGGGTGTAAAAGGTAGGGGGGAGTAGGTAGAGCGGGTGAGTAGGTAGAGCATTCAAACATACGCACATGTTGTAAAATGCAATAAGGTACAAGGGTTGCTCAACATAAAAAATTTACGCTAGCCAAGGTCACAAGGGTCATCCAAACAAGGGTTATTGAGGTCTGGTATCCAAGGTAAAGGATACGGTCCAGACACATAACGAGGTAAGATGTAGGAACATGTAGGTTTGGTTCCGGTACATCCAAAAGGTCAACATGTCAAATGGTTGTTTGGATAAGAGTCACGACCATAGGCAAGGTAAGGTCATTAGGCTAAGAAAAATAAGTACTGTCATCGCAAGATGCAATGAGTGAGGACATGAGAATATCCACATAATAGATGGTTGGGTAGGTATGTGTGGGTAGTGATGTAGCCTAGAATTTAGTAGATAACACCCTAGATGCGCTGGCACATCACTCAGCCTAGACTGATTGCTCACCCAAAGCATGCAAAGGTATCAAGTCCCTCTTTAGGGTTGCTATAGTAGGATGTTAGCGTGATGAATGAAGAAACATATAGATCCATAAATAATCCATCATTCTACAATGCATGCCATATTCATATCTATGAAAGAACATGATTTAAATAATAATCATGATTGGATCAAGAACATGCGCTACTTAGTTACACATAGGAATGACACTTAGATTCAACCAATAACTTCCACCTATTAATAAACACATAAGCTCCTTACAATAATGAAAATCTATACCGATGTGCGTATGGATCTGATACATTATTCTAGTCATATTCACATATCTCTTTATGCTTACCTCTTACGCTCTGCATATACCTATATATATCTCTCCACAACTATGTGTTTCACATGATATATATAGGGTGGGGAATTACCCTTCAACACTTATCTATTCCAAAAAATAGGCCACATACTATTAATAGCCACACACCATTTACAGGCATAACCACAGTGATATCTATATACCTCTTACATTTAACTGAAGTGACAATCTTATTCTTAGCTTTCCTCCATGAAAAATGCTTCAATATGATCCTCTAAAGATAGTTAATGCATGGCGCACCCGTATCTACCTTGTTGGTGTGTTCTGTATGCCATCTTCTAAAAATAGGTCTTCATGCTCAAAATCAGCTAAGTCCTGAATGTTGAACTTTCCCTCTGCACACGGGTTCTTCCTGTCCATTCGTGCCCTTAAACTTGGCCTATTTTCCCATGCAGACTTCTTGTGTGATTTCTATCAAGTGTTCTCTGATCAACATTACCCCACACTAATCTCATTGTCACCTCGACAAAGGGTATATCCAAAAACTAAAGTAAAGAATAAAATAATTTAAAGAATAAGAAAGAAAGAATGTAGATGAATAAAGAAGTTTTATGAGGTATCCTCCTCTGTATTAGTTTTTAAGGATTAACTCTAGATACTCCTCCTTTATTGTGGCCTCCAAGGCCTGCCATTCAGCGAGCACTTGTTCTCCTTTTTCTGGAATGTCCACAACAATGGAATCTAATTCATCCCTCACAATTTCCCCTTTTTCATTTTACAAAACCAACACAATGCTGGACATTGAATTCATTCTTCCTTCTAGAAGACCCATCTCTTGAGAAATGAGCTTCCCAAGCTCTTCCATCCGATTCTTGTGCGGCTCTTGTGTTGTTTCTAGGGCCTCACACTTCTGTTTAACCATTGATAATCTTTCTACACGGCCCAATGTTTCATCCTTCATTTCTCTCTGGACCTCATTATTTTCTTCTAGGGTATTTATGTTGATAAGCACCTCTGGAGCTGTGTAGATGTTCAAAGTTTGGTCTGCTTTCTTCAATTCTTCTTGTAGTGCTTGGAGCAGCCCTTTATAGGATGCAATCTTTCACATCACAGAAGCTTTCTCTCATTTTGCCTCTTGTTTTGGATTCCTTGGTGCTGAAATTTTCAGAGGTTCATCTTCAAGTACCAGGTCCACAAACTTTCCTACATAATGTATCACTGAGGGAAACATCTGTGGTACCCTGGTCTCCAAGTGTGGCCTAGCTCTTATGAAATTATCTCCAATATCCTCTATGATGCTGATAAATACTTCATTCTTCTTCTGCATTAAGTCCCTCTCTTGCATTATGCATGTTATCTCTACATCCTTTGTCTTTAACTCCTATTGCAATTACTTTCTTGGGTGCCATTTCTACCTTGCAATCATTTGTAGATCCTTACCGCTCAAATTCTGCAAGGTGCAAAACAAACCCTAGTTCGATTCAGTGTGCCCTAGGTGAAATTATGTGCCCTAGCTCATCTCTGTCACCTTACTTTGCTCAAACCCTTCACCAATGGGGACAAAAGCTTCTTCTGTGCACGGATCACTTCATCATGACTTGTTACACACATTTCTCACCTCAAAACAATCACTCGACTCTTCACACTTGGTTTCTTTCAAATACTCTTAATCACAACAGTAAAAATGAATTCACATCCCATCCTTATATACTTTTTTTCAAATTTTGATGCATTTATTGCTCCTTCACCTACCAAATATCCTCTCATTCATTGACCAAATTCGTTCATTCCATGTGGTACATCTTCGTGTGCCAACTATAACCTTCTAGCGCACCTTCCTACCCTCTAGTCACAGAATTATCTTTAGAGCATGCCGTTGCACCCGATTACCTCATCACTATACCTTCTCCTGGTAGTTATCATGGCCTCTACTTACCTCGCATTATACTATCATTTCATTCATCTTCATCCTTGGTTACTTTTGAGAAGCAATCTTATTTTGACTTAAAGCACACCCATAATAACTTATTCGTTTCACCTTTCAATTCCCACAGTCTTTTACTTGGATAACTACAACCATCCCACACTAAAAGTATGTGCAGTCCTATGTGCATAAACATGCTTCATGTAGTAATTAGCTTCATGATCACAAGCATGCTTATTACATAAGAACAACAACTAAATTAACAAAGCATACCGATAATGAAGGAAATACATTAAGGAAATAAAAAATTGAAAACCTAATCTAAATGGCAATACTGCCTTATTACAAACACCAAGAAGACTTATTTATAGTAGGGCTTCAACCTACTCCTATAAAATAACCAGGTAGACATGTTCCATCAAGTGCTTCTAACAAAAAAGAACCCAATTCAAGTATGTAAGTGATGACATACAACCCCAACCAATGTAATTTGAGCTTTCCTGGATGGTGCAAGAACTTAGAGTCATAAAGAAGTCCATTTGTCCAACTGCCAACTTCTTTTCCTTTATATTTATGTCATGCCATGCTTTCTTCCTGGCCTTTTCCTACTTCTGAATCCATCGTGCTATGTTTTGTCACTCATCCAATTGAATCATCTTCTCAATACACTCTTTTAAAGATTTCTCATCATCTAGACCTCTAGTGCGCGCAATGCCCAAAGAAGGTAACATAAATTCTATAGGGAGAATGACTTCTGCACCAAACACCAACTAAAATGGCATGGATTTGTTCAATCTCTTGTAATTTGTTCTATATGCCCAAAGAACAACTGAAAATTTTTCATCCCAATCCTTTCTTCTAACATCACAAAATTTTGTCAATGTCTGGCTCAAAATCTTGTTGAAAGCCTTAGCAGTAAAATTTTTCTGAGGGTGGTAAGGTGTAGTCTTATGGTGGGAAACCATAAACTCATCTAATAGGATCCTTACAGTTTCATTTTAAAAGTGTGTGCCCCTATCACTTGTCAAACTTAAAGGAAATCCATATCTTGTAAGAACATTCTCCCATATAAACCTAACTGATGTACAGTCCTTTATAGGTGCTACTTCTGCCCACTATGTGAGATAATCTGTGTAATTAATGATATAGCATGATCCAGTCCTACGTGTGGCTGGAGAAATTGGTCTGAAAAAATCAATGGCCCATTTCTCAAACAGTTATGCAATAGTAATTAGTGTCAAATACATTTCATCTCTTTTTCCTAGTTTTCCTAGGCACTGACAATGGTCATATGCCTTACAATATTCTTTACAATCGTTATACAATGTCTCCCACCATAAGCTAGCAAGTAGGATTTTTCAGGCACTTACATCACCTGCATGGTGGCCTCCTGCAATACCACTATGGGCTTCATCCATAATATCCTTGCGCTCATGCTATAATACACAACAGCGTAATACTTCATCTCTACCTAACTTGTAGAGGTCACCACTGATTAACATAAACAGTGCCATGCGTATAGCAAGCTGTTTCTTTTCTAATGCCTTCATTCCTCCTAGTGCAACACTAGTCTGTAGAAAGATAGCAATGTCTTCTAACTCTGACGGTGTTGTAACCTATGCAATTGTGCATCTAGCATGGTTTCTTCAATTGTCTGTGCTTCCTCTCCTGAGGTAATTCTAGAAAAGTGGTCTGTTCCAGAGTTACTTTTCCTTGGCTTCACCACAACTATGAAATCAAACTCTTGAAATAGGAGTACCCATTTGCATATGTGCCCTTGTAAGATGGGTTTGTTCACCAAATAATTCAATGCCATGTGATCTGTATTAAAAAAAGGGTTGCTAACAAGTACTATCAAAACTTGTGCAATACATAGATCATTGAAAAAGCTTCGCACTCTGTAGTTGTATAATTTTGTTCAGGAGGCGTAAACTTCCTACTAGCAAAGCAAATAGGATGATCGAAAATACCTTCTCTAGGTTGAGCTAATATTACGCCAATTTCCATTCTAGAGGCATCCACATGTACATGAAATGGTTTGTCCCATGAAGGAAAATGTAGGATAGGCACGGTAGTAAGTTTCTCTTTCAATGTTTCAAATGCACACTACTGTGATTCTCCCCTATAGAATGTACCTTTTCCTTTCAGTAAATCCTCCATAGGTTTGGAAATTTTTGCATATCCCTTGATGAATTTTCTATAATATCCTGTACAACCTAAAAATCTGCGCACCTTGCTCTGACTGGTAGGCACTTCCAGGCCTAGAATGAATGTAACCTTAGCTGGATCAACACGTAAACCTTCCTTGTAGATTATATGTCCTAAAAGTTTTCTAAAAGGTGTAGCAAATATGCACTTCTTGATGTTTAAAGAGATACTCAATTGTCTGCATCGTTCAAACATTAAGCAAAGATTGTCATAATGATCTTTCACAAGCCCATATACTGTCTAATCATCTAGGTAAAATTGTAAGAAGTTGTGAATAAAATCTTTGAATGCCTGAAAAAATATCCACCAGATTACAACAGGCACATTTTTAGTCCAAAAGGCATCACCGTATAAGAAAAGATGCCCCATTCAGTAGTAAAATTTTTCTTTTCTTGATCCTTTGTAGCAATCCTAACCTGATGATACTTAGAAAACCCATCTATGAAGGAATATATTTCACGCCCTACTAATCCTTCCAGTATTTCCTCAGTGAATGGTGTAGGGAAGGGATTTGTGACACATGTTGTATTTAGCTCCTTGTAATCAACACAAATTCTGATTCATCCATCCTTCTTGATATTGATTACCATTGGAATAACCCATTCTAACTCATTCAGGGGCTTGATAATTCTAGATTTTAACATGTTATCAATTTATTCTTTTACCTTTTCTAGAAAATTAGGATTCATTATGTAAGGTATCCTTCTCACTGGGTGTACACCATCCTTAAGCTTTATCTTCATTTCCCTAAGTTATTCATGCACACCTTTAAGTTTGAGTGAATAAGTCCTGATAATCCCTTAGTAACTCAATGATATTTTCCACTTCCGACTCTGACCAATAGTATCCAATTATGACCTCCTTTAGCTCAGCCTCCGAACCTATATTCACCTTCTTTGTTTTCATGGGTTTGTGATAGGTGCGCGTATCCTTGTTTGAACTATCCAAGACCTTGCACACCCTTTGTGAATGTTTAATATCCAAGTTCTCAACTTCCTCATCATTCATGATGTAAACCATATTTCCTTTCTCTTTCTCAAGGAAAGTGCATTCAAGTAGTATGGAGTCCATTTCTTATACCTTTTCGAAGCGTGCTCCAGACTCTGTCTCACCAAATAATTTTTGAATATGCTCTTCTTCCTTTGCATTATCTCCCATAGTTAAGAACTTGACAAATTTTAATGCTTCTTTTACTAGAGGTTTAGTTGAGAAGTAGTCAAAGGTCTGGAGCATTCTTGCAGTAAAATTCTTCCAATTCCTAGTCTTTCAATGTAGTTCAACATATACATACTAGGCATGTGTGCATCCTTGTAGAGTGGAATATAATTTATGCACCCAGAGTGAAGGTGGTAGTGCTTCCTGTCTTGCTGTCCAGAGTCTCTCACATTGCTGAATGTGGTGCTGAACAAGTTGATCACCATTATAAGTGTAAATTTGCGTAGGTGCATTATTTCTTACAAACCTGGTAGATAGGGCGATTCTAATCTCCTTCTACTCCATAAGATTATCTCTGTGAACTACCCAGCAACGCACTGCTGTCCCATGTAAGGTACATACTAACATATCTCTTCTCTTAATTTGTTCTTTCCACTGTGTTTCCATGGATTTTAAAAATATAGGAAGATATTGTACTCCTGTATACAAAGGTACTACACCACCTATCCATCGAATAGAACGAAGTCCATTCTTTCTCACACCTACACTTTTTACCATGCAACCTACTAGTTCATATGTACCATGAGCCCAATTGTCACAAGCAATACTCATAGTATCACTAATAGAGTGAGAATCCTCCCACTGTAGGATGCCTTCCTTTGATGGCTCATTGACCTATGGGTCTTGAATAACGGGTACATAGATTCTTTTTAAGTCCTCCTCACTTAGAGGCTCAACATATGGTGTAGACTTCCCATTTGTCAAAGTTATCACAACCCTTTCCTCCTTGTTCTCAAAGCTGATATACCCCTTATTTAATCTCAAGTCAGCATTATTTGCATAACACTAAGGGTGTCCAAGAAAGGCTAGAAAACTGTCTTCTTCTGTAAGTGCTAATACCTCAAAATCCCCAGTAAATTTGGCCCCTTGTATGGTTATAGATGCATCTTTCAAAACTCCTATGGAAGTTACCTTAGTCCGGTTTTCCATAAACAACACATTAGATGATGGCTGCAATGAAGGCCTCCCCATTTGTACCCATGCATCTAATGTAAGAACATTTACTTCCGCACCTGTATCAATCAATATGTTGCTCAACAACCATCCATCCACAACAACATTAAAGTAATTTCCTTATCATAGTCAATGCTATCAGGGGGAAGATTCACATGGAGGGTCTGTCATTTGGTCTCAACACTTACTCGTGGAGTGTTCCCTTTTAACTAACTTCCTAATAGTGGAATGATGTTCTCCTAGCACAACATTTTACACACTTCTCTCAGATCATCAATAACATTTTGGAATATTTCTAATGCTTTCTTCTAATCCTTCTAAGTATTGTATCTCAACCTAAAGATTCCTTAGAAGTTCCATGGTATCCTGGTAAAATTCCTTCTAATGAGCAAGATATGGGTACATTTCATGCAAAACCTCCTCCTTGGTGATCATAGGAATCTAGTGTAATGCCTTTCTTGTGTGTGCGCTGCTTCAAATCTTGTGTATTAATCTTCACTGTCAATACCTCAAGGCATTGGTGCTATCTTGGGAATCCATTGATCTTTTACCACATGCTAGATTCTAACCATCCTGACACCTTTGTTTTCTTGCTGTATGCTACTTACTGAAATGCTCATATAAGTTTGATAACTCTGCTTACTCAGATGCTCATATAAGTTTCATAGCTGTGGTTCTCTCTGTAGAAAGAACATGCAATATTCTAAGGACATTCATGCCTATAGTGGTTAGGAGATCTACATGTCTAACATGTTCCATGAGGGAACTCACCTCTTCCTCTACCACGGCCTCGTCATCCATATGCACCACGATATCCACGTCCTCTTCCATGACCTCCTTCAAAATGGACCTCATTCCTGTCATAGCACGGTTGATTATGATCCTAATCTTGGTGCTCATTCTTACCTTTAGAATTATATATTACAATTTTCTGTCATACAAAAATTTCTACAGCATCATAAATCTAACCAATTAATCGACATTCCCCAGTATCATGGGTCGTGGACCTGTAAATCTTGTATTCCCCAGGATACATTCTTCCTTATTGCATGCTATAACAAAGGATAATGGCTAGCATCATGATTCAAATGACATATTTCACAGTCTAATAGTAATGAATGTATAGATCTACGAGGGAAAATATCCTTGGTTTGACCTTCCACTTCAAAATCTGTACACTAGATCCCTGAGTTCATTTCATGAGATGAATTTTCTGATAACTTTTCTAGCTATGCTTTTCCATGGCTGCAATCTATGACTCTAAGAATGGACTAACACCAGTGTCAATGCTCCCAACTACCTCAGCACGTAGGGATGCCTCCAATTGCTTTACACAGATAAGTGTATGTGTTATGCAACAACACCCTTCTAAATTGTATAATCAATCCTCCAACAAACCATTATGCATGCTAGCTGGCATGAATATCATAAGACAGATTAGATAGAAGTGTCTTAAAATGGGCGTCATACTCACGTACACTCCCAGTAGTTCCTTTGCTTGATATATTTGAGCGCGTCTGATACTCTTTTGCTCAAAATTTGGGATATAGAACTCTTTTAAGAAAGCATCCTTCAATTTCTGCATAATCCACTTAAGTTTGATCAGGGTTAAAATTCCTATACCAGCTGTGTGCACGTCCCTATAATGTAGTAGCAAATTGACTTGCCTTGCACTTAGTAGCTGCATGATCCCTTTCATGCACCACAATATTTCACACATGTGCACATGCTCAGTAGCATCCTTTATCCCTCTATACTATGGAAGATGAACAGAGACATCTCCATATTAAATATTTTATGGTTGTTACGGGCCTTGACAACCTGACTCTAGAACCTCATGTGTTTCCTCTACCTCCAAAACCACTAGATCTACCAGAAATGGAACAACCTATACCTCTTGATCCTCCACTCTGTAGCTGGAACAATACCTGTAGATGTACTCCACTATGCTCTGACAGTAGTACTATACTTAACCCCTACATTCTATGAGGTAGTTCCACCTCTAGAGGTGAATCCAACATTTTGTATGCTCACATTCTATGTGGATGATGTACCTAACAAATAGTTCCTCCAAATAACATTGAAGTTTTTCTATCCTACCATTAATGTACTTGCTCCCTGACTTACTCCTGCTCTCATACTTCCCAAGTTAGCTTGTTGGTTAATTTTCCTACTAGATACGGGATAACCAAGTGCAAGGGATAGGTCACTAGGTGGATTAAGATGCGTGCACCTGTGGCCTAAGTAGTCTCTGCTGGCACACTTCTATGTGAAGCCAAGGGGGGATCTCTGTCATGCTTTCTAAGATGGTGGAGTTCCTAATGCTTTGGCTCCACATCTTCTACATGAGCTTCAAATCCTTCACGATCCATCTCTCTCCTCAACTGCCATACTTTCTGCAATGGTACAATGCTTCTCTATCTTCCTCTCATGTGCCTCATTATACTCAAGCCACCTTTCCTCTCCCTACTTTTTCTACCGCTAGGTCTACCATATTTCACCCAACCTATTCCTGCCCTCATGTATGGTGAATTTTAGGTAGCCATTGGTTTACTATCCAATTTCAAAGCTAACCATAAAGATCTTGATCACCAGTGGAATACCTTATAGATATGCTCCTCTAGGATAGCGCAAAAACTATAATTCAGCTACCTCTCAGGTAATAATATGTTGAAATTGAATATTCCAGAATATAACTGTTGTATAACATCATGAACACCACGTATCCACAACGTGCGATTCGAGATTAGATCAACATCATAAAGGGCCTGAAATTCTTTCCTCTGTCCAGACAAGTTCACATGATACCTCCAATTCCTACTTAGATGCATAAGAAATCAACCACTCGTATAATTCTACTGGAAAGATGGTGAAAAATATCTCATATAAGTTATGATATAGATTCTGATTCTACCCAAGTGCATGTGTTAAAATCAGATCCACTACTTAACTGTCATGCATATTCTTCCTCTAGATTGTGTATCCACTCCTTAATAATTGTTAGAGTTAATCGGTACATCTTCATCATGCAAACCATCTTGAAAACAACTTTAAAAGAGGTCCCAGAAATGGAACCAATGATGTAGCCTAGAATTTACCAGATAACACCCTAGAAGCGCTGACACAGCACTCAGCCTAGACTGAGTGCTCACCCAAAGCACACAAAGGTGCCAGGTCCCTCTTTAGGGTTTCTATAGTAGGATGTTAGCATGATGAAGGAAGAAACATATAGATCCATCACTAATCCATCATTCTACAATGCATGTCTATATTCATATCTATGAAAGAACAAGATTTAAAGAATAATCATGATTAGATCAAGAACATGCACTACTCAGCTACACATAGGAATGACACTTAGATTCAAACTAATAAATTCCATCTATTAATAAACACATAAGCTTCTTATAATAATGGCAATCTATACTGATGTGTGCATGGATCTGATACAGTCTTCTAGTCATATGCACATATCTCTTTATGCTTACCTCTTACACTCTACATATACCTATATATATCTCTCCCTGTCAACTATTATGTGATTCACATTATATATATATATATATATAGGGTGGGGACTCTCCCTTCACCACTTATACTATTCCAAAAATAGGCCACATGTTATTAATAGCCACACGCCATTTACATGCATAGCCACACATGAAAGTGTCCTATCTATAGACCTCTTACAGTTAACTGAAGTGAAAAGCCTATTCTTAGCTTTTCTCCATGCAAAATGCTTTGATCTGATCCTCTAAAGATAGACAATGTGTGGTGCGCACGTCTCTACCTCATTGGTGTGTTCCACATGCCATCTTCTAAATATAGCTCTTCATGCTCAAAATCAGCTAAGTCCTGAATGTTGAACTTTCCCTCCACGTGCGGGTTCTTCCTATCCATTCGTGCCTTTAAACCTGGCCTGTTTTCCCGTGTGGACTTCTTGTGTGAGTTCTATCAAGTGTTATTTGATCAATAGGTAGGTAGGTGTGGGTAGGGTAGTGGTAATCAAACATATGTACACACACAGATCGTAACATGGTACCAGGGTGAAGATATTTTGAACTCTACATCATCCAAGGTTGATCGGGTTATCCAAACAAGGGTTGTTGAGGTCTGATATCCATGGTAAAGGATACGGTCTAGACACACAATGAGGTAAGATGTAGGAACATGTAGGTGTGGTTCCAGTACATCCAAAATGTCAATAGGTTAAGGTTGGTTTGGATAATGGTCACGACCAGAGGCAAGATAGGGTGGGTAGGCTAACAGTGTGGTAACATCATCGTAAGGTAGAGTGAGTGTGTAAGGTCGATGCTCACACCAAGGGGGTCAGGTGTGGTACAGGTAAGGCTACAGGAGGGGCATAAAAATTCCCTGACTGAGGGTGAGGTTGGGTGATAAATAGTGAGGTCATGAGGATAAGGTGGAGTGATAGAGTCAGCTGTGTGTGAGGTGAAAATAGGTTTCAGGAAAGTAAATAAGGTGCAACAGGATGTAATGGGGTCAACACAGGTAACCGAAACCAGTCATGTTCAACCGATGCTGGTCGAGGGGAGCCAACCATGGTAGACTAGGGCACATGACCAATGTTGGTATATGTAAAAGTGACGTCAGTCAAGGTGGGGAGAGGTTAAAAAAGGAAATTTCTAATTTTTGCAGAATCATTTGTCATTTTCTAAATAGGAGAAAACAACAAAGGAGAGAGGAAAAGGTGGAAAGTGACCGAGTGAGATAGAGAGCTGATTTGGCGAGCCTCATAGTGGGTAATTAGTAGGTGATAGGTGGGTCCACGAGATCCGTTTGATCAATTCAGTTAGTTGGAGGTGAGGAGGTTGGTTGGTGATGGAAGAGGCAGAAGAGGGATTGGGTGGACCATAGGTGCAATGGTCTGACCTGCCACCATGGAGATGGTAGCGCGATGAGGTCAGAGTCAATTCCATTCCTTGTTTTGTGAGGTAGATTGGTGTATAGAGGTTGGGTGAGGAAAAATGGGTTTTTGGGGAGAAAAGTGAATTTTGAATTTGGGAAGAAAAATTGGGTGGAATAGGAATGTAGAAGGGTGTATTTAGCTAAGTGAGGGGTGGGAATGGATTGAGGGGGGTTTGAGGTAGGAATGGGTGGGTAGTTAGGGAGAAATGGAGAAGTTTTTAGGGAAATAGGGGTTGGGTGTCACAGATTTTGACTGCGATAGTGATTGACATCAGTCAAGGGTTAGACAACTTTGGTTGGTGTCAGCCAGCAATGGTCACGAATGAGGTGACCGATGCCAGTTGTATTAGAACATGCTTGGTGGAGACAAACTGATGCCGATCATTATTTGGAGAAAAATGGGCAAAAAATGAGGTTGGGTGGGTGGGTGAGATAGGTAATGGTATAAGATGTTGTGGATGGAAAAATAGCATAGGGGAGAGGTTTAAATAGGTATGGTTGAATGGTAGTTGGTTAGGGTTGGGGTAGGTAGATAGGACATGTGATAAGAAGGTAATTTGTGAGGGAAAAAAGGTAGGGTAATATGTATAGGTGAGGTGTCAAGGGTGATTGCGAGTATGGTGAAGGTTTATTAATGTGATGGTTTATTGGATACAGGTGAGAGATCAGTTGCGGATGCAAGATAGGGTACCGCCCTTTCTTGTGGAGGTACGAGGGAGCACAACCATTGATGATTGGCATCATGTTGTAGAGGTCAGCCTAATTTGGGTCACATGCTACTGACACGTAGTATGGGAGCCGAGTTTGATGGTCTCCCTCATTGATAGATGGGATTTGGCAACCAACACATTCCATCTATTGACGGGTGAGATCACAGTCACCCTGGAGGATGTGTACCGGATCTTGTGGTTACCGATAGTAGGGACACAAGTGTATTCGATCTCCTGAGAGGCATCTACAGAGTTGTTTTTGATAGTGTTTGGCGAGGGGATGATGGAGTTGATGTTTCATAGCGCCAGTATGAGTTATGGAGACATGTACCGGGTCCACCCAGAGGAGATGAGGCTACTAGTGTTACCGATGGAGGCAATTGCTGTTTTTCAATATTAGATGCAAAGGGTGGGAGATTCCCACTATCATTGATGGGGGTTCTACATGATATAGTGGAGGATAGGACCCGTTTTGCATAGGCACCCGCTTTCCTGGTGTAATTATACAAAGAGCTATGGGCCTATGGGCAGCTACGGAGGTTCAACCTGTGATGCACCTTCCTACTACATTATTGGGCACACGAGCACATTATGTGTGTGCATCTAGTTGGTATGCCTCGACTGGATGAATTCGAGATGGGTTTTGTTCGGGTGGGATATAGGTGATGGGTGCCTACGATTGGAGAGCACTGAGCTCCAAGAGTTACACATGATGTAGCCTATTATAGGTGTTTGCTAGAGGGGTTGTCTGACGTGGACATCTTTTGGAGGCCATATGTGGGTTTCCTGTCATATGGGTGGATGACCAAGAAGTTAAAGGAGATACAACTGCTCCAATGGTTAGAGGGGTGATGTGCAGGAGAGCATGAGATGATACCCATAGATAGGATCAGGCGTCAGTTTAGGCTACCTCACGATATACCCCCACCATTCCCATAGTATGGGAGGGACGACATGGAGAGGCCTCTACCTTTACCACAATTGATAGTGCCTACAAGGAAAGAGGAGTAGGTGATAGACCGACAGATTGATGATGTCAAGGTTACTGATAGATACAAACATTGGTGGGCTATACATTTATGAGCAGTACCACTGAGGCCGGGGTAGCCAAATTTAGCCACCATCATAGTTCATAGGGACGCCCTATAGGAACATGTGGTTACCCTGGTGACACAATTGGGGATAGTGTAGGGTAGTCGACAGGTTCAGAGGCACATGTTACCACTTTACAGGTATAGGTGGCTGCTCTTCAGGCCCAGGTAGCACAACGACAAGCACCCACATAGGGTGGAGATGGGGATGGGGTACATGTGGCCACCCTATAAGTGCATGTTACAAATTTATAGGGCAAGTAGGCCACTCCACAGGCACATGTTGTAACCCTTTAGGTCTAGATACAGGCATAGGGTTAGAGGCCAATGGTACCACCACAGGCAAAGGGGAAAGGTCCCACTTTATAGGTAGGGGTAGGACAGAGTCCCACAGGATAGGTGCAGGGTTAGAGGCTGATAACACCACCGCAGACAGTACCTATAGCTAGGTTGAGGGATGCCCTAGGAAAAGTGAGGTACTATCAGGATCAATTGATGGCCCAAGGGATATATTTCCTACCCTATAGAGAGTATAGAGCACAAAAGGCCTTGAGTGAGAAGACCAGGTCATGCACCCATAGTGTGGAGAGAACAGGGGGTCATCGATCCCTGAGATAGGGTCAGGGCGAGGCCACCAGTTCATGGAGGCCAACCCCAGGTGAGGTACTAGTAGAGATCCAACCAAGACCCATGGTGGGCGGTTAGATGTTAGCTGGACATTGTACGGGGGAAAAGGAGGAGGAGGAGACATGTGAGAAAGACATGGAGGATATCCATCAGGGGATGCCTGATAACTGTACATACCTCCATTTTGGTTTAGTTGTTTATTTTTTATATATACCGGCATGTGTGCCGAAGAGAGTGAGGATGTACATGAGAGGTGATATTTTTGGTCATATACCAACCTGTGTGCCGAAGATGGTGAGGCTATACAGGAGAGGTGTGCTATTTTTGGTCATATACCAACCTGTGTGTTGAAGATGGTGAGGCTGCATATGAGAGTTTTTGAGAGATGCATATTATTTGGTATCAGTGTATATTGTATAGATACACAAATTTTGATGATGAGATGGATGTTTTGCTAATGATGTACTTGTGTTGGTAGAATTTGATTGTTATGTGTAGATGGATGGAAACTAGGTGCATTAGGCATGGTGGAGTCATGTCATAGGCATGATGGAGTTAGGTTATAGGCATGGTTGAGTTAGGTGATAGGCATGGCTGAGTCAAGTTATAAACCTGGTGAAGTCAGGTTTGTTGTTAGGCATCGTTGAGTCATGGTTGGGTGGCTGAATTAATTTCTCAGGTATTTGATATGATGAAAAAGAAATGATGATGTATGTACATGTTTTATTTTAATTTGCGGTATTGTATGGTACCATGGATCATGTTGGTATGATCGCAGGTAATGTATGATTGTGGTAAATGTGATGAAATGAATGTTCTGATAGTGTATTAATTTCCAATTGGTTGGTACTAAAATGGAAACTAATGGGAATAGAATGTGACTGAACAGGTGGCCAATGTTGAGAGGTGAACGGTTGTGGATGGGAAAAGGTGATGAAGGTGATGATGATGGTCGAGCTAACCTCTAAGGGCCCCATGCCCTCAGAGTGCTGCCTATATAGCCCTGGCAAAAAGGGGCCTCAGACCGATGTAGTTCTCCCATAAGCTAGGGAGGAATAAAATAGGTATGGAGAAGGGTTGGTAGGTTTGAGGTAGGTTGAGTTCATGGTCATGTAGGTAAGGGTAAATAGTTGAGGTAGAGTTTGGATCAATGGTACGGTGGGGTAGGTAAGGGTCATGGGTATGGGTAGATAGGTAGGGTCAATTATTGGGTTGAGGGTAGAGGTATGGTTGATTTGGCAAAAGTAGGGGTAAATGGGTAAAGATTGTGGGTAAGGGTAGATGGGTAAGATCAGATGTTGGGTCAAATGCATGGGTGTGTGTTGGTAAGGTGATTTGGGTCAGGTATGTTGTGAAATGAGGATTAGTAGGTCATGGTAGGTGCTAGTGAGAGGTGGGTAGAGGTGAGTAGAAATTGGCATTTTGGTTCAAGAGGGTCAATAGTTTGGAAAGAAGGTAAATGTAACAGGGTGGATGATACTACTGGATTGGGGAGGACCATCAATGTGCAAACCAAGGTAGGAACGATGAATGCTAAGTCCCTACAAACTCTTGCATGTTAGACTATTCTAGAGGTGAAGAAATGTGCAGGATCATGACAGATTGTATCGGTGATATCATCCCGTGGCGGGTAGAAAAAAGTAGGGTAAAAAGGGGTGATATGGTGAAGGTTTAGAAACATGGAGGGGGATAACATACCTCTTATACAAGATGTTCAAAAACCCAGATAGATGAGTCCATGGCAAAAAGGGTGGGTTAATTTTGCATGATAGACTGATCGATGTGGGAAGTCTATGTGGGATAATTAGATAATCTCCTTGAGGTCTTCGTGAAGCTGATGGATTCGAGAAGCTTTGGAATGGGCCTAGTATTTTTTTTTACTAGGTAGAGTATGGCTAGTCGGTATAGAGTTGTCCTTCGAGGGAGAAATCTATCTATGGCTACTAGATACAAATGATAGATGTCCTTTTGAGGGATTCATCATTTGTGCTTGGAAGTTTGAATCAACGAGGGTGATGCCATTTGATAGGTGAATTTATTTTTACCAATTAAGCCATGAACAAGGCTATAGAGGAATAAGAACATCGGGGGTCAGAGGTAGAGTTGTAGGTGATAAAGTTGGATGTTGTGATGGGTATATGGAGTGGTATACGACCATGGGATTTTGTCTACAAGGGGACGAAAAGTATCCATGAGAATCATGTCATGAGTAGAGCTGTGGTACTCATATTGAAGACAAGGTTTTAAAAGTGATGAACAATCACATGATCTTTGTTTAATTATAGGTATGTGAAGTAGTGACAAAAGGAGTGGGTGCCCATGGGACGAACCTGTAAATAGTCAAATGGGTGATAGAGAACTTAGTTCAACAATAGAATAGTCGAAGATGCAAGATGTTAAGGGGCTCAGGTTTGGGTTTACCATTAATTGAAGATAAACAATAAGCACCTGATCCATAGGTATGGGTAACGATATAGGGTCAAAACAAAATAGGAGAATACTTACCCTGTAGATGTTTCTCATCTTTCATGACGTGTTGATTTTCCTTTAAGATGAGGTCATCGACTTGAAAGGTTTAGGGTTGGACTCATTTTTCATAAGAACGTTTGATGCGTTTTTGGTATATTTGGAGGTGATCCAGAGCGTGAAGACGACGTTCATCTAACAAATCTAGTTGTGCTAAATGATCTTGGAAAAAGTCATCATTGGTGAGTATATCTTTGACTGAGATGCGGAGAGATGGGATCTGGACTTCGAGAGGAAAGACAACCTCAGTATCATAGACCAAAGAGAAAGTGTAGTAGCACACTCGATGTGTAAATACTAGTGCGGTATGCCCATAAGGAAAAGGAATGTGCATATATGCCAAATCCTTCCCAGTATCGTCAACCACTTTCATGAGGATTTTGTTTAGGGTTTTGTTGGTTGATTCGGCTTGGCCATTGGTTTTAGGGTAGTAGGCTGAAGAAAAACTGAGCTGGATACCAAAGGAATCACAGAGTTTATGGATGGTTTTGTTTTTGAACTACTTCCATTATCAGTGATAAGGCGGTGAGGAACACCGAAGTGAAAAATAATGTGATGGTTGATGAACTCAAAATTTTTCTCAGCTTTTGTAGAAATGAGTGGAATGGCCTCTACCCATTTGGTTGTACTATCAATAGCGGTGATAATCCATTGGTGGTGTTGGGATTAAACGAAAGGAGGTGACAGACTAGGTGGAAGTGGTTAAAGGCTAGCATGAAACACAAGAGTGTTGGTTTGGTTGCATGTCAACACCATGCGAATGAATGTGTATCAGGTGAAGCTGTATCTTACAGATGACACAGAAAGAAAACAAGAATGAGAAAATTAGGTATATGTAGGTGGATTTGGGCAATGTAGCAGTTGGAAATCAGAACAGTCTAACTGATGCCGGTTAAGGATGAATGATGTTGGTTACGGGGTAACCATTATCGATTAATATGGGACATAATGGTTTTTACTAGACGAGGAAAAAGATAATGATGGTCAGATGAACAAGTTGTATAATGAATGTTTATCAAATCATAGAGAGTATAAGGACTCATAGGAATTCTGATAGCACTCGGAAATGTTTCGTTCCTTTTTAGAAACAAATAAGGTTAGGGGCTAGGAGGAATACCTATGGAATGTCGAGATGGTGTGCACGTACTGTAGAGAAAGATCAAGTTGACTACGAAGAACTCCTTTTTGTCTTGGAAGGACTACCTGCAAATAAGAACACAAGACCACAAGATTTGATTAAACAATAAATGAGGAAACTGCCTTGGGCCCAGGAAATATAAAACTTCCTTTCGAAGGTGGTCAGTTCCCCTGCTAATATGAATTAACACAAAAGACTGTAAAGTATCAATTAAATTGTTTCGTTGAACTGGGTAGGGGAAAGGCTGGTTTTCTGGTTTTGATCAGAGGAACCGATGGTGGTTACTGATAGCCGATGCCAGTTACTGATAGCCGATGCCGGTTACTGATAGCTGATACCGGTGGGTTCTAGGATATTCTTAGTAGCTATGGTGTTTTATAAGGCTGGTTTATGGATGATATTAGGAAATGGGATGATTAGAAGCAAAAGAATAACAGTTAGATGCAATGACACGTTGGGTAGTAGATTCAGAGATGGATTTAGGAGGACTGAAATTCACAGAGCATAAGAAATGTTATAACAGAGGACATGCAAGATGTGACTTACTGGTTTTGGCGAAGATGCAAGTTGATCTCCTCTACTGCAAGAACTTCTGGTTTCTTTTACTCGTCTCTGCTTGATTAAATGAAGATCTAGACTCAGTTCCTTGCTCGCAATGCTCTCTGTTGATCCAGAAATCCTTTGACTGATCTCCAAAAATGAAATCTTGATCCATTGTTTTGGTTTGGGGAGCCCATTTACAGGGAACCGATGGCGGTTGCGTAACCGACGGCGGTCGAGTAGGAACCGGCATCGGTAAGGAAAAAGTAGGCTATTTTTAGTAAAATAGCCCACCTTCCCTGCTTTTCTCCCGAGAGATCAGTTGCGGGCTCAGTCAAGTGACTAGAAGGTCGGTTTTGGGTGCGAGAAAGGGGTCATTAGTTATGGGTGTAGGTGTGGACCAAGTTATGGGTCTTAATTAGGTTAGTTTTAGGGTTAGGGCTAGGTCATGATGAAGTGGCAAAGTGAGGTGGTAGGTAGGGTGATGTGGATTTATCAATTAGAAGGCAATTAATAAATAATTGTGTAAGGTTTAGGTGATGAGGTTATATTGCGAGATGAGGTGCGGGTCACAAGGGGTCATAAGACACGAATTTGGTGTCTACATTAGCCCCTTATTGTCGTGTAGCTTGTTTTGTAAAGCTGCGCGGATAATAATATGAAGTGATTTCTCCTGTTAAGGATATAGGTAATCCCCCTCAAATCTATCATAGATTGAGTGAACGGGAAATCAGGGATAGGGTTGATAAAGGGTGAATGTTGTAGAGAGGATGGTAAGGTGGTGGGGTAGGTCCAAGGAAGCAGACGCATGTTGAAATGCAATAGTACGACTAGGGTACATGATTTGACGAGCAAACCAGCAATGTATAGGCAAAGGTCGATAGTTTATCCAAACAAGGGTGATATAATCCTGGTATCCAAGGCATAGGAAGTAGCTCCAGGGTATATAAAAGGTAAGGTACAGGAACGTTTAGGCATGTTCGGTAGTACCAAATGGTTGGTTTGGTTGAGATAAATGTCACGGTCTAGGTCTAGGCAAAGTTGGTCGACAGATCAAGTCAAGGACCCTAATCATGCTAAAACATGAACAGGTGAGCTCGATTGAACAAAAGGTACATGATGGATGGATAAAATAAAACGTTGATTGTGGGTATGGTATTGAAGTGATACGACCTTGGGTCGGGCCAAGTTGTTGGGTTGTGGCCTTGGGTCAGGCCATAAGGGTAGAGTGAGGCCTTGGGTCGGGCCAAATTGTTAGGGCGAGGCCTTGGGTGGGGCCGGATAGGTAGGTTGAGGCCTTGGGTCGGGCCAAATGGTTAGGGTGAGGCCTTGGGTCGGGCCAAATAGGTAGGTTGAGGCCTTGGGTTGGGCCAAATGGTTAGGGTGAGGCCTTGGGTCGAGCCAAATAGGTAGGTTGAGGCCTTGGGTCGGGCCAAATGGGTCGGGCCTTGGATAGGTAGGTTGAGGCCTTGGGTCGGGCCAAATGGGTAGGTTGAGGCCTTGGGTCGGGCCAAATAA
This sequence comes from Taxus chinensis, assembly GCA_019776745.2. NCBI lineage: Eukaryota > Viridiplantae > Streptophyta > Pinopsida > Cupressales > Taxaceae > Taxus > Taxus chinensis. The sequence goes on from CM034149.1 coordinate 746,419,180, forward strand.
GTAGGTTGAGGCCTTGTGTCGGGCCAAATGGTAGGTTGAGGCCTTGGGTCGGGCCGAATAGGTAGGTTGAGGCCTTGGGTCGGGCCAAATAGGTAGGTTGAGGCCTTGGGTCGGGCTAAATAGGTAGGTTGAGGCCTTGGGTCGGGCCAAATGGGTAAACAAATGGTGTTCAGCAAAGGTGGATATAGGCGATATGTGGTTAAAAAGGGGCAAATGGTAAATGGGTAGGGGAAATAAAATATTGAAGGGGAAAGTTGGCAGAAAAACCAATGTCGATTCTACATGACCGATATCGGTCAAGGGACCGATACTGGTTCATTAGGGAAAAATGAAACCGATATCGGTTATGGGCGAAAAACCTATAAAAAGAAAAATACGGCTTGTCATTGTCACTTTGTTATTTTGAAAACCAAATTGACTTGTCTGACGTGGAGAGTTGGGATTAGAGGATTGTTAGCAGTTGAGTCACGAGCGTGGAGACTAGAGGCTGGAGTTCTCCATGCGGTGGGCGTATTGTATATGGTACAGGAGAGAGTTGATAGTGGGCGGTACCAATAGCCGTGGTACCTTTGAGGACAGAGAGGCCCGGCGAGAGGGGTCGACGATCACGATCATCACCTAGTTCGGGATGAGGCGTGAGGGTCTGAGTAAATGTTAGCAAGGTATAAGAATAAATAAGGATGCCGACCTGCGTGTCGATGATAGAGAAGATGTATTTGTTTAACATCTAAATAAAGCTGAATATGTATGTTGATTTGAGTTACGATAAAAATAAGAATGTTTGTGTTTTGATTTTCGGCTGTTTTGAAAAAGGATAAAGAGGAATGTGATTAAATAGAAATACACAAAAATATTTATATTTACCACACATGATAGGTTATGGTAGGGGATGGTCGAGCTAACCTTGGGAGACCCCATGTCTCCAAAGTGCTGCCTACATAGCCCATTGCACAAAGCAAGGAGGGGCCTCAGACTGATGTAGTTCTCCCTTAGGATCAGGGAGAGGCGAATTCAGGAAATTTGGTACGGTTTAGGCAATTGGTTGGTTGGTAAAAATATTAATATTGGTAAAGGTAAGGTTGATGGTGTTGGTAATGAATTGGTGATGTTGTAAAAGGTATTAGGGAAGCGAAGGTTAGCCTACCCAAGTAGAAGGGAACCATGTCCTGATTAAGGTCAACACACAATCCTAGATGCGAGGCAAAGCAGAAAGAGTGCTCCGTAGGTGAAAAGAGCTAAACAAACCACACAACGTAGAACGAGCTTGGAGCCCTAGGTACCGTGCATAGACGAGAAGTCAATAGGTGAAAAGAGTTGTGTGATCACAATATATTGAGCGTTCATTACGTCCCTTGAGTTGAAAAAAATGGTGAGGTGAGGTGGATGGTATAGCTGAGGTACGGAGAACTTATTACAAAGTGAGTGTCTTGACGGAAGAGAACCTACCCTAAATAGACAAGTCCATGACTCAAAAGTCCTTTTGAATGAGGCTTTTATTGTATTGAATGTAGACTGATCGATGCGGGAAGTCTACAAGAGATATTGATTGTATTATTCTTAAGGTCTTCACGAAGCTGATCGATGTGAGAAGCTTCTGCTAGAGGCTGACTATGTATAGCTGTCCTTCGAGGGAGCAGTCTATTTATAGTAGCAGATATGATTTAAATGCATAGTTGTCCTTCGAGGGAGCAGTCTATATATATAATAGCATCAATAGTTTTTGGCATATAGCTGTCCTTCGAGGGAACAGTCTATATATAATTTAGATAGCTAGATGTTCTTTTGGCGTGAAGCATCTAGTTTGGTAGGAAGTTTGACTCAAGAAAATCCCATAAGAATACGGCTTATCTTAATTCTTTGAAGTCATGGACTAGACTAAAAAGGGAAAGGCGTCGTCAAGGGGAGGTGAGAATCAAACTATGTGAGCTTGATTGTTATTATGAGGTGTAGGAAACAGAGTGTATGTAGTGGTATGGGAGCTCAAGGGACGAGCAGTAGGCGGATAAGAAGTGATATAACACTAATTTCAACAATAGAATGGTCGAAGATGCAAGGCATTAAGGGGCTTGGGCTCAGGTTTACCATTAAGCGAAGCTAAACGATAAGTACCAAATCCATAGGTGTGAGTGATTATATAAGGCCCAATCCAATTGGGAGAAAATTTTCCACGTTTTGCTCTTTTCTAGTTTGGTTACATGTTGATTCTCTTTGAGGACAAGATCACCAACCTTAAAAGTATGCTCATGAAGTCCCTTATCATAAGCACGTTTGATGCGTTTTTGATAGATTTGAAGGTCATCAAGAGCTGTAAGACGACGTTCGTCAAGAAGCTCCAATTGGGCGAACCGCTCTTGGCAGAAATCATTGTTGGTGAGAATATCCTGAAGAGATATTCTAAGGGAGGGTATTTGTATTTCGAGAGGCAAAACAGCCTCGGTACCGTATACCAAAGAAAAAGGTGTGGCATTAGTAGAAGTACGAATGCTAGTACGATAAGCCCAAAGGGCAAAGGGAATGTGATCGTGCCAATTTTTGCCGGAGTCATTGACAACTTTCTCGAGGATTTTGGTTAGGGTTTTATTAGAAGACTCAGTTTTCCCATTGGCTTGTGGATAGTAGGGTGATGAGAAGCTAAGTTTGATACCAAAGTTGTCACAAAGGTCTTGCAACAACTTGTTTTTGAAAGATTTTCCATTATCTATTATCAGGCGATGAGGAACACCAAAACGACAGATAATGTGGTGGTTAATGAACTCTACGATTTTTTCTTTTTTGATTGAAATGAGTGGAATAGCCTCCACCCATTTTGTGTAATATTCAGTCGCTGTGATTATCCAACGGTGACATTGTGAAGAGGTCGGGTGAATCTCACCAATAAGGTCTAAACCCCATTGTGAGAAGGGCCAAAGATCTCGAGCAACTTGGAGCGGGTGGCTAGGAGTATGTTGAAGGTTGGTATGTTGCTGACACATAACACAACGCTTAACATATTCGTAGTAGTCGTTATTGAGAGTAGGCCAATAATAACCAAGGCGAAGGATTCGTTTGGCCATGGCAAGGCTGCTAAAATGTCCACCACAAATACCATCATGGACCTGTTGGATGGTATGAGTGGCCTCCACGCCAGTTAGACAACGAAGGAGGATGCCATCAAAGCCACGTTTATAGAGGAGTCCCCCCATGACAACATAACGTGAAACACTTTTAAGAAAAGCACGTTTGCCATTACTAGTAAGGTCAGGTGGGAGGACAGAGATTGTAAGGTAGTCGTGAAATTGGTGGTACCAGGTATCCTGTGAACTAGTAGACACAGTATTTATCGTACAAACTACCGGGGTTGAATAGGATGGGACAAAAAGTTGTTGGACCACGACGAATAATTCAGAGTCAGTTGGTGTGGTGGGAATTTGCGAGGCTAAGCGAGCCATAGTGTCCGCAAATTTGTTAGTGGAGCGTGGAATGGTTTGTATAGAATAGTGAGTAAATAAGGCTAGAAGTGAATCCACGTAGTGTTTGTATTTTTGAAGTTCCTCATTTTTGCATTGGTAGACACCCATAACTTGATTGACTACCAATTGAGAGTCACCAAAAATGTTGATAGATTTGATGCCTAAGTGTAACGCAACTTGGAGACCCAGAACAAGGGCCTCGTATTCCACTGTATTATTAGTGTAAGGGAAATCAAGCCGGAATGAAAGAGGCATAGGTTCAGCGTCGAGAGGAATGAGAACAATGCCGGATCCTCCGCCGCGCTGGCATTTAGATCCATCGAAGAAGAGGGTCATTTGATACAACTCTTCCTGGAGTGAAAGAGTGGCGATGAGTTCGTCGGGGAAGGTAAAATTGGTAAATTGTTCCCCAGGTAAAGGGGCCTCTGCAAGTTGGTCTGCAAGATTTTTTCCTTTGATTGACTTCGATTGTACGAATTCAAGGTCAAGGTCAGTGAGGAGCATAAGCCATCGAGCGATACGTTGGTTTAGATGCGGTTTGGCGTACATATAATGAATGGTGTCTGTGTTGGTGATGACAAAAGTTTTATGATTCAGGAGGTAATGTCGGAGTTTGGTGGCTACAAATGATAGGGCAAGGCACAATTTTTCTACATGTGTATACCTAGTCTCATAATCCACGAGGGTACGACTTATATAATAAATGGCCTGTTCTCATCGTGCCGAATCCCGATGTGCGAGCATAGCACCTATAGCATGGTCAGTGGCGGAAAGATAAAGGTAGAAAGGGCAGTCGTCCTGGGGTGGGATAAGCACGGGTGGCTGCAAGAGATAGGATTTGAGAGCTTCGAAGGCTTGGTGACACTCCTCACTCCATTGAAAGGCAATGTCCTTTTTAATAAGGTGATGAAAAGGTTGACACCGATCCGAGAGTTGGGAGATGAACCGCCGGATAGATTGGAGCTTACCTTGTAAACTATGCAATTGTTTGAGATTTTTGGGTGGGGGCATTTCTAGGATAGCTTTGACTTTAGATGGATCGACCTCAATGCCACGCAAAGAGATGATAAAGCCAAGAAGTTTTCCCGAAAGAACACCAAAGACACATTTCTTTGGTTGAAGGCGGACAGAATATTGTAACAGGCGATCAAAAATAATGGTTAAAAACATCAAGATGTTCACTGCGATGTTTAGACTTGCCGAGAAGATCGTCGACATAATCTTCAAGGATAGTGTGCATAATGTCATGAAAAATGTAGGTCATAGCCCGCTGATAGGTAGCACCAGCATTCTTAAGGCCAAATGGCATGACACGATAACAGAAGGTTCCCCAAGGAGTTATGAAGGCAGTTTTGTGTTGATCGGTAGGGGCAACCAAAATTTGGTTGTATCCTAAAAAGCCATCCATGAGAGAGAGCATCTCATGGCCTGCAGTTAGATCAACAAGTTGGTCAATGCTAGGTAAGGGGAAGTCATCCTTAGGGCAAGCGAGTTTAAGATCCTGGAAAACTGTGCATATCCGAAGTCCACCTGTCGCTTTAGTGACAGGTACGATGTTAGAAATCCATTGAGGATAGTCAATAGGCAAGATGAAGGAAACAGAAAGGAGTCGTTGGAGCTCCTCTTTGACCAAGAGAGCAATGCGTGGATGCATTTTTCTCAATTTCTATTTGACTGGTTTGGAATCGGGGTTTAGGGTGATGTTATGGACAGCAATGGTAGGATCAATTCCTGGCATGTCAGCGTAAGACCATGTGAAAGCTTGGTTGCGAGCACGGAGAAAGGTAGTAAAGGCGGCTTGTTCTGATGTGTTAAGGGATTGTCCAATCTTCACAATGTGAGGATCCTCCTCCGTGTGGATGTTGATTTCTATGGTAGATTCGTTCAGCATGGTTTGGGTTTCAGATGGTAAGGCTCGTTGAATATAAGAATCATCTGTGCCAAGGTAAGTGAGGATGGAGTCATCATCCTAGCATTCAACAACATTAATCAAAGGTGAATCCTCTTCGATCATGTCTGGATACAGAAGGGGAAGAGAAGATGGGTCCTCATTATCGCGTTGATAAGTGAGAGGACCTATGAAGATAGCATTTATGAAAAAAAAAAGTTAGGAGGGATGGATTCAGGGTCTATAGATTCTGTGGGTGATGATGGCAAAGTGGGTGATGATGGTTTGGTAGGGGCGACGTCTTCCTTTTCCAGGATACAGCTGATAGGAGGTGTCTCCTGTGTAGGTGTTTCGGGAAAACCGAGACCACTACGATCATTATGTTTACGGGTAGTCACGGGAATGAGTGTATGTCGGCCTTGTTCGTAAAGGCCAAAACCAAAGCCTTTCCATGCACAGCGAGTCAAGAAGGTGAGGGTGAAATGATGATTTGTCAAGTATTGAAAATCAGATTGGAAGGGAACCACACCAAGAGGAGGTTCAGGGGTAATGGAGGATGCGTCAACACGCCCATACGTTAGGTTAGTGCGGCAATGGGGTGGTCCGTAAGAGATTACCTCCCCCCACGCAACGGTCGTAGGTGGGACGTGCATGTAATTGTCCGTACTCCTGCGGGGTAGGGAAAGAACTAACGTTATATAGGCGGTACTCCCCCTAGCGTAAGGAGCTGAAAAACATCTACTAAGGGGTCGGAGGTTAGAATGTTAGCTGCGGGAAGGGAAGTGGTTTTTGCAATGGTGGTTTCATCAGTTGAAGGCGTAGGCGCGGTTGAGGTGGATGGTTGAGGTACATTTGAAGAGGATGGTTGGGTTGAATGTATGGGTGTCTTGATTGGTATAAGCACATCGTTAGGGCGGTATAACATATTACAGGTTTTAAAGGGGGGAGGGTCAGCTTTTATGGTGTAGGACTTCCCCTCGTACTCAAATTTTATGCATCTATGTAATGTTGAGGGAACGCATCCCATGGCTCAGATCCAAGGACGACCCAGCAATATATTATATTGGAACTCTCCCTCTAAGACATAGAAGATTTCAGCTAAAGTACGTGGTCCTACCCGAATGTTGAGGATCACAGTGCCTAAGGTAGAAGTAATAGCGTCATTGAATGACCGCAACATGATGGGGTTGGCACACATGCAACTAGAAGGGATATTCATTTGTTGGAAGGCTTTTGAAGAGATGATGTTTAGGCTAGCACCCCCGTCAATCATAACCCGACGTACTCGAATGTCTCGGACATAAGCGGAAATGAAAAGGGCAGGGTCAGGGTCTTCTGTACCAAAGTCAACAATTTCATCTTCAGAGAAACTGACTGCAGCAGCTTGTGGTATAGAGACAGCAGTGATTGGAGTAGTGGGCTGTTTAGTGAGAGAGGCAACGTGATTGGGTGTTAGAATGGAGGCAACGGGTAGGTTTTCATTAGGTAATACCTCGATCCCCTGAAGAATTTCAACGAGAGCTTGTCGATGAGATCCAGAAGTCTGAATGAGATCATACAGTGTCATTTTTACGGGCGATTGGTGAAGCTGTTTAATCATATTTCGGTGGGCAATGCCATTAGAAACGGGATAGGTGGGTCCGCGAATGACCACTTTAGGTGGTGGTGCAATCAGGATGTTTGACGGAGAAAGAGATGTCGCAGGTGTGTTTTCTTTTGCTTTCCCATTGTTTTTCTACCCTCGAGTAGCGACACTAATCATATTAATCTCGTAAACCTGAGATGAGGAAGATGGTTGGGATAACTCATGGTCTTCAAGAGGTGGGGTTGTAATAATGATAGATCTTGGTGAGGCGGGGACAGATGGTATAGGAGAGGGAATGGAAACTAAAGGTCTCTCCCTTCATAAGTTGTCTTTCTTAATCTTTCTATCCGGGAGAGGTGACTGACGAAGGATGGTTTTTAGAGCTTTGCATCCCTCCACATCATGTCCTAGTGTGCGGTGATAAGCACAGATTTTAGACTCATCGTAACCCATGGGTCGGGGTTTAGACGGGTCATAAGGTCTAAGTGGAGGTAGGGAAATGGTCGCATTCTCCACCAACATAGCAAGGATTTTGGCGTAAGATCCTTTGAGTGGGTCAAAATCGGAAGAGGATGAGGGTATTGGTTGTGCAGGTTTTGGTAATGTTTGGGCGTGGTTGGTTCACACGGGTGGTGGTTTAGCCGAGGGGTGTTGATACGTGGTTTTCACTAAACGTGATTTCTTTGGCGCAGAAGCTATGTTGGATGATGAAGCCGCAGATGATGTGGTATCAGAAAACAACCACGGGGAAATAGGAGTGACCGAAAACAAATCTTTTGATGATGGAATTTGTTTAGGGTTGATAGGTGGACAGGATACACGGAGTGACGGTGTTGCTATACCCTGGAATTTCTGTATGGGTGCGGAAGGCGTAGGTTGTTTTGAAGAAAATGCAGGAGGTATGATATATTGATGTAAGGTAGAGGGATGGGGTCCTCAATATGGAAGGTAGGTATGACGATGATGGTTTTGATTGTGATAGGGGCACGGATTGAGTTTGTCTCCTAGGTGGCAGGGCGGATTTATTTTTGGATAGATCGAGTCGCTTAGGCGGGTGCGTTAGACTAGGCATTGGTGAGGTCCGAAGCGTAGGGGAAGATCTGGTTAAGTTGATAGAAGTGGACGCGGCATTTGGTAGAGGTGAGGGGGGTGAAGGTGAGAACGGGGGAATTTTAAGCTTCTGTAAACACTTCGGGTATATGGTGGAGACGTCAGGATCAGTCATTTGCATTTGAGTAGAAAAAGGGGTACTCAAACGTTCCCATAGGGCCTATCTATCTTTTGTGGAATGACAGTCTCCAGGTGTGATTTGTAATTGTTGTACGGAAGAAAGGTGGGTTGTAATTCTAGTCCACTGTGGGTGTGACATAGGAGGTAGATGAGGCACTGTATCAATAGATGTTAAGAGGTCAACCGGTCGTTGAAAAGATTTAGGCGATGAGGGACTAATAGGTAGGAGGACGTGTTTGAGGGGATCTGTCATGTTTAAAGAATGTGGTGATGTCAGTGTAAGAGATTTCTCATCTAAGGATGTCAAAAGGAGTGGCGAGCCTTCCTCTTGTGCAACAAGAGCGGTAGAAGGGGACGTTTGGGAAATATATAAATTAGATAACATCCGCTCACAATCTTGTAGGGATGTGGTGTAAGAAGACTCATCGATGAGAAGAGAAGTCCGGGCAGTTAACTCTTTTATGGGTAAAGGAATGATTTCACTTTGGCTTGATGGTGGTGAAGGAGGTTCAGACTCCTGTGTTGGTGGAGAGGCTTGATTCAAAAATATTTCAATAGAGGCTTTTGGCTGAGAATCGAAGACTGCATGGATCTCATGAACACTCTCCTCGGCTAAGATATCTTGGTTTACGTTACTGTTGGATGAGTGATTCGGGAATGGCTTGTTGAAAATTTTCAGATTTCGGTTAGCAGGGGCGTTAGGATTATCGAGGGTTATATCCCCTGCGTCAACCATTTCCTGCACTATGTTTTTCAACATCTTGCAGTTTTCATGACTATGTCCTTTTACGCGGTGAAAGTTACAAAAGTCATTTTCTTTGTACCAGGAAGGTATTGCGCGGGTGGAGTCAAACCCAGAGTGAGGTTTAATAGGGGGCAAGGTGATAGCTCCAGCTTTGAGCAATTTCTCCAGGATGACGCCATAAGTTTCTCCCAAGGGAGTGTAATTGGTGGGCTCGGCTTTGTACTTATAAGTGGTTTTCGGCGGAGTATTGGACGGTGTTTGAGATTTGACCATTACCGCGTGGACAGCTCCTTTTGATTTAGAAGAAGTGGACGCATGAGGAGTGGTGGTGTTTGGCTTGTTGGTAGAATCAGGAGTTCGGAAATTGGGGTTTTTGTTACGCAACCGCAATTTCTCCTCTTCTAAGGCTCGAATTTCTAATTTTCGGGCCATAGTAAAGGCCTCGTCGAATGTACGGAAAGTTTGAATTTGGAGGGTGGGGGAGATGTGCTTAGCGCAGGCCCGCGTAAACAGTTCGATAAGTTCGGTTTGAGGCAAGGCATACGTAAGTTGGTTGATAAGGCCCCGCCATCGTCCAACGAAATCTGCGATAGATTCGTCCTCAAATTGTCGGATGGCATAGAGGTCGGTGATAGATACTTTCTTGGCAATGTTAATGGAGAAATGATCCAAGAAAGATTGGGCTAGTTGGTTAAAAGAGAAGATCGAGTGCTGGGTTAAAGCACTGTACCACTCCAAGGCGGGTCCTGATAAGGACATGGGGAAGGTGCGGAGTAACAAGGCGTCATCATGGGCAATCAAATAACAAGCATGTCTAAATGATCGCAAGTGTTGTTGAGGATCCTCTTTACTGTTAAAACGAGTAAATTTTGGCAACTCCCATTGAGGAGGATATGAATGAAGGGGGATAGAAGGGTGAATGGGCTCCCGACAAACTTGCTCGTATGTCAAGGCGCTACGACTTCCTGAAACAGAAGCCTCTAGGTTTTGCATTTTGTCCATCATTTGTTTGATGAAATCTGTGGTTGGATGAGATGATGGTGCGGTTGTGGTAAACGGAGGCAAGTTGGACCAAGGGCTTCCGCTGGACAATGGTGGGGCTAAGTGTTGATAAGGTATGGAGGATGAGTATGTTGGAGCAACAGAATAGGGATGTCCCATATAAGGTGTTGAGGTTACTGGATACGTGTATGGGAATGAAAAGGTAGGCGGAGCTTGAGAAGGAAAGCTCGTGTGAATAGGTGGCAGAGAGTAAGTCATGAATGGAGTGGTCTGAAAGAGAGATGAGGTAGGGGCAGTTGGTGGTAACGATACGTGGGGTCCAAGATTAATCAAAGGAAAGCTAATCGGGGTCGTATGAACCTCTGAAGCCGTCGGATTGGGAGACGGGGCTAGAGATGCAGGAAGTAAGGCAGTGTTATCAGGAGGAGTGGGAGCTAAATGAGCAGCTATACTAATAGGCATGCCAATAAGGAGCTGACCATCAGGCGTACGGTCAGGGGCATGAGACAAATAGTATTGTACAGCGCTGGGATTAGCATCCAGAAATTTGGCAAAGTCCTTGTCTCCTACAGGAATTTGGGGGATCTCACTGGTGTCCGTAGGGTTCCCTATAGAATGTGAAGGGGGTGATTCAGGAAAAGACACAGAGCAGGCATGTGAAACCATGGCGGTGGCTTGCTTCCGAGTGATGACAACCATGGACAAGAACACACAGGAAAGTTTCAATCTATCAAGAACAAAAACAACCTCAGAATGATGAATTTGGCAAGTTGCTGGTTTGTCAGGGGCTGATGAAGACAGTAACCGATATCGGTTTAATAACCGGTGTCGGTCAGAGAGCAAACGACGTCGGTCACTTAACCGATGCCGGTGTCAAAAGTCTAGGATAAGAAGATATAAAAGGCTGCTAATTTGATTTTTAGCAACGTTGAGTATATTTATCAACTTATTGATCACAGAAGACAAAGTATGACAGAGAAAACAGAATTTGAAAACAAGCAGGATGCACACGCAAATCCAGAGACTAATCCTAGGGTTAATTTTAGTTATCGTGGGCTTATGCCTTTAGACGTAAGATGATGTCAGAATCCTAAACAACAAGACCTAGGGGAAATGTCAAGTTTGTTTTGGCTTATAAGGTTACCTCAATCGGGCGGAGGAATACCGCAGAAAAGGGGGGATGTTTGAGCTGTTGTGTTAATTGTGAAGTGATTCGCGTATGTGTTGTGCAGTGAAACTAGGGTTAATTTCCTGTCAATACCGTGGATATCACCCCCACGTGTACGACCTGTTACTTAATCTATGTTCACTAGAATTGAAGAACAACAAGCAGGAATGCAATGCATGTGTTTTAAACCCAAATCGAAAATTATGTTCGATGAAGCAAGAGAGATGACCTTCACTAATGTGAAACTAGGAAAGCAAGACAAATTCTTTACGAAATATATAACAAAAGCAGCAACAACAAATATGCTTCCTAAAATGAAAATAAGCAAGAGAAAGAAACCCAAAATGTGTCCCACCGGGCGTGCCAAAATGTTTCACTCGGAAATGTTTCGTTCCTTTTAGAAACAGATAAGGTTAGGGGCTAGGAGGAATACCTGTGGAATGTCGAGATGGTGTGTGCGTACCGTAGAGAAAGATCAAGCTGACTGCGAAGAACTCCTTTTTGTCTTGGAAGGACTACCTGCAAATAAGAACACAAGACCACAAGATTTGATTAAACAATAAATGAGGAAACTGCCTTGGGCCCAGGAAATATAAAACTTCCTTTCGAAGGTGGTCAGTTCCCCTGCTAATATGAATTAACACAAAAGACTGTAAAGTATCAATTAAATTGTTTCGTTGAACTGGGTAGGGGAAAGGCTGGTTTTCTGGTTTTGATCAGAGGAACCGATGGAGGTTACTGATAGCCAATGCCGGTTACTGATAGCCGATGCCGGTTACTGATAACCGATACCGGTGGGTTCTAGGATCTTCTTAGTAGCTATGGTGTTTTGTAAGGCTGGTTTATGGATGATATTAGGAAATGAGATGATGAGGGGTAAAAGAATGACAGTTAGATGCAATGGCACGTTGGGTAGTGGATTCAGAAACGGATTTAGGAGGACTGAGATTCAAGAAGCATAAGAAATGTTATAACAGAGGACATGCAAGATGTGACTTACTGGTTTTGACCAAGATGCAAGCTGATCTCCTTTGCTGTGAACACTTCTGGTATTTCCACTCGTCTCTGCTCGGTCAAGTAAAGATCTGGACTCTGTTCCTCGCTCGCAATGCTCTCTGTTGATCCAGAAATCCTTTGACTGATCTCTCAAAAATGAAATTCCGATCCGTTGTTTTGGTTTGGGGAGCCCATTTACAGGGAACCGATGGCGGTTGCATAACCGACGGCGGTCGAGTAGGAACCGGCATCGGTAAGGAAAAAGTAGGCTATTTTTAGTAAAATAGCCCACCTTCCCTGCTTTTCTCCCAAGAGATCAGTTGCGGGCTTGGTCAAGTGGCTAGAAGGTCGGCTTTGGGTGCGAGTAAGGAGGCATTAGTTATGGATGTGAGTCTAGACCAAGTCATGGGTCTTAATTAGGTTAGTTTAGGGTTAGGGCTAGGTCATGATGAGGTGGCAAAGTGAGGTGGCGGGTAAGGTGATGTGGATTTATCAATTATAAGGTAATTAATAAATAATTGTGTAAGGTTTAGGTAATGAGGTTAGGTTGCGAAATGGGATGCGGGTCACAAGGGGTCATAAGACACGAATTTGGTGTCTACAGCTTCCTACGAAGAAGGAGATATAAAAGGAGAGGTTTCAGGTTATGTTATGGCAGGGGTAGACCATCCTCTAAGGTAATGACTAGATAAAAGTACCCAGATGGGTGCCCACTGTCAATCCACTGATCGTGTGATCTTTGACAACTTCTGGGTAAGATTTTGTTTAAGAAGATGTGTATTTTCAATTTTGGTGCAATCTGGTATAGAGAGAGAGAAGGTGCTTTCTATGATTCTTTTACGTCAACCATTAGCTGGGCATGACTTCCAGCATATAGGTTTCCCTTAGTTTTAATGTGAGCTAAATGCGGCATACAAGAAATGCAATGCAAGTGTTTTAAACCCAAATCAACGTCTGATGTTTGATGTCGCAAATAATGAATAGGGATAAAGATGCTCTTTCACTAATGTAGTACTAATGAAAGAAAAGAAGTGTTCTTTTTATAGCACCAAAACACTATTGCTTTGAGACAATAGAAGGAGAGGAAGATTCCAGAGGAGGAGAATAATGTAGAAGCCTTTTAGAAGGGAAACAAACATACAAATTTCACCTAAGAATGAATAAAATGCAAGGAACCTCGGATGGGTCCCACCGGGCATGCTAAAATGTTTCGATCCTTTTTACGTACAATCGGATACTAAAAAATATAAGGGTGATGGGTGTAGGATTAATACCTGTTATTGGGTGATGGGTGGAAGGTAGAATGCGCATGTGTAGACTTCTGATCTCAGTGGATCGTTTGAACTCATTTTTGGTTGGGAAGGACTACCCTGTAATAGAAAACAAGACCATAAGAGAGAGTTAAAAAGTATATGGCAGTGGACTACCTAACATATGCTAGATCTGGGAAGTGTGATACTTCCTAGAAGGATGTCAATCCACTATTTTATAAATTAATATTAAATAACTGAAACATGTAAATAAATGAATCTAGTGCTAGTGTTCTGATTTGGGTACCTTAGATTACTATCAACGTCAATCTAATTAGATAATAAAACTAAGCGGGTGAAAGGTCTTCGGGTTAGGTTATGGGTAGTTCAGGTGGTCCGTAGGTCATAGAAAGAGTGTTGATTTGGGTATTGGGTAGGTTGGGTTAGTTTTGGTAGGTGGTGAAGGTTACTGGTCTGAACTGTATTAGCAAAAATAGAGACTGACGTTGGTCTATCTGACCGATGCCGGTTTGGGTGAGACCAATGCCTGTTAAGGGTGACCAATATTAGTCACTGTGGAAGTGACATGGGTTTAGATAGAGGGTGCTTGGGCTATAATCTATCTTAGAATAGAGAGTTAGAAGGGTATTGGTGAGGTACAGATAAGGGGTAGGTTTAGGATAGGTTTTTTGGGGTTTTGGGAAGGTTTTGGGTCTATTAGGGTAGAGTTGTGGGGAGATGAGAAGTAGTAGGGTAACTGATGTCAGTCAGGGTGGAGCTGACCATAGTTATAGGGAACTGGTGATGGTCACTGTGATTTAGTTAGAGTGTGAAAATGGAGATTGGGTGCTCTCTGTGTTTAGACAGAGGGCTAGTAAGGAATAGAATAGGGTGAGAGGGTCTTATAAAGGGATGTGGGTTTAGTAGGTAGGGTTTTAAGAGGGTATTTAGGGAGGATAGGTGATGGTGTCCCTTGGGAGAGGAAAATGGAGAAACAAAGCAAAAAGACACTAGTGAGGGATGAAGTGATCTATTTACCTGGACTCCAATGCATGCAGAACACTAAGCAGCTGATGTAGAGAGATGGTGAGTATTGGTGAAGGCTGGGAGGTGGTTGGAGAGCTCCTGCCTGAGGTTCTTCTTGGCTTCACATATCTTCAGTGGTTGATCTCACAAATGCTCTTGTGAATGCTTCCACTTCTGGTTTCTCAGCTTGGAGTTTTTTTTTCCAACCAGGACATCAACAATCCAAATGACAACCAACCAAATGCCAACCAACCCTTTAGGAAGATCTCAAAATGAGCATTTATAGGTGACTGACACTATTCCCACCTGACCGACATCGGTCAGACTGTGACCGAAAATGGTTATGTCAGTGGGGTTTTTTTTTTCAAAAGTGGGGAGTATGCCTTCCCCACTTGATTTTGAGTGGCGAAGCACATACGCCCTCCACCCTTAGAATAGGGAATAGGACAAGGAGGGGTCCTATGAGTGGGGTGGCCCTATTAGGGCTTCTAGAAGGGTATGGGCTAGGTATGGGTAAGGTGAGGAAGTGGAATGGTGAGGTGGAGGGGAAAGTGGGGTAGTGGAAGGGTGATGTGGAGGGGCAAGTGGGGTAATGGAATGGTGAGGTGGTTGGGTGAGGTGGCCTGGTGAGTAGGTAAATATGCCAATTTAATTAGTTGATTTTAATTAAATCCCTATGTGTGTGAGTGAGGGTCATTATGGTGTGAAAAAGGGGTTGCGGGTAATTAAATTAGGGTTAAATCAATCACCTATGAAGAATATGGTTGTTTGGTCATTTTGGAGGAGAATGATGAAATGTGATGTGTTTTTTGGTGTCTATTAGGGGATAGATCAATTTTTAGAATAGTTTTCTTAGGTGGAATCGGAAATGATGTAGATTACTTGGTAGGGGGAGATAATAGGGCACATAGTTTTGAATATAGTCTGATACTAGGTTGGATAGGTGACTCTTGACTGGATGAAGGAAAAACATTAATAACTATGGAATAATGCTCATTAGACATGGACAGACTGGATTTAGGATCCCCTTGGGATTTAACAACTGAAGATGAGCATGAAGCAAAATGTTGTAAAGAAAATGAGATAAAACCCTTATGCACAAGGTGCTTAATTCTTTGCCGCAAAGCATTGCAATCATTTTTTCTTATGTCCATTGAGTCTATGATAATTTCAAAATGAGAGACCTTGATAGTTAGCAAGTTGATAAGGAGGGTAGTAAATAGTATATGGAAAGTTGATCAACTGGTGAGTGAAAAGTTGAGCAATAATATCATGTTGCTTAACATTGAGATCAAACTTGAGAGGTTTCCGTAACATTAAGACTTGAGGTTCACTGACATGAACACATGTAAAAGACATAGAAGTAGAAGGAGAACTAGTATAGGCTTGAGAAACATCCTTGAGATGTTGAATTTTGGCTTTAAGAGATTTAATTGTTGTTTCCATAGCTTGAATTTTGTTTTGAAATAAAAATGTGAAGCTTGAATTGACTCTAAGATGGGTTGATTGGATGGAAGATTAGGAGTGATGGAGTCATCAAATAGACGACCAAAAATGACACTTAATTGAGAAAGTGGCTTATTGCAAGGGAGATACATAGTGTCTAAGGATTTTTGGAGAAAAACCATGCAAGGTAGATGTATTTGAAGTAGGTCATGCAAAGAGATTTTGGTGTAAGGACAGACCTGCCAAAAGAAGAGAAAGAATGTAGTCAAAGTCATGTATATGATAAATAAGAGAAAAGTATGCATAAGTATGTAAAATTGTGTAAAGGAAAGTGTGCACATGATGTAAAAGAGTGAAAAAGGATAGAAATGTGTCATGTAATGCTGTGAAGAGTGATTTTTTTAATCGATCTCATGCAAAATGTGCATTTTTGGGAGATCTCACGCTAAGAGCGAGCTCACCAAAATGATCTAATTTAATTTGAATTAAGTCTAAATATTGTAGAGTCACTACTTAACCAAATGATATATAAATGACACAAGAAAGTTAAGATTTAAAATATAAAACCACAAGCAATAGATAGAAAAAGATGACTTAGCTGATTTACGCTCGATCCAGATTGGGAAAAGAGTTGAACAAGTTGGGAAGAGTGTCACAACCGCTCACAGTAAATTCTAGGATGTAGGAATATGGATAGACATGGGTTCCTTGGATAAAGAAAGGTAACTTGGGGTGTTGAGGAATTCCTTAGGCACTGGTGATTGCACATGAGCTCTATATCTACTGATTAAATAAAAATGGACTAACTATATAGTATGGGAATAGTTAATATAAGCTATAAACAACTGTAATAAAGTAAATAAATGTTGTAAATAAGAATATAGATGAGATAAAAAAATATGCAAAAGGAAATGCTAACCCTAATGTGTAAGAAGGAAGCAACAAGAACTCGGCTGAATAACAGATTCCTTTTAGAGAGTGTCACATAGGTGATTGGAAAACTAACGAGCAGGAACGACTGTGTAAAAGTTCTAAAAAGGGTGGATCTGGAGGATCTAACTAGAATGGAGCACCTGGAGGAGGACTAGGGTGCTTATGAGTGCTCTGGTCTAAAATTTGGGCACCCTGGTCTACAAAAAAGCTCTGAAACTGATCTCCACTAGTTTGGAAGATGGTTTGAAACCCTCATTTTTTGTTGCATAAACTTCGCTATCCTGCTTCAGATGTCGCCAACAATCTAAGATGAAAGAAAGATGTGTAAGACCCCAAAACAAATGTCAAACCATAAAAAATAATAATGCATATGAAGGGGTCACACTGACCTCAACTGCCATAATGGTGGACTTACTAAATGATTGATGCACTACATCTTAGACCCGATGTAGTTCCATGTGCAAGTGTGTGTGTAAATGTCATAAGTTTCTCTTATGCCAGTCACACTTTGTGAAGTAGTGAGTAGTAACTACGTGTAGAAAATGTAAAAGAATGTGTGCATGGAATATAATAGAATACCCCCCCCCATGAAGTGTGATGCAAATGTCCTAGCCTTGTGCCTTGATGACAGAGCTATGTGGATGCAAGTGATATCCAATGCAATAGATGGATGCAAATCTAGATGCAGTGATAATAGTAAGTGATGCTAGGTACCTCATTATAGTCTTATAACTTTATATTTATAGGGTTTTCTTGATCTAATTTCATAACTAACCCTAAAAAGGCCAACCACAAGAAATATAATGACCGTAAATGGTTAGAAAGAGCCCAAAAAGTGGTGGGAAAGTGTAAAAAGGACCGGGGCACCCATGGTGGGACCAGGGCACCCACGAGTGCCCCAGTACTAGCTTGGGTGCCCCAATTGAGACTAAAATAATGGGAAATGACCCAAATAGACTGGGCATGTGGATGAAAAGGGTCAGTAATGATGAAATAAATAAAAAAAGATAGCCAAAAGAAAAGGGTTAATTAATACTTTCTTCACTCAAGAACCTTCTAAATAGTAGTATGAGATTGAGATAAATAATGTCTAAAGCATATGATTTTGTGAATACATCTACTTTCTGATGTTTTGCAAGGTCTTCACTATTGTTCCCTGTTGATTACCTGATAATTGATATTTGATCGCCAGAGAAACATGTAGCTTACAAGAGAATAGTTCACCTACACAAACCCATAAACCACATCAAATATAAAAATAAATATGTAGAATGGGCAGTCTGACCGACCTCGAAAATCACCCAGAGAGTGAATTTACGATCGAGCGCTACACTACATCTAAGAATTAATGTAGTTCTAGTGTGTGTGTGTGTGTGTGTGTGTGTGTGTGTGTGTGTGTGTGTGTGTGTGTGTGTGTGTGTGTGTGTGTGTGTGTGTGTAGAAATGATGCCCTAGGATGCCCTTGTACAAGTGCACTTGATAATGGGATGTAGCTAAAATGTAAAAAATGTGTGGATGAAATAGAGTGGAATTCCCCTTCCTATGTTGTATATGCAGCCCTTGTCCCTTATAAAGAAAATGAGATAAAACCATGATGTGCAAGGTGCTTAATTATTTTCTATAAATCATAACAATCATTGTCATTATGTCCATTGATTCTATGATAATTACAAAATGGGGGACCTTGATATTTAGCAAGCCAATAAGGAGGGTAGTAATTAGTAGATGACAAGTTGATCAAATGGTGAGTGAGAAGCTGGGGAATAATATCATGTTGCTTAACATTGAGATCAAATTTGAGAGGTGTATGTAATGGTAAGACTTGAGGTTCACTGACATGAGCACATGTAGAAGACATAAAAGTAGAATGCGATGTATAAGGAGAACTAGCATGGGCTTGAGAAGCATCCTTGAGATGTTGGATTTCAGATTTAAGAGATGTAATCATTGTTTCCATAGCTTGAATTTTGTCTTGAAATAGACAATGTAAATATTGAATCAACTCTAAGATGGGTTGATTGGATGGAGGATTAGGAGCACTAGAGTCATCAAATAGATGACCAAAAATGGCACTTACTTGAGCGGGTGGTGTATTGTGAGGGAGATACATAGTGTTTAGGAATTTTTGGAGAACAACCTTGTAAGGTGGATGCATTTGAAGTAGGTCATGCATAGATATTTTGG
This sequence comes from Taxus chinensis, assembly GCA_019776745.2. NCBI lineage: Eukaryota > Viridiplantae > Streptophyta > Pinopsida > Cupressales > Taxaceae > Taxus > Taxus chinensis. The sequence goes on from CM034149.1 coordinate 746,438,082, forward strand.
CATAATGATGGACCTACAAAAATAAGAGCAAAAATGTAGTCAAATTCCTATATATGATAAATCAAATAAAAGTATGCATAAGTATGTAAAAGTGTATAAAGGAAAGTATGTACATGATGTAAAAGAGTGAAAAATGATAGAAATGTGTCCTTTAATGTTGTGAAGAGTGATTTTTTGGGGAAATCTCACGCCAAAAGTGAGTTAAAAAAATTGATTTAATTTAATTTTAATTAAATCTAAATATTAAAAATTCACTAATGAACCAAATGATATATAAATGCTGAAGTATAGAAATGACACAAGGAAGCTAAGATTTAAAATATAAACCCATAAGCAATAGATAAAGAAAGATGACTTAGCTGATTTACGTTGGATCTAGGACTGATCTTGATTGGGAAAAGTGAAGAATAGGATGGGCAGAGTATCACAACTACTCACAGTAAATTCTGGGATGCAAGAATATGGCCAAACACGGGTGTTTGGGATAGGGTAATGGCACCTTGGGTGTTGGGGACCACCTCTGGGAACTGGTGACTACACAAGAGCTCAAGATCTACTTTTTGATGTGTTGTAAGGTCTTCACTATTGTTACCTTTTTATCTCCTAATAATCACTTCTTGATTGCCAAAGATACATGTAACCTGTAAAATAATAGTTCACCTGCACAAACCCACAAACCACAACAAATCTAAAAAGAAATATGAAAAATGGGGATTCATACTGACCCCGATGGTCACCCCGAGAGTTAAACTATGATCGAGCATTGCACTACATCTCAGAATCCATGTATTTCTAGTGTAGATGTAGAAATGATGCCCTGTGAAGCCCTTGTGCAAGCACACTTATTAGCGGGAAGTATTTAGATTGTAAGAATGTGTTGATGAAATATAATGAACTTCCCCTTCCTATGCTGTGTATGCAAATTATTCAACCCTTGTCCCTTGAATGGATTCTTTCGAGTGCTTTAGGTTTATTTTAGATGCAAACTTAGGTGAAGATAGTATATGCTTAGTGTTTGTTCCTTTATTTTGAAACAATAGCTATGCATTTATATGATTCCCTTGTTTGAATTTCATGATTGAGAACTGGAATTCCAACCCATAAGTTAAAAATATTCCCAAAAGATAAAATATGCCCAAAAGAAGTGATTAAGGAGAAAAAGGGTCAAAGGCACCTAAAGGGGACAAAAGTGCTTGGGCGCTGTTGTCCTGGTTGGGCACTAGTGTCTGGAGTCATAAAATATAAATTAGTAAAATTATGACTGGGGTTTAGGGTATGCAAGACCAAACAAAAAATAATAAACAAAGAAAAGAGGCCAAAGATAGTCGTCAATTACAAATTTTATTTCTTAGTAATCATATGAATACTAGTATGTATTTAAGACCTAGAAATATACCAAAGTGCGTGATTTTGTGTCTACACCACATGGCTTCTTTATTTTCTTCTGTAACACTTTTATATTTGTATTTCATAGAAGAGATATATAATGTATGTCACTTCTTTCTTCTCCAAGTGATGTAAGTTACACCAAACTTGAAAACATATCCAGAAGTAGACTTTTTATCTAAAATATCACCAGCATGGCCAAAATCACAATAACCATATAATTTTGATTCATAAAAAACAAGAATAATATAAACCATAATTGATTGTAACTTTAATATATTTTAAAATTATTTTATCCATTTTATAATGATCCTCATATGGATCTTACATAAATCTAGAAGAAATACCTACTAGATAGGAAATATCAAGTCTAGTAATAATTCAATAAATCAAACTATCCTCAAGCTACTTGTATAAAGTAAGATTTACTTTCACATATGTAGGTTTAAGATAAATTTTAATACCAACTTATATAGGAATGGCCACATGTTTACAATCAATATTATTAAGTATTTTTTTAAAAAATTAAGATATTGAGATTGAGACACAACAATAGAGTTCTTATCCTGGAAATAGTCGTGTCTAAGAAATGATGCAAAAGGAATAGATTTAGACAAGATTGTGTTTTCATTCTTCAAAGGGATAAGCCCTCCAAAATTAATATAACTAAATCCGAACGCATTACTTTAAATAACCTCAAAAATAATAAAAATCTATCCATCATCAAAGCAAATAAAAGTAATGTGGTTATCGTTCTCAACCATGAGGATTATGTTTCTAAAATGATTAAACACCTAAATTGTGGTAGCTATAGGAAATTAAACAAAAAAACCAATTAAGAAAAGTTTAAAATTCATTTCTAACACTATAAAAAAGTCCTCGTTAGATTAAAATACCAAGAAAAACCTTATTCTGTCTAAAAAAATTACCCCAAGAATTTATGGCCAACCTAAAATTCATAAAATTGATGCTCTGATCTGTCAAATTTTCAACACCATCCACTCCCCGACCTATAAAATTACCTCCTTTCTCATTAACAAACTTAAACCTTTGGTGGGAAACTCCTCTTCATTTATTAAAGACTCATTATCCTTTGTCAATTTTATTAAAAACCAAAAATTGGATAAATTTGGTTTTATTGTTATTTTTGATGTTATTTCCCTTTTTACTAAAATCCCTATTGATGAAGCCATATTTATCATCAGTCAAATCTATGATAGTGAAGCTACCAATCTGGTAGAGCTCTGTTTACGCTCTACAATTTTTAGCTTTAATGGAGAAATTTATGAGCAAACTGAAGGTATTGTTATGGGTTCCCTCTCTCTCCCATAATTTCTAATTTATTTATGGAAAATTTTGAGAAAAAAGTGATTAACTCATACCCTTAAAAACTAGAATGGTGGAAAATATTTGTCTATGATACTAATTTATTTTGGGTTCACGGTATGGAGAGTCATAACATCTTTCCGTAGCACCTAAATAGCATTTCTCCCTACATTCAATTTACCATGGAAACTGAGATTGATGATGCAATCCCATTCCTTAATATCCTTTTAAGAAGAAAAGAAAATGATTCTTTATCTCATTAAGTTTATAGGAAGAAAACCCACACTGATTGCTACCTTAGACCAAATCCCATCATCAACCATCTTAGAAAATTGGTATTCTTAAAAATATATCCTCCAAGGTTGTTCAGATTACTGATAATGAGCTCATTGATCTTTAATTTAATCATATTGTGAAGGTTTTTGAGGAAAATGGCTATAATAATAAGCTAACATCCAACACTCTTAAGAATTTTATTAATCCCACTTCTAAAACTTTAAATCAACATGAATTAAACCGTAAAATTATCCCCCCCTATATTAAAAACACCACTGATAGAATAAAAAAAAATTCAAAAAAGGTATCACCACCCCCCTTCACTCCCATTAACACATTAAGGTATAATCTAAACTCTCTTAAGGATAAAATTGATGTTAATCTCCACAACAGTGTCTATATGATAAAGTGATCTTGTGGAAAACCATACATTGGTGAAATCGGTAGATTGGTCAAAACTCGGATTTCAAAAATGATAGAGACATAAAATGTGATCATATTGATATATCATCGTTGGCACAAAACTCACTTAATACTAAACACTCCATTTGTGTCTAAAGATAACTTTTTAAAATGGAACCTTCGTGAAGCCATTGAGATAATGCGCTGTGAAAATAATATTAGTCATGATTTGGGTTGGTTCATCAAAAACACTTGAAAACCTCTTATTCATGATCTTCCTAGATGAATTTTTTTTATCCTTCTCTCCTTTTCTTAAATTAACTAAAATTAAATTTTTTAATAGGCTTTAAAAAATTAATAATTAATGTTAACCTATTTTTAAATAAAAAGTAAATGGGTATTTCTCTAGAACTAATTCCTTTTTGGCGAGTTGGCTTGTTATCTGGTGTTTCAGGGATAATGTTGATTCTTAATGCGTGGTCTTGAAGGCTATAGGTGATCCCCTGGTGACCTGTATGGTCCTATGAATGAATGTTAATTATCCTATGTCCCGTATGAATTTAATTGTCCTATTACCACCTGACCTAGGTGTTTTAAGTTCATAAGACAATGTATAAAAGCATATGTAGAAAGCTCATATTGAGCTAGTTGTGCATGTCGAGGAAAAGTACAACCTATAATTTTAAGTCTTTCCTCCGTAATGATGTGAAAGTCTATTTGTTGACCTGAAACATAGCCGGAATCCGAAGATGTCAAATACATGTTATTCCAAGATAGGACCGGGTAATGTGTGAGCTAGTGCAGATGACCATATCTTCAGTTTGAAGGAAGGAGTATCTTGAGCATGAAGGCTAGAGCGATGTTTTGAGATAGATTAGAGAGGAGAGTGAGCATTCATTGTGTCATAATTCAGTTGTTAAAGCAGCATTTTAGAGATGGAAAACATTTCAAATGGATTTTTTTTGTGATGAGTCATCTTGGGGGGTTGGTCAACAAACAAATCCTTATAGGGTTGGAAAATGCTCTACTGAAAATTGGGGTTGGTTCCTAACTAAACATAGGGTTTGGTTCTTCTTGTTGAGTTGGTGCTCTAAGATATAATTTGAAAAAATGGCCACATAATAGTTTTTTGTGGTCAACATATGTAAAACTCTTCCCCTTGAGGGTTTCCTCACTTAAACCTTTAGGTATGAGTCTTGTGTTATTGTGTTCTTATGTATGCATGCATTTAAGAATGTAGTTGATTCACATCCAATTGATGAATATCCCTACTATGTTGTTAGAATGGTAATGCTAAAATGATCTTAAATGTGTTGATGGATGTGAATGTTTAAGAGAATGAAAATGTTTCAATCATAATCAATTTTGGGATTCTAAGTAAACCCCCCAGCCTCTCAGTGACTGTGCTTCTAACAATTGGTATTACAGTAGGGCCTTTATAACAAGCTTAAAAATGATTGAGATACATCCTTTGAGAGCACTAAGATGATTATTTTAGACAGTTGAGGAGACTAGTGTCAAGATATAAGATCAACTGTTAATGAGAGGATTAAAAAAAAATCATCATAGGATTTCTCATCATAAGTCGTAGTTAGATCATGCATCTACAACTTGTGGTTCAGATTCATAAATCAAGATTGAGTGAATGACTAAGTGTGAAGATCAATGATTCATGTTTCTAGGGTTATTAGGATGATAGTGACTTTATCAATTCTTATGATGAATATTGATAGATACAAGATGCTGATATATTGATTTTTTACAAGCTAAAATTCTAGTGCATCTTTAACAGATATTGAAGAAGATACAGGATTTGTAGGTATATTATGCTCTAAATTGGATACAAAGATTGAATATGGTGTGTATTATATGAGACATCATTAGTTGAGTCCATAACAACAACTCCCAAGATCAAGGAAGATCGTAGGTCCATGTGTCATTTATGGGTCATTATGAGATTCCCTACAAGACTAAAGAGTCAGTGCGTTACATCAGTGTGCGAATTGGCATTATGCGTCATATTAAGGAGTTACACTTCTATTCTGGGAATGTAACTCCCCCTCTCTACTCGAGTTGTCATGATTGCAGCACTGGGGGTTACTCAGCACCTCCTATATGTACACCCCATTTGATCTATGAGATAGAGGAGAGTTTTATGGCTTAACCAGGTTCTGCTCGTTTGTCAAATCTTTGCATGCACATTCGGTTGATGCTCACTCCTCTCGAGATCTCTTCACGCTACCATTCGCACATCCGTTGATGTGCACGTCATCCCTCATGATCCTCGCTTGCGGGTTTTAAACCCTCTTTCATAAGTATCAGATTGATCTTGTGGATTTTAAAAAATCATACCAGAATGTCTGTGCAAGAGTTTTCTTCTTTCTGGCAATGATATTTCAAATTTTCTGACAATATAAGGTGTCCGTATTATGTATTTTCTAACCATGCCTTTTCTAGCATTGATTTGAAGTTTAAATATGTCTATCTTGGGTTGTTTATCTTTTTGCAGGGGTCATCGAAGTTTTGGAAAAAAATTTTACGTAGTACAAACTAGGCCTAATTATATACATACTAAAAAAAATTTATTTTCAATATTTTTTGAGGTATTGAGATTTATATCTCACTGCCTTGGAGCTCCATTATTTTTCAGGTTAAACATAAAATTTATTGTACAAGAAAAATCATTAAAAAAAAATCTAGCACCTAGATTGCTTTCTATCTTTCTACTAGCAGAGGTTTCAAAATTACTAAATGGTGCTCAAGAAAATCCTTTGGGGTGGCATGAAAGTGACTTTGCTATTGTTTTTTAATATCTCTGGCTTAGAGGAGCACTTGTTAAGACATATTTTAGTTATTTGAGTCACTTTTATTCATTTTCAGTCAAAATGTAGTCTGCTTAGAAGCTGGGAACGTTCCTATGCCTGGCGATTCATGTTTGAGCAGTCGGCATCTTCAAATCGGCCTTTGATGTAATCTATTTAGCAACTCCTATGAAGCGTGGCCTTTTTTACTTTGGAAAATGTGTCCACTTCCAGGACCCCTGTGAATTGGCTCCTCTACTCAACTATTGCACTGGGCGTTACCACGTGAGAAGTCTGAACTCAGTTTTTGTTCTACAGCCTCTACATTGAAATATGTTGTGTTAGTAGAAATCCTCAATGATGCTCCCCCATCTTTGGGTGGTTCGCATTCAAGAACCTGACCTTGCAAACTGTTTAGACATATGACCCCAAAAGAGGATTATTACCATATTCTGACGTTTAAACTTTGTCTTACCCAACCGTGGACATGCATCACTTGACACTTGGATCTATCCCACAGGCTAATTCTCAAAAGGTCATTAATGGCTAGTTTCATCTTAAGTTTAGTCTACAAGAACATGTCACCTCAATGGTGCCCACAAAATCTCTTTTAAACATTGTTTGAAAGTTAAATACCAAGCACCTTTTTTTAATGTAATGAAACAACAAAATTCCATACAAAGTGGCATTGTAATAAATATCGGGACTCTATTTTGCTTGTTTTAAGTCCTGCAATTCGCATGTTGAAAACGAAGGTCAAGAGTGTGCGGGGTTGCAAGGAGGCTAATGCCCCCTCGCAAGCAAAACAAACCAGTACCTAAAATAAACAAATGTCATTTCCAATGAATACGTCACATGACAACCTTTGCACACCCGTTATGGCATTTTTTAATCACAATTTGTCAAAGCATGGATTGGCATTTTCCATAAGATGTGGGAAGTATGTTATGCAATAACTTTAGACTCGATGCTCAGTGGATAGCCGCTTCTTTAGTAAAAGCATGCATGATTTTTCACACATGTACATGATGGTAATTGTTAGTTTTAATAAACACACTACTTTATAAAGTGCCGCATTCATGGGGGGGTTGACTAGTACTCTTGGGTTTTTACAGGGACGCATTATCGGCCAAGTCTGACGTCATTGCATTGTGCAACCTGGATGCAAAATGATTATGCAAATCATATTAGAGTTCTCTTTCCAAATAAAAGCAGAATAGGATAACACTTATACACAAAGAGACAACTTTCACCGGGTGAGGGAACTACCAATTTGGGTGCTCTCCACCAAGAACGTTACTTGCCCACGAGGGTCTTTTACCCTTCTTGCTTGGGCCTGTTACCTGCACCCACTGATCATCATCATTAGAGGACTTTCAAGAAAACTTTGACTATATCTTTGGTCACATGATTCAATGCATGTCTCTAATCTCTTTGGTTGATCATATGGTAAGACTCAGATCCACCACCACAATGTTTAAGCATTCTTCAGTCCCTCTATGGAGACCCTTCACATAGTGGAACCGTCCCATTGTTGCTACTACTGGTCCATTTTTCTCCTCTTGTTCTTCATATGATGGAAGTCACACTGACATAGACTCACTATGATTCTACTTCTAATGACGAGGATTGTGCTTACCTGTTCTGATGTCGAGAGTACTACAGAGGACTACTTCTCCTCTTTCTCTCACTATTCCAAGAGTGTTGACACGGCCCCACATCTCATCAGATATCATGCTTCTTAGTCTCCTTCTCAGTCTCATAGTGTCATAACTTCTAACCTCTTTCCACCTTCAGTGTGTCAGGCCCCTTTCACTCCTCTACCTTCATTGGATGACTCATACAGAAATCTGACATCACTTTTCTGTTTGTTAAGCCCCCTATTGGGATGAGTATCTGCTTGACCTTAGTCATTTTTTCGCAGACAAGTCTACTTGTGATGCAGTATATGTCCCTGATCTACATGGTTTCAAGAGGATTTCATCATCTCTGTTGTTGGGAGTTCCCCCCAAGTGTATGGGACTCTTACCACTTCCACTTTTGAGACCTTCATTTCCACCCTTGCTTCATAAATCTGATTTTCTGTTGTGAGGGGATGTTTTGTTTCCTTCACATCAGTTGGACATCCTTTCTATGAGTGTTCAGCGCCCTTCCTAATCTGATAGTTCTGCACAGTGGCATTACATTTGGTTCCCTCACACTCACTTGCTAGACCTATGTCACACTTTGTGGACCAGACTCATAGTTCTTCGTGCTACTACCTTCGTTTTCCTTCATGGAATGGGCAAACTTTCAGCAGGGTCATTTCTATCCTTCCTAAGGGTAGGCACACTGTTCGTTGTAGGTGGCTGATTCTTCAGTCCAGAGGCAGAGGATATCATCATCGACATTCTTTTGGGAGAACTCTTAGAGGTGCATGAGTTCAGATCTATCCATGGCATCTTCTGCATTCCTGATCGTCTCCCTCTTCTTTTCTCTTCTTCGATTCTTTTCGAGAGATTACCTCTTTGTACATGGGTACCTTTTCAGGCTTGTCTAGATGTGGGACCCATATTTGACATATTTCTTAGATTAGAGAGTGTTTTTTCTCTTGAAGGTGGATGTTTTTCCCTCTGGGTTTTCCTTCACTACTTGGGACCTTTTTCTTGTGTAATGGGTACCTCATCAGGCTTTGTGCCGAGACCCATTTCTCATTTATACCTTAAAGCCTCATCCTAAGTTACGATGAAGGGGGGTGTTGGTGTGTATTATTTTCCACATCATTAGGTGAGTCATCTCACTTAGGTGAGATCGTAGGTCCACGTGTCATTTAGGGGTCATTATGAGATTATATTACGCGTAAGTGCGTCAAACGTCAGTGCGTCATATGCATCATTGGGAGTTACACTTTTATTATGGGAATGTAACTCCCCCTCTCTATTCGAGTTGTCATGATTGTAGCACTGGGGGTTACTCAGACACCTCCTATATGTACACCCCATTTGATCTATGAGATAGAGGAGAGTTTTATGGCTTAACCAGGTTCTTCCCGTGTTTCAAATCTTTGTCATGCACATTTGGTTGATGCTCACTCCTCCCGAGATCTCTTCACGTTGTCGTTCGCACGTCCATTGATGTGCACATCGTCCCTCGTGATCCTTGCTTACGAATTTTAAACTCTCTTTCAAATATCATCATCCTCATAACCTTATAAAGATGACTCATAGTCAACAACTTATCAACATTAATGATGATTTATGAATGTGAACCACAATCATTCGAAAAGGCTAGTTAATATGAATGACGGAGAAATACTATAAAATAGTAATATAAATATCTCATTAAATGCAATACACTACAGTTAGTCTCTCCTCCATACAAATGAAGAATTATAAGCTCTCAGTGGTTGTACAAAATCTATTAGAGTAGGTATTTACCGTAGCTCATGTTCACCTAGGTACATTATTTACCTTTATTGTATTTATCCGCACCCACTTATGTGTGTGGATATTTATTTTTAGTTATTTAGATATTAGGGGGATATTATCTAGTTTTTTAGGCATAGTTCTTTCCTTGATCTATGGTATTGACTAGTTCTTTCTTTGATCTATAGTATTGACTAGATCTTTGATGTCTAGTTCTCTCATAAATCTATGGACTTAACTAGTTATTTGATGACTAGTTCTTTCCATGATTTATGGTTTGATCTACGACCTTAACTGGTTCTTAGATTGTTATTCCTTACCTATATAAGAATCCTCCCAAAAAGGCCCATTCTCATTGTATTTCATTGAGTTCCATAATACTATATGATATTGTTGTTCATTTGTTTGCAAAGGTTTTATGTAAAGTTATTCTAGCGAATTACTTTCATCTTATTGATCGTGATGTTTGATTAACATCTATGTTCTTAGTTTGGTACAATCTGATTATCATTCCTTTTATGGTATCAAAGAAGGAGATTACTGTTGACATCCATATGTAAGTTTTATTTTGCAAGCAATTGATTGTATATTCATATATTCAGGATTTGTCCATATTTTGTTGCTGCCATATTTTTATGCAAAATAGAGGTAACCAATGGATTCAGAAGGTGGGAAAACCCTAAGATTGACTGTAAACTCAGCCATTTCTAGAGGTAGTCATTTTTTAGTTTTTTTTGTTGTAGAGAAACGTGGTGGTTCACCTCAGATATTCGTGTCAAAATAGACAAAGAAACGGAGGAAATCACTTTATGGGTTTTTTTAGGTTTTTCAAGGTCACATTTTGTAATTTTCTTATGCAGAAAAGAATTTTCTAGAATCATGCAACAAACTATTTCTTTCTTTCCTTTTTTGGCAGGGGTCCATGGGTTGCTGTGTAGAGTTTGCTATTTCAAGAAAATCCAAAGACTACTATTTTGGGTAGAGAAATAGTAATTTTTACCAGAATAAGTAGTTGGATGTGACTTTCTTGAAATCCTTAGCCCCTAGTCAATAGTATGTTCATATGAGGGCATTGAAATCCTTTGCCCCTGGTCATACTGGTATGTCATGCTTAACTCCTAGCCCCCTTTCATTTTATTTGTGTGGTGAAGGCAAGAGCATTTTATTCTATTTTAGTGGCAACTAAAATAAATAGTAGAGCATAATATTGAAAAACTTGTAACTTTTGATCGGTAACTTAGTTTTGAGTGTCATTTTTTACAAAAGTGCTTGTTTTTTGTGCTCTTTCCATTGGAAATATTTATTTTGAGAATCACACTATAATTATAAAGTGTCATATTGTAACACGCACTCATTATAAAGTGCCAAAATATGGGGGGGATCTTGTTGCATTGCTTGGGGGTCTTGTTGCATTGCTTGGTTCTTACATTTCTTTTGGTGATTTTTTGAGGATGGCATCTTTATACTTCTGTATTAGATCATGTTGAGCCATTAACAACACATAATTACCACACATGGAAACCAAGAATGGAAACAATAATTAAGCGGAAAGGATTATGGGCTTTAACTTCTTCAGAACAAGCTAATGTTCACTAGAGAATATGAGAAATTTTAGTACCAATGCAAATTTGATGAGTGTATGGGTTTGATAGGAACTTATGTAAGTGACAGTATTTTGTTTCATTTGGAAAAGTGTGACTCTCCTTTCAAAATATGGGAGAAATTGGAGGATTTATTTGGTAAGGTGGATCATATGAGAGCCATGCAACTTGAAATTGAGATCACCTCTCTTAATCCTGAATATTTTCCAACAATTATAAACTATCTTACCAAGTTTAAGAATTATGTTGACAGTTGAAGGAGAGTTGAAGAGATAAGAAAGATGAAGAGTGTGTTTACTTGATTCTATCCAAGTTGAGAGGACCATTCCAAATTTTTGCTTCTACCTTTTTCTCTAGCATGGATGCCTTAGGTGACACATTCAAAATGCCTAACTTAGAAATATTTTGTGAAAGACTTACTAGGGAAGAATCCAAATTGTCTCACCTTGAGTCTTCCACCTCTCAAAAGGCATTAGTTGCATCTAATCCTAAGGGCAAGGGAAAACCAAATCCACACCTTCTCCATCTCAAAATGCTCCTAAACCCCCAACTCAAAATGCAAGGAGTCTTCTAAATCCAAGAATAAGTCTAGCTGTTCATGCTCTTTTTGTGGGGGTAGTAATCATGAAGAACATAGGTGTTATAAGCAAATGCAAGCCTTAGATGATGCAGTCAAGAAACACAAAATTTCAATCTCCACTCCACCTCCTTCTAATCAGCATGAAAAAGCACTTAATGTTGTTGGGAGATCTCAGTCACCACTTGCAGACAATTGGGTTATAGATTTCTGGTGCTTCTCATCACATGACTTCTTCCAAGGAGTCTTTTATTTCTCTAGGTTTGAGTTCTACTTCCAAAATTGAGGTTGGAGATTCTTCCTTTCTTTCTTGTTAAGGGAAAAGGTGATATACAACTTGATGGTGGCAGTATCCAAGATGCACTATATGTTCCTAACATCACTACAATCTTTTGCTTTTTGTATATCAAATTTGTCATCCTGGTCAAGGAAAAATAGTGACTTTTACACCACATGGAGCAGAAGTAAGAACTTTGTTGGAGCCTTATTCACTGGTTTGCTAAGGGTATTATTGATCATAGTTCTAGACTATATCACTTTGAGGGTTTTGATGACACTTCTTCTATAGGGACAGGATTGGTTTCTCATGCAGATTCGGAGAGTAAGCTTTGGCATGAAAGATTTGGACATCTCAATTACAAATATTTGAAGGAGTTGAGCACTCATGGTATGGTAGATGGTCTTCCTAGAGTTTCTTGTCTTGAGGGAGTTTGTCATGGTCTGTGCATTAGGGAAACAACACCAAGATCCTTTTCCTAAGAATTTTTCTAAGAGAGCTTCTTGACCACTTGAGCTTGTGCATAGTGACTTGATGGTTTTTCCTACCCCCATCTTTCAATGGAGCTAAGTATGCACTTACATTTATTGATAATTTCTTGAGGTGTACTTGGGTTTATTTTATCAAGTACAAACAGTGATGTTTTTTCACACTTTAAAGTCTTTAAGTCTTTGGTTAAGAAACAATATTCTAGTTGCATAAAGAACCTTCATACTGATAATGGGGGGGAGTACTTCAACAATGATTTTTCTGAATTTTTGGCAACTCAAGGCATTATTCACCAGCATTTTGTTCCTCATACTCCACAACATAATTACTTAGAAGAAAGGAAGAATAGAACTTTGAAGGAAATGGCTAACTGTATGATGCATTCTAGAGATATACCTCCTATCTATTGGGTAGAAGCAGTTAATTGTGCTAACTACATTCAGAATCACACACCACACAGAGCACTTGAGCATTTGACTCCAAAGGAAGCTTGGTCTAACACTAAGCCAGATGTCTCATTTTTTTGAGTCTTTGGGAGCCAAGCTTGGGCCTTTGTGCCAAAGAAGAAAAGGAAAGATTTGGATAAGAAGAGTAAACCCTTGATCTTTGTAGGGTATTGTGAGGACATGAGAGATTATCCTCTTTTAGATCCTGATACACATGACATTATTTTTTAAAAACATTTTCAATTTGATGAGCACTTCACTCCTCATGATTCTTCATCTTCTTCCATGCCTCCTTATTCTTCATCTCATCTTGAGGATCCTTTATTTGAGGAGGTTTAGGAGGAGGTTATCGATGTTGTTGAGGATATTATCCCCACTGATGTTGTCACTATGCCTAAGTGGGCTTGTACTACAGTTTTTGAGGCAACACCTTTCATAGAGGATCTTCCACCCACTAGGCATCATCACGTGCATTCTATAAGTTCTAGATTTTGTGTTAGGCAGTTTCTGAGGATCCACAATATTTTTTAAAGGCTCATGGGATACAATAGTGGGATGATGTGATGATAGCTAAGTATTATTCTTTGATGAAGAATCATACTTGGTATTTGACATCTCTTCCTAAAGGAAGAAAGATGGTTAGGTGTAAGTGGGTATACCAAACCAAATACGTCGCTGATGGGTCCATTGACAAGTATAAGGCTCGTCTTGTTGTAAATATTTTTTCACAAGTTGAAGGTATTGATTACTCTGAGAATTTTTCACCCATTTCCAAGATGGATTTTGTACACCTTGTACTTGCTCTTATTGCATCACAAGGGTGGCTCGTATACCATATGGACGTGAAGAGTTCCTTCTTACATGGAGATCTACAAGAGGAAATATACATGGAGCATCCGATTGGATTTGTTCAAGATTCTTCTCTTGTTTGTACCTGATATGAAGGTCTCTCTATGGTTTCAAACAAGCCCCTCGGGCTTGGTATGAGAAGATGGATTCTTTTCTTCTATCTACTAGTTTTTTTCATTGCCACTCTGATCATACAGTGTATCTCCAACATGTTGGTGAGGATATTTTGATACTTTTCTTGTATGTTGATGATCTGTTACTTACTGGAAGCTTTTCTTCCCACATTTAGATTATTCAGAGGGATCTTTCTACATAGTTTGACACAACAGATCTTGGGCTATTGCATTATTTCCTTGGTTTACATATTTCTCAGACAGATTCAGGGATTCATTTGAGTCAGCAAAAGTACACCCATGATCTTCTTTGTCACTTTGATATGGCTGATTGCAAGCCAAGTCCATCTCCTTTTCAGTCTGGAGTTACTCTTACTTCCACATGTACCACACCACTTTGTGATACTACATTGTATAGGTAGTTGGTTGGGAGTCTCATGTACTTGACCCATGCTCACCCTGATATTTCATTTGTAGTAGGGCTTGTATCTCAGTTTGCACATTCTCCTCATAGTATTCACTGGAAGGATGCTAAAAGGATTTTGTGCTATTTGTACGACACTTCCCACTTTTTCCTACACTACACTAGGGGTTATACTTAGTTGGTTGGGTATAAATATTTAGATTGGGTAAGTTCTATTGATGACAGGTGTTCCACTTCTGGATATCTTTTCTATCTTGGTTCTTCTCTAGTTACTTGGGCATGCAAAAAACAACATACTATTGCACTTTCATCTTCAAAGGCAGAGTATAGGGCAATAGTTATAATAAGTCAGCAAATTCTTTGGCTTCTACAGTTATTGATAGAATTTGGATTCCCATAGGATTCACTGAATGTACTTTTGTGTGATAACCAAAGTGCAATTCACATTTCTCACAACCTAGTTGAGCACCAATGGACCAAGCATATTGAGATGCACATCTAATTCATTTATCAACACATTTAGGATGAAGTTCTTTTCTTGGAACACCTTTCAACTCAACAATAGGTTGTATTCATCTTTAAAAAGCATTTTTCATCACCTTGCTACCTTGAGTTGTGTGGAATGCTTGGGGTTTCAGAAGTTATTCTTGGGGGGTGTTCATGAGAACATCTTCCTTCTTCTTCTTCTTTCTCTTTCCTTCTAGTAGGATTCTTTCCTTCTTTTGGTTTGAGATTTCTTCATGGATATATTGTACATGAATACCTCATCAGGCCTAATTTTTGGGACTCATACTATGGACATGCCACTTCTATTTTGGCCCCTAGCTTCACTTGAGGGGGGGTGTTATAGTAGGTATTTACCTTAGCTCATGTTCACCTAGTTACATTATTTACCTTTATTGTATTTATCCTCACCCACTTATGTGTGTGGATATTTCTTTTTATTTATTTAGATATTAGGGGGATATTATTTAGTTGTTAGGTATAGTTATTTCCTTGATCTATGGTATTGACTAGTTATTTCATTGATCTATGGTATTGACTAGATCCTTTATGTTTAGTTCTCTCATAAATCTATGGACTTAACTAGTTATTTGATGACTAGTTCTTTCCATGATTTATGGCTTGATCTACGCCCTTGAATGGTTCTTAGATTTTTATTCCTTGCCTATATAAGCAAGGCCCATTCTCATTGTATTTCATTGAGTTCCATAATAATATATGATATTGCTACTCATTTTTTTACAAAGGTTTTATGTAAAGTTATTCTAGCGAATTGTTTTCATCTTATTGATCATGATGTTTGATTAGCATCTGTGTTCTTGGCTTGGTATGATCTGGTTATCATTCCTTTTAAAATAAAATATAAATATATATGAGGATTTGATAAATTTAAGGAAATATTAGTAGATCAAGGGTTTACTCAAAAAACTAGAATTGACTATGATGAAACCTCTTCTCTCATGGGAAAAAATGAGCACAAATAAGACCCTCCTAGCAATAACTGCTCAATATGGTTGGGAGATTCATCAAATGGATGTGAAAAATGCATTCTTAAATGGTGATCTAAAAGAAGAAATTTATATGGCTCGTCCTAAAGGTTTTGAGGAACCTAGATAAGAAATTTACGTATGTTGACTAAAGAAATATTTTTATAGCTTAAAACAAGCTCCTAGAGCATGGTATGCTAAGACTAACAAATTTTTCAAATACGTTGCTTTTAATAATAATTTTTTAGATAATGATCTATTTTTTAAAACTAAAAATAGTCATATTATAATAATTCTTTTATATGTTGATGACCTTCTTACTACTGTCAATGATACTAGGTTAATTTTCAAAATTAAAAATAAGTTGAAACTTTATTTTGAAATTTATGATCTAGGAATTTTACATCATTTCTTAGGCATGTCATTATTTTAGGATCAAAACTCTATTTTTGTGTCTCAAATCAATGTGTTTTAAAAATATTTAATAGTATGGATTGGAAATATGTGGTCATTCCTATAGAATTTGGTATTAAACTTGATCCTAAACCTACATGTGTAGAACCAAATTCTACTTTAAACAGGTAGCTTGTTGTTAGCTTGATTTATTTAACTACTACTAGACCTAATATTTCTTATGTAGTAGGCATTTCTTCTATATTTATGCAGGATCCATATGAGGATCATTGGAAACTTGCTAAAAGAATTTTAAAATATAGTAAAGGTAAAATTGATTATAATTTATATTATTCTTCTTATAATGATGTAATGTTATATGGTTATTGTGATTTTGACCATGTTGGTGATATTTTAGATAGAAATTATACTTTTGGATATGTTTCAAGTTTGGTGTAAGTTCCATCACTTATAGTAGCAAGAAGCAACCAAAATTATATATCTCTTCTACAAAATCTAAATATACAAGTGCTATGAAATAAGCTAAAGAATCCATGTGGCTAAAAATATTGTTGTAAGAACTTCATATTGAATTTAAAGGAAGTACACCTCTTCTATGTGACAACTAGAGTTGTATCACTCTTGCAAAGAATCTAGTTTAGCATCAAAGGACTAAGCATATTGAGATACATATGCATTTATCTGTGAGAAATTACTTAATGGTGATATTGATCTACACTTTTATCCTACAGGTGATCAAGTATCATATATTTTCACGAAGTTGCTTTGTGCCATAAAATTTTTCAAGTTTGTACAATTCTAGGCCTTTCAAATTAGTCATTAAGGGGGGGTTTGCATGAAAATACCACCACCTAATTAACTTATGTGAATGATCACATTCTGTGAGTTTACTTGTAAAACCCATTTAAATTTGACATCCTATAAATTTTAATTTTAAATTTTATGTATATTTGTATTCAACTAGTTTTCAACCTTATTATAGAAAGATTATTTTTATGGGATAACCAAGCATTATTAGTTTCAAATAGTGAATTTTCATTAAACATGTGTATAGATGTATTTTGAACAACATTAGAATTAACCCTAGGTGAAGAAGGGAGGTACATGGACTATGATCACACAGAAAGTAATATTCTTCATAAAAAACTACCATGCATAACCACATCATTTTGTAAATCATTCTCATTCTCACTAGACCATAAGTACTTTAATAAATCATTCATAGCAAGTTAGGGATTTTGAAGCACAATACACTAGGGATTAATACAATTATCATGTAAAGGTATCTCTTAGGGATCAAAAAATTAGGTCTATGTAAAACCCTAATAGATAAAATAAACCTTAGGTTGGGATTTTGATTATAAATCAGGTTCACCAAAATGTTATAGAAAATTAGGGTTTCAAGATCTAATATAACATATTAATGAATACAACAATTTGGAAACAATAAAATGAACTCCTAAACAATTTTAGAAATTTTTTAATATGAATCTTGACCTTTTCACTAACTAGAATAAAAAAAAGAGTAATTATGGTTAGAAATACAAACTAGAATACATGAATAGAATGTGTTACATATGGATCAAGTTATGTAAAGGGATTTATTAGAGTGTCATACATTTTCTCTATAAATTGAAATATTGGAAATAAATCTTGGATGGGTCGAAGTTTCTTGGAAAGTACCATATTTGAATCTATCTTGGGTGCTAGAACCTATCCCCTGTGTATTTTTGTTTACTCATCTATCTAGGTTTTATTTCCTATGTTTTCTCCTATACTTTATGTATCTAAAACTTTGAAATCATTATATATATTTATATATGGATCCTCCTTGATTCAATACTAGATTTGTGGCATTGGCCTAAAAGGGGATTAGTATGATTTGAGTTGGACTATCCACAACCACTACAATGTTAATGTGTTTTCTACACAACACAAATATGAAGAGATATCAAACTCATCTAGTTCTCCTTCCTATGCTATGTGTGAGAACATCTGATTATAATATGTGAAACTACATGAAACTCTCTTATTTCCAAGTGGCACACACATACAATTATTCTTCATATTTTGACGTAAATACTTTGGTCCTTTAGAGTAGACAATACATGTAGTGTACTTGATAGTGATTTTTATTTTAGTTTTCCCCTTTTTACAATTCCCTTTGGTTTTTCCTTATATATTCATCAATCTCAAGGAAATAACCTTTTGGCATGTAACCGACACTAAAATAAATTTATTAATACAAATAATTTGACAAGAAGATTTCTAGTTTGAAAACTAGATTATAATTCAACATGGAATGTGTTGGTATCCCTAAGATGTGTTTGGAGCATAATATGTCTATGATTTTTTAACACATCCATTATATAACATAAATTCCGTAGTCACAATAATAGAATGGGGATCCGTTGAAATCACAAAAAATAGAAGAATGAAGACTAGGGAGTTATTTAGGGACTAACATGGAGGAGGTTGTTAATTTGGTAAGATTTTTTCTCGGAAATCATATATTTCATTATATTTTCATCAAACAATTACATTGAATATAAAGGTTAAGTAACTCATATGATTTAGGAGTTTTCTCCAACTACTCTACTAACATAGACGAGTTCTTTTAAGAAATTTTATTATACTTATATTAATATTAATATTGAGTTGTTTCTCAACAAATAAATATTCTCTCATACAAATAAATATACCCACCCAAATACATATACCAATACTAGTGTGAACATTAACAATTCTAACATTCCCCCCTTAGTTTTTACATGAGAAGAAAGCACATCCCAAGAACTGGAAAGAGAATCATATGCCTATGCATATATTTAGGTATGCAAACTATCATCTATATCTTGTTGTCTAGATCTTGTTGCACATAATCACTCACTTCACCCCAATTAACCCATCACCGGATTATCACACTTCAACCAATGCACCTACATACGAGAACTCAACAACTCCCACTTTCACTTCCAGTAAATGCTCTTTCATCGGTTGATCGATGAATAAGTAAAACAATCAAAGAATCTCAGCATTTAGAGGATCACTATAGTCATTTTCCCTCCTATAAAAGTGTTATCAACATGCAAAAATACACATTCTCCTTGTTTTAAACTTTAGCAGGGAATGAATACCTTGTTTTATTTCTGCACACACCACTTAAAGAAAAAAATTGAAAAATGATGTCACCATATTAGAGTGCGGCCCCATCATTGAAAAAATGATGAGAGGTAGTTGAATGAACTCCAGCCTTTGTTTCCTCTGTCATCTAGTTGATATGTTGCTAACTCAATTGAATAACACTTTGAAGCTTAGTGGTTTCAACATTGTGTTTATTCTTTTGTCCCTCAATGTGAAACACACTTATTACAAATCAAACATCAGATTCCACTGAAAATGTGTCTCTGAGGCTATTTTTTAATTTTTACAATGACATGTAACACTACCAAGACAATAATATTTGACTCAAACGATTAAAAAATAATATTTAATTACTTTTTCAATTTAACAACTTTTTAACAATATTGACACAAACCTTTTGATGATAAAAAATAATTTAGGATTTGATGACTTAATAACATCAAAAAAATGACAGTATTAACATAATGGCAATCATGATAAATTTAAATATTGATTCGACATTTAAAAAAGAAATGACAATCCTGTAAAAACTAGTATTATTATTAACCTTTTAACAGTAAATCCTTTTATAAACATTTGACTACATGATAAACCAAAAAACCAAAACTTACTCTAATATAAATGAATTAAAACTAAAATTAAAACTTTGACCTAAAACTACCAAATGAAATTGGAGTACGGATGAGGTGAGTGTAAACATGAAAATAAAAAATATCAATGTTTTTCTTAAATCCTTATGCATTTGCAATGCTTCTGATATTTACTAGATCCATACTAAATAAATTAGATTATGCATACCAAAAACAGAGGATGAAAGAAAGGAAGGAACCTAAAGATCTCATACTCGTAATGCAAAATTTTTTATATAGTTCCATCTAGATTGAGCTTCACACATTTCTTCATAAATGTTGGAACCTCTAAAAATTCTTTGGAATATTTAGTATCTGTAAATAGAAATATCGATTTTGTCGATATTTCTCAAAACCCACAGATGCACCAGGGGGTTGAAGAATAACATTGTGTTGTATATCAAATATGATGATTGCTTCATCAGATTAAATAAAAAAAACATTCCCAAGTTCAACCTTACCAGCACCCTTGTGATGGTAATTGAAAAAAAATGTGTGGATAAAAGTTGACAGATCACATGCTAAACACAAACTATCCTCGTATTTGATACAACATTTACAAATACACTGAATTCCACAACACCCACATGCCTACATAAGTAGAAGATGCAGATGTATAAATTTTTCAAAACTCAATAAGCACAAATATGTGCACAAGACTGTCACAAAATCAAATAGAACCCAGATAGGTCACACAAAGATCTGTGTAAATACAAAAACTTAAAAAAATAGTTAATCGACTTCTCGAGTTGATAGATTTCATATGCAAGAAAAATTGCATGATAAATTTTCCCCTCGCCAATTTCAAGACTCCATAACTAGAAAAAACCTCTAAGCTCTGATACTAAATGTTAAGTTTGGTCAAATTTTTCTCAGAAATCACATGTTTCATTATATTCTCATCAAAAAAATTACATCAAATATAAAGGTCAAACATCTCCCATAATTTAGGAATTTCTCACTCTACTAACATAGATGATTTATTTTAATAACTTGTAGTATACTTATACTAATATTAAATATTGAGTTGTTTCTCAACAAAAAATATTATCTTATACAAATAAATATACCCACCCAAATACATGTACCAATACTAATGTGAACACTAACAATTCCTAACAGAGGTAGTGAGTCAAAGAGAGGAAGTGCCAATTATTTATTAACTAAAATAAATGTACCAAATATATAAAATATTGCAAAAAGTATTATTAAGAGAAATATTGTGCCAAATTTGGGTATCTACACCTTGCTAACCATGTTGGATAATTTCCCATAAACATCATAATTTGCATCCATCTCCACCTTTTATTTATCTTTCAAATATGTCATACAAATATTAGGGTTCTTGTTAAGTGGATGAAAGTGGAATATGTATCAGAAGGCACACAGAAGGTTCATGTGAGGGAACAGGGCACAATCAAAGGCATGGATGGATATGGGAGAACACCCACGCAAAATATAAGGGTGGATTTGGGACTTAGCCATTTCACATGTACAGGATATTTTTGGAGATAGCGTGCCAAGCACATAAATTGAGAAAATACTTGCATGACATGCATCGAATATTTTGGAAGAACGGCTATTAAGTGTTTTGCATGGATGCAGGCTAAAGAGAGAATTATTACTAACAATTAACTGGAAGAGATCTATTGTTAGCGCACTTGCAAGTGTGACTATGATTGTAAAGGCACATGGCTATTTACAGCATGTGACCTATTTTTGGGGTTATGCAAGCGGTGAAGGGCAAGTCCCCACCCTTATAAATATGTAATGATCTACATAGTAGAGGGAGAATGTGTGTAAGAATTGAATTAATGTGAACTTATGATGCCATATCTGATTCGCACATAAGCTATGGTATTATCTATTGTAATGAGCTTATGTGTATTTATCATGTTTAATATAATGGAGTGTATTGGCTGAATCTGATTATTAATCCTGAGTATAATTAGTTCTTGCATACTTGATTTCATCATGGTTATCATTTAAGTCTGTTATTCTTTAGATCTAGATTTGAACATGCACTGTAGAATGATATATTAATTATGGATCTGAATGCATTAAGTCTTCATCATGCTAACATCCTGTAACAATAACCCTAAAAAGGGGCATGGTACCTTTGCATGCTTCGGGTGAGTGCTCAATCTAGGTTGAGTGATGTGCCATCATGCCTGGGCTTTTACTGGTAAATTCTAGGCTGCATCATTGGTTCCATTGCTGGACCTATTTTTTAGTTGTTTTCAAGATGGTTCATGATGAAGACATACCAGTTGACCCTAACAAGTGTTGAGGAGTGGATACATGACCTAGAAGAAGAATACACATGGAGGTTCAACACCGTATCTAAGTTTAAAACACGTGTATGGGTGGAACATAATCTGTATGACAGTTTGTATGAGACCTTCTTCACAATTTTTCTGGTAGAGCTGTACGAGTGGATGATTTCTTATGCGTCTAAAAGGAATTGGAGGTATCACGCACTTGTTTAGATGCAAGAAGAATTTCAGGCCCTCTATGATGCTGATTTGATTTGGATACATGATGTGGATACTTGGTTTCATGGTGTTCTAAACAGCTATATTATGGAGTACTCAATTTCCACTTATTCTTTCCCAGAGGTAGCATAATTAACAATTTTACGATATCCCAAGGGAACTTACCTGCAAGTCATTCCACTGGCTATCAAAATCTTGATGGTAACCCTAAACTTGGAGAGAAAAATGATGGATAACTAAACCCACCATGCACGGGGGTAGGAGTAGGTTTGGTGAAAGATGGCAGACCTAGTGTCAGAGAGGCAGAGAGAAGAAAGGAGTCTTAAGTACAATGAGGTGTGCGAGAGGGAGATAGAGAAGCATCTTGACATTGCAGAGTGAGATGACATTGAGGAGAGAGATGGCTTGCAAAGGATTTGAAGTTCACGTAGAAGATGTGGAACCCAAACATCAGGAACTCCCCCATTTGGGAAAGCATGATAGGGAACCCCCCTCAGCCTCACGTAGAAGCACACTAGCAAAGATGACATGGGCCACGGGCGTGCATCTGAGTCTACCTGGTAACCTTTCCCTTGTGCTTGGTCTTCCAGTATCTAGTACAATAAATAGTCAACAAGCTAATTTAGGAAGTGGAAGAGAAGGAGTAAGTCATATAAAAATCACATCGATGGTAGTGCATAAATGTCTTCATTATTGTTTGGGGGTACCTTTTCAGGTGTATCATCCACACATAATTTAGTGCACGTAGAATTTTGGACTCTCTTCTGGGAGTAGTAACACTTCACAGACCATAGGGGTGCAGTTCTAGTACTACTGTTGGGACACAGGGAGTACATCTTCTGGTCCAACTCTGACTACAGGTTCAGGATCAAGAGGTATAGGTGGTTCTAGTTTTGGTGGATCTGGTGGTTCTGGAGGTAGAGGAAACACATGAGGTTCTGGATCAGGTGGGCAGGGTCCGCACCAACCCCATAATATTTACATGGAGATGTCTCTTCATCTTCCAGAGTATAGCATGCATAGAAGATGCTATTGAACATGTGTACATGTGTGAAATATTGTGGTGTGTAAAAGGAATCATGGTTTCTGAGCACAGGGAAAGTCAATTTGCCACTACATTACAAGGGAATGCACATAGTTGGTACATGGAAATTTTGACCATGATCAGACTTGCGTAGACTATGCAGCTTTAAAAGATGCTTTCCTTAAGATTTTCACATCCCTGAGTTCGAGTAGAAGAGTTTAAGCGCACTCAAGGATATTAAGCAAGGCACTACTGAGAGTGTCAGAGAGTATGATGCTCATTTCTAAAATGTTGTTATCTAAACTTTCTTATGATATTCATGCAAGCCAACATGTGCAATGGTTTTTTGGGGGATCTGATTACACCTTTTAGAAGGGAACTATCACATAACACATACACTGATCCACATAAAGCACTTGAAGTATATTTACATGCACTGAGGTAGTTGGAAGTATAGACACTGGGGTGAGCCCATTTTTAGAAGCACAGATCACAACTATGGTGAAATAGTTAGGAGAAGCTATCAAAAAATTCAGCACATGAGACATGCATGGGGATTTGGTGCACATATTGTGAAGTAGAAGGTCACACAAAGGATAGTTGTCCCCACAGATCAGTACAATCATTTTTGTTGGAATGTGAGATATGTCATTTAAACCATGATGCTATCTGCTTGCCCATTATTACAACATGCGCAATAAGGAAGAACGTCTCTTGCTACTATAAAATTTGTAGGTCCACAACTCATGACACGGAAGACTTCTGACTAATTGGTCAGATCCATGATGTTATAGATATTGGTGTGTGAAAGACATAGGAGTTTCAGATAACTCTAAAGGAAAGAACAAGCATTAGGATCAGGATAATAATCAAGCATGCTATGATCGGAATGAAGGGAATTTTGAAGGAGGATGTGGTAGAGGTCGAGGATACCATAGGGGATTCATACAGGATGAGGTCCGTGGTGGTGGAAGATGAGTTCCCTCATGGAACATGTTATACATGCGGATCTCCTGACCACTACAGGCATGAATGTCCTTAGAATATTACATGTTCTTTATTTGGAAAGAATCATAGTTATGAGGAATACCCAAACTTGTATGAGCATCTTAGCAAGCAACATAAACAATAAAATAAAGGCACAGGGATGGTTAGGATACATCGCGCTGTGGAAAATCAGTGGATGCCCAAGTTGGAACCAGAATCTGAGGCATTGCAAGTAAAGATCACTACCCACGTGCTGAAGTGGCACGCACCAAAGAAGCATTGCAGTAGAAGCCTACCATCACTAAGGATGAGGTTCTACATACACGGTACCCAGATCCTACCCATCAGAAGGAGGTTTATCAAGAAACCATGGAGGTATCTCAGAAATCTTCAGGGTGAAATACAATATTTAAAGGAGAAATCACGGAAGATGGATCAAAAGAAAGCATCAAAGATGGTCCAATATGATATGGATGAGTTGAAAGAAGTGTATGCAAGATGTTGTGTCAGGAGAATATCATTCCACTATTAGGGAATTGGTTAAAGGGAAACACTCTTCTCACGTAAGTATTGAGACTAGACAGTAGATCTCTGCATGTAAATCTTCCCCCTCATAGCCTAGATTATGACAAGGAAATCACTCTGAATGCTCTTTTGGATGGGTGGATTTTGAGTAATATATTGATTGATACAGGCATGGAAGTCAATGTTCTTACTTTAGATGCATGGGTACAAATGGGGAGACCTCCATTGCAGCCATCCTCGAATGTATTGTTCATGGCTAACCAGACTAAGGCCACTCCCATCAGAGTTTTAAAAGATGCATCCATTACCATATAGGGAGCCAAGTTCACTAGAGATTTTGAGGTTTTAGCGCTGGCAGAGGTAGATAGCTTCCCAACTCTATTAGGGCATCCTTGGTGCTATACAAATAATGTTGATCTTCGGTTCAACAAGGGTTATATCAGCTTTGAAAATAAGGAGGAAAGAGTTATCATCCCTTTAACAGATGACAAAATCTACACCCTATGTTGAGCCCTTGAGTGAGGAAGACCTGAATAGGATTTATGTATGTGTCATACTGGAACCCAGAGGTGCTTGAGCCATCTAAAGAAGGAATCCTTCAGTGGGAGGATGCACAATTTATTAGTGATACTACAAGTGTTGCTTGTGATAATTGGGCTCATAGCACTTATGAGTTGGTAGGTATGAAGTAAAGAATATATTTTCTAGGGACAACAGACCACATTGTATCAGTGAGAATAGGTAATAACTTGGTACCTCGTTACACTAGAGAAGGAGACCCTATGGTGTTCCTGCATGCCATGGAGGAACAATGGATAGACCATTTGGAGAGAAGGAATATGCTAGCATATACCCTACGTGGGACAACAATCGTGCTAGTGGGTGGTTCACAAGGATAATCTTGTAGGATGGAATGAAATTAGGATTTCTCTTGCTACTAGGTTCTTCAGGAGTAATGCACCTACTCAAATATGCACTTATCATGGTAATCAACCTATTCAACACCATTCAGCAGTGTGAGAGACTCTGGATAGAGGGGCAGGTAGCTTTATCACCTTCGCTCTGGGTGCACAAGTTTTATTCCACTTCACAAGGTTGCGCGTGTGCTTGGTATGTATATGCAGAATTCTATAGAGAGACTGGAAATTGGCAAGGATTTAATTATAGGAATGATCTAGACATTTGACTTCTTCTCTACTAAACCTCTGGTAGAAGAAGCATTAAAGGTTATAAAGTGCTTAACTATGGGGGATAGTGCCAAGGCAGAAGAACTCATTCATGGATTATTTGATGAAGGAGACTCAGGAGTGCATTTTGTTGAAGAAATAGAGACGATGCCACACTACTTTAAGTGTGCTTGCCTTGAGCAAGAAAAAGGAAAAATGGTCTACTTAGTGAATGATGAAGAAGTAGAAAATATGGATATAGACCATTCAACAGGTAGGCGTGAGGTATTAGATAGTGCAGATAAGACACACGTGCACCTATCATGAACCTATGAAGACAAAGAAAGTGAATATTGGATCAGATGTTGAGCCTAAGGAGGCCATAATTGGAGATTATTGGTCAGACTCTAAAGTGGAAAAAATCATTGAGTTACTACGGGATTATTAGGACTTATTCCCTTGGGGGATACCATGAACTTAAAGGTGTGCATAAATCATTAGGAGAGATGAAGATAAAGCTTAAAGAGGGTGTGCACCGGTTAGAAAGAGACCCTACATGATGAACCCCAACTTGCATGCAAAAAGGTCAAAGAAGAGATTGACAAAATGTTGAAGTCTGAGAATCATCAAGCCCCTGGACGAGTTAGAATGGGTTAGTCCAATGGTGATCAATATCAAGAAGGATGGTCAGATTAGGATCTGTGTAGACTACATGGAGTTGAATGTTGCATGTGTGACTGATCCCTTTCCTATGCCATTCACTGAGGAAATACTAGAAGGCATTGCAGGGTGCAAAATCTATTCGTTTACAGACAAATTCTCTGGGTATCATCAGGTTAGGATTACCCCAAGAGGATCAGGAAAAGACTAATTTTACTACTGAATGGGGTAGCTTTTCCTATACTGTGATGCCTTTTGGTTCTGAAAAATGTGCCTGCTGTATTTTCAGCGCATAGTTGTTCAGGCATTTAAAGATTTTATTCACAACTTCTTGCAGGTTTATTTAGATGATTGGATGGTGTATGGACTTGTTAAGGATCACTGTGACAATCTATGCTTAATGTTTGAATGATGTAGATAGTTGAGTATCTCTTTAAACATCAAGAAGTGCATATTTTCTACACCATTTGGAATACTGTTAGGACACATAATCTGTAAGGAATGTTTGTTGGTTGATCCAGCTAAGGTTGCAGTCATTATCAACCTAAAAGAGCCTAACAGTCAAAGTGAGGTGCGTGGATTCTTGGGTCACATGAGGTATTATAGGAAATTCATAAAGGGGTATGCCAAGGTTGTCGCACCTTTGGAGGAGTTACTGAAAGGAAAATGTATGTTCTACTGGGGAGAACCGCAACAATGTGCATTCAAGACATTGAAGGAGAAACTTACTACCACGCTTATTCTGCACTTTCCTTCATGGGACCAACCATTTCATGTACATGTGGATGCCTCTGGTACATGGCCATAGGCATGGTGTTGGCTCAGCCATGAGAAGGTATTATAGATCATCCTATTTGTTTTGCTAGTAGAAAGCTGACTCCTGCAGATCATAATTACACAACTATATAGCACAAAGCTTTGTCAATGATCTATGTGCTACATAAATTTAGATAGTACCTACTAGCTACACCATTTGTATTTTATAAAGATCACATTACATTGAAGTATTTGGTAAACAATCCCATTTTATAGGGTGCGTATATGTAGATGGGTACTCTTATTTCAAGAATTTGATTTCACAGTTGTGGAAACTAGGGAAAAGTAATTCTGGACCAGACCATTTATCCATAATACAGTTAGGAGAAGAAGCAACAAGCAATTGAAGATACCATGCCCAATGCACATTTATATAGGCTACAACACAGCACCATCGGAATTAGAGGACATTGATGTCTTTCTATGAATAGGTATGGCATCAGAAGGAATGAAATCCTTAGAGAAGAAACAACTTGTCTATACGTGTGCAACACCCTATATGTTGATTAGAGGTGACCTGTACAATCTAGGTCAGGATGAAGTATTTGCGACGCTATGTACTGGAACATGAGTGCACATATATCATGGAGGAAGCTCATGGTGGTATTTCAGGTGGCCACTATGTAGGTGACACCATTGGGTATAAGATTCTACTCGCTAGATTATGGTGGGAGACCTTGTATAAATATTGTAAGGCATATTGCAAGGCTTGTGATCACTGTCAGCACCTTGGGAAACTAGGTCAATGAGATGAAATGCCTCTAAGACCTATTACTAGTGAAGAACTATTTGAGAAATGGGCTATAGATTTTGTGGGTCCTATTTCACCAGCCACGTGTAGGACTGAATCGCGTTATATCATCACTTGCATAGACTATCTGACAAGGTGGGTAGAAGCATCACCTATAAAGGATTGTACAATGGCTACAACAACTAGGTTTCTATGGGAAAATATTATTAGATGGTATGGATGCCCTTTGAGTTTGACCAATGATAGGGGCACACATTTTATGAATGAGACAATTAAAATTTTATTGGATGAGTTCATGATTGCACACCATAAGACTACACCATATCATCCTCTAGAAAATGGGACTATTGAGGCTTTCAACAAGATTTTGAGCCAAACATTGACAAAAATTTGTGATTTTGGAAGAAAGGATTGGGATGATAAATTTTTTGTAGTTTGCATAGAACAACATATAAGCAGTTTAAACAAGGCCACACCTTTTCAATTGGTGTTTAGCACAAAAGTAGTTATTCATATGAAATTCATGTTACCTTCTTTATAGATTTTGTGGGTCCTATTTCACCAGCCACGTGTAGGACTAGATCGTGTTATATCACACTTACATAGACTATCTGACAAGGTGGGTAGAAGCATCACCTACAAAGGATTGTATAATGGCTACAACAACTAGGTTTTTATGGAAAAAATAATTAGATGGTATGATGCCCTTTGAGTTTGACCAGTGATTAGAATTCTTTCTATGGAATTCATGATTGCACACCATAAGACTACACCATATCATCCTCAAGAAAATGGGACTATTGAGGCTTTCAACAACATTTTGAGCTATTGACAAAAAATTTGTGATGTTAGAAGAAAGGATTGGGATGATAAAGTTTTTTCTAGTACTGATAGAACAAAATATAAGCGGTTAAACAAGGCCACACCTTTTCAATTGGTGTCTGGCGCAGAAGCAGTTCTTTCTATGGAATTCATGTTACCTTCTTTATGTACTATTGCAAGTCTATATGATGAGAAAGTTGGAAGAATAGATTGACAAGTTTGATTAAGAGATGAGTGACGAGAAATCGCACGCTGGATTCAAAAGCAAATAAAAAGAAAGGAAGAAATCATGGCATGATAGGCACATTAGGGATAAAAAGTTTGAGACCAGGAAAAATGGTTTTTCTCTATGATTCTAAGTTTCTGCGTCATCCAGGAAAACTTAAAGTACATTGGTTAGGACCATATGTTCTCACTCACATACTTGAAATAAGAGCTTGTTAGTTAGAAAGGCTTGATAGAATATGGTTACCTGGTTACTTCAATGAGAGTAGGCTGAAGACCTACTGTAAATAAGTCTTCTTGGAGTTTTTAATAAGGCAATATTGCCATTTAGATTAGGTTTTCAATAATGTATTCCCTTAATGTATTTACTTCTTTGTCGTTATGCTTTGTCAATTAATTTTTTGTTTTGTGCAATTACACGTGCATTTGTGCACCAGAAGCTAATTACCATTCGTAGTATTTTTTATGCATAGAGGACTGCACATACTATTTATGTGGGGTGGTTGTTGAGAAATGGGTACACATAAAGGAACAAAACTACTACCGGTGTTATTCAAAGTTTGAACAATTTGTGAAAATAAGATTGCTTCCAAATGATGACCATGGATGGAGATAAATGAAGGAACAATATAACATGAGGTAAGTGGTGACTATGGAGACTACTAGGAGAAGGCATAGTGATGAGGTACTATAGGTGCACGGAAGTGCTGTTGAAGAGAAGCTTGTAGCCAAAAGGTAGGAAGGCATGCACTAAAAGGTTATGACTGAGGCGCGAAGATGTACCATAGGGAAAATTGTCAAAAGGGTCAATTAATGAGGAATGTTAGTAGTTAAAGGAGCAATAAATGAACCAAATGTTTTGAAAATATATATAAGGGAGGGATATGAGTTCATTCTTACCATTGTAAATCACAAAAAATTGAAAGAGATAAGTGTGACCGAGATGAGTGAAGAGTGTTGAGGTGTGAAGAATGTGAAACCAGACTTGAGAAGTAGATTTGTGTGTAGGAGAAGCTTATGTCCCTTTTGGTGAAGGGTTTGAGAAAAGAGCATTCGAAAGAGCTAAGGAGCATTCAAAGGGATTTGAGCTAGGGTTTTAGGTTGCACAGTTACAAAATATAGAAAATGAGAATTTGAGAAAAAAATGTTGTGATTTATAGATGGACACCAAAGAAAGCACCTATCATGGGAGTAAAAGGGAAGAAGAAGATAGTAAGAAGAGATTGAAATTTCTCCTGAGAGAAAATTTACAGAAATGCAATACCCCGTAGGTGTAATAGTGGGACAAGAATGGGACTCTCACATCTGCAAATGCAAGATCAATGACTACAACCACCACACATAAGAGAACAAAAAATGAATTGGACGCGGCTATTGAATACAAAGACGAACAAGTGCACAATCGAGGATATGTCTGGTGTATGATGATGTAGGAGAGAAGTTGACTGAAGAAGATTGGAGTTTACTAGTTGTACGAGCTTCCGTATTTTGGCAAGTATAAACCTTTGTACCAGTGGTTGATGAGTAGGGTGCATGAAAAATTCTTCTACTTTTCTCGGACACAGGGTAAGGATTATAACCACTCTAATTTCCATTATGAAAGGATTAAGGGGCACAGGAGTGGACCTGAATGGTGACCTTTTAGATAAAGCAACCATCTTGGAGACGCGGAAGGAGTTAGGATACACAAAAGGTACGCATGTGGAATGGATATAGATAAACTAAAGAAGTATCCCATGTCATATAGGCAACTACACATCTGGTCACTAAGTTAAATTATCAAGAGAGGTGGTCCCAGGTGAACACAATGTGGCTACACATTGCAAGGAAAATTTCACAAGGAATAATCTACAACATATCAGGGCTACATTGCAGATATAATCATTGAGGGAAGCAGTGCACATGAGAGAAAATTAGTTTCAACGTTGTCTTGTTGTCCTCAGTATTTTTGCAGGTCAAGGTGCCTGATGGGCCAAAGAACAAAATTTAGGAGTCCCCCATGCAGAATAAATCTCATGGCAAAAAGGTTTGAGAAGTACTTATGTGAAGGGTTAATGAGTGGGTTTTTTTCAAGAAAAGGATGCAGAGATGTGGTATGACAGGCCCCACACAGCTTTTGAAGAGGAGTGGCACATCCCCAAGGATTTACCTTCGATGCTGGGCATAAGGAAGTCTCAGTTTGCAGTGTATCAACACTTTTGCATCATGTACAATTGCATGATGAAGGATGGTACTTAGAGCCCCTAGTATAAGATATCATATGCCTTCACGAACACATTACTTCTAGGCTAGCTGTCCTTCGGGTTCAACAATGCGTGATGCCTGAATTTTTTTGTAGACAAGGTAGACTGTGACTACCACACATGTTGCGCAAGACCTATGTCTATCTCAAGGTAGACCGCCTACATAGAGAGACTAATTTTAGACATGATAAGCATGATTCCCATGAGTTTGGTGATTGGAGATAGTGGGGCTGTGCTTATCTACCTTCATCTCAAGCCTAAGTTGGATGGGAAAAAAATATGTGTAGAATGAGTTCACGCTCCTAGGGCCATGCCTAAGGGGAAAGCATACAGTGGAGAATGTACCAGCTCTAAATCCCACTGAAACTTTAGAAAGTAGATGATGAAGAGGAAGAGTGCGAAGACGAGTGGCAGGTTGGTGCATAAAGGATGAAGGCAACCCTTAGACAAGGTAGAGTCCTGAGCGTGCAAGTACTCCACCCCAGACACAAGAAGAAGGGGATGAAGAGTTGGAGGTCGGAGAAGATCCATGAGGAACACCACTTCAAGAGGGTTGTTCTAGGAAAATAAGGACTTAAGTTGCACTACTCCCCAATCGGTATGGAGATCACCCGCAGATTTCTCCATAGAAGGAGACAACTGAAAAGAGAAGGAGAAAAATTGAAGCTAGACAAGGAGGTGAGAAGAGTCTGAGGAGAGCACGCCTGAATCTCCTACACTACCAAAGGACATGGAAGATCCAAAGGATGAATAAATGAAGGATGGAGATGTGAAGAATGAAGGAGAAGGAGTAAAGGAAGGGGAGACATAACAAGATATTGCTAAGGAAACTGAAAGATCCAGACTCCAAATCTTGGCATGCGCTAGTTCCTAAGGGGAAAATAAGTAAACAGACAAGTGGATAATTTACTGTTCCACCTTTGGACTATGCTAAGGACACAAGAAAAAAATTTCTGTGCCCATTTTTAGAGCACGGTGATTCCCTAAGGGAGTTATATGGATGGGATTTGATGGATGAGGACATGGCCACCACGTGCACAAGAAAGCAGCTATCCTGGTCTATGCACACACACATGGATGAGCTAGACTTCGACGTATACAAAGAATAAACTATGTGTCAAGAATGTTGAAGAAGGCATCATATGATAGCCACATATAAATCGTTAAACCCACTGTTATGTCTGATGAGCATGTAAGCAATGCCTGTGGTGAATGTATCGACAGAGGTGGTGTGGAGGAATATAGACAAATCTGCCACTATCAAGGCGTTGAGGGAAGAGATTAAGGCCAAGGATGCTGAGATCATGTGCTTGAAACAAGAAAAGGACCTGGATCAGAAAAATAATGGGGTTTTTATTGGCATTGCAGAGGGAGATCGGGGATTCATTTTCCTACAAGAAAGACCACATTCATAGCCAAAAGTACTCAAAATTTCCCTTCGGCTATGCACTATGTGCGTACTTTTGTTGATATAGTGCTTGAAGAGGGACCAGTTAGGATAACAAGGCCAAAAGACCCTGAATAGGAGGCAGAGAGGGAAAAGGATATAGTAATTAGAAAAAATTCATCATAGGAGGCACTGCTTGTTATCCCGTAAAATTGACAAGGGAAATTTTACCGATAACCATACCGAAAATTTTGTTCCGATCCCTCGTTAGGGATCCCTTGTGTTCGAAATGTTGTAAAATCCCTTCCCGGGAAATCTAGTTTTCGAACTTGGTCTTTTCAAGCCTTTTTTGGCTGGGCGCATGAAATTGCTTTGCAACACTAACTTTTGATGCGCCCCCTTAAAAGCCTTTGGCGCATGGTTTTCAATGTCAACACAACTTTTCACTCGCCAAAGAATGTTGAACCTTCCCTGCGTGCACCAAGGCGCATGCGCTTGTGTTGGTACAACTTTTGTTGTGCCACTCTTTGGTGCGCCAAAGGGCGCGCATAATCTTTATGCAACAAAACATTTTGGTGTGCCAAAGGGTGCACATAACTTCATGTCGACAATGCTTTTGGTGCGCCAAAGGTGCGCTTTGTCTCCTGTTGTCAAATACTTTCGTGCACCAAAGGGCGCACGCTTTCTCCTGTCGACAGCAGTTTTCATGCGCTTTTCAAAAGTAGGTGGCGCATTGATGACCAGTTTTTCTATATATATCTGCGTGTGCGCCCAAAGTGTCATTTTCACTTTTCACCGAACACGTGATTTTTCTGCGCCTGTCAGCCCCTGCTCGTCATTTTCAGAGCCTTGTGGACCCGTCGCGCGTCTCTTACTATTTATCTAGGTAAGGGGTTCTTCTCCTTGTCCGTTTTGTGTTTTTGTTTCTTGGTGTGTTCTTGGTCTGGTTCTAGCTTGCTAGTTGGTTTCGAAATACAAATGTGTTGGCCTAGCCTCCTCCGTTTGCTGTCTGCCCCCCCCCCCCATGCTATCCTTCCTCTTTCCAGATCTGCTGGAGAAGGACGTTTTCTTGAAACAGTGGTTGTGGCCCTCCTGGTCTAGATCATTTTATCTACCCCACTGAGCCTTTCAAATAAAAACAAAGGAGTAGAAGGAACCTACATCATGTAAAACCCCCTTTTGAAAGTTCAGCTCTGTTTTCCTCCTCGAGCGCATCTGTCACCCCTGCAACATCATGAACATGTGTGCCCCTTTGGCGCATCTGAATGCCTTGTAACGTGAGCAAAATCCGCGCCAATGGCGCACCCTTTCTGCTTGCTGCATCATTAACCTCTGCGCCCTTTGGCGCGTCTCTTTCACATGCTACAAGTGTCAAATCTCACGCCCTTTGGCGCGCCATCCTTTTGTGCTGCATCACGTTTCCATGCACCCATGGCACACCCAGCTTCCATGTAACACAAGCTTTATCTGCGCAATTATGAAGCTATAAAGGTGCAGGTGCATCCCCGATTGCAATAACATTATGTTGTGTAAACCCTTTGTGCGCCGCGCCATATCCCTTTGGCGCACTAAAAGTCGATGTTACACGATCCATCCATGCGCCGAAGGGGCGCACCAAATCCCAATGCAACATGAAAATTCTATGCGCCCTTTATAAAATGCAATCTGCAACATCCATGCGCCATGCGCCTTATCTATTTGGCCTGCAAGTTGTAATTTTCATGCGCCCTGCGCCCTGAGCCTTAAAATCTCTAACTCTTTCTTCTGCTGACTTTCCAATGGAAGATCAAATGACTAATTCGACCTTTTTGGATTGGGTCTCGCTTCTTCTTCATGCAGATCAGCAACTGAGTTCAAAAGAACATATGTCTACATCCAGCAAGAGACCCACCAAACCAAGAGGAAAGGCTAAGCTTACAGAGGAAGAGATGAAGTACAAATATCAAAGGGTCAGGATGCCCGAATCACAAGCTGAATGCAGTATGGATGTCAGAGACTCAGAGTTGGGTCACATTGACATGGAAGAATTTTGGGTTAGGACTCAGAAGGTTACAAGAAGTCCGTGGATGGACAAATTAATAGGCAGTGCCCTGCATTTCACCGGAGGAATCCCTGTCAGTGCCGTCAACAATGAATTCATGATGGTGATTGCACAATCTTACAACAAGGACACAAGATGTGTCGAAAATAGCAAGGGTGAGGTAGTCATAAACCTCACTGCCCGTCATTTTGAGATAATGCTCGGCATCCCTCACCACCGGCACTTTGTGGCCGTCAGCCAAGAAGAGTGCATCAAGGCCTGGGAAGATAATGAAGACCAATGCATGCAACTAATGAACGAAGTCTACTTGAAAAACAAGAAGGTGGTAACCCGGTGGCCCCAGATTATCCACCGCAGTGATTTCTCAGAAGAGCTCAGTGATACTATTACTTTCCTGAGTAGAGTCTTCGGGCTTTATGACGCCCACTACTTCCATAAATGGATGTTGCGGTACTTGGAGACAATGAATAAAAATGTGCCTGAGCAACGCTTTTGCTGGGGAGAAATAATAAGCAGCACCATCTCCGAGCAGCTACAACAATTCGCCACAACGGGAGTGTTCCATATGAACTCCTACATAGTCTACGCTGCAGCGTCGAAGAGGGATTATCCAGGGCTAAACCGAAGTGGAATTTGGCCTCAGGTCAAAATATATGAATATTATCCAGAACTGAGGCTGGAGATAGCATCCCTCAATTCGCCAAAATTAATGATGCTTTCTTCTATCACATCATTTTCCTGTTAATGCCAAATCTAACTCATGGTCGCACGACCAAAAACATTGTGTCAACCGTGGAGAAGTGGGGGGCCCTGTTCACCCAGTTTCCCACATTTACCTTTCTGAGGGCAGTCAACTTCTTGGGCAAGCCAACCAGGCTACTGAGGTATGCTGGACCTAAGCTGATTCTACTAGAGTTATCAAGGCAGCTGGTCACATACCATAAGAAATGCCTCAAAAGAAAGAAGGGCGGAACTCCTTTCCCCCTCACAGTGGGCCGGTACACATGCTCCTCCCATCACAAGGCGAAGGAAATGTTTGGAGAGCTGGAGTTGCTCAATTTGAAACATGACTTCCCAGCCAGGCCTACCTTTGACCCAAGGAGCTGCCTGCCAAGGGCTAAGCTTGATTTGATCCATGTCCCTCAAATTGAGGATATTTACATTGACGTCATCCACGAGGTGGAACTCAGAAGAAAGGATCATTCTCGTTTAGCATTGGCAGAAATTATTCAATACGGAGTGGCCATTGTCCCCAAAGGCTTCCAAACTATGGAAGATGAAGTAGAAAAGGTGTATAATGACACGGAAGGGGATGATTGGCCCTTCCCATCCATTGACAGAAGCAAGGCTCCTCAAACAATTGAGGAGAGGGTCAAGGAGACTATGCGCAGAACAGAGCACTGGTGCTGCATGAACGGGTTGATCTACCTCGGGGTAGATTTCACAACCTCCCCATTGGGCAATGCACCTCCAAGGTCCAAGAAGCAGCTAAAAGGAAAAGGTGTGGAAGGTGAATACAACACCATTCAAGAAGAAGCCCCTGAGAGTCCTCTTTCCACAGCGCCAGAACAGGTAATAACTCTGCATTCACTAGAGAAAGAAGTAGTAGGGGATAGTCCCATACGCCCATCCACTCAGGATGTCGGCATTGCCACAACCACAGAAGTCCCTTCTATCCCTTCTTCTTCTCTTCCTTCCCCTCCTCAAGTAACTCAGGCGACCATCCATTTGGTCATGTCCTCCGCCTCTTCTTCTACTCTTTCCCCTGCCTCTTCCTCTATCTTCTCTTCCCTCACTGATTTATCTTCTTCCATTTCTTTCCTCATTTCCAGGCTCCCTTCCCTTCCTTTGTCTTCTGCAGCTGTGGTTTCCCTTCCTCCCGTGGACACTTCTTCGGCTATGCTTTCAATGCCACCGCCGCGTGTCTCCACGTTTTTCCCCTCTTCTACTGTTGCTCCCTCCTCCTCTGTCTCTGGTCCTTCTTCTATGGGACCAGCCTGGATCTCTCAGTAGCTGAGCCAACAAAAGAGGAAAGTTCCCATCGCTCCGATGGAATTTTCAGTGATTCCAGCCAAAGGGGCAAAGAAGCAAAAGCCTGTAACACGCTTCTCTCAAAGTGCTGCGGGTGAGAGAGTTATGGAAATAGCATACCCTGATCCCCTCAAGGAGAAAAAAGATCTGTCTCCGAAAGATTTTACCGTGACTCAAGTCACAATGGGGACGTCTTCTGAAAGTCTCCAGGGGGAAGCTCTTTCCGCAGTCGATGCCCTCTGCAAAAAGCTTCAAGGAATAAAAGAAGAGAAAAGGCTATTGAAGGAGCAGAACAAATATCTGCTTCAAGCCTTACAGAAGATGGGTAGTGCACCCCCCACGACTGCCGCCGAGACTTCTGAGCTTCTCAGCCAGGAGAAAATCAATGAATATTCAAATATTGGCGAGCAGGGTATGGCTGTTTCTGCTTGGAGGAGCCAGATCCTCAAGGACAGTGAAAGAGTGATCACCGAGTATGTCAATTCATATCTAAACATCAAAAAGGCGAACAAGGAACTCCAAGTATTAGCGGGTCCCATATCAGAAGAGCTAGATCATGCTAGACTCCAACATGAGACCTTTCAACAAATGTTCGACTGTTCAGTCGAAGATCTGGTCAAGTTCGGAGTTTTCGGCCATCCAAGGGCCCTCAACAAAACCATGTCCACTTTGGACTATCGGATAGATCAGATGGAATTTGTTCTGGAAAAGATAGACAAGGTGAAGGAAGAGGCCCTGGATGCGATGCATCAAATGGAGCGAATTGTTCTTAACATGTCTCCAGGGCTACTCACTCCTTCCTTTACCATGAGATCAGCTGATGAAACTATCCGGATCTTCAAGGAGATCGCTTCTCAAGGAACGGGGCCAGAGGTCACATTTGACACTAAATCTATCAACAACCTGCTGGCCTGTAGGGACTTCATCGGGTTCCTCATCGAGGAGGAGAAAGATTATTCTAAACTCCCAGAAAAGCTCATAAGCGAGCGGGAGACTTGCGAAGCAATCAGCGAACGGCACAAGGATCCATCACAGGATCAATTTGGGCCCATGATTAACAAGTTTTTGGAATACCGCACTCAGTTCCACATATCATCTCCTGAGCAGCATCAGAAGCAGGCAACCCCCTTTCGGCCGCAGGATGACGATGACGAGTAGCTGCTTCTTCTTCTTCTTCTTCTTCTTCTTCTCTCCTCTCTATTCTCTGACTTTCTTGTTGAAATGTCTAAAGTGTGTTGGCACAAATGATGACATCATCCATGTTGCATCATGGGATGATGTCATCCATCAAGTTGTCAAAAGTCAACATGACTTTTAGATATTTTGTAAATATCTTTGTAAATAGGTGGTTGGCTCCTTTTTGCCTTCTTTCCTTCTCCTCTCTTCTATAAATACTGGAATACTTGTTGTATTTGGTGGTGAACATTTTTTAGATGAAAATAGAAATGAGGAGAGAAATACTTTGAGCTTTCTTGTAACAGAAGAAAACAGTAATACAAATATTAAGACTTTGTGCTCAATAGCTGTGTTATGCATTAGATCTTCCTTACGTTAGATCTGTATGTGTTTAATCTGTTGGATTCATATCTACTTTTCTGTCATTTGCTCATCAGTATTGCTTTGTTTATTTATGCAAGTAGGTTTGGCTCTGTTTACTACCAACCCAAAAACATAAATCTTCTGACCTTTCTGCTTTGGAATTCATTTCTTTTCTTCCTTCGGATCTGTTCTTTCTCTTTTCCCTCTTTCATTCCTTTCTTTTCGCAGCCTGAAACACTCTACTGGGATGAGATCCCAAACCCCCGAAGGCAGAATCTATGAGACTTGCACAGATTCCTGCTGGTAGAATAGCAATAAACCAGTTTCACTTTGCTAACTCAAAGAGGGGCTAAGCCCTGCACACTGTTGGCTCGTCTATCCATAGATCTGTCCAGGCGACAGATTTTCAGACCAACAGTTTTTGGTGACTCCGCTGGGGATCGAATAAATCTGTCAGATCTATGATGGTAGTAAGATAAAAAATCAGATAAATCAGCAGATTGCTGCCTGTTTGCAGATCTGAACTTTTTGTTAAAAATCCAAAAATTTGCAAAAGTGCTCAAATTGAAAAATTTTCTTCTAAGAGTCATAGATCTGGTCCAGTTAAAGATCTTTAGTTCGCTGAGTTTTTGAAAAAATCAGCATTTTGCCATAGATCTGAGTTTTTGACTATTTGCAAAAAGTTTGAAACCCTCTGAAAAAAGTTAAAATCAGATCAGAAAATCAGCTTACTAATCTTCCCTGCCATCTTATCCTCATTGTAATTTGTCATTTAACCGCAATCGGTTTTCTGAAGAGGATAGTTTTTAAATATCTAGAAAAGTGCCTGCTGCTGGTTTTTGACAGAAAAAAAAAAAAAAAAAAAAACTAGAAAATCAGCAAGTACAACCAAAAAGAAAGTTTAAATCTACACCATAACATTGTAGATCTGGAAGGAACACTGGCGAGTGAACCTTTTACGCGCAGCAGGTGAGCCCGTGGAGAAGCTGATTCTACTTTCGATCTGCTTCAAAGGCACAATTTCAGCGTGACACCGGCACGTTTTTCAGTGCTAAGCTCGGCTAGCTGGTCATCCAGGAGTGTCTCACCTTCACGAAGAAAAAGTCTTTTGCAGGGGGCATCCACATCCCTTTGTAGTGCCTTGCTACTCAGCGGAACTACAATTCCAGCTCATGTTCTCTTTCCGGCTTTTCAGATGGCGGGTACCATGGGGAAACGTGATGGGTCCTTTGGCTTTACCACATCCAGTTCACGCTCTCCCTCACGGAAATCGAAAGAATTTTCCCAAATTCGACAGGAGCAGAAATCAAAGCATGGATTCCCACATATATGTATTCATCATGTCATGCAGTATTTTGGATGTGACCCACGAAGATGTGTCAGTTCGCCTTTTTCTGGAAACCCTACAAGGACCTGCAGCTGAATGGTTTCAGCATTTGCCGGCCGGATCTATCACCAGTTGGGCCACCTTGCGGGATGCTTTTGAAGATAGGTACAAGCCTTCAGAGGATGCATTTGCATTATTATCATGAATCACTCACCTGAAGAAGGAGGCGAATGAGACCATGCGCGATTTTGTCACCTGGTTCAATGCACTAATCAACCGTGTCCCTGTTGCCATGCTTCCAACGCCGGAAAATCAAAAGTGTTTCTTCGTAAACGATATGAGCTCGAAAGTTAGTTTCTTTCTCCTTCAGGAACGAGTTTCCACCTTGGTTCTAGCCCAAGCCACTGCCATTCGCATAGAGGATAATCTGATAATATCCGGCGAATTAAAAAAGGAATCAGCCAAGCCTAAATCTTTGGGCCCTTCGCCCACCACTTCGTCTGATCCAGCATTCCAAAAGATGGCGAATGATTTTCTTGCATTGAAGAAGCAGTTGGCCCAGGCCTCTCCCAGTTCCTCATACCGGGATATTCCGCGGAGGAATTTCATTCCTAACAATGTTTCACAAAGACCACGCTTACCTACAGCTGCTCCGCGGTTGGCACTTGAGGCCCCTCCGGTCAATGCTCTGGCCGAGATTGAAGAAGAAGAGCAGTATTATGAAGAACCTTCGTCTCAAGGCGAAGATGATCAAGATGTCGGTGAACCGACTGGCGACTCTACTATCGGGTATATGGAATTTGATGAGGAAGAATCTGATGAAGAAGAGGGTACTCAGGGCTATGCAAGTGGACAGTCGTATGCTGTTTTTACTCGTTCGCAAGGAAAAGAAGCGGAAGTTTCTGCCCATGTCTAGCAGGAGAAGGCCATGTCAAACGCGCCTCCGATCATTGCTAAAAGAGGTAATCCTCTTCCTACTCAACTCCCTGGAAAATCTTTTCAAAGAAATCTTTTTCCCCTATCCCTCCTCCAAATCAGTCCTCTCACATTCCTACTAAGACCACCAATCCTATTCCATCAACGCGAGGTGAGGGACTCATTCCTTTACCAACGCAACCCTTGGCCGCGTTTGATATTATAGATCATGCAAAAAAGACCAAGATTCAAATGTCTGAAGCTGAGTATCTTCAGTCAAACCCCGAACAGCTTATAAGATTGACTAAGTATATCCAAAGTCAAGCTGTTATATCTAATCAGGTTTCCCCAAAAGGAATCCTTTCCGCTCCCCCTGAATCCCATATAAATGTTGCTTCAACATCTGCGTCAGGCAAGATAGAGCCTTTCTATCTCTCTCTTCTGATCAATGGACACAAGCTAAGTAACTGCATAATTGATTCCGGGGCTTCTGATAATGTCATGCCGGCAAAAGTCGCCCATGCTTTGGGCCTCACTCTTACCAAGCCTTTCGGCAGATGTTATTCTTTGGAAACTAAGCAAGTTCCGTTGGTTGGCCAAATCAAGGACGCGCAATTTGCATTTGCAGCTTTCCCGGATAAAAGAGTAAAAATGACAGTCCTCGTTGCTGACATTCCGGCAGCATATGGAATATTGCTGGGAAGAATTTTTTGTAGCGAAGTTGGTGGAGAAATTCATATGGACTGGTCCAAAGCTAGAATTCCAGTCAAAGGCGTAATGCAGACTTTGGAGCCAGAATCACAAAAGAAATACTTGGTTACCAACTCTGAAGACCCCAAAGCTCAAATCCTTTTTGAATCATCAGGGATGGGGAATTACTTCTTATCTACTGAGATGGATAAAACAGGGGCTGTTCTCGTTCAGGAAGGAGATCTTAATAAGATCTGGACATTGCAATTCGATGGGAGCTATGCAACTAGTGGATGTGGCGCTGGGGTCATGTTGATATCTCCTGAGGAAGAAGTCATTCCTCTCTCTTTCAAATTGCAGTTTTTCAACACTAACAATACTGCTGAGTATGAATCTCTCTTACTCGGTATGCAAGCCGCAAAAGAAAGAGGAATTAAAAATTTAAAAGTACAAGGCGATGCTGAGCTAGTTGTAAATCAGGTCAAAAGGATTTACCAAGTAAAGAATGAAAGGCTCAGACATTACCGTAATGAAGTATGGGACAGCATCGAAGAATTTGATGCTTTTTCAATAGAGGCGATTCCAAGAGCCCAAAATGACATGGCTGATTTATTAGTTGTTTCAGCATCTCTCATGCTCCCACATCCAGGTTTGAAAATGAACAAGTACACCATTGAGGTGGTTTTCTGCCCGAGCGTACGAGACAATTCTCAACATTGGCAGGTGTTCAATGATGATAATCAACTCATTGCCTTTCTGGAGAAGGCAGAAAATTTTAAAAAATTGCACTTTGAAGGGATCTACTTCCACTTGCCGTGAGTTAGTCACCGACCAAGGCAATGAATCTGAAGGTATCGATGGCATATGTCAGCTCAAGGGAAATAAAATTCCAAAGGGCCTGGTTTCTCTGGAACGCCTGTTCGACAGGCATGACCGTTTTGTAAAAAAGAAGAGGCGAGATGATCCTGGCTCGTGCCTAGAAACCGAACCGGTCAATATAGGTTCGATAGAACACCCACAATTCGTGAACATTGGCAAATGTTGCACACCTGAAGAGAAGCGAAAATTTGTCAAGTTGCTGAAAAAATTATATGGATGTATTGGCATGGTCTTATGCTGATTTAAAGTCCTTCAAGCCGAAGGATGTTCAGCACGATATTCCGTTGAAAGACGATGGCAAAGCCTTCCGCCAGAAGCAGAGGCACTATAATCCCAAGATTTCGGGTACCATCCAGGCTGAAATTTAGAAGATGCTAGACGTAAGAATCATCTTCCCTATCCATCATAGTACTTGGGTAGCAAATATTGTGCCAGTGCGCAAGAAAAATAGTGAAATACGCATCTGCGTAGACTTTCGAAATTTGAATCAAGCTTCGCTGAAAGATAACTACCCTCTTCCGATAATGGATCAAGTTCTGTAAGCAGTAACTGGATCAGAGATGCTGTCCATGCTTGACGGTTTTTTTAGGTTACAATCAGATTGAGGTTTCACTTGAAGATCAATTCAAAACAACATTCACTACTCCCTGGGGTACATTTGCCTACAGCAGGATGCCTTTCGGCCTAACTAATGTTGGTGCCACTTTTCAGTGGGCCATGGAATTTGCATTCAAAGGTATGATGGGAAAAATCATCATGGTTTACCTAGATGACTTAACCGTGTTCTCTAAACAACGAAATGATCACTGTGATCACTTGGAGCAAGTGTTGGCCAGGTGCTGAGAACATGGGATTTCCCTAAACCCAAAAAAGTCTGTTTTTGGAGTCACGGAAGGGAATTTGCTAGGCCATGTGGTCAGCAAAGAAGGAACAAAGATAGATACTGAAAGAGTTAAGGCTATTCAAAGCCTTACTCTGCCTACAAGCAAGACTGGTGTTCATTCTTTCTTTGGAAAGGTGAACTTTCTCAGGCGTTTTGTTCCTGACTTTGCCGAGAAGACCCGTCACATATTGAACATGATGAAGGGGTCACCAACTTTCAGATGGAGTGAGGAGGGGAAAAGGTCATTTGAAGAAATAAAAGCTTCTGTTGCTCATGCACCAGTCCTGGTATGTCCTGACTTCTCCAAGGACTTCATCATGTATAGTTACGCATCTGAGCATACTGTGTCTGCAATCTTAATGCAAAAGAACTCAGAGGATGTTGAATCTCCAATCGCATTCATGAGTTCTCCTCTCAAGCCTCACGAACTGAAGATGACTCAATTGGAAAAGCATGCCTTTGCCGTTGTCAAAGCAGTGAAGAATTTCAGGTATTACATTCTAAACTCGCATACGGTGGTGCTGGTCCCTGACACGGCGGTGAAATCAATTCTAACTCAGCAGGAGTTAGGAAGTTTGCGAGGAAATTGGATCGCAAAGGTCCAGGAGTATGACCTGGATATTAAACCAACCAAGCTGGTAAGGGGCAAGGGCCTGTGTCAGCTAATGGCTGAAAACAAAGATTCAGAAAATCCTGATGAGAGGGGTGACTACATCGAAGAAGCGCAGGACCGGCAAGAAGGGCCTGATTCTCTGCCTCTGGTTCTATTTGTTGCAACTAGTGATGAGTGGTACTCCGACATCACTTTCTTCCTTACCTACGGCGAATGCCCGATGCACCTAACTGCAAAGGAGAAGCGCACTATAAAGCTCAGGGTAGCTAAATATGTCATCTGGGATGACGGCTTATATAAGCGCGGGATAGATGGCATCTTCCTGCGATGTGTCGACAAGCCCCAGCAAGTAAAACTACTGGAAAGTTTTCACA
Source organism: Taxus chinensis (assembly GCA_019776745.2). NCBI lineage: Eukaryota > Viridiplantae > Streptophyta > Pinopsida > Cupressales > Taxaceae > Taxus > Taxus chinensis. The sequence goes on from CM034149.1 coordinate 746,482,523, forward strand.
ATTCAGCTTGTGGAGGGCATTTCTCTTCATCCGTAACTGCACACAAGATCATTCGAGCCAGGTATTATTGGCCGACGCTCTTTCAAGATACAGCCACCTGGGTGGCGAAATGTGAACCCTGCCAACAATTTGTTGGCAAGCCCAAGCTGGCTGCCCTTCCCCTAAGGCCAATCGTTATCAATGAACCATTCAGACAATGGGGAATTGATTTTATTGGCGCACTCAATCCTCAATCGAGTGCTGGACATAGCTATGTCCTTACAGCAACGGATTACTTCACCAAGTGGGTGGAAGCCATACCTGTCAAGCATGCCACTTCTGAGGTGGTTTGCAATTTCATTAAAGAAAATATCATTGTCAGGTTCGGCGTTCCAAACAAAATCGTTGCTGATAATGCTTCTAACTTCTCCTCACGAGAAGTTATTAGTTTTTGCTATGAATATGGGATAACCTTGGCTCACGCATCCGATTATTACCCTCAGGGAAATGGTCAAGCGGAATCCAGCAACAAGAACTTGGTGGCCATCATACGAAAACTGGTGGAATCAAATCAGCGGATGTGGCACAAGTCCTTATACGACGCTTTGTGGGTGGATCGTATTACTCCCAAGAGATCTCTCGGCATGTCACCTTTTCAAGTGTTATATGGCATTGATGCCGAGCTTCCCATTTCTGCGGAACTTCCTGCTCTGCGCTTGGCACGAGCCATTGAAGATGAAACTTTCCAAAGTTCTCTTGAAAAGAGAATCATGTATCTGGAAAAACTTGAAGAAAAGAGAGTGAAGGTGGTCGATAGGATCACTGAACATCAGAATCAAGTTAAGAGGCTTTTCGATAAGAAAGTCAAGCAAAGGGATTTTCAAGTGGGAGATCTCGTCCTTTTATGGGACAAGCGAAGAGAACCAAAGGGCATGCATGGAAAGTTTGATTCCCTGTGGAGAGGGCCCTTCAAGATCAAGCAGCTCAATCGGAGAGAATAGTTTCTATCTCTCATAACTGGATGGAACCGAACTCCCGCTTCCTTATAGCGGGAAGCATCTGAAGATCTTCAGGAAGTAGAGCTTGCTCTCTGCTTTGTACAGTTTTGCTTTTTCTTATGTGTTTGTTTCCGTCGTGTGTTTGCTTTTGGTTTGTTGTGTGTTTTCTTTCATTCCCCCTCCAGTCACCCTTGTTTTTGACTCCTGTTACCCAATGGATAGGCACAAGTGATCTGGGATTCTCTACCCCCGAGTTTGCTCAGGGATAGTCCCCAGAAAGAGCCAGCTGTTATCCTGTAAAATTGACAAGGGCAATTTTACCGATAACCATACCATGAAAATTTTGTTCTGATCCCTCATTAGGGATCCCTTATGTTCGAAATGTTGTAAAATCCCTTCCCGGGAAATCTAGTTTTCGAACTTGGTCTTTTCAAGCCTTTTTTTGGCTGGGTGCATGAAATTGCTTTGCAACACTAACTTTTGATACGCCCCCTTAAAAGCCTTTGGCACATGGTTTTCAATGTCAACACAACTTTTCACGCGCCAAATAATGTTGAACCTTCCCTGCGTGCGCCAAGGCGCATGCGCTTGTGTTGGTACAACTTTTGTTGCGCCACTCTTTGGTGCACCAAAGGGTGCGCATAATCTTTGTGCAACAAAACGTTTTGGTGCACCAAAGGGCGCACATAACTTCATGTTGACAATGCTTTTGGTGCGCCAAAGGCACGACTTTGTCTCCTGTTGTCAAATACTTTCATGCGCCAAAGGACGCACGCTTTCTCCTGTCGACAGTAGTTTTCATGCGCTTTTCAAAAGTAGGTGGCGCATTGATGACCAGTTTTTCTATATATATGTGCGTGCGCGCCCAAAGTGTCATTTTCACTTTTCACCGAACACGTGATTTTTCTGTGCCTGTCAGCCCCTGCTCGTCATTTTCAAAGCCTTGTGGACCCGTCACGCGTCTCTTACTATTTATCCAGGTAAGGGGTTCTTCTCCTTGTCCGTTTTGTGTTTTTGTTTCTTGGTGTGTTCTTGGTCTGGTTCTAGCTTGCTAGTTGGTTTCAAAATACAAATGTGTTGGCCTAGCCTCCTCCGTTTGCTATCTGCCCCCCCATGCTATCCTTCCTCTTTCTAGATTTGCTGGAGAAGGACGTTTTCTTGAAACAGTGGTTGTGGCCCTCCTGGGCTAGATCATTTTATCTACCCCACTGAGCCTTTCGAAATAAAAACGAGAGGAGTAGAGAGGAACCTACATCATGTAGAAACCCCCTTTTGAAAAGAAGGTTTGTTCAGCAGTCTGTTTTCCTCCTCGGGCGCATCTGGTGCACCCCTGCAACATCTATGAACATGTTGCGCCCCTTTGGCGCATCTGACCACCTTGTAACGTGAGCAAAACCCGCGCCAATGGCGCACCCTTTCTGCTTGCTGCATCATTAACCTCTGCGCCCTTTGGCGCGTCTCTTTCACATGCTACAAGCGTCAAATCTTGCGCCCCTTTGGTAGCGCCATCCTTTTGTGCTGCATCACATTTCCATGCGCCCATGGTGCACCCAGCTTCCATGCAACACAAGCTTTATCTGCGCAAGTATGAAGCTATAAAGGCGCAAGCGCATCCCCGATTGCAATAACATTATGATGTGTAAACTCTTTGTGCGCCGCACCATATTCCCTTTGGTGCACGAAAAGTCAATGTTACACGATTCATCTCATGCACTGAAGGGTGCACCCAATCCTAATGTAACATGCAAGGCCCATGCGCCTTTGGGGCATCCTATTTCCATGCAACACACTGTTCTCATGCACCCTTTATAAAATGCAATCTGCAACATCCATGCGCCATGCGCCCTATTTATTTGGCCTGCAAGTTACAATTTTCATGCGCCCTGCGCCCTGAGCCTTAAAATCTCTAACTCTTTCTTCTGCTGACATTCCAATGGAAGATCAAATGGCTAATTCAACCTTTTTGGATTGGGTCTTGCTTCTTCTTCATGCAGATCAGCAACTGAGTTCAAAAGAACATATGTCTACATCCAGCAAGAGACCCACCAAACCAAGAGGAAAGGCTAAGCTTACAGAGGAAGAGATGAAGTACAAATATCAAAGGGTCAGGATGCCTGAATCATAGGCTGAATGCAGTATGGATGTCAGAGACTCAGAGTTGGGTCACATTGACATGGAAGAATTCTGGGTTAGGACTCAGAAGGTTACAAGAAGTCCGTGGATGGACAAATTAATAAGTAGTGCCCTGCATTTCGCCGGAGGAATCCCCATCAGTGCCGTCAACAATGAATTCATGATGGTAATTGCACAATCTTACAACAAGGACACAAGATGTGTCAAAAACAGCAAGGGCGAGGTAGTCATAAACCTCACTGCCCGTCATTTTGAGATAATGCTCGGCATCCCTCACCACCGGCACTTTGTGGCCGTCAGCCAAGAAGAGTGCATCAAGGCCTGGGAAGACAATGAAGACCAATGCATGCAACTAATGAACGAAGTCTACTTGAAAAACAAGAAGGTGGTAACCCAGTGGCCCCAAATCATCCACCGCAGTGACTTCTCAGAAGAGCTCAGCGATACTATTACTTTCCTGAGCAGGGTCTTCGGGCTTTCTGACGCCCACTACTTGGGTAAGTGCACCGAGTTGGGGGACAATTAAGTGGACATCAAATCCTGAATTTTACATTAAAAACAGCAAAACATCAAATTTAGTCTTCCGCGGACTTAAACCATGCCGAAAAGTAAAAACTATGTCATAAAAATGGTACCATTGCGTAGGGGAGACAATTATCTTTGTAGAAATACTGATTTTAAAGTGAATAGAAGAGGATAAATATCATTTTATAATTTTTTACTAATAGTAGGTCTTTAAGACACTTTTTCCTGTGAATGTTTATGTCTACGTTTAAGACTGCAAAATTTGTTTCACTTATCAGAATGTGATAAAACTTATACCATCCCAACTATGGTGAAATTATATACATGTTAAAAAAAAAAAGTTATTTGATTTCAATATTTTTTGATGAAGTTATGGCGGGCAAACGGAAAGTGCTCTGTTTTCTTTATGTTTTCATACCACTTTCACGGAAAAAATCATAAAAAATAAAATATTACTCAAAAAAATACAAAATAAAATCCATCCCAAGGTAGATAGTGGCATATAACTTCTTACCAAAGGAAAAATATATATATCAATTTTTGGTCATCCAAATTGTGGGCAAACGGACTATAATCTTATCGGCGTTTTTAAAAAAATATACCAAGTCATTGAATTTTGAATGTTTAATATAGCTAATCTTGTCCATCTTTTACAAAAATTAGTATTTTAGAAACTAGATTCCAGGTGCTACGATTCATATTAATATAATTTTGTCTAATTTTGAGTGTATGTATTGCTAATAATCCCTACAAGTTGATATTATGTTGTTATTTGCAATATGATGTCCACGGATGACCCTATATTTGTCCATCAACTTCCTGCACTTACCCACTTCCATAAATGGATGATGAGGTACTTGGAAACAATGAATAAGAATGTGCCTGAGTAGTGCTTTTGCTGGGGAGAAATAATAAGCAGCACCATCTCCGAGCAGCTACAACAATTCGCCACAACGGGAGTGTTCCATATGAACTCCTACGTAGTCTACGCTGCAGCATCGGAGAGGGATTATCCAGGGCTAAACCAAAGTGGAATTTGACCTCAGGTAAAAATATATGAATATTATCTAGAACTGAGGCTGGAGAATAGCATCCCTCAATTCGCCAAAATTAATGATGCTTTCTTCTATCACATCATTTGCCTATTAAGGCCAAATCTAACTCATGGTCACACGACCAAAAACATTGTGTCAACTGTGGAGAAGTGGGGGGCCCTGTTCACCTAGTTTCTCACATTTACCTATCTGAGGGCGGTCAACTTCTTAGGCGAGCCAACCAGGCTACCGAGGTATGCTGGACCTAAGCTGATTCTACTAGAGTTATCAAGGTAGCTGGTCACATACCATGAGAAATGCCTCAAAAGAAAGAAGGGCGGAACTCCTTTCCCCCTCACAGTGGGCCGGTACACATGCTCCTCCCATCACAAGGCGAAGGAAATGTTCGCAAAGCTGGAGTTGCTCAATTTGAAACATGACTTCCCAGCCAGGCCTACCTTTGACCCAAGGAGCTGCCTGCCAAGGGCTAAGCTTGATCCAATCTATGTCCCTCAAGTTGAGGATATTTACATTGACGTCATCCACGAGGTGGAACTCAGAAGAAAGGATCATTCTCGCTTAGCATTAGCGGAAATTATCCAATACGGAGTGGCCATTGTCCCCAAAGGCTTCCAAACTACGGAAGATGAAGTAGACAAGGTGTATAATGACACAGAAGGGGATGATTGGCCCTTCTCAGCCATTGTCAGAAGCAAGGCTCCTCAAACAATTGAGGAGAGGGTCAAGGAGACTATGTGCAGAACAGAGCACTGGTGCCGTATGAACGGGCTGATCTACCTCAAGGTAGATTTCATAACCTCCCCATTGGGCAATGCACCTCCAAGGTCCAAGAACCAGCTAAAAGGAAAAGGTGTAGAAGGTGAATCCTAGCACCATTCAGGAAGAAGCCCCTGGAAGTCCTCCTTCCACAGTGCCAGAACAAGTAATAACTCTGGATTCACCAGAGAAAGAAGCAGCAGGAGGATAGTCCCATACGCCCATCCACTCAGGATGTCGGCATTACTACAACCACAGAAGTCCCTTCTATCCCTTCTTCTTCTCTTCCTTCTCCTCCTCAAGTGACTCAGGCGACCATCCCTTTGGTCATGTCCTCCGCCTCTTCTTCTACTCTTTCCCCTGCCTCTTCGTACTATCTTCTCTTCCCTCACTGATTTATCTTCTTCCATTTCTTCCCTCATTTCTGGGATCCCTTCGCTTCCTTTGTCTTCTCCAGCTACGATTTCCCTTCCTCCCATGGACACTTCTTCGGCTATGCTTTCAATTCCACCGCCGCGTGTCTCCACGTTTTTCCCCTCTTCTACTGTTGCTCCCTCCTCCTCTATCTCTGGTCCTTCTTCTATGGGACCAGCCTAGATCTCTCAACAGCTGAGCCAACAAAAGAGGAAAGTTCCCATCACTCCGATGGACTTTTCAGTGATTCCAGCCAAAGGGGCAAAGAAGCAAAAGCCTGTAACATGCTTCTCTCAAAGTACTGTGGGTGAGAGAGTTATGGAAATAGCATACCCTGATCCCCTCAAGGAGAAAAAAGATCTGTCTCTGACAGATTTTACTGTGACTCAAGTCACAATGGGGACATCTTCTGAAAGTCTCCAGGGGGAAGCTCTTTCCGCATTCGATGCCCTCTGCAAAAAGCTTCAAGGAATAAAAGAAGAGAAGAGGCTACTGAAGGAGCAGAACAAATATCTGCTTCAAGCCTTACAGAAGATGGGTAGTGCACCTCCCATGACTTCCGCCAAGACTTCTGAGCTTCTCAGCCAGGAGAAAATCAATGAATATTCAAAGATCGGCGAGCAGGGTATGGCCGTTTCTGCTTGGAGGAGCCAGATCCTCAAGGACAGTGAAAGAGTGATCGCCAAGTATGTCAATTCATATCTAAACATCAAAAAGGCGAACAAGGAACTCCAAGTATTAGCGGGTCCCATATCAGAAGAGATAGATCATGCTAGACTCCAACATGAGACCTTTCAACAAATGTTCGACTATTCAGTCGAAGATATTTTCAAGTTCGGAGTTTTCGGCCATCCAAGGGCCCTCAACAAAACCATGTCCACTCTGGACTATCGGATAGATCAGCTGGAATTTGTTCTAGAAAAGATAGACAAGGTGAAGGAAGAGACCCTAGATGCGATGCATCAAATGGAGCGAATTGTTCTTAACATGTCTCCAGGGCTTCTCACTCCTTCCTTTACCATGTGATCAGCTGATGAAACTATCCGGATCTTCAAGGAGATCGCTTCTCAAGGAATGGGGCCAGAGGTCACATTTGACACTGAATCTATCAACAACCTGTTGGCCTGTAGGGACTTCATCGGGTTCCTCATCGAGGTGGAGAAAGATTATTCTAAACTCCCAGAAAAGCTCATAAGCGAGTGGGAGACTTGCGAAGTAATCAGCGAACGGCACAAGGATCCATCACAGGATCAATTTGGGCCCATGATTAACAAGTTTTTGGAATACCGCGCTCAGTTCCACATATCATCTCCTGAGCAGCATCAAAAGCAGGCAACCCCCTTTCAGCCGCAGGACGATGATGACAAGTAGCTGCTTCTTTTTCTTCTTCTTCTTCTTCTCTCTATTCTCCGACTTTCTTGTTGAAATGTCTAAAGTGTGTTGGCACAAATGATGACATCATCCATGTTGCATCATGGGATGATGGCATCCATCACGTTGTCAAAAGTCAACATGACTTTTAAATATTTTGTAAATATCTTTGTAAATAGGTGGTTGGCTCCTTTTTGCCTTCTTTCCTTCTCCTCTCTTCTATAAATACTGGAATACTTGTTGTATTCGGGGTGAACATTTTTTAGATGAAAATAGAAGTGAGGAGAGAAAGACTTTGAGCTTTCTTATAACAGAAGAAAACAGTAATACAAATATTAAGACTTTATGCTCAATAGCTGTGTTATGCATTAGATCTTCCTTACGTTAGATCTGTATGTGTTTAATCTGTTGGATTCATATCTACTTTTCTGTCATTTGCTCATCAGTATTGCTTTGTTTATTTATGCAAGTAGGTTTGGCTCTGTTTACTACCAACCCAAAAGCATAAATCTTCTGACCTTTCTACTTTGGAATTCATTTCTTTTCTTCCTTCGGATCTGTTCTTTCTCTTTTCCCTCTTTCATTCCTTTCTTTTCGCAGCCTGAAACACTCTACTGGGATGAGATCCCAAACCCCCGAAGGTAGAATCTGTGAGACTTGCATAGATTCCTGCTGGTAGAATAGCAATAAACCAGTTTCGCTTTGCTGAATCAAAGAGGGGCTAAGCCCTGCACACTGTTGGCTCGTCTATCCATAGATCTGTCCAGGCGACAGATTTTCGAACCAACACTGCTACAAACCCTTTGAGAGGAGCTAAAGAAAGTTGATCAAACATTGAATATCTGTACGGATCTAGAAGTAGTCATCAGAAAAAGGACAATGGTAGAATACAATGAATTCCTAAAAGCTATGAAGGATGAAACATTGAACCGTGTATAGATATTGAAAGTGATAAAGAAAAATCACAACACAAGAACAGGTTGGAAGAACTAGGAAAACTTATAGCACAAAAAATAGATCTGCTAGAAGGGAGAATGCCTACAATGGATAACATTATGTTAGTATTACAAAATGAGAAGGGAGAAATTACACAGGATGAGATAGAGTCTATTGCGATGAATATTCCAGAAAAGGAAGAGGCCATACTGAGTGAGTGGCAAATATTAGAGGCCGAAATAAAGGAAGAATATCTATAACTCATTCTTCTAGTTGAAGTAGAGGGTGATGTATAGTAAATCCTTATTCTTTGTATAGAAATTATTTCACATTATTTCCATTACTTTATTATTTATTATTCGAGGAGTAGCCATTGCTGGGGTGACAGTGCAGTTTAGTGTTGGGTAATGTTGAGCAGATGAAAGTGGAATACATATCAGAAGGCACAAAGAAGGTTCACGCGAGGGAATAGGGCATAGTCAAAGGTGCAGATGGATAGGGGAGAACACACACGAAATATAAGGGTGTATTTGGGACTTATCCATTTCACATGTATGAGCTATTTTTGGAGATAGCATGCCGAGCACATAAACTGAGAAAAGACTTGTGCGACACACATCAGATATTTTTGGAAGAGAAAATACTAAGCGTTATGCATGGATGTGGGATAAAGATAGAATTGCTATTGATATTTAACTAGAAGAGATCTATTGTTAGTGCACTTGCATGTGTGGCTGTGATTGTAAAGGCACTTGGCTATTTCCAGAATGCAACCTATTTTTGGGGTTATGCAAGTGGTGAAGGGTGAGTCCTCACCCTTATAAATATGTAATGATCTGCATAGTAGAGGGTGACCGTGTGTAAGAACTGAATTACTGTGAAGTTATACTACCAAATATGATGCGAGCATAATCTATGGTATTATCTATTGTAATGAGCTTATGTGTATTTATCATGTTCAATATAATGGACTGTATTGGCTGAATATGAGTATTAATCCTAAGTATAATTGGTTCTAGCATACTTGATTTCATCATGGTTATCATTTAAGTTTGTTCTTTTTTAGATCTAGATCTGAACATGCACTGTAGATTGATATATTAATTATGGACCTGAATGCATTAAGTATTCATCATGCTAACATCCTACAACAACAACCCTAAAGAGGGGCCTGGTACCTTTTCACGCTTTAGGTGAGCGCTCAATCTAGGATGAGTGATGTGCCAGTGCACCTGGGCTTTTACTGGTAAATTCTAGGTTGCGTCAGTCCTCCTTGGAATTATTCTTGAGGTGAAATCCTATGAAACTTGTGACACTTTATGTTAATCTATCCATTTATAACACAATGACTATGATAATTTTTTGGATCCTTACAAATGTATAAAGTGATGAAATTTTGTACCTTTATAATTAACCTTTTTGGGGCTTTTGATGGTTTGTATTTTTCATTCTTGTATGAATTTGTTAAATGATTTGTATTTGAGGACTCGCTCGCTCTCTCTCTCTCTCTATTCTTATTTCTTTTTCATATAGTATGCATGCACACTACTAGGATTTTGTTCCAACTTGTTTCCCTATCTAAGATATTTATCCGCTAATCACATACCCTGACGATTTACATAAATGGTTAATTATTTAGGGGTAATAATCAATGGTAGATTATCCTAATCAATCATTTTCCAAGGGTAATTGTAGAACTATCAAGAATAATCATTAAAATAAACTAAACAATGATATATAATGAAACAAAACACTAGAAATGAAGAGGAGAATAAGACTTAGCTGATATCTTGTATTGTGTGTTGATTTAGGTTAGTCTGATGAAAGGAAGTGGCTAAAAACAATTTGATAGAGCCTAACTAATGAAATTGTGACCTGAATATCTACATGGCCCAAAACATACCCCCAATATGTCCATTTCTATATGCTTTGGTTCCTATATACTTCCAGCCTCTATAAATTTATACTCATGTTTGTTAGTTATTATTCCAGTCATGTTTGGAATCTATACCTTAAATACTATGTGATGCTCATTGTACAATTGATCCAATCTTCAAAACCCTAGATGGTGAGAGATTACTGCAAAAAAAAATTAGGTGGTTTGTGGGCACCCCCACACTCTGCTGACATCACCGCTACTCCAAAGAGGGGTCAAACTACACATCACTCTTGTCTATCATGTGATATCTATAATGTATGGAACCAAATTGATAACCATGATCTTGTAACAATAGGATTGTACTTGATACTTTCCCTAACTTGACTTAAATTTTATAAGTTGTCTTTTTTACTTACATATCTGATTGGATGAATTTCCTATAATGAGTATGTAGAGTATATGAAACTCAAGGGAGTTTTGGAGTACCTTTTCTTGTGATTGCTCTTAGTATTTGTTCATTGGAATACTAGGAGTTAAGTAGATAGAATGATCTCTTTAATGGGATATAAATAACTTTCTTATATATGTGTTATGGATTTGGAAAAATTGGGAAAGGATGACTAGAAGTTTACTAAAGAGATTGAAATCAAGAAAATTACTGTTAAAGGGAAATGGACCAAAGCGGCTAGGTGGCTCCATAGTGTATAGATGTTATGGCCATTTCTAGGCACTTTGGTACCATATGCATGTGCACATGATCTTGGAATTTTAATGGTAATGAGTGAGGGTACAACCTTATTTGATGGATTTATATGACCATTATATGAACAACTAGGTCATATATGTAAGCAAGAATGAGTGAGATATAGCTAGGGATAGGATAATTGGTAAAATTGAGAAAGTTTGTACTAGTGCAAGATTTTTTTACAATTTTTATCATTACAAGTAATGAATTACCAAAATTAGTGTCTACATTTCCCCCCTTTAAGTATGGAATTAAAAATTATGTGCTTAAAGTAAAAGTCACTTGAGTGTGTAGACACACTTTTCCTTCACTTGGATTTCCTTGTGCTTATACTAGGACTTTTTCATTTTTCCAGTTGTGTTGTGTTTGTTTTACCTAGACATTCTATCTACTCATTTAATCAGGTAGCCCAAGCCTTCTTGGATCACTTCTCCATCAACGTTGTAAAGAAGGTTACCATGACTGACCTCTACTCTATGCATCAATACGACGATGAGTCTATCACAAATTTTGTCACTCGTTGGCGTAGCCTGATCAATCAACTCACATTCCAATTACCACAAACCGAACTCATAGAGCTCTTCACTTGGGCTTGTGCTAGACATATCTCACCGACTCTATAGGTGCAAACTTTCCAAAACTTCAATGAGACATTCACCATGGCAAGAAAGCTAGAGATTTGGGCCATCGAAGAAAAGAAAATCCAACTACACAATAAGAATGTGACATTTAAGTCAAATGATACCTCTTCTTCTTCAAAACCACAAAATAATTATTCAAAAGCCAAGGGAACTGCTAACACAATGGTACTCAAGGCTGGCCCAGCTCTTCCATAGATTAGGCTAAGCCCTCATCTAATATTTCCCCTGTCCAGACTTTTCAATTCATACAAGAACAATAGAAATACACCCCAATTGGGGAGCCTTATTCTTCTATTTTAGAAAAGCTCATTAAAGCTAGGGCCATCACCCTTCTGCCTATAAAACCACACACTGGTTTTGATCCTACTCACTCCACACCTACGTGGTACAAAGAGCATGACTTCTACAACTATCATTGGGTAAAAGGTCATAATGACGGTAATTACATCACTTTCAAGAACATTGTCCAGGAAATGCTTGAGAACAGTGAGGTAGTCTTGGATAATCTGAATGCACCTGCCAACCAAAATCTGCACATCTTCAAGAAACCATTTCCTAATCACGCCCCTTCTTCTGATCAAACTAGAGAGACCTCAACTAATGATAGCCATACCCGCAAGGTCCATGCTATTTTCAGTGATGCACCAGTTTCTTCCCAATTGCCTCATATTCCTTCCATAGAGGAAATCCTATCCCATAGTCTTCCACCTACACATGAACCCACTTCACTTATTCCTCCACCCACAGAGGAATACCCTTCATCTCCTCCCTCACCTGTGAAGGAGCCTTATGTTAACATCGAGACCACTTCACCTTTGGCTTCTCCACCTAGAGAACCATCACCAGTAGTACCTCTCTGACCCATGGGAGATACTTGTTCATCTCCTCCACCCAAAAAGGAGCACCCATCATCTCCTCCACCTATCAAAGATCCAGTAGAAATGCCACTACCTTTAGGCGACCATTCTCCATTAGCCACCCAAGATGCTACTAACTTACTTTCGTCTCTCTTACCCACAGAGGCTGAAGTTAGTGAATTCCCCGTTTCTAAAACACATTTTATGGGAATTTCCATTGGATCCACATCGACCTCACCCACAAAAGTACCATTCTTGTGCTTAGCAGATCACTTGGATTATGTTGATAGAGCCTTACTTTGGGGACGTCTTCTAATTCCTGTCTCAACACAAATGCATATGTCACTCACTGACACCTCCACTATCTATCCAAAAGTGTTTCGACCGACCGAACCAAACACAACCACAACTATCACAAATTCCCCCACGATATCACTCATGGCTCAACTCACACCTCTACCCACAACCCAACATGCATCTACATCCAAATCCAAACCTACATCATCTTCCTTACCTAAACCTATTACTACTTTGGGGGTCATCCCAACAGTTAGCCTTACTCATCCACCCATCAAATTATATTTAGCTACGTCCTCCAAAACTAACACAAAATTTAACCCAACCCATAAACAGAAGAACCAATCCCGTAGATTTCATACCCCAACCTCACCAATCATAACCTCATCACCTTCACCCCTTTCATCCATCCTAGGACCTCACCCCTCAACCCTATCTAAGAAACCTCCACCCGCTAGTAAACCAAGAATGCAACAGCCCATTTCTCCCTTGCAAATCTCTAATATACCCAAGTGCCCCACACAACCTCTGCCTACACCTGTAACCTTTTTACCACCCATACCTCTAATACCGTCAATAACCTTTGCACTGCCAATGAAACTTTCTTCCCTTTCATTTACACCACCTACCCGACCTACACCATCTACCTCCACAGCACCTCAGATACCCCTATGGGTAACCCACCCTCTTCCACCATCTGTTTTTCCCTATACATCTCGTACGCCCATATCACCTTTACCCAAGAAGGTGCAACTTAAAGGCAAAAATCCACTACCCTCTAATAAGGTAGTTAAACCAACCACACACTCTATTTCTAGTTCATCTACCATGCCCCTACCCAAGCAGACACGACCAACACCTACGACCACACCACACACCAAGTTATTAGCCCAACCCGCTCCCCCTCTTGTAAAGACTCTTCCTATATAATCATCCACACCTACACCCAAACCCACATTCACCTCCCATTGTGATCCACTAACGGGATCCTATTCCAAAATCTTAACCAACCTCCTTGAAACTTTTGTCATCACATTACCACCTCTTATACCTTACGACCCACTCAAACCCAAACCAAAAGGGTTTAACAAAACCAAAATTTTTGCCTACCCTCGTGTGCCAAGACATGATGTAGAGGACTGTAAAGATTTGAAAGCTGCTCTTGTCCAGTTTTGTCCTCTTGAAGAAAACTTTGATGATGATGACTTTCTCAATGAGGACCCCATTTCACCAGCACCAGTTTCCATAGTTCTTCCCTCATTACCTACTCAACGACCAAAAACTCCACCCCCAAAACTCTTTGATGCATCCCCAAGATTCAAAATTAACATGGTTCGTATAAGAGAGTTGGTCAAATCACCACCCAAATGTCATTGCACCCAGCTCACTTCACAAGGATTTTCTCCCCGGTAGGTTTCTGCCTGTCATGTCGTTATACCACTTATCCTACACCTTATCCATTTACCTCCTCCCCTTGGATTAACATGATCAACATTACCACCCATGCTCAGAAAGAAAAGGGCAAAGAGAAAGCAAGTGACCCACTAACCAACCCCATACCCAACATACCATCTGCACTCACACCTAAAGTCACTATCCGCAGCCCCACATATCCTATCTCTAATGGGGTTGCACATCACATGATGCTCAAACAATTACAACAATCCTCCCTGAAAATGTCCCTATATGACCTCATCCAAACCTATGAATCCCATCGTCAAGCTCTCATGGAGGTTCTTCAATCTATTGAGGTTTTACCCAATGACCCCACACCCGTAGCCTCCATTATCACACCCCATCATGTAGCCTCTCTCACCAAATTACCATCTTCTTCTACACCTCCACCTACCCACCAAGTAGCCACCCTCAGCTTCTCAGGTGAAGAGATCACACCACACCATACTGATAACCCTGTTCCAGCCCTTTTCATCTCCGTCCATATTAATAGTATATATGTATGATATGTTATGATTGATGGAGGTGCTAGCATTAACATCATCTCCTCCCATGCATTCGACCAAATGCGCATACCCGATAATTGCATGCATAAACATCCCATCATGTTGTGTTCGTTTAATGACGTTGTCACCTCTACACTTGGCACCGTCATCCTCCATGTTTGCATGGGCCCCCGTACTATTCCAGAGTTATTTTACGTCTTGGAGGGGTAGTTTCAATATAATATGTTACTTGGTAGACCCTAGATTCATGTTATGGGTTACGTTCCTTCCACTTTGCATCGTTGTGTGAAGTTTGAGCATGAGGGTCACACCTATACCATTTAGGTTGACCCATCACCTTTCAAAACCTACAACATGCTTTATCGACCCAATAAAGTGCTTGTACCCATTAAGGCATCTACGTCCATGGCCACTTCCTCTTCACCTACACCTCCACTCACCAATGCTGCCGCTACCTCAACTACACCTAAATCCTCCATCCCTACCACTGCCACGACCTCCACTGCCAACCCATCAACCTCCCAATCAGTTAGCTCCACCTCTGATCCAATCTCTAACACATCGTTTATCCCAGCTACCCACATATCGACCACTGATCCCTTAGAAGGTGTTTTTCAACACCTCACTCTAGGGGAGTATCACCTATATAATGTCAAAACATTCCTTGCTCCATAAGAGTATGGAAGCATGTACCGACACCCTCACTATGATCACCTCATAGGAGAGCATCTCCTTTATGGTCCTCCACACCTTCACACCAATCTCACCTATGGGGGACTTGATGTTTCCACTTATACACGTGAACCACCATCACAAACCTGCCCATTTTACTAAAATACGACCCCTCCAATCACTCACCAATCACCGTTTCTCCCACACCTTCCTTCACCGATGTGCGTGGAAGGGTTTTGGTTTGGCTTTACAAGAAATTCCATCACACTATTATTCCATGTACTACCTGCAAACATAACGACCGTAGTGGTATTGAATTTTCTGAACTACCTACCAAGAAGGCTCGCATTGAACTCGTTGAAGATATTGAACCTTCATCACCTTCTTCAGTTGCATCACTTTCTTCACCACCTTCACCGACAGAGTTGATGGATCTAGAATCCATCTCTCCTAACTTATTTTTTTCATAAACACCATTTCCTTGGGGCCTCTGGCTTATCAATGCAAAGGTGAGGCTCCCTCTTCTCTTCCCTTTATGTATCCTAAAATGATCGATGACGATACACCTTATATTAATATCGTTCGATGTCAGGATTATGAATCTATACTCACCTACCTTGGTGTAGAAGACTCATATATTCATCATTCGTTACCATCTAAGATGTAAACCATGTTGAATGAATCGACTATCAAGATCAACATCCATACTCAAGACGAACCACACATTGTAAAGATCGGCCAATCTTTAGATGTTGCTGAACAAGAGGCCATAACTTCTTTTCTCAAAAATCATAACCATGCTTTTGCTTGGTCTTACACTCACAGGCCCAGTATTGACCCCACCATAGTGATCCACAATATCATAACCGTTCTTGATGCCAAACCTGTAAAACAAAGTTGAGGAAGATGCACCCTCGCATTGCTCTTCTGGTTAAAGAAGAACTTCAGTGCCTCCTTTCTGTTTCCTTCATCTTACCCAATGATTATCCCGGATGGATTTCTAACATTGTCCCCATCACTAAGGTGACAAGGGGACTTCACATTTGCACATATTTCTATGACCTCAACATACCTTTCCCAAAAGATGAATTTCCTCTAGTCGGTATTGACCAGTTGGTTGACCTTACTACTGGTCATGAGATGCTATCACTCATGGATGGTTTCTCGAGTTATAACCAAATCTTGCTTACCCAAGAGGATCAACACAAAACCACATCCATCACCCCTTGGGGGACCTTCTGCTATCGAGTCATGCCTTTTGGCCTTAAAAATGTTGGTGCCACATATCAGTGGGCTATGACTTACATTTTCCACGACATCATGCATTGTATATTAGAATATTACGTAGAAGATCTCCTTGCCAAATCAAAATGCCACTCCGAGCAAACTCGCCATCCTAAAAATATCTTTGACCGCCTCATTAAGTATTTTGTTCACCTTCAGCCCACGAAGTGTGTCTTCACGGTTCCCTCGGGAAAGCTCCTAGGATTTATCATTTCCTTACATGGTATAGAGGTTGACCCTACTAAAGTCAAGGCCATTCTCGAAATTCCTCCACCCACTAACCTTCGGAAACTACATAGCCTGCAAGGTAAGTTGCAGTCTATTCACCATTTCATTTCATAGCTTTTCAATCGATGTCAGCCATTTCATCATCTTCTAAAAAAGGATGTCTCCTTTAAATGGGATGATGACTGCGGAAAAGCTTTTGAGGCCTTGAATCAAACCTTCTCCAACCACCCATAGTCATTCCACCTATATACAATCAACCCTTCTATCTATACATATTTGCTATCAATCACTCTGTTGGTACCCAGATTTAATCTCCTTCACAACTTGAGAAACATCATGGATTTTACAAGACACTCAGAGGTAGATAAATGATTTATATGTCATTTTGTAGCCGGGGAATAAATTTATCTGACTTGTTAGAACTCAGGATTTGAAGAAGTGGGTAGCACATTGAAAGGATTTTGATCTAATCCTCACTATTTTAGGTTGTGCCTTTCAACCAAGGTAAGAGAACCTATATTGCAGCCTCTATTTTGTGAAGGAGGTGGAGATATCCTTATACTGTGCATATTTTATGGAGATGGCCTTGGGAAAACATGATCAATTTTCCATTATTCAAACTCAACAGAGTTGTCACTACTAAATGATGGAAATGCTTTCAAGACAAGGCTGAGGATGCTAGAGACATGGTATGATCCTGATTTTCTTTGTGCATTTTTGTAAATGGATTGTGTTCTTTTGTTGACACGTAATTCAATGCAAGGGTAGTATGGGGTAGGATTAGTTATTCTGAATGAATTTTTGGTGGGATATTTTAGACAAGACTAACCAGAATTTGCCAGATTCTTTGAGGACCTTTGCTAGAAATTTGTAACACCTAAACAGTAGGATGCTTCAAAGGGGTTAAGGTACTCCTTCAACCAGGATATGTGCACCAAATGGAGGCCCAAATCTAAACTCTTCCACACAATATTTTAAAACCTGCAACAAAAGCTTGAAGCAGATGAACCAACAAAGTATCCAAAAATCTCTATTTTATCATGACCTAAGGTGCACCCAAAGGTTTACAAACAATCTCATAATTCAAGGAAGGTAAAGTGATTTTAAATCCATTTATCTCTTTATCAGATGAAATATCTTCTAAATGTGAGACTACAGATGCCACTAAACTATTAACAAGAAATGAAACCATGTATGATCAAGAGAGATTTCAAACAAAATACTGTAACAGGAGCACGAAAGACAAATTAAAAACATTCTGGAACATAAGTGCATGCAAATTTTTCCAAGAGACAACACAAAATAATCTAGAAATGATCAAATCTATCAGCAGGGGAATGTTATAAGAACAATCTTAGAGCTTTTTGATGGATTTACAACTGAAACCAACTCAACATGATACAAATCTGATGCAAAAAGGAATTAGAAATGGTTCTCAAGTGGTTTCTCAAAGAATGGGATTCTTCCTAGATTTTTTATGTGAAATTCTAAGTTTCTCAAACCTTTTGCATGTCTCAAAACATGCATTTTATATCTATCAATTACATTTTATCCTTCTTTCCCAACAAAAGAATATGCCCAGCATCAAGTTTGTTACAAAATTCCAACATGATTCACAGATAGGGACATTTAACAAATTTGTAACAAGAGTTGTTAGGTGTTTCTAAAATGGCGAATCATTACAAATCCTTCATCATTATCCATTATGGAGGGACGTTTTTCATTCTCCAAGCATACAAGCCCCTTTCATTTCATCATTTCATCGTTAACATTCCAAATTTTGATTCTCTGCAAATTTATAATTTGATATTTCACATTTTGCACGGGCCTGAGTAAAAATTTATTTCAAAAACACATCAAATATGCAAATCAATCCCTAAAACCACTTGCATTGATCTTTGCAGGCACAAAGGACACAAATTCACAAAAAAAATGATGAAAAACAATGCAAAAATTTGCATCTCCACAGCTTTCTGGAGCAAAAATGGCGGCCAAAACTGAAAATGTACAGTTACCCTTGATCTAATCTTTCTCCTTCAATTTGGGCCCTCCACGTGTCAAAATATGATTGGGAATGAATTCAAGATCACTTTTTTACCTTTTAACATTTTTGGAAAAATGGAAAAAAAAATGAAAAAATTCTCCACCCCTCCACCTTTGCAATTTGGTGATGACACATGGCATATGGTGGGTCTCATTGAAATCAGGCAGCTACAATTTTGCGCATTTTGACCTTTTTTTGGAATTTTGGAAAATTTTTACTTTTTTACCCCATGGGCCCATACCTCTGCCTCTGTGCCCTTGACACATGTCAGCCTCTCTATCACTTGAGGATTTGTGCGAGCTTATTTCATGTTTTCACCCTCTTTTTCACCGAGGTAAAATTTTCAACATTTACCTCCCGCACGGGCCCGCGCCTCTGATTCCCGTCATCGTCACGAGTCCTGTTCTGATTGGTTCATCATGGAGCCACACCTCAAATCTTCCATTCTAAGTCTTTTTTTACAAAATGGAAAAAATTCCCTTTTTCCTCCACCGAGCCCCCCGATCTGCTCTACCTTCGCTACATGTCTCCCTAAGGTTTCGTTTGGTAGACCCACGGCTTCAATTCTTTGCTCTTAAGACTCCCTTTGACCAAAACGTAGAATATTTCCCCTTTTCTTCTCACGACCCGCATCTTCTTCTCTAAGCCCATCATACACCTACCACGTATCCACCGCCTGCTCCATTGTAGACCCGCGGGCATTTCCACACCCTTTTTTCCCTTTTGCCAAAAAAAGGCAAAAATTTACCTAAGTTCCCCGCCCGCCTTCCATTCTACGCCTTAGCATAAGAACATGACATGTTTCCTCTTGCGGAGTTGTGGCGGTAATTTTGCAAATTTTTGCCCAAAGCCAAAAAAACGCTAATTTTTTTAAAGAGACCCCATTGATCCTTGTCCAACCAGAAGCGACCACATAGGATACATCACTTGAGCTTAATTTTGACGGTCAAATGACACTTGTATGACCATCAAAAAACACAAAAATTTACTAAGAGACACCCAAATTCGATTTTTTCTTCGTTGATAAAGGATTTTTTTGGTCAAAAAACATATGGGAAGTGCGTTTTAAAGCAATTTTCAACCATGGGGAAGGATTTTTTAGGGTAAATGATGTAACAAACATGGGTAAATTCGAGTTCCATAGGCCAAAAAAAAAGGAAAAAACAATAGAGGCCTATGGATTTTCGAAAATTAGGGCATAAAATAAAGCCTGCATGTATTTTTTCTTTCAAGTTGGGGTAAAATAATAGGTTTAAGAGTCATTTAAAGCATTCAATCTTGATGGGGAAACTTTACAAACCACCAAAATCGAAGAAAAATATTTTTTAGAGAACATAGTACAAGAAAGAGGAAAGGTGAGAAAATAACAAAGGATCAAAATAGGTACCAACATCAGCGCTTACTCGAGGATGGGCACTCCCAGTGAGTGCCACAAGAACAATAAGTAGACCATGTGCCAAAATAATCCATTAGGAAAATGAGTCATGAGCCAAAACCACCAAAAAATAGCTAAGAACCTAACAAAAAATGGCCGCTCACACACCAAGGCAAACCAAGAACCACCAAAACACCAAAAATAGAGCAAAAACCAAACACTATACACTGTACAAGTTGGTAAGCAAACCTTGATTCAAAGAAAACAAATCAAGGGGAAACCCCAAATGTCCTCCATGTTGGATATGACCATGCCAAGAGGTTCTAATATGTTTTTAGCAACTGGAAATATACCTCTTCTTCTTCTTTGTTTAATTTGTAAACCATCCAGTTTCTTTGAAGCTCCTCCATTGTGCTTAGGTCAAACCTTTTAGCATTTTTCAAGGTTGAATCAAAGACCAAATTTCCAGAAAAAACAACATACTTAGGAGATATGTTTTCAACAACTTCATACTCCCTGAAATCCATAAAACTCACAAAGTGATCAGTACTAGCATCTACCTACAAAACTTCATAAGATGCATTGCTTGGGTCTTCAATAAGGTACATCATCTTCTTCTCTCCACATAACTTCACTAAGTTTCCTTCAATTGGGATAGTGGCATAAGACATGTCCATTTGGACACCTCCACCAACACTTGCAGCCCATTTCCTTGATAATAACATACCCCATTTGGCAGGGTAATCAACAATCACAACATCCAATTTCAAATTCCTCACGGGATAAGATGCAAGCTGCACCACCAGATCTTTGACACAGCCAACTACCGGCACTTCTCTTGAATCCATGGCAGTACATTTTCCATAGGTTGTTGTCGCTTTGATTCCCAATTCATTCATGACCTCCAAAGGCATGACATTACATGATGCCCCAGAGTCAAACATACAGTTATGTAACATCTTGTCTTTGATAACCAAGGTAGTGAAAAATGGATCCACGTTCAGCTAAGATTTAACCAAAGAAGTTCCTAAGTAAACCTCAGGTGGTTCCCCCAACTCTTCTAACACTTGTAGTTGTTCCAATTCTGCAATGGCAATAGGAACTTCAACCTTGCTTCCAACTCTGCTTTGGGTACTCTCTTCCTCTTTGAATCTTAAATATTCAAAAGCCCTCTTCTTGTGCTCAGGAATCCTAAGCAACTCAGCAATTGGGACAGGAATCTTGATCTGACTCAAGACTTGGGCAATATCATATGGAGCATTCTTGGGCAAGGCAGCATTGGAAGGGAGACAAGCAGATTCATTAGATGGTATGGTAGTCTTTTTAGTTTGGGCATGGGGAGGATCACAAGTTTTTCTTTGGGGAATAGGGCCTTTACTAGATGTATTTTTCTTTGGAGTTTCTTTAGTGAGCAATAGAAATTTTGACTTGGCTTGTTGCCCCTTGGCAACTTTAATTTTGGTATTGTGCTCCTTCTCTTGGGCAACTATAGCATTCATAAGCAGTTGCCTATCCTCCTCCGAAGGGATATCACCATCATACTTCTCAATCATCAAAGCTCTTAAGTATTCAAAATCATTATTGGGCAGCTCGAAGGCTTGTACATTATCGATTTCTAAAACATGAGGAGGAGGAAGATGTACCCGTTAGATACAATCCCAAAAAACATCAACAGTCCTAGCACTTATGACATCCGTTGAAGTTGCTTCCCTTGGTGAACCTGCAAGGATCTCCATCATGCAGGCATCATCATAAATTTCATCAACAACTTCCTCTTCAATTTGTTGATCTATTCCACATGGAGGATGTGGTAAAAAACATCTGTCACACCAATCAATCTGATTTGCATCATCAACAAAAGCCACCCTAGCAATTAGGGGATCAGGCACTACCTTATTTTCCTTGCCCTGAGATTGTTTATTTCCAAATCCAATAGGCCCTTTGCCTTTGTCATCAAATCTCTGATCACCCCTAGGATGATTGGAAAATCTATCATGGTTCTGTGCTTTTTTCTGACCTTGTGAAGTTTTCCCAATTCCTTTCTCAGCTTTTGCCAACTTATATGAGATTTCTTTGACTGTCCCTGCAAAATGTTTCACAACCTTCTCTAAATTAGCACCCTTGCTAGCTTGACATTTTTCAAGGTTTATCAACTTTACACCATCTCTCTTGAGAGGTTTCCCAATTGCTTTGATATTGTTTTCAATTTGAAGTGCCATGGTGAAATTTTGTCTTAGATTAGTAGGGTTCTTGTCTCTTAGGTAATAGGCTGCCTTTTTATCAAATGAATCTACATATTTGATTAAGCAAGACTCATCACAAGGCCACAAAGTAACAAGAAACCTTCTCAAAGTTTTGTTAAACCCTATGTTGAAGTCATGGATTGATTGATTGGGATTCTTGTTGATATTCTCAAATTCAAACAAGAGAAATCTATGATCAGTCTTGTCACCATATTGCAATCTAAATGCATTCTTCATCTCAGTCCAAGAATCAATTGAATAATCAGGCAGAGCCTTGTACCAATCCCTAGCATCCTCTTCTAATGTATGAATGACCAATTTGACATACACATCCTCAAACTCTATTTCAAAATCTTCCATCATGTTAACAAAAAGTTTGAGATGTTGATCACCAGTTATAGCATTGTTACCTTGGAACTTTGGAAACCTATTTCTGACATCTTGTGGGACAACATTTGGGTAACCATCCATTCCTCTAAAATCTATGGGACCAAAGGTGTTAACAAAAAATGGAGGTCTAGGATGAGCCATATTTTTTGGTGGAGGTGATCTTGGGAGGTGACACAAGTTGATGAGGAGTGCAAGGTCTTTGGGGCTCAACGAATGTGATTCATAAGATTGGTATTCTCTAAATGCTGATTTTCTTAGAAAATTTTACTAGGATTGAAACACACAGGTGCAAATTGAAGAAGGAACTTACCCGATACAGTAGAAGAACCTTCACTTAGTTGAAGTAAACAAGTTTATGTGAAGATTTCTTGAATCAGAATCACTTGAAGAAGAGTGATAATCCTCTACCATAGGTTGTTCTCTCTCACTTATGGATATACCTTTTCCTGATGTGTGACCTTTAACCAACTTTCTAAAATATTCTCCCTTCTAACTCTTATGTTCCTTTAATCTGAAGAATAATTTTTTTGTAGAGACCCTAATGAAGAGAAATCTTCTTCCTTCCAGTTTTGTAGAGATTTAGCAACACAAAAATAAATGACAGAAAGCTTAAGACATTGGTATTTATCAAGATCAAAGATAGTATGGAGTCGCCACTAAAGACTTTCACCCTAGTTGTGCAAATGCAATAAACTACTCTATCAAATATCTACCAGCACTGAAATTCTTGCCAAACTTTATAGATCAGACCTTCTTTTCTTTGAATTTATCAATCACAAATGCAAATGAAGTGCAACTACTGCTGGAAACTGATAAAATTTGTAGGCAGAACTTATATCTTCACTCAATCCTTACAAATTTGATTATAAAATGATGCTTCAACAATGTATTTGCATGCAGAATTTGCAAGGGACATCACCAGGGTTTGATATGCATTCAAATATCTCAAATGTGTATGCACATGGATAGAACTCTACTCTTCATTCCAATCTTATAAATCTGATCAGAAGATGATACTTAGATTTGTAATTGCACATAAATCACACAAGAAGTATTACTAGGGATCTGAAATACTAAAATATTGAATAATGTCCCCGGCAAGGGCCATTTCGGTGTTATTGACAGGCTAAGTAAATATGGACTAGCAATGAATAAGCAAATCAATCTCAACAATGCAAATTATTTCCAGGAATTCAAAACAATCCCCGGCAAATGCACCATTTGGGTGTTTTACCCAGATTTAATCTCCTTCACAACTTGAGCAGCATCATGGATTTTACAAGACACTCAGAGGCAGATAAATGATTTATATGTCCGGGGAAGCAATTTATCTGACTTGTTAGCACTCAGGTTTTGAAGAAGTGGGTAGCACCTTGAAAGGATTTTGATCGAATCCTCACTATTTTAGGTTGTGCCTTTCAACCAAGGTAAGAGAACCTATATTGCAGCCTTTGTTTTGTGAAGGAGGTGGAGATATCCTTATATTGTGTTGTTATGAAATAAGGAATAAAATATGTAGAAAAAACCCTCACAGAATCGCAACAGTAGAGACTAATATGTAGAAAATATTACAAGATGCTCAAATAAAAGTGCAAAATAAAATAACACAACACAAAGAGACAGTATTTATATGGTTCACCCAATTTGGGCTACGTCCACCAAGAATCACTTGCTCAATTTTATTACAAGCCACCACTCTCTCAATAGCAATACCAGGATCTGTCTGGAGATAGTGCTTAACAACCTCTACAGAATTCACACCCAAATTCAAAACACATCTGCAATGTTTTTCATCCATCTATCATATGCATAAAACCATATAAATAGACAACTGCTTAAGCAGTTTTACAAAACCGTGGGTATCAAAACCATGGGCAGGAAACCACCCCATAAACCTATGGGTCAAACTCCCGCCCATATGAGAAAATCACGCTTCCCGATATAAGGCACCGTTTTAAGGTTCCACTTTCACAGTCTTCAACACTTTCACACATGAAAAAAGGCTCCACAACCTAACATGTGCATATTATATGGAGATGGCCTTGGGAAAAAATGATCAATTTTCCATTATTCAAACTCAACAGAGCTGTCACTTCTAAATGATGGAAATGCTTTTCAAGACAAGGCTGAGGCTGCTAGAGACATGGTATGATCATGATTTTCTTTTTCCATTTTTGTAAATGGATTGTATTATTTTGTTGACACACAATGCAATAGGGGTAGTAGGGGTAGGATTAGTTATTATGAATGAATTTTTGGTGGGAGAATTTAGAGAAGAATAACCAGAATTTTCCAAATTCTTTGAGGACCTTTGCAAGACATTTGTAAGACCCACACACCAGAATGCTTCAAAAGGGTTGAGATAATCCTTCGACTCAGGATATGTGCACTAAACGGAAGCCCAGATCTGTAGTCTTCCACACAATCTTTGATAACCTGCCACAAAAGTCTTGAAGTAGATGAACCAACAAAGTATTCCAAAAATCTCTATTTTATCGTGACCTAAGGTGCACCTAAAGGTTTACAATCAATCTCAGAATTCAAGGAAGGTAAAGTGATTTTAAATCTGTTTATCTCTTTATCAGATGAAAACTATTATGAATGTGAGACTCCAGATTCCACTAAACTATCAACAAGAAATGAGACCATGTATGATCAAGAGAGATTTTAGACACAAGACTGCAACATGAGCAAGAAACACAAATTGAAAAACATTCTGAAACATAAGTACATGGAAATTTTGCCAAGAGATAACATAAAATAATCTAGAATGACCAAATTTATTAGTAGGGGAATGTTATAAGAACAATCTCAAATCTTGTTGATGGCTTAACAACTGAAACCAACTCAACATGATACAAATTTGAAGCAAAAAGGAATTAGAGATGGTTCTCAAGTGGTTTCTTCAGAGAATGGGCTTCTTCCCAGATTTTTCTCCGTAAATTTCTAAGTTTCTCTAACCTTTTGTATGTCTCAAAACATGCATTATATAACTTTCAATTACATTTGATCCTTCTTTCCCAAGAAAAGAATATTCCCAGCATCAAGTTTGTTACAAAATTCCAACATGATTCGCAGATAGGGAAATTTAAAAAATTTACAACAAGATTTGCCAAGTGTTTCTAAAATAGAGAATAATTACAAATCTTTCATCATTATCCATTATGGAGTTACGTTTTTCATTCTCCAAGCATGCAGACCCCTTTCACTTCATAATTTCATCCTTATCATTCCAAAATTTGATTCTGCATCTTTACAATTTGATATTTCACGTTTTGCACGGGCCTGAAAAAAAAATTATTTCAAAAACACCTTAAATGTACAAATTAATCCCTAAACCCACTTGCATTGTTCTTTGCAAGCACACAGGACATGAATTCACAAAAAAATTCAATGAAAAACAATGCAAAATTTACATCTCCACAGCTTCCTGGAGCAAAAATGGCAGTCAAAAATGAAAATTTACAGTTACCCTTGATCTACTCTTTCTCCTTCAATCTGGGCCCTCCATGTGTGAAAATACAATTGGGACTGAATTCAGGCTTACTTTTTGACCTTTTAACATTTTTGAAAAAATGGAAAAAAAAATGAAAAATTTCTCCGCCCCTCCGCACCTATGCAATTTGGTGATGACACATGGCATATGGTGGGTCCCATTGAAATCGCGGCTCAATTCTACGCATTTTGACCTTTTTTGAATTTTGGAAATTTTTTTACTTTTTTCCCCGTGCAAGCCCGCACCTCCACCTTTGCCCTTGACACGTGTCAGCCTCTCTATCGCTTGAGGATTCTGCTGGCTTATTTCATGTTTTAAACCCCTTTTTTTATCGCCGAGGGAAAATTTTCTCACTTCTGCCTTTGTGGGCCTTCGCCTCCGATTCCTGTCCTTGCTACGTGTCCTAGTTCTGGTTTGTCACGGAGCCATGCCTCAAATCTTTCATTCTAAGTCTTTCTTTTGCAAAAGGAAGGAAAATTTTCCCTTTTGCCTCCGTTGGCCCACCAACCCGCTTTGCCTTCACCACGTGTCTCCCCATGGTTTCGTTTGGCGGACCCGTAGCTTCAATTCTTCCACTCTAACTCCCTTTGCAACCAAAAGGTAAATATTTCCCCCTTTCGTCTCCATGGCCTACAACTTCTTTCTATGCCCACTGCGCCTACCACGTGTACACTCCCCTTACTCCATTGCGGACCCGTACGGCCATTTCCACACCCTTTTTACCCTTTCGCCAAGAAAAGGCAAAATTTTTCCTAAGTTCCCCTGCCCGCCTTCCATTCTGCACCTTGGCATAAGAACATGACACGTGTCCTCCTGCGGAGTTGTGGGGGTAATTGCGAATTTTTGCCCAAAGCCAAAAAATGCTAAGTATTTGCAAAGAAATCCCATCGATCCTTGTCCAACAAGAAGCAGCCATGTAGGAGACGTCACTTGAGATTAATTTTGACTGTCAAATGACACCCGTACGACCATAAAAAAACACAAAAATTGCTAAGAGATGCCCGAATTCAATTTTTTATTCATGGGTAAAGGATGTTTTTGGTAAAAAAAACATATGGGAAGTGCATTTTAAAGCAATTTTCTGACCATGGGGAAGGATTTTTTAGGGCAAAATGAGTACAAAATGAGCAAATTTGAGCTCGACAGGCCAGAAAAAATGGAAAAAATGATAGAGGCCTGTGGATTTAGAAATTTAGGGCATAAAATAGAGCCTACATGTATTTTTCTTTCAAGTTTGGGGAAAATAATAAGTTTATGAGCCATTTAAAGCATTCAATCTGGATGGGGAAACTTACATACCACCAAACTCAAAGAAAAACATTTTTTGAGCATGTAGAAGAAAGATGAAAGGTTGGAAAATAATAGAGGATCAAAATGGACACCAAGAAGCCCAATAAGTGTGTCTTTATAGTTCTCTTAGGAAAGCTCCTAGGATTTATCATTTCCTTACATGGTATAGAGGTTGACCCTACTAAAGTCAATTCCATTCTCAAAATTCCTCCACCCACTAACCTGCAGAAACTCCATAGCCTACAAGGTAAGTTGCAGTCTATTCACTGTTTCATTTCGCAACTTTTCAATCAATGTTAGCCATTTCATAATCTTCTCAAAAAGGATGTCTCCTTTAAATGGGATGATGATTTCCATAAATATTTTGAGGCCTTCAAATAATACCTTCTCCAACCACCCATACTCATTCCACCTAAAGACGATCAACCCTTCTACCTATACATCTCTGCTACCGATCACTCCTTAGGGGTCATTTTTTCTCATTGCGATGAACAACATAGGGAGTAGGAGGTTTATTGTATAAGCCATACTCTTATGGATTATGAAATTTGATACACCCATGCTGAATTTTTTTTCTTAGCCTTAGTTTTTTTTGCCACCAAACTCCGCCATTACTTACTCAATCATAAAACCTATGATGTGACCAACATTGACCCCTTATAAAACCTTACCAAAATTAACATGCCACACACTGGCTTATGCTTCTTGCCAACCTCGACCTTGAATTCATCCATCAAAATTCCATCAAGGGCCAAGCTATTACTGACCAATTGGCTAATGCACCTATTTTCAGGGATCAACCCTCTAACTTTGACTTTCTAGATGAGTCTATTGCTACCCTTTCCCTAGACGAACCCACTTACCA
Organism: Taxus chinensis; assembly: GCA_019776745.2. Lineage (NCBI taxonomy): Eukaryota > Viridiplantae > Streptophyta > Pinopsida > Cupressales > Taxaceae > Taxus > Taxus chinensis. The sequence goes on from CM034149.1 coordinate 746,510,957, forward strand.
AATGACACTCTTCTTTGATGGTTCCAAGTGTTAGCATGGAGGTGGGGCTGGTGTTATCCTCATTCCACTTGATGGTGAACCCATGACTTTATCTTTCAAACTCAATTTTGATTAGACAAACAATATTTCTGAATACGAAAGCACTTGTATTGGGTCTCCATGCGACTTATGCCTTAGATTTTAATTCAATCAACATCTTTGGTGATTCTAAATTGGTCATAAACCAAGTCAATGGTATATACTAGTTTTGTAATGAGATACTTCAAAAGTATAAGCATCATGTGGACATACTATTGACTACCTTCGACTATTACGCCCTTCAAACCATCCCAAGGTCTACCAAAAAATTCGTAGATACCATGGCCTTCTTGGCTTCTCAAATACCCTCTTTGCCCACTTACTATAAAATATTTGTCACCATAAAAAGACCCCAATCACCTTCTTATTTACCTCATAAATTCCACTCTATTGGAACCACTTCTCTTGACCTGAGTGACCTTTGGTATAAGCAATACTCAGACTATCTTTACCTCTCCATCTTACCTCCCGACCTCACTCATAATGGACAATGCATCTTTCTCAAAAGGTCCTCTCATTATGTCATTATGGGTGGCCTCGTCTATAAGTGTGGATTTGATGGTATTTTCTTATGGTGCCTTACGAGTTCTAAAATTCCCTATACCATTAAGGAAGTTCATGATGGCATATGTGGAGGTCACTTTAGTGGTCTCACAGTTGTTAAGCATATTCTTTTCCTAGGCTATTACTGGTTGACTCTTAACCGTGATTGTTATGACTACATTAAGCATTGTGTGAAATGCCAACAACATTCCAACCTTCATCATATGCTCATTCATGCCATATAGGTCACCCGTGACCTTTGGCCCTTCTCTCAATGGGGTTTGGATCTTTTTGGAGAGATCAATCCCCATTCTTCCCAGAGATATAAATGGATAGTCACCGCTACCAAATATTACACCAAATGGGTTGAAGCCATACGTCTCATCTCCACAAAATCCAATAAAATATGTGAGTTCATCAATCATCACATTATGTGTCGCTTTGGCATCCCACATTGCTCCATCGCTGATAATGGAAAATCATTAAAAAATAAAACCTTATGAAAAATTTGCGACGTCTTCATTATTCAACTAAGTTTCTCGTCACCCCTGTTACCCAAAAACCAATGACCAAGCTGAATCCACTAATAAAACCCTGAACAAAATTCTCATGAAAGTGGTTAATGATATTGGGAAGAATTGGAATACGCACATTGCTTTCACCCTATGGGCGTACCGTACTAGTATTCACACTTCCACTGTTGCCACACCCCTTTTCTTTGATCTATAGATAGAGACATTTTTGCCTCTCGAAGTCTAGATTCCATCTCTTCATATTCATCTCTATGACATTCTCAATGATGATGACTTTTTCCAAGACCGTTTAACACAACTTGAGTTATTAGAAAAATGTCATCTTAATGCTCTTGACCATCTTCAAGTTTATCAAAAATGTATCAAATATGCCTATGAAAAATATGTTCATGAGCAAACCTTCCAAGTTAGTGATCTTGTTTTGAAGGAAAATCAACATGTATACAAAGTAGAAAAGAGTAAATGGGGAAAATTTGCTACTAATTGGCATGGACCATACATCGTGACTCATGTTTATGGATCAGGTGCTTATCATTTATCTTCACTCGATGGTAAAACTGAACCTGATCCCCTTAATGCCTTGCATCTTTGACCATTCTATTGTTGACTTTCAGTCCTACCTCACCTTCTACCTCTTTTCATGCTCATACATTGAGCGCCATTCACTTCCCTCCTTTCACTATGCCATCCCCAACGATTAAACAAGAATCATGTTCATACCCATCACTCTTTTAACCTCTCTTAAATATGTGTACCACAGCTCTACACATGGTATGATTCTCATGGATACTTTTCATCTGATTTCATATGAGATCCCATGGTTGTTTCACCTTGCTTTCTAAAAAGGAATATGATTCTTCACCTTAGTCTTTTCCATGACTTAAAATTCATCACATAATTTCCACATGGGATCTAACTCCTTGATTCAAACTTCCAATAAAAAGATCACTCCCTAAAAAAGGGCATCATTCTCTCTACATCACTGCTATAAATAGACTTCTCCCTCAAAGGATAGCTATGTAAAGCCTGCTTCAAAAATAAAAATAAAAATCTAGAGCTTCCTGCATCAATCAGCTTCACGAAGACCTCAAGGAGATAATTTCCTCATCCCATATAGACTTCCTGCATCGATCAGTCTATCTCAAATACAAGTCAAATAGAAAAACATTTCATCATGGACTTGCTCATTGTGATCTTGGATCTCTTGCCAACAGGCACACTACCTCATATCATATAACCTAAACATTTTTCACCTTCTCACCCTTTACACCTTCATTTCCTACTTCCTTAAGGATTAACTAAAACTATTACATTTGGTGATCATGTGACTATTATTCACCTTTAGAATAATCAATCATGCAATGTCTTTAGGGTCTTACATTCACCAACCTACCTAAGGTATGGTTAACATGTTATGATCCTCACCAATCAGGTGGCTCTCTTGCCTCTTCTTATCTTTTAAATTCTTATTTTTGTATTGATCATCCTATACAGGACTAGACCCTTAATGCTTATCTTTGAGAAATTTGCCTCTTTCACCACAATCAACTTAAAATCACCCATACCTATTTTCCCACAATTCAACCATACCTAAAATACCTCGACTCAACCATGCCTATAACCTACCAACCAATTCTCATACCTCCTCGCATTTTCCCCTAGCTTATGGGAGAACTACATCAGCCTGAGGTTCCCTTTCACCGAGACTATGTAGGCAACAATCTGAGAGCATGGGGCCCTTGGAGGTTAGTTCAGCCACTCTCTACCCTTACCAATTTCCCCCTATTTTCCTTTTCCCACTATACCTAATTTTTCCTTTTGTATATCGATAACTGGAAGTATGATATCAAAACACAATAACTAATACAAATATCTACCATCCATGTTTCAAACATCATCAAAACATTCACCCATTCATCATTCATGTTTCCATGCACAATTTTTTTTTGGAAAAATACATCATCACATATATCTACATTACCATTTGTTATCTGTATCACAAATTACTTTGACCTCATTCGATACATGGCCAAGTTAACCTGACTCAATCCATGCCTATGACCTGACTCGATCCATGCCTAAACCACAAACCTGACTCAATCTAGGCTTAACCTAACTCAATCCATGCCTATGCCCTGACTGCATCCATTCCGAAACCAAAAACCTGACTCGATCCATGGCCTATGACCTAACTCTATCATGCCTACACTACTTGGTTTCCATCACATATACAAATCAAAATAGCCAAGTTACACACAACCATATATACATCATGCCATAATCACCATCATCTCTATAAATAAATCATCTAAACATGTGTATCCATATACATGACTCTCAAATATATTTGGCATGCAGGCCAATGTATATAACAAAATATCAAAAAATCTCATGTACATCCTCACTATCTTTGGCATGCACAGGCCAATATATATGTCAAAAATATAATATCAAAAATACATGACACTATGGAGCTCAATCATCTCCCCATATGATGTCCAAGCCTATCTCATCTTGTCTCCTCCTCTATTCCTTTATCCCGAGCATCTAGTTGACCTTTCTCTACGTCTCACCCTGGTCTAGCCCCTAATGGTCCTGCCTCTTGAGCTGGTCTTCGTGCACTAGTGGCCTCATCCTGAACCGGCCGCTGGGCTCACTAGCCACCTGTGCTCTCCACACTATGTGTGTGAGATTTACTCTCACTCAAGGCCTGCCATACTCTGTGCTCGGCATATGATAAGACATATATCCCCACTGCCATCAAATGATCCTGGTAGTATCTCACCTCACCCATGGTGTCTCTCAATCTAGCTAATGGGTATTGTCTGTGGTGGTGCCATCAGCCTCTGACCCTACCCTTCTCCTGCCTGAATAATGAGACCCTGTCCCTACCCCTGTGGTGGTGTCATCAGCCCCAGAACCTATGCCTATACCTAGGCCTAGAGGGCCGCTAGCTATGCCTGTGCTAGTGGCCAACTGGCCCTACAAACCTATGTAACCTGTCCCTGCGCCATGGCCAACTGACCCTGTAAACCTATCACCTATGCTTATAGGGTGGCTACCTACACCCCATCTCCATCTCCACCCTCTCCCTCTCCCTTTGGTGTGGGTGCTGGTCCATGTACTTCTTTTTCCTGAAAAGTAGCCACCTATGCCTACAAGGTCACAACCTGTGCCTCGGCCCCTATCAGATGTCCCTGTACTATGCCCAACTGGGTCACCAGGGTAGCCACCTACCCCTGTAGGGCATCTCTCTGCACTGTGACAGTAACCAAATCCGGCTTGCCTTTGCCTTGGCGGTACTGCTCGTAGCTATGATTCCCACCACTTTCTGTACCTATCTGTCACCTTGACATCATCTATCTGTCAGTCAACCGGCTTCTCCTCCTGCCCGGTTGGCAAAGTAGGTCATGGTGGAGACATAGGCCTCTCCACATCATCTCTCCTATACTATGGGAAGGGTGGGGGTATATCCTGTGGCAACCCAAACTACCATCTGACCCAGTCTACGTGTATCATCTCATGCTCCCCGGCCCGCCAGCCCCTCTATCCACCTGTAAATCTGTAACCCATCAAATTCTACCGCCATCTTCCTGTATGAAGGATAGCCTACATATGGCCTCTAAATAATTTCCATGCCAGACAACCCCTCCAATAATCACCTATAATAGGATGTATCATGTGTCACTCTCACCACTCGTGCAATCTCCCATAACTGACAACCATCGCCTGTAGCCCACTCAAACAAAACCTGGCTCGAATGCATCGACCTAAGGCATACCAACTAGGTGCACACACATAATGTGCTCATAGGCCCAGCAATGTAATAGGAATGTACATCACAAGCTGAACAGCCATAGTCACCCATAAGCCCACAACTCCCTATATAGTTGTACCAAGAACATAGGAGCCCATGCAAACTGAGTCCTACTCTCCACCATGTCATGTATAGGACCCCCAGTCATGGGAATCTCCCACCCTCTGCATACTAGCAGTGCAAAAATAAAATACTGTCTCCATCAAAAGCACTACCAGCCTCATCTCCTCGGGGTAGGCTAGGTACATCACCCCGTAGCTCATACTGGCACTATGGAATCCTAACAATGCTAGCCCCTCTCCAAACACTGGTAATAGTAACTCCTTGGATGCCTCTGAGGAGATCAAGTAAACCTGTGTACCTGCTATAGGTAGTCACAGGATCCTGTAAACATCCTCTAGGGTGATCGTGATCTCACCCATCGGAAAATGGAATGTATTGTTTGCCGAATCCCATCTATCGATGAGAGACAACCATCAAACTCACCTCCTAGACTACGTGCCGGTAGCGTATGACCCCAATCAGGCCCACATCTGCAACATGGATCCACTCCTCACATGTTTTTACTCCCACGTATCTCCATGACCAAGGGAGGTACCCTATCCCTCATCCGTAGCTGATCCTCTGGCCTACTATACAACCAATCATATTATTAAACATTGAGCACACTTGCATGGAATCCTTGTCACCCCTAATATACCACTTACCCTAACTAAATTAACCTTTCACCTATTTATATGCCCTAAATTCACACCACCTATCTACCCATGCCTCAGACCATCACCTATTTTTATTTTAGCTATCTACCCATGTCTCAGACCCTCACCTATTTTCATTTTTCCCTTCTCACCGATCTTCCTTATTCATCCACCTACCCATACCCATAACTCTTCCCCCTATCCAACTCTCCCTACCCCTACCTATATGTCCACAACCCGTCTATTTTAGCTCCTTGTGGGACTACCTCTCTAGCTTGCCAACTGGAATTGGTCATCATCAACCGACCACAATCCAATGATAACCGACATCATGGTCATCACATCTGTGACCGATATCGGTCCTTACCCACCGAATTTCGGCTAAGAGAAAACCGACGTCAGTCACTGTCGCAGCAAAAAACCCATGGCACCCTTCCCTTTTTCTCCCACACTCCTCCTTTCTACACATTTCCCCTACCTACCCAATACCTATTCCCACCCCTCACCTACCTAAATCTACCCTCCCTTGTTCCCCTTTTCTCATTAAATTCCCTCCATTCAAATTTTAAATATTTCCCCTCCCCAAAACCCATTTTCCCTCCTACCCAATTCTGACCCTCCACCTACTCACAACAAACAACAATAGTAATGGACTCTTACCTCATCACCCTACCGTCTATGTGGTGGCACCTCAGGCTACTACATAGGTCCACCTGATCCCTCTCCTACCTCTGCCATCACCGAATCATCTGTCGGCTCAATAAAATCAAAAAAATCACCCAATCCAATCACCGTGCTCATAGACCCACCTATCGACCAACAATCACTGGCTCTGTGGCTCGCCAACTCAGCTCTCCATGTCATTTGGTCACTTTCCACCTTTTTATTTCTCTCTTGTCATTTTCTCCAATTTGGTAAATGACAAATGATTTTCTAAAACGTGGCACTTTTTCTTTTTATAGCCTTCCCGACTTGACCAAAGACGGTTTTACCTTGACCAACATCGGTCCTGTGCCCTAGCCTACCATGGTCAGTTCATGGTGACCAGACATTGGTTAATTATGACAGTTGTCGGTTATCCTATTTAGTCTTATTACTACATATTACCCCTAATTTGCTAACCCGAATCCTTTTTACCTCACCCACACTTGACTTGGACATTTCCCTTTACCCTCTTGACCTCATCATTTACCACCTAACCGTCTTCATCATTTAGAGACTTGTTATTTTACCCATACCTCGGCCCTACCTGTCCCGTGACCTAGCTACTTAGACCTGGACCATTGATAGTGACTTGTGACCTCATGTGCTTCATATACCTTGTGACACTGTTACCCATGTTGTTTTACCTAATGACCTTACCTTGCCTCTTGCCATGACCATTTATCCTGACCCAACCTTTGGTGTATTAAAACATACCTAAACATTCCTACACCTGACCTGTGATGTGTTTCCTAACCATATCCTATACCTTGGATACCGGAATCACCTCAACCTTGTTTGGATAAACCTATCGACCTTAGAAAATGTAGAGTTTGTATGCTCTTCAACCTGGTATTATACTATAGTTTATACGTGTGTGTGCATTTGACTGTTACTACCTTTGACCCTGCCCCATTACCTATGATTACCCGATTAGACCTTTACCCCTTTACCCCCGTTTCCCACCTTTCTCTTCATCACATTCACCTTTTATCAAACCACTCATGGATTCTTTCCTTCTGCCTCATCAGTTCCTGGTTTGAGGGGGATCACCTTCACCCACACATGGGGCAACCACATCTTATTTTTGTCAGCGTTGCTTACCAATACAAGCTACACGAAAAAAAAGAGAAAAATGTAGACACCAAAATTGGGTCATACTCCCCTTTTTCCCTCGTCAAATAATCACCTTGAACACACTCACCTAACCATGGCCCCTTTTACCCCACTCTAATATTAATTTAATTAAATTAATCTATGTCCTCACAATATTTATTATTTAATTATCACACCACCACCTCACCTAGCCATCTCACCCTAGACCTATTCTTAGTATGTTAACCTAACTAACTAAGACCTACCTAAACCCTAAAAATCAAAACCTACATTCCCTCTAACCACATTCTTTCCCATTACAAAAGGAGCTTCTGTTCTAATCCGCAAAAAGAAATGAACAAGATCCAAGTAATTAAGCAGGATCTGCCCATTTTAGTAAATCTAGAAAATCCCGCCCTAACCGACACTAATCACCCTAAACCACCGCCGGTCAACCCAGAACTGTCATCGGTTACCATTTATTCCCAAAAAAAACCTTATTTTGAGGTCGACACATTTAGAGAAAAATGATATGAGACCAGAGTTGCATGCAAGCATAACCAGCATTCATATATGAATCCAAACATCCACAGCCAGCATCAGAAGTGATCATAGAGCCACTTGCATTCATAGGAGCATTCTAGGAAGTGCGATTACCACATCAAAATCCATCCATATGATCAAGCACTATTGCCATCCAGCCATCAAGCTCATACAATAGTAAGTATTTTGTTAACTAACATTCATCTACTTTCATTTTAGTAAGCTTTGTTACCTCTACTATTATTTTATACTTGCATTCCCATTCTCCCATCATTTACCTTCATGAAAACTTGATCATTCCTTCACCCACACCATTAAATTGCCCAGACTCGACTATTAAAGACCTCTGAGTATAACTAATATTCCCATGAACATTTTCATTTCCCTATTCATTGCCATTTAGCCTCAGATTTTTCCTTATAACAAGGTTTTAATAAGTTTCTGTCACCCGAATGTACCAGCGTCGATTACCCATGACCTTTTTCAGTTCATCCTAAACCATCATCGGCTATACTAGACCAATGTTGGTCTCTGTGTTTTACCCTCAGACCAAGAACAGAGCCTAAATTCTCCACCAAATACCCAAAACAGCCCAAAAACCAGACCCTGACCAGTACCAGTACTCAAACAAATACCTTGCCCTTCAGATTCAATCATAGTTTAGCCTGTTATGAACAATTTTCTTATTGTAGTCGAATGAGATACCTAAATCATTTTAACTACAGTAGGATTTCAGTTATTGTTAACATTGAATTATTTTAAACAGTGGATTGACAACCTTTTAGGGAGTATCACACTTCCCGAAATTAGCATACGCTAGGCAGTCCACTATCATATGCTATTTAATCTCTTTTTGTGGTCTTGCTGTTCATTTCAGGTAGTTCCTCCTAGCCAAAAGGAAGCTCTCATGATCAGATTGGATCAAGAAGTCATACGCATGCAACAACCTTCAACTAGCTTTAACAGGTATTCCTCCTAGCCTCTGTACCCTTATCTGTTTCATCACATTCCAAGAAATGATCTAAGAATCGGGTGAAACACCAGGTTTTTAATTTCCTCATCATCCATGATGTAAACCATCTTTCCCTTCTCTTTCTCTAGGCAAGCACATTCAAGTAGTATGAATTTCATTTCTTGTTCCTTCTCAAAATGCGCTCTAGACTCTATCTCACCAAATAATTCATGAATATGCTCTTCTGCTTTTGCACTATCTCCCTTGGTTAAGTGCTTAATAAATTTTAATGCCTCTTCTATTGGAGGTTGAGAGGGAAAGTAGTCAAAGGTCTGGATCATCCCTGTAATCAAAATTTTCTAGTTTCTAGTCTCTCAATGTAGTTGTGTATATACATACCAGGCACATGCACATCCTTGTAGCATAGAGTACAATCTATGCACTCAGAGTGAAAGTGGAAATGCTTCTTGTTCTGCTATCTAGAGCCTCTCACATTACTGAATGTGATGTTGAATAGGTTGATCACCATGATAAGTGTAGATCTACATAGGTGCATTGTTCCTTACAAACCTAATAGATAGGGTGATTCCAATCTCTTCCCATTCTATAATATTATCTCTATGGACTACCCACTAACGCACTATTGTCCTTCGTAAGGTATTTACTAACATAAATCTTCTCTTAATTTGATCTATCCACTGTGTTTCCATGGCTTTCAAAAATACAGGAAGATCTTTTTGCCATGTATACCAAGGTACTGTGCTACCTATCTATCGAACCGAACGAATTCCATTCTTGGGTGCAACTGCACTTTTTACTTCACGCCCTACTAATTCATATGTTCCATGAGCCCAATCGTCACAAGAAATACTCATAGTATCACTAATTGAATGATAATCCTCCCACTATATGGTGCCTTCTTTTGATGGCTCATTGACCTCTAGGTCCTGAACAACGTGTACATAAATTTGGTTTAAGTCCTCTTCACTTAGAGGCTCAACATATGGTGTAGATTTCCCATCTATCAATGGTATCACAACCTTTTCCTCCTTGTTCTCAAAGCTGATATACCCCTTATTGAATCTTAAGTCATCGTTATTCACATAACACCAAGGGCGTTCAAGCAAGGCTGGAAAATTTTCTTCTTCTACAAGTGCTAATACCTCAAAATCCCCAGTGAACTTGGCCCCTTGTATGGTTATAGATGCATCCTTCAAAAATCCTATGGGATTAGCCTTAGTCTGGTTTTCCATAAACAACACATTAGATGATGGCTGCAATGGAGGCCTCCCCATTTGTACCCTTACATCTAATGTAAGCACACTTACTTCTGCACCTGTATCAATCAATATGTTTCTCAACAACCACCCATCCATAACAACATTCAGAGTAATTTCCTTGTCATATTCAATTCTATTAGGTGGAAGATTAACATGTAAGATCTGTCATCTGGTTTCAAAACTTGTGCACAAATTGTTCCCCTTTAACCAACTTCCTAATAGTGGGATAATGTTCTCCTGGCACAACATTCTGCACACTTCTCATAGATCATCAATATCATTTTGGACTATCTCTGATCCTTTCTTCTTCTCCTTTAAGTATTGTGTCTCCCCCTGAAGATTCCTTATCACTTCCATGGTATCCTAGTAAACCTACTTTTGATGAGCGGGATATGAGTACCTTGCATGCGAAACATCCTCTTTGGTGATCGTAGGCTTTGTGTAATGCTTCTCTTGTGTGTGATGCTTCAGCACATGTAGTAATATTCACTGTCAATGCCTCAAGTCCTTCTGCTATCTTGGGCATCCATTGATCTTCTACCGGGTGATGGATTCTAACCATCCCAATGCCTTTGTTTTATTTCTTATGCTACTTACTCAGATGCTCATATAAGTTCAGGCACTCTTCATAGCTATGGTTCTTCCCACAGAAAGAACATGCAATATTCTTAGGACATTCACACCTATAGTGGTTAGGATATCCGCACATATAACATGTTACACAAGGGAACTCACCTCTTCCTCCACCATGGCCTCATCCTCCATATCCACCACGATATCCACATCTCCTTCCATGACCTCCTTCAAAAAACCCCTCATTACTATCATAGCGCGTTGGATTATGATCCCGATCCTGGTGTTCATTCTTACCCTTAGAATTATCTGTTACACTTGTCTATCATACCCTAATGTCAATAGCATCCTGGATCTAACCAATCAACCAACAATCCTCAGTGTCACGGGTCATGGACCTGCATATCTTGTAAAAGCAAGATACATTCTTACTTATCATTTTTTATCAAGGAAAATGAATAGAATCATGATTCAAATGACAGATATCACAATCCAATAATAATGAGTGTACAAATCTATAAGGGCAACTATCCTTGGTGTGACCTTCCACTTCATAATCTATACACCAAATTCCTGAGTTCATTTCATGGGCTGAATTTGCTGATAGCTTCTCTAATTACTTTTCCATAGCTACAATATTTACCTCTAAGAATAGACTAATGCCAGTGTCAATGCTCCCAACTACCTCAACATGCAAAGATACCTCCATTGCTTCACACGGATTAGTGTATGTCTTATGTGACAGTGCCCTTCTAAATGGTGTAATCAATCCTCCAATGAACCATTATGCATGTTGGTTGGTGTGAATATCATAAGATAACTTAGATAGAAGTGTCTTAAAATGAGCATCATACTCACATACACTCTCAGTAGTGCCTTGCTTGATATCCTTGAGCACACTAATACTCTTCTGCTCAAACTCAGGGATATGGAACTCTTTCAAGAAAGCATCTTTCAATGCTACATAATCCACGTAAGTTTGATCAGGTTTAACTTCATATACCATATGTATGCACATCCATGTAATGTAGTAGCAAATTGACTTGCCTTACGCTCATCAGTCGTGATCCCCTTAGCGTGCCATAAGATTTCACACATATGCACATGTTTGGCAACATCCTCTATACCTATATACTCTGGGAGATAAAGAGACATCTCCATATAAATATTATGTGGTTGTTGTAGACCTTGACCACCTGATCCAAAACCTCCTGTGTTCCCTCTGCCTCTAGAACCACCAAATCTTCCAGAACTAGAACCACTTATACCTCCTAATCCTCCACATGTAGCGGGAACATGATCTATAGATGTACTCCCCTGTGCTTTGATAGTATTACTATACTAAACCCCTACAGTCTGTGAGGTAGTTCCACTTCCAAAGGTGAATCCAACATTTTGCACACTCACATTCTATACAGATGATGTGCCTAAGGATGTTCCTCCAAATATCATTGAATTCATCTGTCCTTCCATTGATGTACTTGCTCCCTGACTTACTCCTACTCTCCTACTTCCCAAATTAGCTTTATGGTTACTTTTCATACTAGATACTGGAAAACCAAGCACAAGGGCTAGGTCATCAAGTGGATTAAGATGCACGCCCGCAGTCCAGGTAGTCTCTACTGGCACACTTCTGTGTGAGGCTGAGGGGGATCTCTGTCATGTTTTCCAAGATGGGGGAGTTCCTGATGCTCTGGCTCCACGTCTTCTACGTGAGTTGTAAATCCTTCAAAATCCATCTCTCTCCTCAACGCCATACTTTCTGCAATGTAACATTATTTCTCTATCTCCCTCTCATGCACCTCATTAAACTTAAGTTGCCTTTCCTCTCTCTGCCTCTCTACTACTAGGTTTTCCATCTTTCACCAAACCTGCTCCTACCCTCGTACGTGGTGAATTTTAGTTAGCCATCAGTTTACTCTCTAGGTTCAAAGTTACCATCAAGATCTTGATCGCCAGTGGGATACCTCACAAATATACTCCTCTTGGATACCGTAAAAACTAGAATTCAGCTACCTCGAGGAAAGAGTACGTCAACATTGAATATTCCAGAATATAACTATTTAGAACACCACAAAACCACGTATCCACATTTTGAGTCCAGATCAAATCAGTATCATAAAGGGCTTGAAATTCTTCTCGTGTCCAGACAAGTGCGCGATATCTCCAATTCCGCTGAGATGTATAAGCAGTAAGCCACTCGTATAGTTATACTAGAAAGATGGTGAAAAACCTCTCATATAAGCTGCCATATATATTATGTTCTACCCAAGTGCGTACGTTAAACTTAGATCCACTGTTGAACTGCCATGCATATTCTTCATCTAGATCATGTATCCATTCCTCAATACTTGCTAGAGTTAACCAGTATGTCTTCATCATGAACCATCCTAAAAAAAACTAAAAAAGAGGTCTTGGAAATGGAACCAATGTTGCAGCCTAGAATTTATCAGATAACTCTATAAATGCACTGGCACATCACTCAGCCCAAACTGAGTGCTCACCCAAAGCACGCAAAGGTACCGGGTCCCTCTTTAGGGTTGTTGTAGCAGGATGTTATCGGGGTGAAGGAAGAAACACATAGATTCATAACTAATTTATCATTCTACATTGTATGCTACATTCATATCTATGATAGAACAAGTGTTAAACAATAATCATGATTGAATCAATAACATACACTACTTGTTTACACACATGAATGACACTTAGATTCAGCCAATATCTTCCATCTATTAATAAACACAAAATCTCCTTACAATAATGTCAAACGATATCAACATGTGTATGGATCTGATATTGTAATTCAGTCATATGCGTATATCCTTATATCTTCATACATTTGTCACACTCGTATATATAGGGTGGGGACTTTCCCTTCACCACTTATCTATTCTAGAAATAGGCCGCATGCTATTAATAGCCATGTGTTGTTCACAAGCATAGCCACACATGCAAGTGTGATATCTATAGGCCTCTTACAATTAACTGAAGTGTCAATCCTATTCTTAGATCATCTCCATACAAAACACTTTGATCTGATCCTCCAAAAATAGATAATGCATGGTGCACATGTCTATGCATCGTTGGTGTGTTCCGCATGCTATCTTCTAAAAATAGGTCTCCATGCTCAAAATCAACTAAGTCCTGAATGCTGAACTTTCCTTCCGTGTGTGGGTCCTTCCTGTCCTTCTGCACCCTTGATCATGGCCTTCTTTCCCATGCAGACTCCTTATGTGTTCTCTAACCAATATTCTCTAATCAACAGGAAATCTACTGGAATCCTATAAAGTATGGAAACATGAATTTTTTCCAAGACCCAAATATCTCTTGAGGTGATTCAGAACATTGTAGCTACCCCTCTTAGTTTAAGATTAAATATGCCCTAAATTTGGAATTTTAAGTATAATTGGATCTCAATAGTGGTTCCATTGATCTCGTTAGGTTTTTTGGAGTCAAATCATATAATTTTTGACCCCAAAACACTTTCCCTTTCTACCGATGTGGAAATCTCACTCCTAGTATCTCGATTTGGACATGGTGAGTTAAAAATAACTTTCCTAAAGTGATAAGTTACACTTGTTGACCTCCACTATCCCAAATATCCCCTAGGGGATAGAGTGGACAAAGGGGACACAAAATTGTGACCCCATTTTCAAGAAAAATATTTCGTCTCTTGTAACTTACGACTTCTTCCCCTATCTTGCATGTTTTCACTCTACCACTCACACCCTTTCATGTCTCCTCACCCTCAAGTCACACTTTTTCACCCTAACTATTCCAAATATCCCCTAGGGGATATAAGTGATATAGGGGACAAAAAATTGTGACCCCTCTTCCCACATTCATCTCTTAGTCACTTGAGTATTCTCTCTCAACCCCATGTAACCCAGTTTGACCCCAAAAACCTCATTTTTAACCTCCTCACTCTCCCAAGTTACACTTTTTGCATCATACTATCTCAAATATCCCCTAAGGGATAGAGGGGACACAAAAGTGTGATCTCACCCCTCATGGGAAAATTTTTCTAACTCCGATAAAACAACTAGATCTCAGGTAGGTCACAAAACAAATTTAAATTTTAATAACTCTCCATCTCTCCATAACTTAACCCTTTTAACCTAAAAATTGTTGTGATTTCCCTTCCAAACTCCATTAATTTCTAGAAATGTTATAATATTAAATTTAAGAAAGTTTCTTTTTTATTCTACTAAGATCTGGCAGGAAAAAAACCTCAAAATTTGGAGTAGAGAATCCTAAATAAAAACATAAAATTTCAAGACAAGTTTTGTTGCAACCTGACACCTGTAAGTGTCATTTCTAAAAATAGAACTTGTTCATGGCTGGTCCTGTCTAAAAAAAAATTTTAAAATGGTGAATTATTTTCATCCACAACACTTTAAACAAGATAGAAATATCTGAATGAGTAAATTTTGAAAACTTACTAAAAATAGCAGTCCTAGATAGGCCTTGCTAAAAATAGTAAGTCTTATAATCAAGCTCAGAAAGATATGGAAAATCCTATTATGCATGTCTCTTTTATTTTTTCCACCATTGCAAGGATGGAAATTTTTCTCGTGGTCTAGATAGGAAAGAAAACCCCCGTAGGCTCTAAAAACATCATCCCATAGGTGATTTTTACATGGCACAATTTAATTCAAGAAGATAGATGGTTCAACTCATCCTAATTTTGGAATAAGAGAGTCGTCATGGTTGAATTCATCCAATAAGTAGATGTTTTCATCACCAAAGAGAGATAGGAAGCTCTAAATCGAGTCCTGACAGAGTCTTTCAACCCCTGTAAACATGAATTGAGCCTCCAAGGTGAATAATAGTGATGTTCCTTTATCATATACACTTCTCCTAATGTGTCTCAACCTAAGATCATCATGAGGTCTGTGAAGGATTTGAAACATCAAGAAATTCATTTAATTCAATCCATCAAGGAAATGGTCATCAAGAGCATGATAAGATAATATCACCATGAGTAATGTTTACATCATCTCAAGCTCACAAACAACGCACATCTCATGCTTTGTAATGTGCTCACATATTGCAAGTTAGGGAGGTGACATTCATAGTGTTTCAATAAAATTTTGAGGTTAATAACATGGAACTCATTCAAAAATATTCCTTCAAGGATCAATCATGTTATCTGGAGGAGGAAACCTATTTCCAAGAGGAATAATTGAGCAAAAAGGTAGTCATATACCATAAGTATGTTTCCACTCATGTGACATCTTGGTTAACAAAGTGAATTTTGAAGGGGTCATCATGTTCAAATGTGAAATATGAAGCTGAAGGAGTGATGTGATGATCATCATATCCTGACTCTACCATTGTGTTCAAATCTCTATAAGAGACAAGTCAAGATGAGCTAGTCAAGATATCAAGGCATCCAAAACCATCATGTGTGAGGATTAATAAGTCATTTATTCCCATGAGAATCACATGAGAAATAAGATGCATTAGCATCCTAAATTTTATGCCATTCAAGGAGTTTTTTAGAGCCAGAAAGGGTAAGGTGATGATCTTCATTTAGAGTACCATGTTTGCAAGAATGGGAAATCATCTCAATTTCATTTGATGCCATTCACTTGATAGTGTTATTAAACACTCATTCAACACCTTGTAGTGTGATCACATATCAAAAGAGGAAGAAAATTACAATCACATAATTTCATTTCAATGGAGGGCCATAAGACAATAATCTCATTCAAGGAACCACCCTTCTACCTAAAGGGTAAAGACCTATTTCAGGAAATAACATACAAGCATAAATAGGTTTGAGCATCATGTAGTTCATTTGTGATCACTAGGGTGAATTTTGAAGGCCTAGAGAAGTAAGAAAATGATCCTATCTCATGCTTTGTAATAAGAAGAGATCATCATGTTCCCATAAAAATGTAGATCTCATAACAGTGTTTCTGAACACTTATTTGATGCTATGGAATGTTTACATTATCTCACAAAAGAAGGAGATTGTGATCACAGTTCTCCAAGTCAATAATTTCTTCATCAAAAAAGCTTCATCTTCATTATATTGGCCAAACCTTATCTCTCTCTCCTTTTTTATCTCTGCAAATTCTAATTTTTCATTAAGAATGTAATTTTTCCCTATTTCGTCGTATTCACTTAAGTGACCTTTTTTTATTATTAAGGGAAAATAGTTTTGAAGGGACTATACCCTGTATAAAAAAGGGCTCAAAATCCAAATACCATAAGTGGGAGAAACAGCCCAGAGAAGGGAAAAACAACCAACCTCATAGGGCTCATCAGCGAAATAAAACAACATATAATAGAAAGGATCCAGTCATACAATGATCCAAAAAATAGCAGAAGAGATCAAAAAACAAACAATAGATATCTATCATAGAATATCTCCACCAAAAAATAGCTCCATATCCGCCAGTTATCAGTAACTTCGCAACCAGTAAATAGCAGCACAGATCCACATTACTTGATAGCCCTGTCAATCTTGGTTTTGATCGTTTGCAGCAAGACAAAGAAAGCAATGGTTGTGGCCTGAGAAGGGTCTTTCAGATCTACCTGAGCAATTGCCATATCCCTTTTCTCTTTGGGCCCCAAATGTCTTTAGTAATCCCACTGAGGCTGCATACACTATGAACATGTTGTTCGATGAAATTGTAAATACTTTTAAGTATAGATAGGATGCAGTCATTATGGATTTTTGCATTTCCCATTCTGCCATCCAAAGACTCTAGCTTCTTGAACACTTTAGCAATAACACCCTCCTCATCATCATTTTGAAGTATTCCTTTTCCCTTAGCTTTTTCCATATTTTTTATAACCCTTTTGAGCTCTTGAATTTCCTTTTCCATCCTGACCACTCTGACCATCAAATCCTCCTCCTTAGGCTCCTCCACTGGTTGGCTGATGTGCAGGAGGTTCTCGGTAAGCTCGAGGTCTTTGTGGCTTCTAAGAACCCTCTGAGAAGCAGGGATCTAAGTTTTTATGCCCTTTCTTTTCTTTCTTGACGAAGCAGTTTCAATCGTCCTTTCGAGCAGGGGGGATGGAGGCGGTGTGAGTAGGGGGAGGAATGGAGGAAGAGGGTGGAGCAGGATTCATGTAGGGATAGTTTGAGCAATGACGATGGATAAGAAGAATTAGCCCTTGATGTAGAGGAACTACCCTAGAATGACTCTACACTTCCCGAACAGATTTCTCCAGCGAGTTTAACAGGTAATGAGGGAAGCTGATGGTTATGTTTCGAAAAAATTGGTTAAGAAATATTAAATGCTTTTGATGAATAGTAATGAATCTCCCCTTAAGAGTTACATACCTAACAACCATCCTGGCGAGCTCAGCAAAAGGCTCAGGAATTGAAGTCAGCTTGATGCCGGCTGTCACAAACTCAAGATTTTCTCCTTCATCCAGGAATTTCTTTACCTCCACCTCTCTGTCCACCCTCTTATTAAAGAACTTGGTGCCATCAAGACTAAGTCCCATGATCTGGGCGATGAGCTCCTTCGTGATCTCAACCTCAATGTTGCTATATTTAATAACCTGATTCTTCCATCCCTGCGTGAATTTAATGGAAATATCTTGATCAAAACCTTGAATTTTTTCTATCAAATTTGCAATACCCCTAATTTGAAGATATTTCCAGAGTACAACATCCTCTTTCCATGCTGGATTATGGGTGGGCTCTATTTTGCAAGGCAGACCCCCCATTTTTCCAGTGACTCTACCCGCAACGGTAAATATTTTAGCACTATACGTATCAGACTTAGCTTTGTTTTTGAATCTTTCCCTTCCGTGATACAAGATGTAATTATTAGACCATACTTTGTAATTAGTGACCCGCTCCTTGGTGTTCTCCCTATGAAAAGTAATGATGGCTATCCAGTTCACACAAATCTCATAAATCACACCAATCTTATATGATGTCATCATTCTGTACTTAAGAATCCGCTCTTTAGCATCAACATTACAGCCATTGGTGATGATTTTCCAAGCCATGTAAATCATTGATGATGTCTTTATTAACTTGAGTGGGTAGAATGTCCCCCCTTAGCCAAGTTTGAAAAGTATTGTTAACTCCAAAGTTTGCCAAACCATCTGTGACCCTATTGCCTTCCCGATAGGTGTGAGTGATTTTAACATTTTTAAAACTCTTGCATATATCAGTAGCTTCAACAATAAAATCTCTAATTGACTAGCTGGGGTGTTGCTTTTTGTTTAAGAGATTGATAATGTTCAGAGAATCACCCTCAATTATAATATTCAGAATATTACAATCCCTGGCTAGCCTTTATTCCCCATAGAGCAGCAAGAGCTTCAGAGTAATGATTAGTTTGCCTACCCATTTTCCCAGAAAAAGTAGCAACAAAATAGCCTATTTGATCTCTGATGACTCCTCCACCTCCAAAATCTCTCGGATTTCCTTTTGAGGCCCCATCAAAATTTAACTTATGCCAAGCATTGGGAGGCTTAGTCCATCTGACGGTGTTTCTATCCATACCATTGTTATTCTTTTTGAAGATAGTGTCAATATTCCAATCAGTCAGAATGTATTCTTCTTTCTTAGGGAAAAGTCTATTTTTAGGAGGTTTAAATCTAGTAATATTATCCTGCACATCAATGACAATTTCTTTGTAGACTTTGTTACATACCTTTCTAGTATTTCTGAAAATGCCATCATTACAAGCCTTCCAAACTCGCCATATGGTGTGAGGTAAAACTAGTTGCCACAATCTCCTTACCACACAATGCTTATATGGAAAGTCCCATTGTTCCCAGGCCTGAAGACAAGTAAGGGGAAAGATCCATTTCTGATTAAATTTTTCAAAAACAAGATGCCAAATTTTGGAAGTGTACTCACAATGAAGAAATAAATGTTTAATGTCTTCTACCTCTTTCTGACACAAGCAACATCTATTCGGCATGATGAATCCCTTCTTAATGAGGTTGTCATTAGTCAGAATCTTTCCTTTAATGATGATCCACCAGAAAAAGTTCACTCTAGGGGTTAGCTCTGGCATCCACAGCTTATGCCACTTAATTTCACTTTCAATAGAGGCAAAGAAAGAATTGTATCCTGATTTAACTGAGTATTCCCCATCAAAAGAATCTTTCCAAATGAGTTCATCCTTAAGATTTTGATTACTAATATGGATTAGAGAAAGTTGATTCTGCAAAGATGAAACATCAGACTGTACATTATCCTTCTCCACTTTTAACTGTTTCCATTTTCTTTTGTTTTCATCCACCTCAATATATCCCTGTATTTTGTGCCCATACTTTGTAATTAAGCTGTCTTTAATGTGTCCATAAGAAGAAATAAAATTGAAATTAGTCCATTTATCAGTCCAGAAGTTAATGTCTTGACCATCCCCAAGCTTCCAGCTACACCCCTGAGAGAGAATATGTCTGTTGTGAAGAAGATTGTTCCAGAAAATAGAACCATTTGGAAGAGACTGATCGGAAATAAAGGAAATCTTGTTTTGGTTGGAAAGGTACTTGATCTTAACCAACTCTATCCAAGGCTTGTGTTCTTTTATAAGTCTCCAACCTAACTTTGCAATAAGAGCAGCACTCATATGTTTGATATCTTTGATACCAAACCCCCCAAGCCTCTTTGGTTTACATACCTACTCCCAAGCCACTAAATGATACCTGAACCTGTCCTCAGTACCGTGCCATAAAAAGTGCTTTTGAATTTTTTCAATACTATTCGTCACTGCTGCTGGTATGCTAAACATTGACATGATGTAAATAGGCAGGTTTTGAAGAGTGCTTTTTATCAATAAGCACTTGCCTGTGCTTGAAAGTAGATCTCCTTTCCATCCAGCCAGTTTTTTTTGAAATCTCTTAATAAGATCATTCCATACCTCATTAGAAATCTTGTCAGTACTCAAAGGTAGACCTAAATAAGTAGCGGGAAGTGAATTAATAGTACATCCTAGAATATTAGCAATATTTCTTTGCCTTTCCATAGGAGTATTGAAGAAATATATAGAGCTTTTTTCAAAATTAACTTTTTGCCCTGAGGCTTCCTCATTAAATCTAAGGATAGTTTTGATAGCCTTTGCCTCAATTATTGAGGCCATCAGAAGAAGCAGAGTGTCATCAGCAAACTATTGGTGGGAGGAGACCTGATTTCCAGAAGTTGGAGGAAAGCCTTTTATCATGCCAATGCTAATAGCTTTGGAGATAGATCTTCTTAAATTGTCAGCCATTGTAATGAACAATAGAGGGGAAATTGGGTCCCCTTGCCAGGTTCCTCTATTGCTGGCAAAAAAACCAACTGGTTCCCCATTAACAACCACTGAGAATCTTGAAGTAGAAATACAAGAGTGAATAATTTTCTTGAATTTATTTTGAAAACCTTCAATTTAACATTGTAAGAGTATTTTTTCATCAATAAGAAAAAGACTCACTTTCATTCCCTATGAGTATGAAAGGTCACAAGTGGTGAGGAAAGGTGAAAAGTCATGTGGGGGAAGATGAAAACACATTTTGTAATGTTATAAATTGGAATGGCTTCCCCATTCCAAAAGGTTGGAAATTGTTGATTGTTATATGTTGTTGAGATTTACCACTACTACATCAAGTAATAAAAGCTACATTTCCTCTATTTATTTGTATGTGTTCCTCTACCCTCTCTACTCTCTAGCTTTGAAAACATGGTGATCTTGTAGAACCAAGAAGGAACTTTGTGTCCTTGATTAATGAATATACTATAAGGCCCTTTTTATAAACCAATATTTGACAATATACTTCAAAACATTTTGTTGTGGGCTCAACCCTTCTAGTTGCGGGCATGTGTGGTTGTTGTGAAGAGGCTCATCCCCTCTAATATACTCAAACCATAAGTTATTTTTGGGATAGACCCCATTTTTTATTATGCTTGGCATGTGTGGCCTCTTAGTTTTGGCCTTGAGCTCATTTATTTTTGTCTTGGCCCATACTTTTGTGCTCGGCCTATACTTTACATGACAACTTCAAATTGTGGCCCTCCCTTCACTTTCCTTAGCTCATACATGGTCTGTTTAGGAATATTCACCTATCCTCTTTGTGCTTGATCTCTTGCAAAACAAAAATAATAAAATAATAAATTATTTTTGTGATTGTATTTTTTTATAATCATAATTCAAAACCCTAATTTTTAGATCAAAATTATAAGCAAAACCGTTGACTCGATTTTTTTGAGTCATCCTTATTTTTAATTAAGTTACTTGAACTTTAAGCTTATGTAAATATTGAATTTTTCAAAGCTTAGTCAAATGGCCACTAACCGGTCAACCAGCTAGTCGCAAGTAGTTTAGAACTCTCAAAAGAGAGGTTGATGGTTCAAAACCGGCTAACCCCCTTCTTCTTTAGAAAGTTTCCATAGGAAACAACATAGTATATGGTTTAGATCTTCGATTTTTTTCAAACCTTCAAATCATTTTTTAAAAAGCATTGAAGTTTAAACAACTTATTATATCAACTTAAGTCTATATATAAACCAATTGGTATATTAGTATTTTTACTAAAAACTTAGTGTCTAAGGGGTTAGGGGTTTAAACCCCTTCCCAAAAAATTTTGTTTTTGTATTTTCAAAAATAACATATATTTTGTTCGATATTAAAATTATGTTGTTTTTAAACTGTTTTTCAAAAAAGAAAGCAATAAAAATTAGCATAAGTATTTTTTGAAAATTATTGTTAAATAATTTCATTTCAAAAAATGTAATCATATTTTTCTAGTACAAAAATTAAATTTTTTATTGTAAAAAAATTGATAATTGTCATAATTACAACAAAAAAAAGTGTTGTAAAAATTAATTTGTTCAAAATATATAAAAATATAATTTTTAAAAATTACAATTTGGTGAATTATTTTTGTAAAGTAGTTATTTTATTAATTTTTGTGAAAAATATGGTGTCTTCTGGAAAATTTTCAATGGATAAATCATAATTATTAAATGGATCAAATTATAGCAATTGGAAAATTAGGTTAAAAGTATAATTCCTCTCTAGGAAACTTTGGGATCTTATTGGTGGCGATGTTAAGAAACCCACTTGGAGACATGCAATAAATAAAAACTTGAGTTTGTTCCAACAAAAATCATACGAGGCCATGTCCATTATAATCAAGAGCGTAAAAGATGAATTATTTCTTGATATTAGACATCAATACTCTTCAAGTAAAGCTTGGAAAAAACTTGATTCTATGCATGAAGAAAGTCATCTCATGAAAATTATCAAATCGATCATGAAACGTTTCTCTACTCTAATTAAAAGAGACAAAAATATTGTTAATTATGTTGTAAAAATTAAGAATATTAAATATCAACTAGATGATTGTAATTGTCAACTATTTTAAGATAAATTGATTTAGGCTATGAATATACATGAAAAATATAGAAACTTTACTTCCATTCCAAAATCTAAGTATCAAAATAAATCTAAATTTCTTGATTTGGATACAATATCATCTCTTTTTATTTGAGAAGAAAAATTAATGTAAAAAATATTTAAAACAAAATGCATTTAGGCATTTTTATCTCAAAATTAGAAATCATTTCCATCTCAAAACATTGGAAACCATTATTCTAGACCTAATTTCAAATCTAACCCTAATAATAAAAAGAATAACCATAATTTCAAAGTGAAATTCAATGGAACCTATCACAAATGTTGAAATTTTGGACATAAAGAAGAATATTTTCATCAAAACAGGAAAAAATCAAAAATTAAGAAATTTTACAATCAGAAGAAAAATCAAAACCAAAACCAAGACAATAACACAATCAAAAGTATCACTCTATATACCACATTTACAACATTTAATTAATGAATAGATCCTAGGTGTTCCATTTCCTCTAGACACATGAACTACATGTGTGACATCCTCATAGATGAAGAATTTCGTGAAAATATCTATCTAGGAGATAAATTTTTCATTAAATCTGAAATTTTTGGTAATGGTAAACTAATTAAGGGTGTGACTAAAAATGTTTTGTTTGTGCCAAAATTGAAAAATAAAATTGTATCTTGTTATCAATTAACTCAAAAAAATGTTAAGTTATTTTGTTACAAGATAAGTTGTATGTTAAAAATGAATTTGATAAATTTATTGCAATTGGTATATAGAAGAATGGATTGTACATTTTTAATTGTTTTGTTTCTGAATCTTTTTTTCTTCTAACACTAAAAATGAATTGGAACTATGGTATGAAAGATTAGGAAATTTAAACTTTAGAAGTATGTCTGATATGTCTCATCTTAATCTTGTGATAGGAATTCCTAAACAAAAATACAATCATGAAACTTTTGAAGGTTTCTTACGTGGAAAGAAACATGTTGAACTAATTCATAAACATCATCTTTTTGAAATGGTTCAACATGTTTATAAAACTTAATAAACATCATCTTATAGAGTTAATTCATAGTGATGTTAGAGGTCCACTGGAGGTTCCTTATCTAAATGGTGATCTATTTTATGTTAGTTTCATTGATAATTTCATCTAGAATGACCTGGTCATATTTTATTAAGAAAAAAAATCTGAAGTCCTATCTAAATTTCAAGAATTTAAAGCCTTAGTTGAAAACTCTTCTAGCCAGAAAAGCAAAAGAAATAGAACAGGTAATGGAGGTAAATATATTAGTAAAAGTAATTGATGAATTATGTGTCTTGTGGGATTCAAAGAGAGCTAACCACTCTTTACTCCCCACAATAGAACGACATCGTTAGAAAGAAAAAATAGGACTATCGTAGAAATGGCTAGGAACAATTATTCATGTTTCAAATGTTCCTAAGTTCCTATGGGCGGAAGTAAATAAATATTATGGTCCGTATTCTAAATAGAGTTCCTACGAAATCCCTACATCAAACTACACACTCTGGAAGTGTGGACGAATAAGAAACCAAATATCTGCTTACTTTAAAACATTTGGTAGTCTTGTCATTTATTTTTATTCCAAAAGTTAAATAGAAGAAACTTGATCCTACCTCCTGACTCATGTATATTTTCCTAATCATGTATAATTTTTATTTCTGGAAGTACAAACTAAAGGATTAAGATTATACAATTCATCTAAACATGAGATCATAGAGACAATAGAAATGTCCACATCCCTGAAAAGCCATTTTGCGAAACTTCTACTCAAACCCTCCTATGTTTCTCTTGAGGAAGAAACAACGAAGTCCTAGAGGATGAAGATCCTTCTCCGAACAATATGGATACAGAGGTTAAGGGGAAGTCTCTCACAAAATGTGTTACCATCTAAAAGACCTAAATGGGCTCAAAATTTGATAAAAGATTCTCATCCTGAATAACCTTAGAAAAATGACTTGTAGTCAACACACTTATCATGCCTTAACGACAATTTATGAATGTGAACCATAATTGTTTGAAGAGGACAATAAAGATGAATATTGGAGACTTGTTGTAAAATCTAAGTATGATGCTCTCAATAAGATCATACACGATATCTAGTCCTTCCTCCATCTAAAAGAATCATTGTAGGATATGGGTGGTTATACACAATCAAATTTAACTCTATAGGAGAAATTGACATATTTAAGGAAATATTAGTGGCATGAGAGTTTTCTCATAAACATGGAATTGACTATGTTGAAACCATTACTTCCACAAAAAATGAGCATAGTTGGGATCCTCCTAGTGTTAGTTGCTTAGTATGGTTGGGATATTCATCAAATCGATGTGAAAAGTGCATTCCTAAATAGTTATCTAAAAATAAATTTATATGACTCAACATGCAGGTTTTGAAAACCTCGGAAAATAAATTTGTGTATGTTGACTAAAGAAATCTTTGTATAACATGAAAAAAAATCCTAGAGCTTGATATGCTAATATTAACAATTTTTAAAAGACTTTAGTTTTAGTAATTATTTTTCAAATAATGATCTACTTATTAAAACTTAATAATGATCATATTATAATAATTCTTATATGTGTTGATGACCTTCTTATCATCAGTGATACTAATTAAATTTTCACAATTAAAACTAAGTTGAATATATATTTTGAAATGTTTGATCTAGGCCCTTTGCATCATTTCTCAGGCATGGTTATATTATGGGGTCAAAACTCTATTGTTGTGTATCAATCTCAATATGTTCAAACATTATTTAAAATATTTAATAAGATTGATTGTAAACCTTTGACCATTACCATAGAAGTCAGTATTAAAATTGACCATAAACCTGCATGTGCAAAATAAAATCCTAATTTATATAGGTAGCTTGTTGGTAGATTGATCTATTCAACTATTAATAGACATGATATTTCCTATACAGTAGGTGTTACTTATATATTTATGTAAGATCCATATGAGGGTCATTGGAAAATGGGAAAAATATTGATGAAAAGAGATCTTATATTATATTAATTCAATAAGATACAAGATAGATTTCAAAAAAAAAAGTGGGTGGTATGAGAGTACGCCCCAAAACCAAAAATGAGGAAACAATGAGAAAAATAGGCCAAGCCAAGGAGAACAAAAAACTAGGCAATGCCTAGGAGATTAATAGAACACAAAATTAAGCAATAGTGGAAAACATTCTCAAGGCAAGAGGATCGTGGTCATCTAATCAGCCCGAATGCGGAAGGTCCTTGCTGACATCTAGAATGTCCCAACTAGTGGGATTTTATTCTTCATTTTTGACCTCCTCCCAAGCGGGGATGGCGAGAGCAAGGCGGTGGAACTTGTTAGAAGGCTACGGTGGTGGCATGGGCAAATTCTAGCCATCCAGCATACACATCTTGAGGGTAGCAAGTGACCCCCCCCCCCACCCAAGATGATGAACAAGGGACCCCCAACCTTACTAGCGAGCTGGTGGTGAGTGGCTCTATCGATGTTGAGGGTGGGGCGAGCGAAGAACCCAGTGTAATGAAAGTAGTTAAAAATGGTTACGATGACTACCATAACCATTTGGCGAGGAGCCCCAAGATGGAAAGGTTGGATCCTGGTGACATTGCATGGAGCATCCCCCTAATGTCGTAATAGATTATGGAGGTGGTCCACCTCCAGGGTGACTTTGTTTATCTGAACTTGAATCAGCAGAAATACATTGGAGATAACCATAGATTTGTTATACATAGAAAATTTCTAATCAACTTCAGAATTAGCAAAGAAAAAATAATTTATTTCTTTCCATATCAAAAATAGAATGTCCCCTCTGAAAACATGCCAAATCTGGGTGAACATAGGTAGAATCTTAGGTTTTTATCTCCTAAAGAATATTCTACCAAGCAAAGCAATGGGGTCTGCGTGGAAAGAAAAATGAGTTGTATCCAATTCCAAGCAAGCTGAGCTTTTAGAAAAAACTAGAAAAGATGCATTATAGTTTCTAAGTGGCAACAGAATGGGCACTTGGGAGCTGGGACCCCAATTTTAACAAGTTGAGACCCCAGAGGAATAATTTTGTGTAGAATATACTTTAGATTGTGGTAAATTTTAGGCTCCACACATATAGACCAAACGGTGTCAAATCACCTGCTCCAGGAAGACGAAGTGGAATGAATCACCCATCGAGTGTTGATTTTTTCAACCATGGTAAAATGAGGAAAAATCCAATGGTAGCCTTTACTAGCTAAATAATTTCAAATTGGGGTATCAAAATACCATTTCTAATCCATCCACCAAGGGTGAGAGGAACGCACATAAATATTGTACAGTATATGGTCAGGAACCAAATTAAGCACTGTAGTTATGTCGACCTAATCCTGGTTGGTTAGTCGATATCTAGCTTTAATCTCAAGCCAAGTAAACCAGGATTGAGAGTGTTTACAGAATAAATTTTGGATGGTGTAAATGTCGTGCTTGAAAAGTTTGAGCACAGGAATCCTCAGGATGTCTGCAAAACACTTATCATGAGCCTGAAATGTCAGAGAAAAATAGAGGGAATGATGTTTAATGGAGAGGCCATTATAAAATCCATCACCTTTCCATTGTAGTCAAGGTTTGATACACTCCCATGTTTTCCAAATGATTTTAATCACAAAGGTGCCAACAACTTTAACAGGTGCCATAGCATTAAGGAGGTTGAAAAAACCCATACCTTTCTATATATGGCATATGTAAGGTGATCCTTCTTCAATTCCATGATGCAAGAGAACTTTCCATGCTTTTTGGCCTTGGATGTAGTAAAAAATCCATTTCACACAGAGTGCCCCCCCCTTTTTGTTGGATGTCAATAAGGTGCAACCCCCCATTATTGTAAGGAAGAAAACATATCTCCTAAGTAACACAATGAAAACCTTTACCAATGGAAGTGTTAGCCCAAAGAAATTCTTTGAGGAGGTTCTCTAGATTTTGAATAGAGGATTTAGAAGGTAGCCAACAAGAGGAATAATAAACGTGCATGGCCGTGGACTTTAGAGAAAATTTGGAATTTTTTCTACCAAGGAGAGAGGTTTAGTGATCCAATAATCCAACTTTTTGGCCACCCGTTGAATAAAATACTGACATTGGATCGACCAGTGATGCCTAAAAGGAAAAAGGCATGAAAATAAATTTAAACATTTCACCATGTGCAAGAATATTCCACTCAAAAGAGGCCAGCCAATCAAGAACTGGGAGGAAATATTGTCGGTAACATTGGGTTTTTCTACCATTAAATGGAAGAACCAGATGCTGAATAGAAGATATAAAGGTAGTGCATGACATTGCAGATATTGGATTCATCCTCAATAAGCATGAAAAAGGAATCATCAGCAAAGTGATCATTAAACAATTGAGAATTATTCATGGAAGGAAATGAAATTCCCCTAACGAGCTGTTGATTTTTGACATAGGCCAGAAGATACCCAAAGCCTTCAGCTGCAAGCACATAGAGCACATGTGCTAACGAGCATCCTTGGAAAATGGAACAGAAAAATCCAAAGGAATTAGAACTGACGCCGTTAATGGTGATTTGGGAAGAGGCATCTGCAAAAATCATTTTGACCGATTAAATGAAATCGGGGGCCGAAGCCAAGGGCTTGGAGCATGACAAGGATAAATGGCCATTCACTCCAATCATAGGATTTCTTAAAAGCAATCTTAATGAACAAAGAAAATTGATTAGAGAAGTGGGCAGAAATGACGTTTTCCAGGATGTATTGCCCCTAAATGATCCAAGTTTGTTCTGGTTGAATAACGGTGGGGGAGAACATTATGGAGCCTTATAGCCAATGCTTTGACAATTATTTTATAGGTGATGTTCAACAATTTGATTGGTCTCTAAGAGGTAATTTTCTCTTGATCCCTTGGTTTGGGTATGAATTTGATATTCCCTTAGTTGATACTCACTCCCAAAGACTAGTTCTGAAACCCCTCGAGGTAGACTTAAAGAATTTCTTGACCAACTAAATCCCATATAGATTTTTTATAATTTTCAAGTGAAGCCATCACATCCTGGAGCCTTATCATTGGCCATTTCCATGACAACAACATGAAGGTAATCAATGGTGAGCATTCGGTAATACACCACCTTCTAAGCGTGGGAAAGCTTACATGTCACGATAGCTAAACATTATGCAAGGGATAATTGGCAGTCAGCAGAGGTTGTTGAGCCTGAAAGACCAACTTGTAATGTCGCACAAATGCATGCAACATGAGTTGGGGGTCTGTGACCCTAATTCCGCCATCATTGATGGCCCGAATTTGTTGGGAAGGCTTTTTGTCTCTGAGAGAAAGAAATAATTCTTTAAAAATGTGGTCGCCAATTTTAAGGCCAATGCATGCGGGTATGGATTTGATCTCCTTGAGTGTTTTTAGTTGTTAGTAATTCATATTTTCTGGAAAAGCATTACAATGTGAAGTTGCAGAGTTTCTAAGAAAGGGTTTCCCCTAATCGTGACCATCACTTGACTAAGAATGAAGGTGTTGGCAGCATATGAGTGGTTCTAAATTTTGGCCAGCTGTCTATCATATATTCTAAGGAATCTAGTAGTCTAAGTCATGGCATCCCCCCACCAATGAATCCAGCGTGCATATATACATGGATGAAAGCACTAACAATTACTAGGTTGGGGGGAAAAATTCCACACACACTTGATATGATTGAGAGTGGGCTCATGCTATATCAAGGTAGTGTTAAGAAATTAATTGTCCTTTATGACAAAAAGTTTTCTTATCATTCCAAGTGATACAAAATCGAATGGGGGAGTCATCCGAAAGGAAAAAGTCAGGCATGACCTCCACCGGCATAGAATAAATGTTGTCAAAATAAAAATAATCCTGAGCATACAACATGGCTCGATCAAGCCATTTAATAACATGATCTGATCCTCCTCATAGATTGGACCACGTGAACCATGCTTCAGAAGTGGGAGTGCATAAAGCATTAGGGTCATAAAACCCAAACTTATTACACATGAAAAACCATGCCTCCCTTTTTCCATCTACCCACCTCATCAGAAAATGGCTGTATTTGTCAGTGGGTGACTCAATTATATTAAAATCACCACTTATGACCAAATAAGCATCAGGAATGAAGCATGTTATCCATCTTCAAAGATCAGCCTTTTTCAGCCGCATTGTTAGAGGCGTAAATATTAATGAGGCCAAAAGGGTGGCCATCAACATTAAATAGGACCCACATGGCATGGTTGGTGGGGTTGATTCCATGGTCAATCAACAAGGACCACCATTTGGGAGAAAAAATGGAAATTAAACCCCCACTCCCCACTTCATGATTACTACAAAAGGCCAAGCTATCAGGCTAGATGGATTTACAAACCACCTGTAACTGAAAAACTATAATTTTCACCTCCAGTAAAAATAAAACATCTAAATTAGCAAATATTTTTTGAGAATCACAAACAATATACGTGTGATAGGATTCTGTAAGACCCTGAACATTCTAAGATAGTAAATTCATGGATGAAATTTGTCAAGATCCATGCATTCATCATCTAAGCCATTAAGGGCATCAAATTGATTTTGTATGAATTCCGTAGTCTTATGCTACAAAAAATCCCGTAGATCAATTTTTATCCACCTGTCATATTTGATGTTGTATTCTTCTTCTATTAAGTCTACACCATGCGTCAGACTATGCTCCTACGAGATGTAAGGAGGAATTTGGGGCATTTTATATGGGCCCTGTGAGCTGCCTGTTAATAACAACGGTAATGGTTGTGGCATGGTGACATTAGAGACATAATTTGTTTTATCTATGAGTACCAAGGCTGCTTGGGGTGTACTGGTGTAATTTGGTAACTAGATAGATGAGTTGGCAGTAGCAGTTGGTTCCTTAGCAACAACAATTAGCTCCTTATCTTTCAGGCTATGGGGTTGTTCCTTAATAGCTGGCTCATGCTGACCAATCGAACTAGAAGGATTGGATTACTGAATTTTGTTCTTATTTTTCCAGGCCCCAATCATTTTCCAACCTTCCTCTTGTGGGGGTTTTGCTAGTTCAATGGTTGTTTTGGCAACCAGACAATTGTGAGGGACATAAAGGGGAAAATCCTTGATCTTATGATCAGAGGCCTGACAATGGAAGCAGGTGTTAGGTATGTTGATATATAGAATATGTTGGGGGTACCACTTGTCTCCCATATGAATTTCCACAAATTCTTTAAGGTATCAAGAAATATCAACCTTGATGCAAACACGCTTCTCTGGGCAAGCATGATAGAACCACTCTTGTTCAAGGCAGACTACCCACCCAATGGAAGAAGCAATCTTACGCATGAAATGTGTGCAAAGAAAGGGTAGGCCTAAAAATTCTACCCACATAGGAACTTTGAGTGCAGCATACTCAGAAACCACAAATTCTTTAGTCCATGGAGACATGACCAGCAAAGAGTTGTGAACATACTAGGTGTCTTGTCGAGCCAAAATTTTGGGGGCATTGGGTGGGTCATAAAATTTAAAAAGGAAGAATCCTTAAGTCATATTTTGGACGTTGTTGAGTTGGACCCCATGAGGATTCCATATCAAATTAGCCCAGGATTTAAGCATGCTTTCAAAGGGGGTTCGACCCACAAAATACCGAATGAGATAGAATTTTCCCAACCATCGACAATAAACATTAAAATTAGGAACATGTAAAACCACATCACAAGGAGAAACATTACCTCATGGAAGACCTTTGGGAAAAAATTCCGAGGACATTTCATCGGTGGCACCATTGCTCAAAGCTCCATTTTCTCCATCCACAGTTGTAAAAAATGGGATTGAGGAGGGATGTGCCATTATATAGAGGCACCTAATGGGTGGAAAACCCTAAAAACATGATGGCATTAATATCCCATAGAGCCTGAGAAGGCCGCAGAATGAAAACTTCAAAAGCAAGAAACCCTAGCAAAGTCGACTTCAAATCTTATGGAAAAATAAAATAAAATACATTAAAGGTACAATCAATTATGGTTTATAATATTCTTGTTCTAATGATGTAAAATTATACGGTTATTATGATTCTAACTATGGTGTTGATATTTTAGATTTAAAGTATAATTTTGGATATGTTTTTAAGTTTGGTGTGGGTTGTTGAGCAGAAAATATTGTCCTAAGGAGAAGACACACATAGGATTCGCATGTGAACAGAAACAAGGATCACTTTGAAGGGGCATGGAAGGATAGGAAAGGAAACACACGCCAGGAAAAGCTGATTCAGGACTTAGCCATTTTCATGGATGTGGGCTATTTTTGGAAGATAACATGTGGAGCACACATTGGGATGGAGACTTGCGTGACACACAAATGCTATTTTGGGAATGAGCATCTGATAAGCACCATGCATGAGCTTGAATTAATAATAGGATTACTTCTTCCAGTTAACTATAGGATGTCTATTATTAGCGCACTTGCATGTGTGCATGTTATTGTAAAGGCACATGGCTATTATCAGCATGCGACCTATTTTGGGAAGTGTGTAGGTGGTGAAGGGAAAGTCCCCACCCCTATAAGTATGTATTGAACTATGTAGTTTAGTAGATGAATAGTGAATTATTGTAGAGTTATGCTGTTGGATCTGATGCGTGCATGACTTATGGTGAATGATTTGTAATGTAAGAAGCTTCTATGTATTACAATGTTTAATGTAATGGAGTATATTGGATGGATAATGGTGTTAAACATGACCGTAACTTGTTCTTGTATGGTTAATCTTATTATAGTTATTGTTTAATTCATGATTCTCTAAGATCTAGATCTGGTTATGCTTTGTGGAATGTTTATGCTTATTTATGGTTCTGAATATGTTGTATCTTCATCACACTAACATCCTACACAAGAAACTCTAAAGAGGGGCCTGGTACCTTTGCGCGCTTTGGGTGAGTGCTCAGCTCAGGCTGGGTGATGTGCCAATGTGCCTGGGTTTTATATAGTGGATTCTAGGCTGCATCATTGGTTCCATTGCTGAGACCTCTTTTTCATCTATTTTTAGGATGTTTCAGTGATGAATAGATGTACCAGTTGACCTTATAAAGTGTTGAGGAGTGGATAAAGGATCTGGAAGAAGAGTACGCTCAGAGGTTCAACACTGGATCTGAGTTTGACGCACACGTGTGGGTGGAGTATAATTTGTATGATTGTTTATATGAGAGATTATTTTCTATCTTTCTAGTAGAGTTGTATGAGTGGCTGGTTGCTTATGCATCTAAAAGGAATTGGAGGTATCACACACTTGTCTAGATGCAAGAATAATTTCAAGCCCTTTATGATGCTGATCTGATTTGGACGCGCACTGTGGATACTTGGTTATGTGGTGTTTTGAATAGCTATATTTTGGAGTACTCAATTTCCACTTATTCTTTCCCAGAGGTAGACTGAGTTCCAGTTTTTACGTTATCCAAGGGGAACTTATTTGCAAGGCATTCCACTAGCGATCAAAATATTGATGGTAACCCTGAACTTGGAAGAAAAATTGATGGCTAGCTAAACCCCACCACGCACGGGGGGTAGGAATAGGTTTGGTGAAAGATGGTGGACCTAGTAGTAGAGAGGCAGAGAGAAGAAAGGTGGCTTAAGTATAATGAGTGCATGCAGAGAGGGAGATAGAGAAGAGAAGCATGATATTGCAGAGTGGATGGCATTGAGGAGAGAGATGGCTCATGAAGGATTTGAAGCTCACGTAGGAGGCATGGAGCTAGAGCATCTGGAACTCCCCCCATTTGGGAAAGTATAATAGGGAACCCTCCTCGGCCTCACATGGGAGCATGCCAGTAGAGATGACATGGGCTGTGTGGGTGTGCATCTGAATCTACCTGGTAACCTAGCCCTTGCGCTTGGTTTTCTAGTATCTAGTACAACCAGTAGTCAACAAGCTAGTTTGGGTAGTAGAAGAGCAGGAGTAAGTCAGATAGAAAGTACATCTATGGTAGGGAAAACATCTTCTTTATTGTTTGGAGGTACCTTTTCAGTGCACATCATCAGCATAAAACTCAAGTGCACACAAAATTTTGGACTCACTTCTGGGAGTAGTACCACTTCACAGACTATAGGAGTTTATTTTAGTACCACTGTTGGGACACATGGAAGTACATCCACTGGTCCACTTCCAGCTATAGGTGGAGGATCAGGGGGCATAGGTGGCTCTAGTTCTGGTGGATTTGGTGGTTCTAGAGGTAGAGGTAACACAGGAGGTTCTGGATCAGGTGGGCAGGGTCCTCATCAAGGGTCCCAAAATATTTACATGGAGATGTCTCTTCATCTTCCAGAGTATAGGGGCATAGAAGATGTTGCTGAACATGTGCACATGTGTGAGATACTATGGCATGCAAAAGGAGTTACGAATTTTGAGTGCAAGGCAAGTCAGTTTGCAACTACATTATAGGGACACACACACAGTTGGTACAAGAAGTTTGACCCTGATCAGACTTGCATAGATTATGCAACATTAAAGGATGCTTTCCTTAAGGAGTTTCATATCCTGTTGAGTTTGAGTAGAAGAGTATAAGCGTGCTCAAGGATATTAAGAAGGGAACTACTGAGAGTGTTTGGGAATATGATGCCCATTTCAAGACACTGTTGTCTAAAATTTCTTATGATATTCATGCAAGCCAACATGCACAGTGGTTTTTTGGGGGCTTGATCACACCTTTCTGAAGGGCATTATCACATAAGACATATATGGACTGCACGTGAAGCACTTGAAGCAACTTTGCATGCTGAGGCAGTCAGGAGTATAGACACTAGAGTGAGCCCATTCCTGGAGGCACAAATTACAAGCTATGGCAAAGCAGTTGGAGAAACTATCAGAAAATTCAGCACATGAGATGCACACTGGATTTGGTGTACATAGATTGTGAAGTGGAAGGGCACACTAAAGATAGTTTTCCTCGTAGATCAGTACATTCATTGTTGCTAGACTGTGAGATATGTCATTTGGACCATGATGCAAGCCACTTGCCCATTATTACAACACGTGATAAGGAAGAATGTATCTTGTTATTGTAAAATTTTCTTGGTCCATGACTCATGATACAGAAGATTATGCAGGTTGATTGGTTAGATCCATGATGCCATAGATATTGGTGTGTGATAGACTGGAGTATCATATAACTCTAAAGGTAAAAGTGAGCACCATGATTGTGATCACACTCAAGTGTGCTATGATTAGAATGAAGGGAACTTTGAAGGAGGTCGTGGAAGAGGTCGAGGATACCATGGTGGATTTGGGGCTCAAGGCCATGGTGGTGGATGAGGTGAGTTCCCTCATGGAACATGTTTTACATGTGGATCTCCTAACCACTACAGGCGTGAATGTCCTCAAGAATATTACTTGTTCTTTTTGTGGGAAGAATCATAAGCTATGAGGAATGCCTAGACTTATATGAGCATCTTAGCAAGTAACATAAATAGGAGAACAAGGGTGCATAGGATGGTTAGAATACAATGCACGCTGTGGAAAATCAGTGGATGCCAAAGCTAGCACCGGAACCTGAGGTATTACCTATGAAGATTACTACATGCGCTGAAGTGCGTGCACCCACAGAGAGGCATTACAGCAGAAGCCTACCATCACCAAGGAGGAAGTTTTACATGTAAGGTACCCAGATCCTACACATCAGAAGGAGGTTTATCAGGAAACCATGGAGGTACTCAGAAATATTTAGGGTGAAATACAATGTTTAAAGGAATAGTCATGAAAGTTAGAAAAAAATAAGGTGAACAGAGATAGTCCAATCAGATATTGATGACTTAAAAGAGGTATGCAAGATGTTGCGCTAGGAGAATATCATTCCATTATTAGGGAATTAGCTAAAGGGAAACACTCCATGTGTAGGTATTGAGAATGGAAGGAAGATCCTACATGCTAATCTTCCCCCTCATAGCTTGGATTATGACAAGGAGATCACTCTGAATGTTGTTGTGGATGGGTGGCTCTTGAGCAATATATTAATTGATACATGCGCATGGAAGTGAATGTGCTTACTTTAGATGCATGGGTACAGATGGGAAGACCTCCATTACAACCATCCTCTAATGTATTGTTCATGGCCAATCAAACTAAGGCCACTCCCATAGGAGTTTTAAAGGATGCATCCATTACTATACAAGGGGCCAAGTTCACTGGGGACTTTGAGGTCTTAGCACTTGCAGAAGCAGACAACTTCCCAACTCTACTTGGGAGCCCTTGGTGTTATGTAAATAATGCTGATCTATGGTTCAACAAGGGGTATATAAGTTTTGAGAACAAGGAAGAAAGAGTGATTATCCCTTTGATAGATGGGAAATATGTGCCTTATGTTGAACCTTTGAGTGAGGAAGACCTGAACAAAATTTATGTACGTGCCATTTGGGACCTAGAAGTACTTGAGCCATCAAAGGAAGGAATCCTCTAGTGGGAAGATGCACAGTCTATTAGTGATACTACAAGTATTTCTTGTGAAAATTGGGCACATGGAACCTATGAGATGGTTGGGCACGAAGTAAGAAGCACATTTGTGCGGAGAAGAAAACCTCGATGTATTAGGAGGATAGGTAACAACCTTGTACCTCAGTACACTGGAGAAGGAGATCCTATGGTATTCCTATGCATGCCATGGAGGAGCAGTGGAAAAATCAAGTGGAAAGAAGGAATATGTTAGTATATACCTTGTGGGACAATAATGTGCTGGTGGATGGTTCACAGGGATAATCTTATGGAATGGAATGAAGTCAAAATTTCTCTAACCACTCGGTTCTTCAGGAGCAATGCACCTACTACAATCTGCATGTATCATGGTAATCAACCTATTTCAGCACCACGTTCAACAGTGTGAGAGACTCTACATAGAGGGCAAGAAGCTTTACCACCTTCACTTTGGGTGCATAAAATTTATTCCACTTTACAAGGCTGCGCACGAGCTTGGTATGTTTATGCAGAACTGCATAGGGAGACTGGAAATTGGCAAGACTTGATTGTAGGAATGACCCAAACTTTTGACTACTTCTCTACTAAACCTCTGGTGGAAGAGGCATTAAGGGTCATAAAGTGCTTAACTATGGGAGACAGTGCAAAATGGCTGAAGAACTCATTCAGGATTTATTTGGTGAGGTAGACTCAGGAGCGTGTTTTGATGAAGTAGAAGAGACAGATGCCACACTACTTAAGCACACTTGCTTTGAGAAGGAAAAAGGTAAGATGGTCTACATAGTGGATGATGAAGAAGTAGAAAATCTGGATATATATCATTCAATAGGTATGTGCGAGGTGTTAGATAATGTGGATAAGAATACATGTGCCTATCATGAACCTATGAAGACCAAGAAAGTGAACATTGGCATGGATGTTGAACCTAAGGAGGCAATAATTGGGGATTATTGGTCTGATTTTGAAGTGGCAAAGATAATTGAGTTACTATGGGATTTTCAGGACTTATTTCCTAGGGGCTACCATGAGTTAAAAGGAGTGCATGAGTCATTAGGAGAGATGAAGATTAAGCTAAAGGAAGGAGTGCATGCCTAGTCAGGAAGAGACCTTACAGGATGAACCCTAACCTGTGCGTCAAAGTTAAGGAAGAAATTGAAAAATGTTGAAATATGACATCATCAAGCCCCTAGAGGAATCAGAGTGGGTTAGCCCCATGGTGATCAGTATAAAGAAAGATGGTCAGATTAGGATTTGTGTGGATTACAGGGAACTTGAATGCTGCATGTGTGATTGATCCTTTTCCTACACCTTTCATAGAGGAAATATTAGAAGGCATTGCAGGGCATGAAGTTTATTCTTTTACAGATGGATTCTATGGGTATCATCAGGTTAGAATTACACAGGAGGATCAAGAGAAGATGAATTTCACCACTAAATGGGGAAGTTTTGCATATATTGTGATGCCCTTTGGTTTGAAAAACCATGCTACTATTGTATTTTCATGCATAGTTTTTCAAGCATTCCAGGATTTTATTCACAACTTCCTACAGGTTTACTTGGATGATTGGATGGTGTATGGACTTGTTAAGGATCATTGTGAAAATTTGTGCCTAATGTTTGAAAGATGTAGATAGTTAAGCATCTCTTTAAACATCAAGAAGTGCATGTTTGCTACACCTTTTGGAACTTTATTAGGGCACATCATCTGTAAGGAAGGTTTGTTAGTGGATCTAACTAAGGTTGCAGTTATTGTAGGCCTAGAAGAGCCTACCAGTCAGAGTGAGGTGCGTGGATTCTTGGGTCACACAGGGTATTACAGAAAATTTATCAAAGGATATGTGAAGATTGCCACACCCTTGGAAGAGTTACTAAAAGGAAAAGGGATGCATTCTATTGGGGAGAACCACAACAACACACATTTGAGGCAGTTGAAGGAGAGACTTACAACAACACCTATTCTGTGTTTTCCTTCATGGAACCAACCGTTTCATGTACATGTGGATGCTTCTGGCACAACCATTGGTGTCAGTGTTAGCTCAACCTGGAGAGGGTATTATAGATCATCCTATCTATTTTTCTAGTAGAAAGTTGAACTCCTGCAGAGTAGAATTATACAACAACAGAGCGTGAGGCCTTGTCGATGATCTACGTGTTGCATAAATTCAGACAGTACTTGCTAGCAACACCTTTTGTATTCTATACTGATCACATGGCATTAAAATAATTGGTAAATAAGCCCATTTTATAGGGGTGCATATGTCGATGGGTGCTCTTATTCTAGGAATTTGATTTCACAGTTGTGGTAAAACCAGGTAAAAGTAATTCTGGCCCAGACCACTTATCAAGGATTCAGTCAGGGGAGGATGTACAGACAATTAAAGATACAATGCCAGATGCATAATTGTATATGTTACATCAAGTGCCTTCAGAATTGGAGGATATTGTTGTCTTTTTACGTACATGGGTATGTCACTAGAAGGAATGAAAGCATTGGAGAAGAAACAACTTGCAATTCACATGGCACCCTTTATGTTGATTAGTGGAGATTTATACAAACTAGGTTGAGATGAAGTATTACACCGGTGTGTACTAGAACATGAGCACACAGATATCATGGAAGAGGCTCATGGTGGTATTGCAGGTGGGCACTATGTAGGTGATGCCACCACATGTAAGATTCTACTCATTGGATTATGGTGGGAGACCCTGTACAAGGATTGGTAAAGAGTATTGTAAGGTGTGTGATCACTGTCAGCGCCTTGGAAAACCTGGGAAAAGAGATGAAATGCCTTTGAGGCCTATTGCTAGTGCAAAGCCATTTGAGAAATGGGCTATAGACTTTATAGGTCCTATTTCACCAGCCACGTGTAGAACTAGATCGCGTTATATCATCACTTACACATATTATCTTACAAGGTGGGCAGAAAAAGCACCTACAAAGGATTGTACAGTAGCTACAACAGCCAGGTTCTTATGGGAAAATGTTCTTACTAGGTATGGATGTCCATTGAGCTTGACAAGTGATAGGGGCACACACTTTTTGAATGAGACAATCAGGATATTATTGGATGAATTTATGGTTGCGCACCACAAGACTACACCCTATCATCCTCGAGAAAATGGTACTGTGCTGAGGCCTTCAACAAGATATTGAGCCAGACCTTGAAAAAATTTGTGATGTTGGAAGAGAAAGATTGGGATGATAAAGTTTCTTTTGTGCTTTGGTCATATAGAACAACCTACAAGAGGTTGAATAAGGCCAAACCCTTTTAGTTGGTGTTTGGTGCAGAAGTAGTTCTTCCTATGGAATTTATGTTACCTTCTTTACATATTGTGTGCTCTGGAGGTCTAGCTGATGAGAAAGCATTAGAAGAAATAATTGACAAGTTAATATAGTTGGATGAGAGTCGTGCCATATCACGTTAGAGTAGAAGTAAGGAAAATGCTAGGCAGAAGGCATGGCATGACCGACACATCAGGGACAAGAAGCTTGAGGTTGGACAGATGGTACTACTTTATGATTCTAAGTTCCTAAGTTATCTAGGCAAGCTCAAGGTGCATTGGTTGGGACCGTATGTTATCACTCATATACTTGACTCAGGCACTTTCTAGTTAGAGGCGCTTGATGGAATGTGGTTACCCGGTTACTTTAACAGGAGTAGGTTGAAGCCCTACTATAAATAAGTCTTCTTGGTATTTGTAATAAGGTAGTATTGCCATTTAGTATAGGTTTCCCTTTCTGTATTTCCTTCTTTGTCGCTATGCTTTGTCAATTTAGTTTGGTGTTTTGTGTAATAAGTGAGTTTATGTGCTTGGAAGATAATTACAATTTGAAGTATTTTTTTATGCACAGAGGACTGCACATACCATTGGTGTGGGGTGGTTGTTATTTTTTATTCACAATTGGGTACACATGAGAACAAATTGTTATAGGTGCTATTCAAGTATGGAAAGGAGTTGTTAGAAAGGAGATTTCTTCTAAAGAAGACCATAGATGGAAATGAATGAAGGGACAATATAATGCGAGGTAAGCAGCATCCGTGGAAACTACTATGGGAGGGTGCAGTGGTGAGGTACTTCAGTGCATTGAAAGTGAGCATAAGAGAAGTATGTATTCCTAGGGTAGGAAGGCACGCTAGAAGGTTATAACTGGGGCGTGAAATTGTACCATGTGGAAATTTCAGAAATTTTGAAAATGGTCAATTAATGAGAGGATTATTGGTAGGTGAAGGAGCAATAAATGCACTAAATTTTTGAAAATATATATAAGGATGTGATGTGGAGTTCATTTTTACCTTTGCAATCACAAGTATTCAAGCAAGATAAGTGAAACTGAGCCAAGTGAATTTTTTTGAGGTGCAGAGAGTTGTGAAACCAGACGTGGAGAGCATATTTTGTGCCCAAAAAAGGCTTGTGTCCCCATGTCGGTGAAAGGTTTGAGCAAATCCGAAGCATTGAGAAGGAGCTAAGGGCACACGATTTCAAGCTAGGGCATGCAATTTTGAGCTAGGGTTTGAATTTTCTAGACATAGAAGATAAAAGGTGGTATTTTTATGATGACACTAAAGAAAGTACCTACAATAGGCACAAAAGGAAAGAAAAAGGTTGAAGTTGAGGCTGAAATTGCTCTCGAGAGCAATTTTTCAAAGATGCAGTACCCGTAAGGAGTAATAGTCAAACAAGATTGGGATTCCCACATCCACATATGTAAATTAAATGACTACAACCACCGCACCACTGATAACAAGGGAGAGTTGGATGCTTTACTGAATAAGAATACCAACAAGCACACAGTGGAAGATATGTCAGTGTATGACGACGCTGGGGAAAAGTTGCTTGAGAAGGTAGGAGTTTATCAACTATATAAGCTCACATATTTTGGAAAACATGAACCTTTATACCAATGGTTTATGAGTAGAGTCCATGAGGGCTTCTTCTATTTTGTCAGACAAAGGATTAGGCTCACAAAAAACATAATTGTGACATTAACAAGATTGAAGGGCACAAGGAAAAACATTATTAGTGATCTGACTAATAAAGTAAAATTTATAGCCACAAGCAAGGATTTGGGGTATACCAAGGGTCCACATGGAATGGACATCTATAAATTTAGGAAGTACCCTATGGTGCAGGTAGCCATGTATCTTCTCACCAATATGGATGATCAAGAGAGATGGTTGCAGGTAAAAACCATGTGGCTTTATGTTGCAAAGAAAATGTCCCAGGGAGAAGTGTACAATTTAATAGGCTATATTACAAAAACCATTATTAAGGAAGTGCACGCAGGTGAAAAGATAAGTTTTAGCTCCATCCTGTTATCTCTTGTATTTGTAGAAATTGGAGTGCCTGATGGGCCAAAGAAAAAAAATTAGGAATACCCCACATAGAAGAAGTCCCACACAAAAAGGTTCAAGAAATATTTATTTTAAGGATAAATGAGTGGCCCA
Source organism: Taxus chinensis (assembly GCA_019776745.2). Classification (NCBI taxonomy): domain Eukaryota; kingdom Viridiplantae; phylum Streptophyta; class Pinopsida; order Cupressales; family Taxaceae; genus Taxus; species Taxus chinensis. The sequence continues at coordinate 746,552,985 of CM034149.1, forward strand.
TTCAATAAAAGGGTAGGGTATGACCGACTTCACATAGCATTTTAGGAGGAATGGTGCATTCTAAAGGAACTACCTTCAGTAGTAGGCAAGGCAGTACAGTTTGTGGTGTATCAACATTTCTTCATCTTGCAGTTTGCATGAAGGATGGGACATGGATTTCATGGCACAAAATTCCCTATGCCTTCACATTGCACTACTTCTAGGCTTCAATTCACAGATTTATTGATGCATGCTGACTGAAATTCAACGTAGACAAGGTAGATTGTGACTATCATACCCTCATAAAAACATATGTATATGTAGGTCGGTCTACCTACATTGAGAGGCTCATTTCATACATCATAAATATGAAGCCAATAAGTTTGGCTATTGGGGACAATGGGGCTACACTCATATATCTTCAGCTCAAGCCTAGGCTATAGAATAATAAGTATGTGGAGAATGAGTTCATGCTCCTAAGGCCACCTAAGGGAAAACATATAATGGAGAATGTGCCAGCTCCAAATCCTACTGCGACCATACAGATAGATGAGGAAGAAGATGACCATGAAGATAGTGGAGGATTGGATCATAAAGGTTGGAGGCAGCCCATAAGAAAAGTGGAAAGTGGGCATGTAGATACTCCACCACAGGCACAAGAAGGAGAAGATGACTTGGACGTGGATGCAATCCCAGAAGAGCATTAGTTTAAGAAGGTATTCAGAAGAACCAAGACCCAAATCATGGGAACAACACATCCTGTAAGAATATCACCTATACTCTCCCCTCAGAAAGAAGCACTTGAGAAGAAGAGAAGGAGAAAAATGAAGTTGGATGAGGAGCCTTAAGTGTCTGAGGAGAGCATTCATAGAACCCTTGTGCAACCAGAAGATGTGGAGGAACCTAGAAATGAAGAAATGAAAGATGAAGAGGAAGGGGTGAAGGAAACAGAAGAGACAGTGCAAGAGAAACCCAACATGCATGTTACTACTCAGAAAGAAGAAGGGCCAACTCCAAACCTTGGTGCTCAGGTTCCTAAGGGGCCAAGAACAAAGAGAACAAGCGAAGAATATGTTGTATCAAGTATGGGATATGCTAAGGACACAAGCTAAATCATTTGCCCCTGATTTTATAGCACAATAGGCCTTAAGGAACTGTATGGATGGGAGCTGATGGATCCAGACATGGCCACCACGCACACAAGGAAATAATTATCTTATTCCATGTAGACCCATACAGACAAGCCAGATTCTGACATCTTCGAGGAATATTTTGTATCAAGGAGAGTGAAGAAGGCACCCCAAAGTAGACACATGATGGTAAAGCCTACTCTAATTTCTGATGAGCAGGTGAACAATGCCTTGGTTAAGGTATTTGTAAAGGTGGCACAGAGGAACATTGATAAGGCCGCCACCATTAGAGCACTACTTGAAGATAACAAGGCAAAAACTATAGAAATAACAAGTTTAAAAGGAGAAAAGGACCTAGAAAAGAAAAGGAATGAGGCCTTCATTAGCATGGCAGAGGAAATTGGTGATTACGTTCTAAAAGCACGACCTCATCTTGATTTTAAGGTACCTAATAAGTTTCCTTTGGCTATGCATTATGTTCACATATTGGTTTATTTGGTGCTAGAAGACGGTCCAATTCAAATGTTAGCACTAAAGGATCATGAACAAGAAGAGAAAGAGAAAGGGCCTCCATGGCTAGGAATATTTCAAGTTATGAGGTATTGCTCCAAAATTTGAAGGATGAACTGAAGAAATTCAACCAAACTCTGAATATTTTTGTGGCACCAGAAGCAGTGATAAGAATCAAAACTCTAGTTGAAGATAATGACATTCTGAAGGCCATGAAAGATGAGACACTGGGACATGTAGAAATATTGGCACTAGTGAAACAAAAGAGTGAAGCCCTTGCAACAGCCCAAGACCCACATAAGGAGAGAATAGATGAGATTGGGAATCTCATAGAGAAAAATATGGATCTTCTGGAGGGAATGATGGCTGTTATGGCTAATGTTTTCCAAGTACTGCAAAATGAAAATGAAAAGATTACTCAGGACAAATTGGAAGCCACTTCCATAGACATTCCAGAGAAGACAAGGACTATACTAGATAACTAGCAGACATTGGAGGCTAAGATTAAAATATAATATCTAGAGTTGATCCTCCTGATTGAAGAAGAAGGTGTTGTAGAGTAAATATCTATTCTTCTGTATAATGATTCTTTCCATTCTTTCCATTCTTATTCTTTATTCTTTGGGAACATCAACAAGAATCCCCATTGTCAAGACAGAAATGTACTTTAGTGTGGGCTAATTTTGAGTAGATAATATTGTCCTAGGGAGAAGACACGCATAGCATTCACACGTGAGAACAAGGTGTACTTCAAGGCATGGAAGGATAGGAAAGGAAACATGTTCCAAGATAAGCTAATTCGGGACTTAGCATTTTCATGCATGTGGGCTATTTTTGGGAGATAGTGTGGAGAAAACCAATTGGGATGGAGACTTGTGTGACACGTAAATTCTATTTTGGGAATTATCGAAAGATAAGTGTCATGCATGAGCTTGAGTTAATGATAGGATTACTTATTCCTATTAAGTATAGGATGTCTATTATTAGCACACTTACATGTGTTCATGTTATTGTAAATTTGCATGGCTATTATCAATATGTGACCTATCTGGGGAAGTGTGTAGGCAGTGAAGGGAAATTCCCCACCCCTATAAGTATGTATTTAACTATGTATTTTAGCAGTAGTGAATTATTGTAGAGTTATGTTGTTGGATCTGATGTGTGCATGACTTATGGTGAAGCTTCATAATGTATGAAGCTTCTATGTATTACAGTGCTTAATGTGATGGAGTATATTGGATGGATAATGGTTTTAAACATGACTGTAGCTGGTTCTTGTATGGTTAATCTTATTATGGTTATTATTTAATTCATGATTCTCTAGTATCTAGATCTGGTTATTCTCTATGGAATGCTTATGCTTATTTATGGTTCTGAATATGTTGTATCTTCATCACACTAACATCCTACACAAACAACTCTAAAGAGGGTTCTGATACCTTTTTGCACTTTGGGTGAGCACTCATCTCAGGCTGGGTGATGTGTCAGCGTGCCTCTGGTTTTATACAATAAACTCTAGGTTGTATCATGGGTTCCATCGCTTGAAGCACCAAGAAGCAGCCAACAATATCTATATCTTCTACAAAATTTGAATATATAAGTGATATAAAAACAACTAAAGAATCCATATGGATGAAACTAGTGTTGGAAGAAATTCATATAGGAATAAAATAAAGTACACCTCTTCTATGTGACAAAAAAATTTACATCACTCTCGCAAAAAATTCAATTCATCATCAAAGGTTGAAGCATATTGATATACATATGCATTTATTTTATAGAAAGTCCTTAATGGTGATATTGATCTACAATTGTGTCCTACAAATGATCAATTTGTGGATATTTTCATGAAGCTACTTGTTTCCATAAAATTATGCAAGTTTTATACAATGTTATGCCTTTCAAAGCTTCCATTAGGGGAGCAGTGCATGGCAATGCCACCTTCGAATGACCTGGTTGTAAATATTTTATACTTCCTCTATTTTTGAAGTAATGTAAAATTTCACTATAAGTGAGACTTATGTCTATGATCACATCATTTGAGTTTACTTGTAAAAGCCATTGAAGCATTGCTTATGGAAGATCCTTGTTTTATAAAAGGCCACATAGACTCATATAAAAATTTGTGTATAAACTTTTCCTTGAGGAAAATAAGATGTAAATTATGATAAGTAGTTTATCATGTAGTCTGGAATATATGATTTTCACCTTAGCATATTTTTTATCCTTGTTGTCATGTTAGCCTAAATTGTCATGGATGATTTATGGATTATAAATATTTTTTTATAAAAAGGTAACATTGGCATGTTTTCCCACTTAAAATTAAGTATTGTTGGAGTATATAATATTAAATTGGGTCATCTTTTATAGGCCACCATATACACATCCATAAGTTATTAAGTTAATATTCTTGGGTCCATTCCACCCAAGTGTGGAAAATTTAATTAATTCTTACATTATAATTAATTAAAAGTGTAAATGGTGGAACCAATAGGTGCAATTGACCCATCCTATATAATAGTTTGATCTTATTTGAGATTGGAATTGTTATCGTATGCAATATTTTTATAAGCATTTTACGAGAATCATTGTGTGAGACTAGATTTGATTGCTCAATTTGAAGAAGTAAAGATTTAATGTGTTGAGTAAACTATGTAATTTGGATAGTGTTTTGATGGTGGGATTTTTTGCCCTTGGATTTTATCCACCTTATATGTTTTTTTCAATGTGTTTTTACTTTTATGTTCAATAAATTTATTATTTATTGTTTTATTTGTGCATAAATTTTTTATAATCTTGTGGTTGAGATATTAATTAGTTAATTAATTTTTATTTAATTTAATTAATGATTAAACTATAGACACTAAATTTTGGTACCTTATCCTTGTGTGATTCCAAGTTTGATTATGTTCCCTTGTTAAAACAAATTCTCACATTCAAAATCTAATCTCCTCATCTCTTTATCTCTTCAAAAATGTACTTATCTTTACACTCTAATCTATCATCAATTCTAAGAATATTATTTAATCAAAGAAACATGAAACCTTCGATATTCATAACAAAAAATTTAGTTTTGGTATTTCTCTATCTAATTTTGAAAATGTATGGAAGGGTTGGGATGTAGGGTACGGTCTTCATCAACCCATATAGTCTTACCTCTTCACAATAACCAAATCTACTTTCATTTTCAATCATTAATTATGTCATTTCATCTTCCTAAGTTATTCATAATTATAATATTTAACCTATGGAAAGCTATATAATTGAGTGATTATCACTTTATAACTCACTTGGAGTTATTACAAGTTATTATTGCAAATATCATTCCAAAACACTCAAAGGGTTCCTACATCTTCCCAAATCAATTGGACATCATCTTAGAGTACTCCCTAATACAAGTATAAAGTACTTAACCAGGTTAAATACTATATCACCATCCATTTCCAATCATGTAAATATCACAGAGCTATGTTTTATCAATAGAAAATGCACTCCAAAAATTACACAAGGGTTACAATCATTAAAGGGTTAGGTCACATAGTAGAATCACACCATAGCTCATTACTACCACACTAGGTACATTCCATATTACATAGTTATCCCATTATCTTGATTTCAAGAGACACAAGGTCACCCCTAGGGGTTTGGTTAGCTATAAACACTTGCACAAGCACCTAGGATAACTACATAAGGCTTGATCTTGTAGCAAGGGCATGTAGTGCACCTCTTGGATTAGTTCACAATTGGGAATCTAGCCACCAAGAGTAGTCCAGCCTCAACCACACACACATATTTTCTCCTTTGGTTTGTTAATTATATGATGAATTTTATTACATATTGTTATGGTTTTTATTTTCTTTCAAGTTATTATAGGTCATCCCAAAGTTGTGTGAGCAAGAATGACATACAACGAATATTGTTTCTAGACAAGTGAAGCATGCATAAAGTTGTAAATCTAGAGTGTTAAAAGGTATAAAACCATATTACATTTCAGTTATATACCATACAATATTTATATGGTCCTACCCTTTCTTAGTTTTTCATTTCCAAAACATCCATTGCAGAATCTATAATTCTAAATCATCTTGTTTTATTGTCCTGCACATTCAAATTTTCTCTTTTGTGCCCTAAACAACAAATTTTATCTTTGCTCTTATGTATTTGAGAAAGTACTTATTGTTTATGTAGACACCTAAAACATGCTTACAATCAGCATATCCTCCAATCCAACCAATTGACGACACTTTGTTAATCAACCCTTCTTCGCTCCATTCTCAGATGCCCATTCACGAAACCTTCTCAGTCGTATTCCTCCTATAATTAGCTTATTTGTCTAATATATATCTTATTAGCTAAACATTCCTCCTTTCAACCATTCAAAACCTCCCTAGTTCTCTCTAGACCACTTCTATTGGCTTTGTAGGCTATCTATCAGTCACAATTGGTTATGCAGACCCCTCCCAACTCTCAATGAGTCTCTAATCACTTGATAATCAAGTTTAACTAGCCTAAACCCTAGTTAACTAGCCTAAACCAAGCTTAACTAAGCCTAAAACATGTTTATCCTAATCTAATCCTAAAGTGCTTTTTGAGATTTAGTTCCACATGCACCCAAATTCTCCAAACCAAAAACTATAAATACAAGGCTAAGCCTACCCATTCAAACACAACTTTACAGAAGCCAAAACCAAAACAAGCCTAAGAAAGCTTACGAGCTCATTTGCATTAGCTAAGCTAATAAGGCATTTGATCTTAGGTCATCCACCATTAAAATAGCTTCATCTTGCACCCATGTTAGGTTAGTAATGGAATAGCTAAACTTGGCCATGTAGCCATTTAGTGAGATTCATTCACCCTCATGGAGTAAACAACAAAACTGATTGCTTAAGTCTTTAGTAGGCATATTTTGTTAAGCTTTCAAGAATAGAGGTTAATGCTATTTGTTAGATTTCTTGTTTATTTCAAGTTTTAATAGATGCAAATAGGATTCCTTTCTCATTTCTTATCATATGGTCCATTAAGGGTATTTTGCACAAAGCTTTGGGGTCTTGCCCCATATCCATAGCTCTTTGTAAAATCTTTCATTGAACACATTTGGCATTCCCTTTGAAGGAGTTACATCCCATTATCTAGGTCTAGGAATTTGCACCTAAACGACACCAAAAATGACTTCCTATCATGCAGTTTATCACACTTACTACAGTACAAAACCTAGGTTTAGCAATTCAAATCAAAATATTCCCATTACAACTAAACCTCATTTGGTTCTTCATGCTAGAGAGCCCATTCGGGTACCTTGTTCCCCACCTTCAGCTCATAGTCGGTGTTATGGTTTGGATGCTTCTGATCCAAATTATTATCTAGGTTCCCCCCACTCTTCTTCTTTTGATTTAGATCCAAACTACCATTCGGATTCCCACTCTTCTTCTAAAGATTTGGATCCAAACTATTGTTCGGATACCCCTAGATCAAATCTTGAATCATAGTCCTCCCTTCCTTCATAGGACCTTTATTCCAACTTACCACAACAGTGTCTTCCTCCTTTGAATACTCATGTGACTCCAAGTTCCATCGATCAAACATCTAATTTGGTTCTTGAGTCATGGTCCTCCCTTTCTACGCAAGACCTCCTTCATCAATCGTCTCAACAACCTCTTCCTCTGTCAAAGAGTTCCACGATTCAAATTCCCTCTAGTCAATCATTTAATTTGACTCCTACATCACAACTTAACGAATGGCTATGTGATCCTATTTTCTCTCCTACATTACATCGTCTTCTAGAAAAGCAATCTAGGTCCAAATCTAAATCATCTATTCATGAGACGCCTACCACCAATCCAACTTCCTCTCTTGAGTCACATTCTTTTGTCAATCAATCGTCCCCGCTTATCAGACATGTTTCTTCTATTCAACCTTCTATGGCCAAAGAACAACAACCTCTACTAATTGATTTCTCTCAGGATGAAGGAACAATAAAACTACATGATGATATCCCTTTAGAGGATTGCAAACAAGGATTCTTTCTAGAACTCAATACGCTCACGTATTGGGGACAAGAAGTTTATTCCTTTTATCATAACATAGGGGAAGAGCCTAAAGTCATGGAACTTGATTCTTCTTCTATTCCATCTTCACATTATTCTGATCATGATGAGATGTCAGTGTCTAGCATTGATTTGTGGCCTATTGTCCAATCATTCCTTATCTATCATCATTCCTCAATCAAGATCTCGCCATGGGTCACCACTGAGTAGCCCATCAAATTCTTCTATCCTGGGCCCAAATCCTAGTAGCCCTCCATTTTCTACTTGTGGGTCACCTCTTGGTAGCCCATTACCTTATATTATTGGGCCACGTCCTAGTATCCCTTTATCCTCTTCTATCTATGGGATGCCTCCCGGTAGTCACTCCTCGTCTATACTTGGGCCACTTGCTAGAAGCCCTTTGTTATCTTCTTCTATTCTTGGGCCATGTCCTTGTAGCCCAACTTCTTCTATCTTAGGGCCATATTCTAGCAGCCCTTCATCATCTTCTATCAGTGGCTCACCTCCTCGTAGCCCATCCTCTTAAATTTGTGGACCGTATCCTCATCATCCTTCTACCAATGACTGGGGCAAGCCCACCATCATTTCTCTCATTCCTATCATCAATCATAAACGTTCACTTTCTCCCACTTCTCAGGGTCATACAAGTCACACGTCAACTTATAAGAAACCCAAACATGTTCATTGTCAATCTCAGTTCAAAACTTCCAAGAGCTTGAAATCCCCCAACAACTCGAACAATCTCAAAATTGTAAATTAAGCACGATTCAAAATCATACATCAACGCAACCATCAAGTTTGGTGTAAAGTACAGAAACCTAAGGATAGGGAACTCAAGCTCCCACATGAACAATCCTTTTTTAAGGACAAATCACAGTCACTCGTTGAGTATGATCTCACTACGATCATCGAGATCAGAGATAAATAACTCTTGATAAACAAACATGCCTAGTCTCCCTTATCAAGGAAGTCGCAAACATTGTTGTTGGATCTTACCACACAGAGTGACTCTGTTGTTCCCAACCTCTTAAAACTATCAAAAATCTAAAAAAACAATTCAAAAATATAAAAACATTGAGAAAACACAAGCAAAATCAAAGGTACAAATATCAAGAATCGCAATCAGGGATTGCGTACACATGGATGTTATTTCTTCCCTTTCTTACTCTTACTTCTGCAACTCTTCCTACCATTTTCATCCCTTCAGTGATATTTTGGTTAGCCTATTCACATGCATTTTGTGACATTTATATCTATGGTATCTGTTTCACCCTGGTCTTTTATCACCTTGGTAAATTAAAGAACGACTGACCTCTTAGAGATCCTATCACACTCAACATCTAATAAAATTGTTACGAAGAACTTTTGGACATATTTGTTGACACTATCCATTGTCATCATCACAATCACTTCCACATCCTCTCATCAAGCCATCAGTGGTTCTTAACCCCTTGTCAAACAAGAGATCTAAAATAAGTTTTCAGAAAGTAAAAGAATCAAAAATCAAAATCTAAAAGCTAAAGCAGAAGTAAATTGATATATAACTCTCTTTTGGGGTATTTCCAATAATCTCTATTGGGGCTATGGATTCCTGACTGGAAGTAGAGCAATGTTGCGATTAGAATCAAATACATCTCTATCAGGGCTATGGATTCCTGGTTGGCAGCAGAGCAATGTACGGCTACCCTTCCACCATCCGAATCACCTATCGCCTATCAAAATAAATCATTCCTACACATTGGCTAGGGTGTCTTCACTTGTTGTCTATTAAATCCTCCCTTCAAGAGGTAATAAATTCCACATGCACACACTAGATCTCTATAAGTAGGCAGGATTAGTATGTTACCAAGTGTCTTTTTTGGACCTTGTTTAGACTCTTACTTTAGTCCTTATCTCGTCTCACGATTTGTGTCTTTGGCTAATCACTTCTTCATCGTAAGGCTTCTAAGCTACATTCATATCATTCACATTGTTCTTCTAGTCTGTTCAAAACATCCATGTGTATAGGATTACTTTTTTTCCATGTTTTCAGACACCTTTGTCCCTTTTCAAAAAAATAATTTGCCTCCTTCCTTTCTATCATGTGATTTTAGGCTAACTTACATTGGGGGCATCATTGTTTCTTCTCATAATTTCATTGGTTTATGTTCATCATCATGTTGAACCTATCCATAATGACCTTGGGTCCCACTTCTACCTGTGAAGAGTTTTCCTTTGAATACTCCCACCTAATTGCTGGGGCATTTTCACATCTTCACCTTTCTCGCACGCACGTGGCCTTATGCCCTTGTACATCCCATCTATTGCTAGGGGCATCCACGTTTCCTCATCTTCCTATACATAGTTTTAGAAAAATTTAAAAATCATCAAAAACATTTAAATATGTTAGAAAATTCCAAAACATTCAAATATGTTTCAATAAACATCAAAAACAATTTAAATCATCCTAAAAAACTTTTCTCTTTAGTTCTCACCTATTCATGTACATGACTTGTGGATCATCTTGATCTACCTCCATCAACAAAAGCTAGGCTGCTTACTTAGTCTGTACTCTAGGGCACAACGAGCTGTCTGGTATTGTTTTGTAGAGAACATTACTTTTTCATTAGACCCAAGTGTCCTCCATTATTCCCCTTGTATGTATCCTTACTTGGGGCACCGCTTCTATCCCTTGTTATTAACTCGAATAGGTTGGAACTGAATCTTGATAATGAAAACATGGTACTTGTTTCTTTGTTAGGTTTGTCTTGTTTACTTTCTTGTATTGCATTACATCATGTATGTTACATGGAGTTAGGCATATTTTACTTTCTTGTATTGCATTGCATTTTGTATGTTGCATGGAGTTGGTGTTTTTAGCAATGGACATTTGTTCATGTATGGCTTTTCATGTCATACTACACTTTTGTTCATTCTTTTTAATAAGGACCGATGATGAAGATATTTAGCAATACGATGAAAACTAAAGTTGTGTAAAAGGCATTGGATGGATGTTGGCTCAATCCCCCTTTCTCATTCTCATTTTTCTTCTACATCCCCTTTCTTTTCTTCTTCTTCACACTATTCTTTCTTCTATTCTATTTCTTTCATCTTTTCAATCGTCAATCGAGTTCTTCTATCACCCCATTGACAATCGAGGGGGCATCCTCCGTTCTACTCATTTTTCTTCTATCCCTTAAAGATTTTCTACTTTTTTATGCTTGTCTACTTTCTTTGAAGTGACTTCACTTACGTCACCCCAAAGAGGGGAAAATATAGACACCTAAAACATGCCTACAATCACCATTTCCTCCAATCCAACCAATTGACGACACTTTGTTAATCAACCCTTCTTCACTCCATTCTCAGATGCCCATTCACGAAACCTTCTCAGTCGTATTCCTCCTATAATTAGCTTATTTGTCTAATATCTATCTTATTAGCTAAACATTCCTCCTTTTAACCATTCAAAACCTCCCTAGTTCTCTCTAGACCACTTATATTGGCTTCGTAGGCTATCTATCAGTCACAATTGGTTATCCAGACCCCTCCCAACTCTCAATGAGTCTCTAATCACTTGATAATCAAGTTTAACTAGCCTAAACCCTAGTTAACCAGCCTAAACCAAGCTTAACTAAGCCTAAATTATGTTTATCCTAATCTAATCCTAAAGTGATTTTTGATATTTAGTCCCACATGCACCCAAATTCCAAATTCTTCCAAACCAAAAACTATAAATACAAGGCTAATCCTACCCATTCAAACACAACTTTACATAAGCCAAAACCAAAACAAGCCTAAGAAGGCTTAAGAGCTCATTTGTGTTAGCCAAGCTAATAAGGCATTTGATCTTGGGTCATCCACCATTAAAATAGCTTCATCTTGCACCCATGTTAGGTTAGTAATGGAATAGCTAAACTTGACCATGTAGCCATTTAGTGAGATTCAATCACCCTCATGGAGTAAACAATAAAACTGATTGCTTAAGTCTTTAGTAGGCATATTTTGTTAAGGTTTCAAGAATAGAGGTTAATGTTATTTGTTAGATTTCTTGTTTATTTCAAGTTTTAATAGATGCAAATAGTATGCCTTTCTCATTTCTTATCATATGGTCCATTGAGGGTCTTTTGCACAAAGCTTTGGGGTCTTGCCCCATATCCATAGCTCTTTGCAAAATATTTCATTGAACATAGTTTATCAATCATTTTAAGTTTTAATGCATTATTATGATTGTGTATAATTGATGTTGGAAGTTAATTATATTAGAATAGTATACTTGTTGCAAACCCTTATATCCTTCTTATTTGTTTTGCATCCTCATAACAGAAAAATTAATTAGGGTGTAAATATTTGGTGAATCTGATGTGTGATTGAATATTGTACCTTATTTAAAACCCTATTTTCCCTAGTGCTTCATTTTCTACATTATATATTCGGCTCCATGGCCCATGCTAATGAAGATACCATTTCTTTCCAATACTTCCTATTAATGTACTATCGACACTAAAATTTTCCTCCGTAATTTCTATTTCATTAATGTATGTATTAGGAATAGGATGTTGTTAAGTATAATTAGTAGTAGCGTTCGACAGAAGATAATGGCACTGCTAATATGACACCGCCAATAATGTATAGTACGGCAATAGTCAAAAGTACAATAGGAATGTTGTGGTAAAAAGTAAATAGTTGTCGTAAGTGGTCCAGTAATGTTAAAATGTCAAAGTTGGGGTAAGTAGAGAAGTAGGGTCTACATGATTAGGAATTAGAAATATTATATTGGTAATAAGGACAAAGAGTGAGGTCATAAATATTTTGTGTATTTTATTTGTAAAAATTCTAAAAATGTGGAACCCATGTGAAATGATAAGGTTTATCTTATCTTAAAAGATAAGCTTACATGTACAGATAAGAGTTAAGGTATGGAATATGATTCGTCAGAGTGGATTTATTATCCTATCTTATAGATAAGATGGATAAGCCTAGAAGTTCTATAAATAAAGAGGTCACCCCCCTCATTTAGCATAGAAGGAAGTAGTGAGAAATATTGTATGAGTAAGTGTGTAAAGGAAGCCATCAGTTTAAAGGTGTGTTGAAGAAGCCATTAAGAGGTGTAATTGTGAAGTTTCTCCCATAGTATTGGTGGAAGGCAAGTGAAGTCAATAAAACTTGAAGTACCTCATGGGTGAGATTGTAACAATTTCATGCTAATATTATAATTTACTCTGATATTTCAGATTTATCATCATTCCTTTTTATCATAGTCTATGGTATTCTTGTGTTATGTTTGTTGTTGTGTTTCCAGATTACATCCACCAAACTAAAGGTTGTGCATTAGTAAATAATCATAGCACGAGGAGTTCCCGGTGAAGAATTATCATAGTGCCGGATTGGTGATGAAATTTTGGTTCCGTTGCCGGGACCATTCCTCGTTGGTGGATTTTCTGGAGAGATATTCCCACTTAGTCAAAAATCAATTAGAGGGTAACCTTGTTTTTACTGTGCATAGTAGTTACCATGGTAAAGTCCTTTTTTCCGTGAATAGTAGTTACCATGGTAAAGTCATTTTTGATGTGAATAGTATTTACCACAGTAAAGTCACTTTTTACCGTGAATAGTATTTACCGTAGTAACTTCACTTTTTACTGTGAATAGTGTTTACCACAGTAAAGTCAGTTTTTACCGCAGTAAATCAAGTTTTACCATAGTTTACCGTGGTCATTTCTATTTTCTATTATAGTGATTTCAATTATTTGTGCACATAAGTCTTGTTGATTGTACTTGTGGGTTGGTATTTCACTGTGGTTACTTTTGAAAATGGGGAAGATTCCTATTTTTTCAGCCCAATCTAATGAAGATGCTTCCTCTTTCATTCAAGAGTTTAAACGATCTTGTATTTGTAATGGCCTTATAAGAAGGGAACAATGGACTGAATTTTTTCCTACCTTTTTGGATGGTTCCGCCCTTAGGTGGTTTGAAACACTAGGTGATAATGTGAAAAACTCATGGGATTTATTAACTAAAAGTTTTCTTGAAGAATTTGGTGAACAACAGAGATATGCAGATCTCATGATCGATATCACAAAGCTATCCCAAGGAGAGAAGGAGAAGATAAGGGATTATCATGCTCGTGTTCTATAGCTAAGGAGGAAGCTCGATGCCCAGATCCGGAAGGAAGGATTAGCGGATGGGTTGATGAATGGCATGGATAATCTCCTATGTAAGCACTTCATTCTTGGGATGAAGCCAGAGATCAGACAACGAGTGAAGTATGACCACCCAGCTACCATTGAACAAGCAAAGGAGATTGTAAGAAGGCAAGAAGAAAGCATGGAAGAGGAGCCCAAAGAAATTGTTGCTAAAGTAGAGCCTACACCAGCACCTTTGGTCCAGAATCCACAACCACTCTCGGTGAGCACAAATCTTTCTCCTAGTACATCTACTGAGTATGAAGATCTTCTCAAAAAGATGGGTCAGTTAACTATTAATCTTCTTCAAGGAAAAGAATTTAGTTCTCAGGGAGGAGATAGAGGTCCAAAAAGAAATATTTCTAAAGTTGTATGTTATGGTTGTTATAAAAAGGGTCATTATAAGTATAATTGTCCAGATAGAGCTTCTACATCTGGTAAAGGAGATAATGATAAAGGAAAAGCACCTGTGAATTCTTTTGATGTAGTAGATAAGAGTAGAAATAATGAAGTAGATGTGTTTGTAACAAAAAGAAAGAAAGAAAAAGATAATCAAGATGGAAATGATCCTAAGAAGATGAAAGGAGAAACTAGTAAGAAACATAGGAGAAGAAAGTTGGGTGTGCAGGATTTTCTGATTTCACATGGGCAAGGACCATACTCCATCTTGGAAGATCTGTCCAAAAGGCCTGCAAATATTACATATGGTCAACTCTTGGCTATGTCTTCTGAGAAGAGGCGGGAGCTGCGAAGTGGACTCAATGCTCGATGAAGGAAGGAGGTTGAGGTCCCTGTTTTGGAGGCAGAGGCGGATCCCTATGCTCCACAAGCTGAGGTATTATGTAATGGTATTTCAATTCATGATGTCTTAGTTGATGGAGGTGCTGCAGTTAATGTAATGACCGAGTCTGTAATGAATATGTTGGATTTAAAAATTGATCGCCCTTCAACACTTATGTTAAGGTCATTAAATAAGGGAAAAACTAAATCAGAAGGTGTAGTTTCAAATGTGGCAATATCTGTTATGGGTGTTGTATGTGTGGTAGACTTTCAGGTGATGAAAAATGGTACTGTTGCATACCCAATGTTGCTGGGAAGACCATGGCTAAGGAGAGTTCATGCAAGAAACTACTGGAATGAAGGTTTCATGACACTTGGACGTGGTAGAGAGAGGGTGAAGATAAATGTGATCCCTCGACATCATAAGGCAGAACCTGTGGATTCAAGTGATGAAACTGATGATTGGACATCCTCTGATTACTCTAGTACCAGTGAAGTGGACACTGAAGATGAAGAAAGTGAGGTTGATGTTTCAGTCATGGATATCCTTCCAGTCACACCAACTCATGACCCCATAAAATTATCTGAAGAAGAAGTTGATGATCGTCTCCAACAAATAAATATTGGTGATGTTGTGATGGAGAGTGAGAAGGAATCCTACCTCCAGCTCTTTCGAAGGTACATACACATATTCACTTTTGATTACAAGGAACTCCATCAAGTAAGTTGGGTAGAACATTCTATTGAGCTGGTAGATGGTGTTAAGCCTATAAAGCAAATGCCATATAGAATGAATCCTAATTTTTCCAAGACTGTAAAAGAAGAAATAGATAAGTTGCTTGATGCAGGATTCATATTTGCTGTGGAGAATTCAGAATGGGTTTCTCCCATTGTGATCTCAATAAAAAAGAATGGGAAGCTATGCATTTGTGTTGATTACAGGAAGCTCAATAAGGCAACAAAGAAGGATCATTACCCTCTTCCATTCTCAGATCAGATCTTGGACGAAGTAGCTGGCCAGGAGTGTTATAGTTTTGCTGATGGATATAGCGGATACAACCAAGTCTGTATAGCGGAGAAAGATCAGCTGAAGACCACGTTCACCACTCCTTGGGGAACGTTTGCTTATAGAGTTATGCCTTTTGGGTTGTGTAATGCTCCAGCAACATTCCAGCGTTTGATGAATAGGGTGTTCGAACCCTACATTGGGAACTTCATCAGAGTATTTCTAGATGATTTTTGCATCTATGGGAGCAAGATGGACCACCTGCACCAGATGGAGACAACATTTCAAAGGTTAGATGAAGCACAAGCCTCACTAAACCCTACAAAGTGTGTCTTTGGATGTTCTAAAGGTGTTTTGTTAGGGCATGTTGTATCCAGAGATGGTATTGGTACTGATCCTGATAAAGTTTCAAAAATCAAAGATTTACCATTTCCTATGAATAGAAGTAAGTTGAGATCATTTTTAGGCCATGTGGGTTACTATAGAAGGTTCATCAAGAATTTCTCAAAGATTGCACAGCCACTAACCCAGTTCTTGAAGAAGGATGTTACTTATGAACCAGGAAATAAGGCGCATGAAGCTTTTGGACAACTGAAGGAAGCCCTGGTGTCTTCACCTGTTTTAAAGAATCCAGATTGGAGCAAGCCATTCATTGTGTACACTGATGCCTCAGATGCAGCACTAGGAAGTACTTTGAGCCAAAAGGATGAAAATGGGAATGAACATCCAATTTACTTTGGGAGCAGACAAATGAGCAGTGCTGAGGTAAATTATACTGTAACTGAAAAAGAGGCTCTAGCTATCATTTTTGCTGTAAAGAAGTTTAGAAATTACTTGCTAGGGCAGAAATTTATAGTTGTAACAGATCATCAGGCTCTAAAATATATTGTCAATAAGCCTAACCCATCAGGGAGGATAGCAAGATGGATAATTTTGCTACAAGAATTTGAATTTGATATTATAGATAGGCCAGGAAAGAAGCATGTCAATGCAGATGCACTCTCTCGAGCCTATGATGGTTTAGGATCATCTTGTGATGATGATGATTTCCCCGATGCAGCATTGTTATCCCTTGACACAATCCCTAGTGAATACATAGATATTTGGAATTATCTGAATGAATTCAAGTTTCCTGATGGTGCCAATGCAAAGACTAAGAGAAAGATTACTCAAGCCAGTTGTCCATATTCTATTCTACATGGAGTATTATTTCGAATAGGACCTGATGGACAGTACAAGAGGGCAGTTGGACGTGATCAAGGGAAGGAACTGCTAGAAGAATTCCACAATGGTACATGTGGAGGGCACTTCTCTGGACAACTTATAGCAAGAAGGATCTTGGATGCAGGTTATCACTGGCCCACTCTTTTTAAAGATTGTTATAATTATTGTAAGACATGTGATATTTTTCAAACACATGGTAACCGTAAGACTTCATCAGCTCCATTATGCCCTATTCTTCCACTTGGTCCCTTTGAAAAGTGGGGAATAGACATTGTAGGTCCACTTCCAACTACCTCACGCCAAAATAAGTATATTGTAGTTGCCACAGATTATTTAACCAAGTGGGTTGAAGCTAGGCCATTGAAAACAGCTTCCATGGATGAAGTGGCAAGGTTCATATATGAACGCATTGTCACCAGATTTGGTTGTCCATTATAAATTGTAACAGATCAAGGAAGCCACTTCATTAATGAGGTGGTAGAAGCCCTAGTCAATAAGTTTTCTATTAAGCACAGGAAGGCAACAACATACAAGCCAAGCACAAATGGACAGGTGGAACGAACAAATTTTGTGTTGTGTCAAATTCTAGCAAAAGATGCAGCCTTGCAGGTACATAAATGGGATAAGAGGATTCATGCAGCATTGTGGGCATATAGGGCAACATCAAAGTCAGCAACAGGATACTCCCCATTTCAGTTGGCTTATGGCATTGATCCAGTTCTTCCTATTGAGTTTGATATTCCCACGGTCAGAGTAATGGAAAATGAAAGAATGGATGAAAGTGATTCAGTAAAAGAAAGGTTGGTACATCTTCATTTGCTAGAGGAAATGAGGGAAATAGCTAAGGATACAAGCTATAAGAAGAAAATGAAGCAGAAGGAATACTTTGATCAAAAGATCCAGTGGTCTCCATTTCATGTGAATGACTTGGTTCTAGTATATGATTCCAGATACAAAAAAAGAAGACAGAGAAAATTTCTTCCAAAATGGATGGGGCCCTACAAAATAGCAGTTGTGCATGAAAATGGTACGTACCGACTGGAGGAATTGGATGGCACTCCCATTACAAAATGGGTCAACCACGACAAGTTGAAGATTTTCCAAGCACCAGAATAGTCTACTCCGAGGACGGAGTAGAAGCTAGGAAGGGGGAAGATGTCGACACTAAAATTTTCCTCCGTAATTTCTATTTCATTAATGTATGTATTAGGAATAGGATGTTGTTAAGTATAATTAGTAGTAGCGTTCGATAGAAGATAACGGCGCTGCCAGTACGACGCCGCCAATAATGTATAGTACGGAAATAGTCAAAAGTACAATAGGAATGTTGTGGTAAAAAGTAAATAGTTGTCGTAAGTGGTCCAGTAATGTTAAAATGTCAAAGTTGGGGTAAGTAGAGAAGTAGGGTCTACATGATTAGGAATTAGAAATATTATATTGGTAATAAGGACAAGGAGTGAGGTCATAAATATTTTGTGTATTTTATTTGTAAAAAGTCTAAAAATGTGGAACCCATGTGAAATGATAAGGTTTATCTTATCTTAAAAGATAAGCTTACATGTACAGATAAGAGTTAAGGTATGGAATATGATTCGTCAGAGTGGATTTCTTATCCTATCTTACAGATAAGATGGATAAGCCTGGAAGTTCTATAAATAAAGAGGCCACCCCCCTCATTTAGCATAGAAGGAAGTAGTGAGAAATATTGTATGAGTAAGTGTGTAAAGGAAGCCATCAGTTTAAAGGTGTGTTGAAGAAGCCATTAAGAGGTGTAATTGTGAAGTTTCTCCCATAGTATTGGTGGAAGGCAAGTGAAGTCAATAACACTTGAAGTACCTCATGGGTGAGATTGTAACAATTTCATGCTAATATTATAATTTACTCTGATATTTCAGATTTATCATCATTCCTTTTTATCATAGTCTATGGTATTCTTGTGTTATGTTTGTTGTTGTGTTTCCAGATTACATCCACCAAACTAAAGGATGTGCATTAGTAAATAATCATAGCACGAGGAGTTCCCGGTGAAGAATTATCATAGTGCCGGATTGGTGATGACAGTACCTCACCCTGAAATAGTTGTTTATTCAAGCTTGCAAACAATTGTGGACCCAACATAATATAGGAATATGTGTTACAGTTAAATACATTTTTTCCAAACTCTTTGAGTCTCCTTCCAATGAGTATTCTCCTACTAATGAACTAGAAATTGCACCTAGTCTTCAACATGTACATGATATACACTCTGATGATGGGTACTATTGTGATGATAATCTTAGTGAAACTCCTAATGATATTTAACATGATGATAATTTTTTCCCAATTTACATGATAATGTTACAAGAAACAGTAATGATTCAATACCCTATCTTTCAATTGCACATGATACAATTACTACAGTAATAATGGATACACTTATGTGTTGTTTTTTATAGATAATGTTACACTTGAATGTACAAGTCATCATGATACTTATCTTATACATTGAAAAGAATGATAAGAAGATTTTTCCAAGCCATAAAGATATCATATGATGATGGCACATCACATTTAATAAGTTGAAAGGAGTTCATTAGAATAACTTTACAAAAAAATTTACAAACAAAGATCTCCAATATCATATATAGAAATCCATCATAATTCTATGAATTAACTCAATAATCAAGATGTGTATATTGGAGGAGGTAAGCACGACTACTACCTAGATCAATGGTGAATAAATCCCACTAACTAATACTGGTAGCTAAAATAACTCCACAAGACAGCAAGCTAGCTCCACAGAACTAGTAAACTAACTCCACACAAATAGTACACCTAAGCAAGCTAATTCAATAAGTGTATGGATAACCTAAGTACAAGAATTATCCTAATTAAAAAATAATAGAATAAATAATAACCTACACTAACATCCCTGTATAAGCATAGATTAGGTGCATAGAAAAGAAGGTGAGTCCTAAAAATAAGGCCTAATGAGGTACCCAAGTACAATAACTAGGAAAAAGGACTTAAAAATCACCACAAGGTACCCAAAAACCAATAACAACAAAGTAGAGAGAAAAAATACGTTGCAAGGCTTCCCAAGAAGTTCATCTCAAAAAAACTCATAAATTGTTGAAGAAGTTTGATGTGCACTATGGTCTGAATCCACTTCTCAATCACAAAACTCAAAAACAACTGACACTGGGCTACACCAGAATATATCCATACAAGGACATTATCAATGGAGTGATGTCAAAAGTGAAAAAAACACCAAAATAATTTGATCAACTGTTAAAAATAGGTGTGCCACGATCTAAGAACAACTAAGGAAACAAGTCAAGGACATGAAATCCTAAATAATAAGAGTACCATGATCTAAAAACAACCAAGGTAACAAGGCAAGGACATTAGACCCAAAAAATAGGATCAACACCACCCCTTCCATACTATTGAATTAGTGGAATGATGCTACAAAATCTATATGAGTTATTAAAACAACTAGCTAAAAACTATAAAACTAACACTATGCTTCACCAGAATATTTCCCCCATAAGAGAGATTGTCAACATGCCAAAAAAATAGAAAAATATAGATACAAAATCTCTCAACAAATAAGAGAGAGATATTATACATTCTAAATAAAATTTCTCAAAAAAAGGAGCATTACATTACATATGGTATAGAAAGTGGAGTAAGAAGCCAAATGGTAGAGGACCCACATATGTATATTCCTCTCAACGAATACCTATGTCATCACCATGAGTGATCATAAATCTACCCCAAATCAACACGGATGGATGATGAATATGTTTGCATGTTATTTTGTGTGAAATGCACAACGAGGTCATACAAAGGAACATCAGAAAGTGTGTCAGGTCAATTATATTTGACACCTAAAATCTCAAGTCTCTCAAGCCTGAGTAAAGGTGTAGAACTCATATGTAGCTCTCGATCCTTGGAAAGAGACGAGTGAACAAAAATATGAGTTTTGTCAATGTGTGATCCTAATAAAATACCTTCTCAAAAACCAATGTTGTGCTGAAAATGCAACTTAATAAGTTGAATAAAGGGATTAATACCCTGTGAATTTCTACCAATACCTCCTCTAATGAAACCCATAGAACGGAGCATGTGAGAACCAAATTTAGTGGTATGTTTCTCAAAGGATCCAGACATGTCAGTAGAAGGATTTGATGTGGGATACATCAGGTGTGTTACTATAATAGGTATATGTGTGGAAGTAGAGCATGTAGTAACAAGTGTAATAAGCTCAAAAGCATCAGAAGTAGTAGGATCAAAAATTGACAAATCAAGGCTAGTGGATGTGGTAGCAGCAACTGCAAGTGAACTAGGAGCATGGGAATAAGAGTCCACAATGTGAAGATGATGTTGTAAGTGATCAAGTTTTTGCTTCGGGGAGTGAATGAAGTCATCTTTGTTATCAATGAGATTATGTAGAAGTGATTTTTTCTTCTACAAATTTTACTATGTCCTCCTAAAGTCCACACTTCAGAGAAAAGCATATCATTCTCTTATGGGTAATAATCCATGATAGTAAAGAGATACTATTTAATTTAGGATGTCAGGTTGATATAAAAATGTGTCCACATGTGATTAAAACACCCCCAAATTTTGAAACTTTATGAAGTAGTGTGTTTTACAAATTAAATAACACCATTAGAAAGAGCACAAAAAATCATACACTTTTGAAAAAATGGCATGTAGTTCCAATTTACCATTCAAAATTTATTAGAATTAGTATCACTTTAGTAATGGTCCATTTAAGTCAAAAAATACACTCTTTTTTGTAATTTTAAAAAACTTGTTTTGCAAAAATTAAAGCATACACTGTTAGGAATCACCCATGTTAATCCCTCATGTGACCTCCCATATGACCAAGGGCTAAGATATTTTGTGAGCTTCAAAATTGTCTATCAATGCCAGTGGTCGAGTATACATTCAATCTTGGATTTTTGGCACCTTCTGGATCCAATGATGCCCTTCGTTTCACACATAAATATGTGTTGTAGAAACATACTAACAATTTCCAAAAAAATATGAAAATTATAAAGCCATCGCTTGTATAAAAACACTTACAGATGGATGTATACATTATCTACCGCTTTGATACCATGAAAGGAATGATAAGAAGATTGTACCAAGCCATAAATATCTCAGATGATAATAGAACATCACATTTAATAAGCTAAAAGGAAATCATTATAATAACCTTACAAAAGAATTTATAAACAAAGAGTTACAATATCATGTGGAAATCCATCATAATTCCATGAATTAACTCAATAAGCAAGAGGGGGAAGTGTAACTACTACCTAGATGAGTGGTGAAGAACCCTCACTAACTAATATTGGTAGTTAATCTAACTCCACAAGACTAGCAAGTTAACTCCACACAACTATTACACCTAAGAAAGCTAACTCAACAAGTGTAGGGATAACCCAAGTGCATGAATTATCCTAATAAACAAATAAAAGTATAACTAATAACCTACACTAACATACATGATGATGTGGAAGCTACTAAAATTGAATATCTTTTTCCTATTGTGATATAACATGTTGTCAGTATTTCAAATAATGCATTTTCTTCTCCAATTCTTGTTAGAACTGATTTATATGATATTGGTGATGATGCATCTATAAGTGGTGTTATACCACTAATTCCTAAATTATACTATCACATATAACTATTTATTCATCACATGACTATGCATACTTCTGATACATCGATGGTGCCTATATCTTTAGGGGCATCCCATATTCCTCTTCACAATGCTACAATGACTATATATCTTATATATATTATTGTGCACGTGCCTAATTCCCCATCTAATGATATGGAAAATTCTACAATCATCTCATCTAATCTTTCTTCCTCTACCAATGATGCTCTTGTCTATTATATGTTGGTTATATCTTGTATGCACAAAATCACTCATGTTAATCTTGCATATGCTACTTTTTACACACCATGGTATGTTTTTATGGCTCTCAATGATTCTATATCACCTATTTTACTTGTGGTTGGAATTGTGTCTCTCCCTATTTTTGAGGTTTATAAAGACAACCCTCATGCAACTGAATATCTTACATATTTTTTACATGCTTGGCTTCCTCTTACTAATACACCTATACTATTCTAAATGTGGCTAATATTATTGTCTATATAGGGTTCTTCCCTCATAATCTTATGTGTTTATTACTTCTCATACATATTCTCTATTTATCCTTCTTCACATATTATGGATTCTAAAAAATCATACATCAGTATCCTTTGTCTCTTGTGAAACTTTGGGGGCTTATGTACCCTCCACTTGTTAAGTGTAACATGCATATTCATGAGGTTCTTATCAGGTATCTCTTGTGTTATACCATTTATTGTACATAGCTAAAATCAAAATACTACAAAAACATTTGAATAATCACATAATAACAAAACATTCTAATATGAGCAAAAAAAAATCAAAACCTAGTCTAGTTCGTTTGGATTTTTTGTTACTTTATACATGATATTTGTCACATTAATTTGATAGATATAAATATATTATTTACACACATGCATTCACACGGTATCTTGAGATTGATACAGGACACGCACATATTGATACACAATGATGAGAACCAGTTTATTCTTTACACTACTCTCTTAGGGGAATCCTCCCATGATATATATAGGTGGTTTTGTTTCATTATATGTTACTTTATAAATTCATTGTCATGATTGAGTACATACATAGTTTTTATTGCTACCTATTGGATCAATAGGAGTAACACATGTGGCTTGTGTAGTGTTAACTTATCTTGTTATCTCTATTATTACTATTTTTGTTTGTTAGACTTGATTTATAACTTGTTGTCATTCCTTGATTGCTTACTACATGGATTCACTTAATTGTTTTATTTTTTAACGATGTTATGAATATTTTCTTTATATGTCATAAGGGCCTTGTTTGTCTTTTGAAACCATGGGTGTCCCATGTTTTTGGATTCATTCTTATCTTGTGTGTATAGAATTATTTCTCTAACAATGGCACATTCTGAAAACTATTGTGATTGTCTTGTGATATCGTGGGTGTCCCATGTTTACAAATTCATGCCTACATATGACTATGTTACAACATGTTATGTCTTATTTGATTATAAATTGTTGTTTCTATTGTTATATTATTGCTAGCTTACAACATACTTAGCTTATCGTCAGATAATTACACTAGTATTTTTGTTATACCTTCTAAATTATTTACTATGTTGTTTTTATACTTGTTTTATTATGGAGTAGGATGTGATTGCTAATTTTATTTTTTGTTACTAGTTATTTTATACATGTTTTTTTGTTTATTATTTGTTTCATGTTTTTTTCTCTGCATCATAGTTTAAACCATGTGCAACCCATTTTGTAGGTAAATATTCTCAAAGGTGTACACCAATTCATCCTTCTATGTGATCCTATGTACATTATCAAATCTATAGTATATGGGTACACATATATTGTTTTAAGAATTACGCTATATATATATATGGGAAGAGTAGGCCTAGGCCATATCTAGATAATAGAATAGAGGGGATTCGGGGTGGGCCTCCCTCGACTACTATAAACTAGAGATTTTTCTATAGATATATAGAGAATTGGGCCATCACGATATAGATATATATCTATAGGGGGGAACCCCCCCCCCCCCCAATATAGATTGGGGAGAGAGTGAAGTCTAGATAGGTCTTTCAGGATCTCCTCTTTGTTTTTTTTAATAAGACTATAGATGAGATAGGGCCCCAATCCTTAACCCCATACCCCTAGATAGAACTCTAATAGAACTCTATGGGGGAGAAGAGAAGATAGAGTTCAAGGGGGGCATACCCAATCCCATATATAGATAAGGGCCCAATGCCCCAATCCCATATTATCAAATATATAGTATATGGGTACACATATATTATTTTGAGAAGTGCACTTGATTTTTTTATCTCATGTGACTCAAAATAGGGAGAATTCATCAAGATATTTCTATATTTATAGACAAGTTACATGATAAAGGAACATATTTTTTACGAGGCTCGGATCCTTAGAAAAGGTCACAAATATTGAAATGTGGAAAAATCCAAACATGGTCAAAATAATACAGTGTAGTCATGACCATGGTACAGTCTTGACCATTTCATGTGTTCCCAAAAAATGGAAGATTCACTCAATATTTCAATCTTTACATATTTATTAGTTTTTTACATGATTCCTATACATCTATGGATATATAATACATAATTCACAACAAGTTATAGGGGGTAAGAGTACTTCATTCCTTCTCTATGACACTATTCATATGTAATTTAAAAATAGGGTTTGTGGATTGTTAAATGTTGGCATTGATGTCAAATCTTGATTGTATGCATGGTCCATGATATAGGTCATTTTTGTCATGGGGAGATTGTTGAGTGATTCATTTATGTCAAAAGATATGGGCATCATGTGTGAAGGTTGATTGCTAATGCGTGAGAGAGAGAATTTGAAGACAAAGATGTTCTTATGAAGGTATGATGAAAAGTAGGTCATGGTATCTTAGTGAGATGAGTAGTCACATGTATGTATATTTTGTAAATCATTTTTTTAGCGTGGGAAGATGGTTTAGAATGCATGAGCATAGGTATACAAGTCAGTTTCAATGCCTAGTAAGGCATGTAGACCAAGGAGTAAAGAGCAAGGTGAAGAAAGCATGACCTAATGAGGTATGAGGATGATTTTTCAAGGTAAGTTTTTGCATGTGAGAATTATCAGATGTGTAACAAGTTGTCCCAAGTGTGTTCATGAATTTTTTAGGTCTTTTCTTGAAGGAAAAAAACATGAAATTGGTTTTGAAGTCTGCACCTAGACCTAGTTCTTAAGCTCTACCTATCCTAATGAGACATGAGGATCATTTTTTAAAGTGAATATGAAAATTTGAGAATGGATAGAGGTGTGAAAAAAAAATTCAAGTATGTTTGAAAATTTTCAAGTCATGGTTTGGAATATTAAGTAAGATAATGCATTTTTAGCCTTATCGAGCTCTTCAAATAGAGAATGCAAATGTGAGCAGAAATTTTTGATGCTCATTAGAATGTGTAACATATGTATGGGAACCTAATCTATTGAGGATAGATGGAGAATGTCCCTATATAATATCTCTTGGCATTAGTTTTGGAATTGAGTCCCAGATCTTTATGAACAAACGTTAACACCAAAACAACTTAAACCCCCTTCTAAAACCCTAACATGAAGTCAATGTGAAAGATATTGCTCAAATAGGCTTAAAATGGAATTTTTTTCCAATTTGTATGATTGGATCATGTATTAGAATCTCCCAGCTACCTATAAGTGGTGGTGGGTGGTGGTTAGTCAGATGAGAGAGAGAAAATGCATGTACATGTCTATTTTCTAAAGAATTTACTGTAATAGTCAAGTTTTGCATTGGGAAAGATGACTAAATGAATGTCAGAGGCTTTTAGGAACCTATAATCCATGTATATGATGGTTTTTGGATAATTTACAGCCTTTAAGTGGTCTTATTAAGTCAATGTTTCAACAATGGTTTTTGAGGAAAGTATGACAGTTTTGAGTGTGCTTAGAACAATGATGTTCTTGAGCCCTTATGCCCTGAGTTGAAGTATCCAATTAATATTGTGATGATTCTAAGGTCATGTATTAGTTTTTTACATGTTTAATTTTCCATGGTTGATTGTTTTAAGATTATACAAGCTTTATTTTTGAAGACTGGTTTTTGGGGAAGTTTGATATTTCTTGTTCTCAAGAAGGTTTCATGTTGAGAGTGCATGGCGCAGATTTATCCAAGCTTGGAGGAGGATAGAAGAGCTTCTTGGGGATTTTTTTGAAATGTATTTTAGTTTTGAATAAAATCTTGAAGTTCCCAAGAAAGATCATGTTTCTTTGTTATGATGTTAGATCTAATGCTAGTAGGTTTTTTTAAGACCTAATGGAGAATTGAACATATTTTGTGTATTACCAACTAAGATATGATGATTTCATGTTTGATTTATTTTTTTAATAATTTCCCATGATCTATCATAGCCAACCTAAGTTTTTTTTTGCTTGATACATGTATATAAGCAGGGAAAATTAGGCTTATTTGAGTAGTTGAAAGGATGTATGAAATGGTGAGCTAATGTTGTATGCTTGAGAATAATAAGGTCTTATGGACCATATGAGGAGAGTATAGGGTTTTTAATGCACATCCAAAAATATTTTTCATGTTTAGGTCAATTCCTATATGACCTAGTGAAGGTGAAGAAGCGTGATTAGCGAAGGAGTGTGAAAAACAATTTTGAGAGTGTTCAAGAGAAGAAGAACAAGGGTGTGGATGCCATTCGATGATTGAGAATCAAACTATGTGCAAGAGGATTGAAAGCATGATGATGTGACTAATACATCAGAGATAGAGATAAGAAAAAGAATAAGAGAGTATAAGATAGCATACGAGAAAATAAGACCACCATTTGTTGAGATAGCAACAAGAATGGAATGGAAAAAATTTGTCTTGGATGAGTGTGTGTGTGGTCAAGAAGTGGCTGAGTTGGTATTGAGTCACTTAGGGAGTTGGTGCTTCCTTGAAATTTGGTGCTTGTTAAAACCTTATGTATTTGGTGCTTCCTTGCAAGTTGGTTCTTGTTAAAACCTTATAGAGTTTTAGATTCCATTTAAGTGGGTGCTTGACAATTAGGGTTTGGTGCTCCTTCTGGAGTTGGTGCTCCACTAAATCTTGATTTTTT
The DNA here is from genome assembly GCA_019776745.2 of Taxus chinensis. Classification (NCBI taxonomy): domain Eukaryota; kingdom Viridiplantae; phylum Streptophyta; class Pinopsida; order Cupressales; family Taxaceae; genus Taxus; species Taxus chinensis. Next base: position 746,580,573 of record CM034149.1, read on the forward strand.
TATCAATACAAATATCAGTGGGTTTTCTTCCCTTTGAGTTTTTCCCGCATATATGGTGTGTTTTATCTTGCTTTTTGTTCTTTTTGATGGTTGTTTCATGCATAATAAGCTGACAATGGTTAATGGATGTTAAATGGTTTCTTTGATCATTCATGCAACTTAACATAATTTAAGTAAAAGTTTTTAAGACACTAATTCACCCCCCCCCCTCTGCCACATGATTAATGATTTTATTATTCTCAAAGGTGTACACCAATTCATCCTTATATGTGATCCTATGTAAATTATCAAATATATGGTACATAGATACACATATATTATTTTGAGAAGTGTGCTCAATTTTTTATCACATGTGCCTCATAAGAGGGGGGATTCATTAGGATATTTACATAGATACAGAAATGTTACATGATATAGGAACATATTTTTATAGGGCTCGGATCCTTTAAAAAGGTCACAGCTATTGAAATGTGAAAAAATTCAAACATGGTCAAAATAGTACAATATAGTCAGGACCATGGTACGGTCTTGACCATTTCATATGTCCCCAAAAATGGTAGATTCGCTCAATATTTCAATCTTTACATAATTTATTAGTTTTTTACATGACTCTTATACATCTACAGATATAGATGACATCATTCACAACAAGTTATAGGGAGCATGAGTACTTCATTCATTCTCCATGACACTATTCAGATCAAATTTTAAAATAGGGTTTAGAGGCATGGGTCTCCTCCTCCCCTCTATTGTTTCAAAATTCTATATGATCAACTGACTCACATTATCACCTTATAGGGGTATGTAAATGTTTATTCCTTCTAAGGTATATCTTCTTCATATTGGTAAAAATTGGACCTAGATCTATCTGTAGCGGTTTGGTCCGTGGGTTTTTTGGAAAGTGTTGAAGCAAAATTGAGATCTTTGTAGACTAATATTTCCTCTTCTCTCACTAGATTCCCAAACATGGATAAATTTAAATCAAAACTGAGTGCTTGCTAGACTTTTATTTCCTCCTCTCTCACCCAAATTCTCAAATAAGGAAGGTATCAAAGGACATGGGATATTCATAGTATAAATCCTTCCTCTTATCTATTATCTCATATGGCACAACATTGGAGACTAATCATCGCCAATCCTTCAACATCTCCACAAGAAAATTCCAACTCTCCAAGGCACAACAATGGGATCTCCCTCCCTCTACAAAATGATAAGGTGTATTCCTTCCACAATTTGTATCTCCTTTTTGTAATTTTTTCGATGTTCAAAGTTATAATCTTTATCTATATTTTTTAGTTAAAGTTTAGTTTCTATCATAAACATTGAATACACTCTATTTTTTAGGTTTCATCGTGGAGTATGTTGACACCAACACATCAAGATGCCCTTTTAAGGAAAGGAAAATTATGTGTTAACACTTGGGGTTTTTTTCCTTTAAGAATAAAATTTTAAATTACACCTTTAAAGGGGAGAAATGTAGACACTAAAACTTGGTAACTTATCCTTTCTCAATGTCAATTTTGACCATGCTCCCTTGCTAAGACAATTTCTCACATTCTGAATCCAATATCCTCATCTCTATATTTATTTTACAACTTACTTATCCTTACAGTTTTCTCTGTTGACATTTTTTAGAATATTATTTAATCAAAGTAGTATAAAACCTTTGTTATTCATGACACAAATTTTAGTTTTAGTATTTCTCTCTCTAAGTTTGAAAACATATAGAAGGTTTAGGATGTAGGATCTGGTCTTGGCCGACCTATACAGTCCTACCCCTTTACAATAACTAACTCTAATTTAAATTTCAAGTCATTCTTTATTTCGTTTCATCTTTCTAGGGTTAGACTTATTTGAATATTTCACTTTATAGACACAAAATTATGCACTTATCACTATTACATCATGCCTCTAGTATGTTTTTATATACATAATTTCTAAGTATGAAGATTAGACACTGGTGGCACCTTTTTCCTATTCCTTATATTGTTTTGACTGGTTTTGATTTTGATATTGTCTTATACTTCTTGGATTTACACCTTTTCACTCGGGTCATAGGGATCCATATCTTTTTCCTTGTTCTTTTTTACTTTCCTTAGCTTTTGGATATTATCTCCCATTAAGGACACTACCACCCAGGTGCTAGTGTCCCTTCTGGGTGCTTATGTCTATTCTATTTTATTTCCTAAGTTACCATTTGATACTTAATTTTGGGTGTTTTCTAATTCTTTGGGTCATCCTTTAGTGTCACTAAGTGTCAAAATTCATACAAGGAATTCATATATAGACACAACTTACTCACGATTATTAGGGGTTGGAAAACTTGGGTTATTACTTACTATCTACTACTTGGAAAAATACAAACATTCAAGGAATGCATTTGGGTTGCATTATTCACTGCATAATAGGGACTATTTCTAAATTCCATCTCATAAATTCATATTGGGGGCAAAATAGTTGTATCCTGCTATCTTGGTGTAACTTGTACAAGGGAAACCTAGATTTAAGGGACACAATTCAATCACACACACACTAGAACTACATATATTTTGAAATGTAGTGTAGTGCTTAGTGACAATCACATTGGAGTGACCATCGAGGTCAATCTGACTCAAGCATATGCATTATTTATTTCATCTAATGTTTGTTTGATCCTTGTGTATGTAGCTAGGGTTTTTTTTGCATGTTTTTTGGTGAAATTGAAACCATACACCAAATTTGATGTAACAAAGAGTGAAAGGAATAATTCAAGTTTAGACCTTGAAAATATTAGGAACAAAATGTTTATCAGGATGTTAGGACCTAGTTCAAACACCAGTTCCCGAGCAGTTCTTTCCTCATCTAGGCTTTCCTATTTGAAGGAGTTTCAAATCCTAGTTTCTGAGATGAAGCATATCTAGTCCAAATCCATCTTGTTCCACTCAATTTCCAACCTAGATCTCTGAATGCAAGTTAAGTCGCTCGTATTTCCCTATTACACATACTTGCTTGTTTCTTGCATGATAAGTCTTGTTTGTTACTGTTGTATTCATTTTATCATATTAAGATTTAAATTTTGGTTAAATCATTTAGTGAACCTCATGTTTGATTGAACCCTATCTTGCCCTAGGATCCTTCATTTTTTTTATTCCTCATGGCTTATTAAAAATTATTGTGAAACCTTCATCCCAAACCTCCTTCCCCCAAGTATGATATTATTCATATAACTGGTCTTCAACCTATTTTTGAAAACGCCCGAGAGGAAGAAGAATTTTATCATAATTCAAATATTACTGCTACATCTCATCCCAAAACCCCTCATCTTTACAAAGCTTATTATCCCTATTCTTGATTTTTTACTCCTACCCCTTATTGAGGCTACTAGTTGTTTTGAATTTGATAGTGATGTTACTTATATTAATACAAATGATACATGTGATGATGATTTATTTTACTTTTCAAATGAGGAAGGTTTTTTTAATGATGCTCATGATACTCATACTTTTTTTATGTTGTATATGCCATCCTAACTGGCCCTCGCCATACTCCTTCCTCTCCACTTAAATATGCACAAATCATTAGAGGTGATCCTATTGTTTTTTATAATGATATTCATATCCCCTCTTCTTCTTCTCAACCAAATGATTTTTCATTGAATATTGGATCTCAAAATTCATATCTTTCTTCCTTCACCTCTTGTGTTCTTCCTAATGATGTTAGTACTCATTTTCCTTCTCATAATGTGTTAAAATATGCAAAATTTAGTGATGCATGTGTTTGTACTCTTGATATTTCTAAATATAGTTTATATAATGATGATCATAATGATAATATACATATATCTTGTGTTCCTTCTTTTGCTAAGATCGTTGATAAAAGTGCGCCAACTTCTTTTCCTATTGATTTTTCTTCTCATGTTCATATACCTATTTCTCCACTTTTTGATCCCAAGATTGAATTTCAACCCAATAGTGCCCCTATGGCTACTTATAATGGTAATATTCAACCCCTTAATGATTATGCCATTCCTCCCTAATAACTTGTTTCTCTTAAGCATGTTATAGGTGATTTGAAAAATAGAATCCATACCCTTACCCTTAAGAATAGGGAATATTATATTAGCATTGATAATTATTATCTTCATGGAAATCTTATTCCTAAAAAAATTTACAATTTAGATTTTCCTAAGGGTTTTAATTTTCCTACTTTTACACTTTTTAATGGAATGGGTAACCCTTATATGCATATTAAGGATTTTAATTTAGTTATGGATTCACATTCTAATGATAGATTACTTCTCAAAGCATATCCTAGTAGTCTTATTGATATTTCTTATATTGGAAGCACAGTGAACTAAGAGGGGGGTGATTTAGGTCATTAAAACCTTTACTTAAATCCTTTAAGTTGCATACACCATTTAGATCATCACATCAACATTCATTAACCATTAAGAGCACATTAATCGTGATCAACCATGCATAAGAATGAGAGAGTACACAAGACACCAAATATAAGTGGGAAACCCTCAAGGGGAAGAAAACCCACTAAAAATTTTGATTACAATACTCAAACCAAAATATTTGCATAAATACGACACATCACACCATTTTTTTTTAGTGAGACACCAATCCCACAACAAGCACCAACCCATAGTTTAGTAGGACACAAATCTTATAAGGAGGATATAACCCCCTAAGATGATTAAGCACCAACTAAACCACATAAATATTAAGACCATTGATGTTATTTTTCTTCTACAACTGATAGTGATCACAATTTCAGCACCACTCTCTCAAAACCCTCTTCAAACACACTCTCTCCTATTTCGCTCAAACTTGCTTCTTCATAGGCTGATTAGGCTTATTTCCCTTATACACTAGCTTTTAAAATCTCTCTAAACACCTCATGCCCTATTAAATATATTTCCTAATTCCCTTATACCTCTTACAAACTCTCTCTTAGCTCGCACTTTCCCTCTCACTCACAACCGGTCACAAATGACCCAATTCACTCACTTAAATACATGATTCATCTTTTAAACACTACTAGGTTAGACATGACCATCAAGTTTGGACATACCAAAAAAATTACATCTAAAACATCATTTAAAATCATAACAAATACTCGTATAGGTTGGAAATGCACCAAGACACTCAACAAGCATAAATTAGGCCAATAATACCAAATTCTTTTCTATCGAGCACTCCATCGACCCCAAGGGAGAAAACCAGATTTTTCAAGACTCATGAATATCCATGAATTTCATACACACCCTATAAACATATTCTACTAGCTCATGAACCTTTGTATCATTCAGTTTATGTAAGTCACCACCAAGTAGGGTTGTTTCCTACTCAAACTAAGCACCTTCAGCAAACCAGTCTTTAAAGATGAAGACCAAGAACTCACCAATCACCTCAACCATGGAATTCAACCAGTCATTGGAAATAAAATGATCTGAGTAAAAATTCTAACCACTTTATATGTCATGACTCAACCCTCAAATCCATCATAAAAACTTCTCCCTTCAAGCAACTTAAACTACCCAGACACCAGTTTTGTAAACTTGACCTTCTCACAACCTTGCTGACACTTTCAAGGCCTATGAATACATGGAATAGAACCAATTTTCATCCCTTATAACTCTTTAATTGATATTAATCATCATATAATCCAATATATTGGTTTTTCAATCCATATTTCACTACGGAATACAAATTGTCTTGAAATCTAGTCAAGTAGGTCAACTTGTGACCTCAACCATGCCACAAAAATTGGCCTGCATAGCTCAACCAAAGCATGGGTACATAATATTGTATGTTAACACCACCTTCATTTCAATTAGACTCATCAAATTAGGCCATACATACCCAAGAACCTTCTTCCTCCATGATTGCTAAAAACTTCCCTTTAGGCCCAAAAACTAGTTTTCAAAGATTGACTTGTGTAGAGCTCAAAATGTCTTTACCAAGCTCTAAATTCACTTAAGAAATATCATAGATACCCAAAAACTCAAAACACCAATTTAGGTCATAGGTCAAATGAAAATCATGATCTAAAATCAAACTTTCCTGGAAACAATAAAATCAGAGTGGGCTCCACCTAAAGTCGAGATCTCAAACCACCACTATCTAAAATATTGGAGAGTACTATCCATTATCTAATCATCACATTTGATTATTCAATGCATTCTATGCTCATACCAAGAATATTTCATCCATCGTTAATAAACTAGGGTTTATGGAGGGTGTTGACAAACATACCTTCTTAACAATCGTTCATAAACTATAGACCCTCATTCAACTTCATTACAACTATAAGATATTCTTAACTCCATGCCAAAATGTATCTGAAAGATTTAGGGTCCCATGAAAACTTTACATGTTCCAACCAATATGATTTCTCTCACTTCAACCTGGAAAACTCACCTTCTTGAGCTCGATATAGCCAAAAATAGCATAACTTGAGAAAATCTCATCATAATAACCTGAATCTTATCCCATAACACTAGGAAAACCTCTATTAACATCTCAAATACCCACATTATAATAAATATCCCTACATGTTATCAACCACTAAGACTTTTCCAACTAGGTCTTATAATTAGGTCTAGTTCAGACCTAGATAAGGAAAGAAAACATCATACCTTTACTTCCAAACTCTTCAAATGGACCTAAAAATTTTGAAACAACATGTCTCACACCTCTACATTCCCTCATGGGCCCACACACCTTTGAACCTGATCATCATGCCTTATTAAGCATCCATGCTCAAGGACAAGGTCTAGGTTAGACCCAAAAATCATTCTCTTAACCTGTACATGTACCCTAAAACTTGCATGAGTGTCTCAACCCTCTCTCCTCTTTCTCTCCATATATTGACCATGCTCATACAACTTCCTCATATCTTCATGCCATCATACCAATCCATCCTGCTGACTAGGCCTCCTACCTAGGCTATTTAGACCAAACAACTTTTATGATTTCTACTCATGCACATTTTTTCAGACCATATCACATCATCACACATTTTCTCAAGCATCTAGGACATCACAAGGACACCCTATTAAATCATAATTTTTCATTAATGTACCTTTTACATTAATGAAAACACACAAGTACACACATGCTAACAATCACCCCCTTTGTCATTAATAGAAAACAACCTAATTTTTCTCCCCCTCTTTACATTAATGAAAAAGTACATACCTATAATACATAGTTTCCATCTTCATCAGTATAATAGGATCATCTCTTGGTTGGAAACATCAACCAAAAACATCAAATACGCTCACAGTCCTGTCATTTTATTCTTGACTATGTTTTTGACTTCATCATGTCATTTTAGCCCCTTAGGTAAAAGCATATCAAAGAACTCACACATGCCAAAAATCTTAATTCTGATAAAATGAAATCATTTTAGACTCATACCCAGCCCAATCTCAGCTGAAGACATCCTAAAATAGACTTGATCTACCATACACATACTACTAGAAACTATTAGGACCTAGATCCCTGAAGATCTTCTTCAAACCAAAATTACCAAACTTCTCTATGCTTTAAAAGCACACTCATCACATGAAACATCAACTAGTTTCTCCCTCTAATAATATATCATCATCCTTTAACTTCATATGCAAACATAAAAGTACATACCTTGATCTCATGTCATGTAAATGGATCAAACATACCATCACAGTCCTAAAATAATTTTTCATTGTTTTTAATCTTCTTTTCATATCTTCATATATTATGAACTCGTGACTTGCTCCCCCTGAAACTATGCTTACAAAAAACAAATTACTCTGCCTTACTAAGCCTTCTTGAAACTTAAAATGACTACTTGAATTTCATTGACAACTACCCTTGTTTCAAGAAGCCTTCATATACTTGTAGCTCATCATTACAAACACAACATGCTAGTGTACATTGTCACGATGTATTTATTCAACCATACAAGTCCTACTACACTCCTAGCTTATTCTCCTAAGGGTAATAAGCAATCAAGATCCATCTCAAACTCATGCACCAATACAAAACATAATGAATCTTCATGTACATGCTTGTGACAATACATGTTTTCTCATACAACATTGTTATCACTTCAAGAATGAACTCAAAGACATACATTGGCTTTGATGCACTTGCACAATTTCCACAAAACTTCATCAATATTTTAACTCTTAATTATATGCCTAAATATCCTTATAAAACATATTGACTTACCATACACCTGTTAGATACACTACTTCATACCCACATACCTACAACCATGCTTATTAACTGAGTAACTAACCTTCTTGACTTTCACAGACTTGTTCATGCTTTGTACTTATTCATACTTCTTCCATGATGCATATTTACACTTGATATATCTCAAAACATGAGTCAAGAACCAATTACATGACATGTAGACCTAGTCAACTTCACACACATACCTGGAATGTACAAATCCATCATGCCTTTTATGGTCTAATCAAGTCATCATACAGAATGACTCTCTTCTCCATGGATTTAGCAAACTTGCAACATAACATTGCCTAAATTATCTCAAAACATATTGAATACCTTCGAAAACACAATGAGCTTACCTTGACTTCATGAATACACTACTACAACATCATACTTCACACCTTTCATGCTCCCCCTTTAACACCATGCTTCATATGGATGGTGAATGCCTCTAAAAATCCTAGTAGAGACATCTTTCTACATAAAGAGTCTATAAAAACATATTAAATAGGTCTCATGCCCTCTTTGAAACTTGATACTTGCTTTATCCTTATATATTTTGATTTGCACCCTAATAACCTTCCTATTTTACTTCCATATATGCTTTAGATAAAATCACATTGTTCACTCTTGGCTCCCATAACCTGCCTTGCCTCCTTTCGTACACTCTAGGGTTATAAAACCTCTTGAATTCCCTCAAAGTACCATAAAAATCTCTATCAACATGTCCAGCACTATTGCATTTGAAACACACAACTTCACTCTTACTCTGGGTACCTTCATTCCTCTAATTCTGACTTGATGGCTCAAATAGGCAGTAACCATAATTATGACATCTCTAATGATAATTATAGAAAATGATATTCTTTGAATGCTCATCCCTACTATCCCTCCATGGGTGATAATATTTGACAAACATCTTACATTCCTTTTCTCTATGTTTAAATCCATTACAAGTATAACAATAGCCATTAAAGGATTTTCCATAACTTAATGCATTAGGCTACCTAACAGAATTTTTCTTCACATTTTCTTTGAAGTTTTTTTCTTTCTACTCCTCTTTGATGCTTGAACCTTAAATTTCATTTCTTGGTATAGTATCATTTGTCATCACTTCATTTCCTTTGAGGAAATTCTTGTACCCCCAAACCAATCATGTCTCTATCAGATCTCTGACTGTCCAATAGATCATCAAGATCTTTGGATATTTTTTCAAACTTATGAAATGTCTTAGCCATGTTAGCTACCTTAGTCCTCTCCCCCCTTAGAAGGATCATCTATTCTTCAAGTTTCACACATTCTTCTTCTTTGGATTGTAGGCTTCAGTTCATGGAACTCATCTGCATTTCTAGCCTTTTAGTAGTTTCATCTAGCTTACTTGTCTCATACCAATGTTTCTCCTCTAGGTCATGGATCTTTCCTTCATATTCATTTACTTGTGCTATTAATTTATTGACATTCTTCTTAGCATGCTTTAGCTCTTTTTGAACACATATTAGCTAATTATTTATGTAATATCCTTCCTCTTATTCCTCAAATTGAATGGAGTCATAAAATATTATAGAGACATCACTCATAGAACTCATAACATCCTTGGCCATGAAAAAGACCTCATCACCTACCTCTTCATGCTTAGATTCAGTGTCAGAGTCAGAAACATCATCATAGCTACTAATCTCAGATGAACAACACTCTTCTTTGAATAGAAGCTCTTCTTGGAATTTTTCTTATTCTCAAACCTCTTGAACTTATTTTTTCCCTTATCAAACCCATGATTCATTTTTTAATGATCCTCATCATGCTCTTCATCACTTTCATATTTGAGCTTATGAGGTAACTTAATGGAAAAATGACCTACTTCTCCACAATTGAAACATTTAAAAGGCAATTTACCTTTATACTTACCAGACCCTAGATCCAATCTTCTAGAAAACATGGTAATTAGTTCAGCATCATCAATATCTTGAGCAACACCATCATATTTATTATTCTTATCCTTTATCTTCATCTCATTATTGAAAGAAATCTCTTTCTTGATAGGTTTATAATCCATGATCCTCATTTCATATGCAGTCAAGATGTCATGTAGCTCATTCATCAACATGACCTTAAAATCCTTAGCTTCCTCAATGGAAGAAACTTTTGGATCAAACTTGGGGGTGGGGGATCTCAACACCTTTTACACCACCACTTCCTCCTTCGGTTCTTCACCTAAACCTCTCATGTAGTTTACAACTTTATCAACTTTGAGTAGATATCTAGCAATAGATTATTTTTCTTTCATATGTAGACCTTCAAACTAATTTCTAAAAGTTTGAATTTTTTCCATCCTTACCTTGGAATATCCTTCATATATTACTTGAAGTCTCTCCCACATAGATTTATATGATGTACAATGCATGACCTTCACAAGTTCTTATTCATCTAAACCACACATGATTGCATTCATTTCTCTAGAATTGTCATTATTTGTCTTCTTTCCTACAACACTAGTTAGAGGAGTTTGAGGAACAATATACGCATCTATCACATATTTCCAAATGAAAAACCCTAAGGACATGATGTGAGTCCTCATCCTGATGATCCAAAAATCATAACTTGATCCATCAAACAAGGGAGCTTTGCTTGTAGAAGTGCCACTTTGTTGACTCACCATTTTATTTCTTCAAAGGATTTCCTTTCAATTAATTAAACTTCTTCAAAAGGACCTACTCTAATACTAATTTTTAGAAGCACAATAGACTGAGGGGTGAATTAGTCCTATAAAACCTTTACTTAAATTATTTAAGTTACATACACCATTTAGCGCATCACATTAACATTCATTAACCATTAAGAGTACGTTGAGCATGATCAACCATACATAAGAATGAGAGAGTACAAAAGACACCAAATATAAGTGGGAAACCATCGAGGGGAAGAAAACCCACTGAAACTTTTGATTATATTACTCAAACCAAAAGACTTGCATGAATATGACACATCACATAAGCTTTTTTTACTGAGACACCAATCCCACAAGGAGCACCAACCCCTAGTTTAGTAGGACACAAATCCTAAAAGGAGGCTACAACCCCCTAAGGTGATCAAGAACCAACTCAACCACCTGAATATGAAGACCGCTAATGTGAATTTTTTGCTACAACTGATAGTGATCACAATTTCATATCCACTCTCTCAAAACTCTCTTCAAACATACTCTCTCCTACTTTGCTCAAACTTGCTTCTTTATAGGTTGATTAGGCATATTTCCCTTAAACACTAGATTCTAACCTCTCCTCAAAACCTCATTCCTTCTTTCATATTTTTCCTGATGCTTTTATACCTCTTATACACTCTCTTTTATCTCGCACTTTCCCACTCACTCATAACTGGTCACAAATGACCAAATTCACTCAATTCATCTTCTAAACACTACTAGGTTAGTTGTGACCATTAAATACAGTCATAAAAACAAATAATTACATATAAAACACCATATAAAACCATAACAAAGACCCATATAGGTCGTAAATGCACCAAGATAGTCAATAAGCACAAACTAGGACAACAAGACCAAATCCTTCTCTGGTGAGCACTCCATGGACTCCAAGGGCACAAACCAGCTTTGTTAAGACTCAAGAAGATCCACACATGTAATAAAAACTCTCTCAACATATTATACCAGCTCCAAAACCTTTTGATCATTAAATTTATCCAAGTCACCACCAAGTAGGATTGTTTCCTACTCAAATTAAGCACCTCCAGCAGAACAGTCTTCAAAGACCAGCACTCACCAATCACCTCAACCATGGAATGAAACCACTCATTGAAAATCCATTAATCCAAGAAAGACTTCTAATAACTTTATACATCTTGGCTTAACCCTCAAATCCATTAGAACAATTTCTCTCTTCAAGCAACTTGAACTTCCCATAAAACAGTTTTTCAAACTTGACCTTCTCACAACATTCTTAACACTTTCAAGACCTCTAAATGCATGGAATAGAATAAATTTCCATCCCTTATCATTATATAATGGATATTAAGCATCATATAAGCCAAGATATCAGTCTTTCAGACCAATTTCACTAAATAACCCAAAATATCCTCAAACTGTATCAAGTAGGCCAACTTGTGACCTTAAACACATTATCAAAAATGACATACAGAGCTCAACCAAAGCATGAAAAACATCATATTGAATGTGTAAAACACCTTCATGGCCATTATACTCTTCAAATTATGCCATACATGCCCGAGAACCTTCTTCCTCCATGGTTGCTTAAAACTACCCTTTAGGCCTTGGTTGTGGAAAAAGATCTTGAGAACAAACAATAGTCAGTGGACAACAATCCCTCCTCTTTATGGGAGAGGTTCCCTTATTTAACACACAACAAATAATAAAATATACTTATTTATAAATTTATAATCTATCAATATTTCAATGAGGATTTTGATGCTTCAGATGTCTTCATCTCATAGATTTTCAATACATAGAAAGAGGAAACAGAAGAAATGGAATTCAAAAGATAGAGAGAAGAGCACTTTCAGACACATAGATTGCATAATGGTATCTTACGTATGCTTAATAAAGTGAATGGATTTAAAATGTGCAAATATAAACAAATGACATACATGTAATAGACACAAATTTCTAAGCACAACATCAACTAGAATACACAAAGTTCCTGTTCAGATACACATAGCTTTTCATGAATCATATTGAGAATAGAGAAGATAGAGCACAAGAAAAGATGAAACTTCTTCTGTATTGATTAGTAATTTAGTGCTTTTACATCCAAAACATCAAAATCCAATCCTTTCAAAAGACAATAAAATCTATTTAAATAGCCTTAGGAATGGTTACAAAAGAGCCTTTTTACTTTCCCCTTCTTTTAATCCAAAGATTAATATCTAATTAAGTATTATAACATCAATTTGTCATTTTCTTACATAACATATGGCTAGAGAGAAAATAGGAACCATAATTGGATACTTTAAATAAAATAGGAAACTAAGAACTAGGAATTGGGACCAACAATGGTTGCACCCAAGCTTGAATAAAAATTCTTAGAATGGATTTCCTTTTCTTGCTTTCCTCACTTTCGTCATCACAGAGGTCTACAACTATTTAAATATCAGGAATTGTTTCCAATTGCTTTGGAGAAGATAGCTTCTCACTCTCCTGAATGGCTTCCTCCATATTCTCATCCTTCTTGGCCTTTCCTTTCTTTATGTACACCAAAGTTAAAGGTTTGGGTGGAGAGGGAACAGATTGCTCATGTGTTTCAGGAGTCAGTATAGGAATTTATTTTTGAGGGGTGGAGGCTTCTTGAGAAGAATACTTATATTTGCCTGCCCTAAATATTTTCATTTTCATGTCAAACCAGAGTCTAGTCCTTACCAATAAAAGGTTTATGAGTTCATTTAAATCATATCTCTCTTTTACAAACCAATCAATGGTTTTAATATGAGTGTTTCTAATAGATATTTCATATTTAAGGGATTTCAGTTCTTCATCATCATCTTGAAGTCCTTCAGGAACCTTGTACACGTCAAACTATTTAATTTATTGCAAGGACAATCTACCAAAGTATCTTCTTCGAGTTTCATAATCATCAGAGAAATCAGCCTAGTAGTCTTCAATATCAGCAAGATGATAAAATCCCATTATAAAATTAGTGGCAATAAAGACCTTGATATCAAACCAAGTCCTTGGTTTGAAATAGTGAAGAGTGAAGGGAGCTATTGTCCTGTCAACATTTTGGGCATCTAAAGCAGTCCTGCAAGAGTAGTTACCCAATGTGATTGGGAAATGAATGCCTGAAATATTTTTTCCCTGCAAGTTCTATGGAGCTTATCAAACTACTTGCAGATTTCAATCAAGGCCATCTTATCACTACAATACATTGGTAGTTTTAAAGGTATTCCCTCAAATCCAGCGAACCGTATGTAAGAGAAATTCCTGAATTGAGTGTAGTAACTACCATATACATCAATCAATTGTTTTTCTTCATTCGAGAACCTCCAAGTGGTGTCACCCTCTAGTAATCTGACAATATACATGGTGAATGCATCATTCACCCTTGTAAAGTGATGGTTACTGATCTTCATAGTCAATTGTGGACAATACTCATAAGTAGGAGCATCTTGCTTATCTTTAACAGGGGAGAAACCTAACCATTATCTATATGCAGCAATAGAATACATCAAGTAATAAGTCATATGAAAATTCTTGGTTCTTTGGACATTTACAAGTTTTTTAGTGAGGCTATCATAGGTTATCTCTACCCAATTCAAGATTTTTTTTCCTTCACATATAATATTGATGTAAGGGCACATCCAATAATGAAACTCATTGGTAGAGGACATCCCCGTTATTCTAGAAAGGAGAGTGATGACATCTAACAAATCTTCCTTAAAATCAACCCTATACATAGTCTTTGAAATCCTTGAAGCTCCTTTCTTTAGATTCTTAAACTAAGACTTAGCCACTTTGCTCTTATATTGTTCACTGTCTTGATCAAAAATCAACTGATCCTTGTCTTGGTTGAAGGTGTTTGAATTTTCAGCTGTAGGAATACTGAGGGTAGTACTAATACAATTAGCATCCAATCAAGCTAATACCTGTCTGTGGGGATCAATGAATTCCTTTGTCTCTAGGTTGAAGCATGAACCACAGGCTAGCATGGTATCACCACATTGAACCAAAATTGGATAACTCCCTGCATGAGCAATTTCGCTCTCCTTAACTAGTTGAGCAATGGGAGTAGGGTTTTGGCAGTCAATTCGTGCCTAGAAATCATCCAAGTCGAGGTGTTGAGCTTCTCTATCTCTTATGCTTGGTATTAATGTCTCCAAGGAAGATAGATGCCCATGCCCTTTGTATTTGATCTTCATTGTATGATAGGATTAATGAACTTCTTTATCTCTCTTAATTTTTCTTTCGACAATCCACAACTTCTATTGCACCCGCAAATTTGAAAAATACTGGAACAGGGACTTGGCTATGGCTTCAAATAGTGGAGAGCAAGAGAATGGAATGGAAGACATCATTGAATGCAAAGGGTGTGGTAAAAATGATTGATTACCTTGTATATTTATACAAATTCCGTTTGAGTAGGTTGGCGAGGGGAAATTAATACGACAATTAATGCTTTATACCAACCCAAGACAATGGCAAGCAGAAAAGGTGGAGAAAATGCACACAATTGGCCCATGTAACATTGGGACACCTAGGATGTGATGAGTCGAAACACCCATAGTGAATGAAAAGTGGAAGAAATGGACTTGCAGGGAAATGAAGGTCGGGGAGCACTAGGGAGATGTGGGATGCAATAAGCCGAAATGTACACAATACATTAGAATCAGGCAAATTGGAAAAAATTGCAAAGACAGTCCTTGGGACATTAGGACATGATTTATCTGAAAATCCAAAGTACCCACAAAGGAAGGAAAAATTGATGTAATGCAGAGAAAATGGGGAATCAGTGAACAGGGAGCCTGATGGAACTTGGGACATGAATAACATTAAAACCCAAACTATCCGCACAACAAAGGAAAAGTCTCAAAAACTCAAAATTTAGAAAACTGACTAACTATTTACAAATGACTCTTCCTTGAGGGACCTTTAAAAGGACATTCTGATAGACATCTTACCTAAAATTTTGGAAATTGAGGCAAAAATACATAATTTCTGGGAAGGTGACAACAACAAGCTCATTATGGGGATGAATTGACTTGGACAAAAGAGAACAAGGTAGGACCAAGAACTCTAGAATCTCTAAGAAAAGACCAGGACAAAACCATTGGGAAAATAGAGTCAAGGATGAAACAATATAGAAGACACATATACACAACAAAGAAACACCACACAAAAACCTAAATTAGGAACTTTAAAAATTGTACAAAGGACTACCTTGTCACCTAGGACTGAAACAACTTTAGATATTTCTCACTATATGGTAGTGGAATAGAGGTTCCATCCATATAGCTCAAATAAAATGAGTTTTCTCCAAAAAAATATTTGATTTTGAAAGGACCCAGCTAAAGAGAATCAAACTTACCATGACTTCCTCGAGGTTCTCACCTCTTTTCCCAGAGTAGGACAATGTCACCAACCTGGAATTCCTTGGGTCTGGCTTTCTTATTAAATAGTTGTTTCACCTTTTGTTGGTGTGCAGTAATCCTATCCACCATTTGCAACATGTTTTAATCCAATTTCTGCATATACATGATTCTTTTTTCCAAAGCACTAGTAAAATTTGAGTCTTCGATGGCCTTCATCAACTGTAAGGCTGGAATTTCTACAGTCATTGGTAGCTGAGCTTCAATTCCATACACCACCTAGAAGGGAGACATCCCAATCACTCTTGTAGGTGTGATTCTATCTACTCAAAGATCATCGTAAAGCTTCTTATGTCAATTCCTTTGAGACTCATTCACAAGTTTCTAGATAATAGTCATCAATTTTTTGTTTGTTGATTTTTCATGTCCATTTCCTTGGGGATAGTAATCAGAAGAATGTGCAAGGGAAAATCCATACCCATAGAAGAAATCCATCAACTCGTAAGAAGAGAAGTTGGGAGCATTATCAGTGATAATTTTGTTTGGTACTCCAAATCTGATCAGGATGTTTTCTTTGATAAAACTACATACCACTTCAAAAGTAGTACTTTTCACCGGAATAGCTTCCACACACTTGGTGAAGTAGTTGGTAACAATCAAAAAATGAGTATTCCCAGCACTGGAATGGGGGTTAAGAGTGCCTACAAATTCAATCCCCCATTGTTGAAAGGGTTCTTCTATTATTACTGGTTTAAGTGGTAAAGTAGCTAGTTTGGGCCTCCCCATGAAATATTGGCAAGCTTCACATTTACCTACCCATTTAGTTGTATCTTGGAACAAGGTTAGCTTGTAATAGCCTTCATGAAGGATTTTATGAGTAGTCACAGCAAATGAAGAATTCCCTGCACAAGCTTGATCATGGAATGCTTTAAGCAACTTCTTCTGTTGTTATTTATCCACACATCTGAGAAATATTTCCTCAACTCCTCTTTTGAATAGGGAATTGTCCCAAAGTACATACTGTGTAGATTGATGAGGGTCGTCAATCCTTACCATTAATAATGTCAATCCAGGGCTGGTGTTCGATGGTTATATGCATTAAAAGAAGAAGATCTTGGAAAGAAAGTCCTTTAAACACAAACCAAACTTGCATAAAATAAATCACACTTGCAGAAATTGAAATCCACATTTGCAGAAATAAAGGCACACTTGTAGAAATAAAGTTTGCATAAAATAAATCACACTTGCATGAAGGAAATCAAAATTGCAGGAATTTAAACACACTTGCATAAATTTAAATTTCTTGAATTGGAAATAAACATAATTGAACGAAACACCTGCAGGTTCACAACGGACTAAATTTTCACGATACAAAATAAAAACAATACAACAAAATGAATTACAGACAAATGAATAAACATAAACATAAATACATAGATCCATCTTCCTTGAAATGAGTGGCCAGCTCATTTCTTGGAGGAGGATTTAAATCATACTTCTGATGTTGAAACTACATAATATTTGAGAGGAAAGAACAAATCTTTATTTCTTAGGAGAAAGAAAAGTACATATCTCAGTGTGGAAGGTTACATTTATAATTCTTGCATCCAACCAACTCCTTATTTTAGGAAATACAATCTGATATTATCTTTATTCCAATCCTAACAACTAAGATCTCCATCTCCACAAAATATGGAGAGAGAAATATTATTGAAGTCAAATCTTATCTTGCTTATTTTAGGAAGATTTGCTCCCAAATCTTCTCCTTGCTTTTTGGTAACAAGAATCATAATGATTTTATTCTTCTCCATTATTAGAAGGATGATTTTTCTCAAAATATTATTTTGACCAAATACCTTTATTATATTTTCCATTTGAATTTGTTGTTTTTTACTGTGGAACTTTTGACACTTGTCTGATACGCTTTTTCCTCAGACTACAGTTCACTAAAAGTTAGATTTATCTTCATTGGTAAAACTTGTTACAAATATGAATGAGGTTTTTGTTAAACACATTTCTATGAACAAAAAAATCTCTCAAATTTTCTGTTTGAATTTTTCTGTTTCTGTTTATGGAACTTTTAGCGTTCGTCTGATACACTTTTCCTCGGACTACAGCTCACTAAAAGTTAGATCTCTCTTCATTGGTAAAACCTGTAGAAAATCTAAATGATATTTTTGTTAAACACATTTCTATGAAAAAAAACATCTCTCATATTTTTCATTCAAATTTTTTGTTTCTGTTTATGGAACTTTTAGTGCTCGTCTGATACACTTTTCCTTAGACTGCAACTCACTAAAATTTATATATCTCTTTATTGGTAATACCTGTAGAAAATATGAATGAGGTTTTTGTTAAACATGTTGCTATGAACAAAAATATCTCTCATATTTTCCATTTGAATTTTATGTTTTTGTTTATGGAACTTTTAGTTCTTGTCTGATACACGTTTCCTCAGACTGAGGCTCACTAAAAGTTAGAGCTCTCTTCATTGGTAAAACCTGTAGCAAATCTGAATGAGGTTTTTGTTAAACACATTGCTATGAAAAAAAACCTCTCTCAGATTTCCCATTAAAATCTCTGAGTTTTCACAATACCTCAAAAACTATCATTCCATTGATGTAAATTCTGGAACTAAAGTTGTCATTCCTTTTATGTAAGTTCCAGAACTAAATCTGTAAGTTCCGAAACTAAATCTGCAAGATTCGGAACTAAATCTGATTTTTCCACGAATTGAAAGTTCTAGAACTAACTGTCATTCAATTGATACAAGTTCTAGAACTAAATCTGCGAGCTTCGGAACTAAACCTGCGAGTTTTGAAACTAAACCTACAAGTTCCAGAACTAACTTTATGAGTTCTGGAACAAACTCTATGAATTTTGTAGCTAACTTAAAACAGCTATAACTTTTGCATGTGACCTCAAATTGAGATGATTCTTTTTTAACTTTCATAATTTTTTGAGAGAAATTTGAATATAAAATCATATTTGATTTTAAATTTACCATTCATGATCAATTTCACTTTTCCCAATACGAGCATTATCTTTCCTTTATGGCCTACATACACAAGACTTTGCATCTTTTCCCAAATAATCAATAGGATTAGTCAACAAGATAGATAAAAAAACATTTCTAAAGAATGAACAAGATATATATCCTATACTCTATCCTAAGAAAACTATAAGTTCCTAGATTACATTTAAATCCACTTCCAAAGGTAACTTGGAAGGACAAAATAATGGCAATTTATGGCCAATTTATGGCCTCATCACAGATCTCAGTTTTATGGATCTCTTCTCCTTGTTACTTAAATGTGGTGAACATTCTTCATATGTCAGAAAATGAAAAATGTTAGCATACCATTCATCAATCGAATTGAGAAAAATAACAGTGGGGATATTTATGTCTTCCTTGGGCAGATCACCTTTAGCACCATTAGCGATCAACTCACAGAGTCCCTTGCCTTAGACTAACTTAGTTGACCTACTGTCCATATCATGCTCATATAATTTTGTCACCCAATTCCCTTTTTTAGTCCCAAACTCTTGTTGTGTGAGAATTGATTTAACAATTGTATCAGGCACAAAGATAATTGAATGAGAATTGAGGATATATAAATGAAATGGCTTGACTGACTTAACTAAAGCAAAAGTGTGTTTCTCCATTTTAGTATATTTCAATTCATGAGATTTCAAGACATAACTCATGAAAGAAATGGGTAGTTCATAGCCCTCATGATTCTTCTATGTTATAATGGTAGCTAAAGTATTCTCGGTGACAACAATAGATTAAGAAATCTTTCTCAAAATCAGGACAAGCAAGGACTAGGGTCCTAACAATTGCTTTCTTGATATTTTCAAAAGCTTCTTTCCCTTCTGATGTCCAACAAAAGGATTTCTTTCCTTTCATCATCTGAGCTATACTCATAGTCAACTCTATAAAATCAGGGATAAATATCCTTAGAAAGTTTATTTTTCCAAAGAAAGAGTGCACACCTTTTTTACTCGTGGGGAGGGGAATCTACTGAATAGCCTGGAATCTCTCTAGATCTATCTTGGTTCCTTTTTTGGAAATCATATGCCCAAGTAACTTGCCTTCATTGACACTAAAAATAGACTTCTTTGGGTTTAGAGATATCCCATGCTCCCTACACTTCTTGAGAACAGTTTCAAGATGTTGGAAATGGTCTTCCCATTTTTTAGAAAAAGAATTCAAATCATCAAGATATAAAACAATACATTTTCCTTTCAAAGTACCAAAAGCCAAATCCATTACCCATTGAAAAGTGGTACCAGTATTAATTAGACCAAATGACATCATATTATAAGTAAAAGTACCCAATGGAGTTGTGAAGGTTATTTTATGTTGATCTAGAACATTAATTTTAATCTGATTGTACCCTGAGAAACCATCCAACATAGATAGCATTTCAGAGCCAATGACAGCTTGCAGGATTTGATCCATCATGGGAAGTGGATAATTATCTTTAAGAGAGGATTGATTCAAATTTTGGAAATCCACGCAAATTTGAATCTCACCAATATTTTTTCTTACTGGCACAATGTTGGCCACCCAAGTTGAGTGATGAATAGGAAAAATTATCTTTTCCTTTAAAAGCTTCTAAATTTCTCGATAAATGGTATCTGCAATCTTAGGATTATATTGCCTTTGTTTTTGCCAAAAAGACTTGATTCCTGGTTTCAAAGGAATATAATGCTACATTTATTTTGGTGTAAAATATTTCAAATCATCATATGAATAGGAAAGTACATATATATATATATATATATCTTCCTACTAATTTTATCATTTTATTCCTTTCCTCCTGAGTGTATAATTTACCAAAGTTAATAAGCTTAGGTTCCCCTTTACTACCAATATTAACCTTTTCATACTCTATTGATTGATGAACCCCATGTGATATCTTTGACTTGGTATACTTTTCATGTTTGTCGAACAAATCTTCCAGGCTTACTAGTCCCTCTGGGTATCTTGTTACCTTTTAACCTAATACAACCATCCTTATCAGATTCTTTTTCAATTCCCTCCTCAGTCATGGAAGATGATACGGATTCACGAGGAGCAGCATCACTTCCTTCAAGATACAGGTGACTAAAATTCTCCTGAAGTTCCAATAAAGAGAGAAAATGTCGATCATCATTGAATACTTACCAATTGTTCACATTATCTGGCACACTTAGCCTATGTACCATCTCAATCATGCACTTTTCTTGGGAAAAGTTAGGATGAGGGGTCAGTAAGGATCCTGATATGGCTAAAGCATCAGCTCTAGTATTCTTTTCTCTTGGCACAGCTTCCATAAAATAGGCATCAAATAATTCAATTGAATCCCACACCAAATTTCTATAGTGCTTTAGTCTCTTGTTCTTAACCTGAAAAATCCCTCTGAATTGCAAGACAATGAGCTCTGCATCTCATTGTGCAAAAATATTCTTAATTCCCATTTCTCTTTCCATTACTAGTCCCAAAAGAAGAGCTTCATATTCTGTCGTATTATTTGGGTTTTCAAATTAAAGCTTGTAGGAGAAAGGGTAAGACTTATTTTTAGGGGAGAACAAGACCACACCTGCTCCATAACCAACTGAAGAAAAACTACCATCAAATTCAATGGTCTATCATCAACAATCCGGAACTATGATAATTCTCCATCGGGAACTCCTCGTGCTATGATTATTTACTAATGCACAGCCTTTAGTTTTTTGGATGTAATCTGGAAACACAACAACAAACATAACATAAGAATACCATAGACTATGATATGAAGGAATGATGACAAATCTGAAATATAAGTGTAAATTATAATATCAACATGAAATCGTTACAATCTCACCCATGAGGTACTTCAAGTGTTACTAACTTCACTTTCCTTCCAAAAATAACTATGGGAGAAACTTCACAATGGATTCTTTAACACACCTTCTAAATGATGGCTTCCTTTACATACTTACTCATATAATATTTCTCACTACTTACTTCTATGCTAAATGAGGGGGGTGGCCTCTTTATTTATAGGAATTCAGGCTTATCCACACTATCTCAAAGATAGGATAGGAAATCTCTTCCAGCTAATCATATTCCATGCCTAAACTCTTACCTTTACATGTAGGCTTATCTTCTAAGATAAGATAAACCTTATCATCTCACATGGGTTCCACCTTTTTAGACTTTTCCACAAATAAAATACACAAAATATTTATGACATCACTCTTTGTCCTTATTACAAATATAATATTTCTAATTCCTAATCATGTAGACCCTACTTCTCTACTTACCCCAACTTTGACATTTTAACATTACCGAACCACTTACTGCAAATATTTACTTTTTACCACAACATTCCTATTGTACATTGATTGTTACCATACTCTACTTTATTAGTGGCACAGTGCTAACGGCGCCATTATATTCTATCAGACGCCACTACTAATCATACTTAACAACATCCTATTCCTAATACATACATAATAAAATAGAAATTACGGAGAAAAATTTTAATGTCGACATTTTCCCCCTTCCTAGCTTCTACTCCGTCCTTGGAGTAGACTATTCTGGTGCTTGAAAAATATTTAACTTATCGTGGTTGATCCATTTCGTAATGGGAGTGCCATCCAATTCCTCCAGTCAATATGTACCATTTTCATGCATAGCTGTTATTTTGTAGGGCCCCATCCATTTGGGAAGAAATTTTCTATGCCTTCTTTTTTTGTATCTGGAATCATATACTAGAACCAAGTCATTCACATGAAATGGAGACCAATGGATATTTTGATCAAAGTATTCATTCTACTTCATTTTCTTCTTATAGCTTGTATCCTTCGTTATTTCCCTCATTTCCTCTAGCAAATGAATATGCACCAACCTTTATTTTACTGAATCACTTTCATCCATCCTTTCATTTTTCATAACCCTCGTAGTGGGAGTATTAAACTCAATAGGAAGAACTGGATCAATGCCATAAGCCAACTGAAATGGGGAGTATCATGTTGTTGACTTTGATGTTGCCCTATATGTCCATAATGCTACATGAATCCTTTTATCCCACTTATGTACATGCAAGGTTGCATCCTTTTCTAGAACTTGACACAACATAAAATTTATTTGTTCCACCTATCCATTTTTGCTTGGCTTGTATGTTGTTTCCTTCCTGTGCTTGATAGAAAACTTGTTGACTAGGGCTTCTACCACCTCATTAATGAAGTGGATTCCTTGATCTGTTATAATTTATAATGGGAAACAAAATCTGGTGACAATGCGTTCATATATGAACCTTGCCACTTCATCCATGGAAGTTGTTTTCAATGGCCTAGCTTCAACCCACTTGGTTAAATAATCTATGGAAACTACAATATACTTATTTTGGTATGGGGTAGTTGGAAGTAGACCTACAATATCTATTCCCCACTTTTCAAAGGGACCAAGTGGAAGAATAGGGCATAATGGAGCTGATAAAGTCTTGTGGTTACCATGTGTTTAACAAATATCACATGTCTTACAATAGTTATAACAATCTCTAAAATGAGTGGGCCAGTGATAACGTGCATCCAAGATCCTTCTTGCTATAAGTTTTCCAGAGAAGTGTCCTCCACGTGTACCATTTTAGAATTCTTCTATCAGCTCCTTCCCTTGATCACGTCCAACTTCCCTCTTGTACTATCCATTAGGTCCTATTCGAAATAATACTCCATACAAAATAGAATATGGACGACTGGTTTGAGTAATCTTCCTCTTAGTCTTTGCATTGGCACCATCAGGAAACTTGAATTCATTCAGATAATTCCAAAGATCTATGTATTCACTAGGGATCATGTTAAGGGATAACAATTTTGCATCTGGGAAATCATCATCATCACAAGATGAACCTAAACCATCATAGGCTCGAGAGAGTGCATCTGTATTGACATGCTTCTTTCTTGGCCTATCTATAATATAAAATTCAAATTATTGTAGCAAAATTATCCATCTTACTATCCTCCCTGATGGGTTAGGCTTATTTATAATATATTTTAGAGCCTAATGATTTGTTACAACTATAAATTTCTGTCCTAGCAAGTAATTTCTAAACTTCTTTATAGGAAAAAATGATAGCTAGAGCCTCTTTTTCAGTTACAGTATAATTTACCTCAACACTGCTCATTTTTCTACACCCAAAGTAAATTGGATGATCATTCTCATTTTCATCCTTTTGGCTCAGAGTACTTCCTAGTGTTGCATCTGAGGCAATAGTATACACAATGAATGACTTGCTCTAATTTGGATTCTTTAAAATAGGTGAAGACACTAAAGCTTCCTTCAATTGTTCAAAAGCTTCATGCGCCTTATTTCCTGGTTTATAAGTAACATCCTTCTTCAAGAACTGGGTTAGTGGTTGTGCAATCTTTGAGAAATTCTTGATGAACCTTCTATAGTAACCTACATGGCCTAAAAATGATCTCAACTTACTTCTATTCATAGGAAATGGTAACTCTTTGATTTTTAAAATTTTATCAAGATCAGTACCAATACCATCTCTAGATACAACATGCCCTAACAAAATGCCTTTAGAATATCCAAAGATACACTTTGTAGGGTTTAGTGAGGCTTGTGCTTCATCTAACCTTTGAAATGTTGTCTCCATCTAGTGCAGGTGATTCATCTTGCTCCCATAGATGTAAAAATCATCCAGAAATACTCTGATGAAGTTTCCAATGTAGGGTTCAAACACCATATTCATCAAAGCATTGGAACGTTTCCGGAGCATTACACAACCCAAAAGGCATAACTCTATAAACGTTCCCCAAGGAGTGGTGAACGTGGTCTTCAGCTGATCTTTCTCTGCTATACAAACTTGGTTGTATCCGTTATATCCATCAGCAAAACTATAGCACTCCTGGCCAGCTACTTTGCCCAAGATCTGATCTGAGAATGGAAGAGGGTAATGATCCTTCTTTGTTGCCTTGTTGAGCTTCCTATAATCAACACAAATGCATAGCTTCCCATTCTTTTTTATTGAGATCACAATGGGAGAAACCCATTCTGAATTATCCACAACAAATATGAATCATGCATCAAGAAACTTATCTATTTCTTCTTTTACAGTCTTAGAAAAATTAGGATTCATTCTATATGGCATTTTCTTTATGGGCTTAACACCATCTACCAGCTCAATAGAATGTTCTACCCAACTTACTTGATAGAAGTTCCTTGTAATCAAAAGTGAATAGGTGTATGTACCTTCAAAAGAGCTGGAGGTGGGATTCCTTCTCACTCTTCATCACAGCATCACCAATCTTTATTTGTTGGAGATGATCAATAATTTCTTCTTCAGATAATCTTATGGGTTCATGAGTCATTGTGATTGGAAGGATATCCATGACCAAAACATCAACCTCACTTTCTTCATCTTTTGTGTCCACTTCACTGGTACTAGAGTAATCAGAGGATGTCCAATCATCAGTTTCATCACTTGAATCCAAAGGTTCTACCTTATGATGCTGAGGGATCACGTTTATCTTCACCCTCTCTCTGCCACGTCCAAGTGTCATGAAGCCTTCATTCCAGTAGTTTCTTGCATGAACACTCCTTAGCCATCGCCTTCCCAACAACATTAGGTATGCAACAGTACCATTTTTCATCACCTAAAAGGATACCACGCATACAACACCCATAGCAGATATTGCCAAATTTGAAACAACACCTTCTGGTTTAGTTTTTCCCTTATTTAATGACCTTAACATAAGTGTTGAGGGGTGATCAATTTTTAAACCCAACATATTCATTACAAACTCAGTCATTACATTAACTGTAGAACCTCTATCAACTAAGACATCATGAATTAAAATACCATTACATAATACCTCAGCTTGTGGAGCATAAGGATCCACCTCTACCTCCAAAACAGGTACCTCAACCTCCTTACTTCGTCGAGCATTGAGTCCACTTCGTAGCTCCCGCCTCTTCTCAGAAGACATAGCCATAAGTTGACCATATGTAATATTTGTAGGCCTTTTGGATAGATCTTCTAAGATGGAGTATGGTCCTTACCCCTGTGAAATTAGAAAATCCTGCATACCCAACTTTCTTCTCCTATGTTTCTTACTAGTTTCTCCTTTCATCTTCTTAGGATCATTTCCATCTTGATTATCTTTTTCTTTCTTTATTTTTGTTACAAACACATCTGCTTCATTATTTATGCTCCTATATACTACATCAAAAGAATTCACAGGTGCTATGTTCCTTTATCATGATCTCTTGTACCAGATCGTAAAAGATCTATATGGCACTACCATTATACGTTATGAATGACCTCAGAAAATTGATCTATATCGGGCAGACCATAACATACAACTTCAGAAATAGCTTCATCTGTGTATAGAACTCTATCTCATTAGTCAGATCTGGATTCTACGTGGAGAATAACCATTATGCAATACATCGCATCTATGCTAAGATCAACATCCCACAGGAGACTTCTTTTTTGATATTTGAATATATATACTTCCGCATAATTAGATTTGGTGAGTTCACTGCATGCATGGAGTATCTGAGGTCCACCGTCCAAGATATTCATTCTTCAACGCTGTATCACTTGAACGGACTCTGACAATCCCACTAATATCAGATCAGCAGTGACCTGTTCCAGCTGTGACAACTAATTAGGAACCTTTATTAGATTTGACACTAACATTCATCTAGATCTCGCAGCGATTCACCCCCTTAGCTGTGAACATGGGAAAGGTTGGATCCAAAGGACTGCATCTACAAAATTTGGACTGTGTGATCTTTCCAAGGATTCACAAACCTAAGTATGGGTTGTTGTCCATGGTTACCATAAAACTAGTTTTGATCTTTTAAATCCATAGAAAGTAATTAAAGATTACTTTCTTATTGGTTTTCATTGGTATTTTTAAAAAAAATGTCAAAAAATGAACAAGATAGAAAAATTCGATGGAACCCCCATTTCACATACATGAGCAAATCCAGGTGATCCAATCATGTTGCTTGATTGAACAAGGATCTTTGGGACATTGTGGATGGAGGATCGGTTGCACACAATAGAATGTAGACATCATTCCAATACAATGGAACATTCTCTTTGTCAAAGATTAACAAGAGATGCAGATTTGGCCATCCTATTGGCCTCGGACTCTATGCCAAACCATATCTACATCATGTAGATTTCAAAAAATCATCGGAGTTGTAATCAGGTTCTTATGGTGTTGGTTCATTGAATCATATTCTAATTCTGGATCAAAAACTGACAATGGCCTCATGCATTTTTAGTTTCCCACTGAAGACAGAAATTGCTATGATTTTGCAAAATGGAAGAAGGATGGAGATATTGTATCTACAGTATCAGCAATTCTACTTCCTCTTTGTTCCTGTAGGTTTTTGCAAATTTTTTCTTGACATAGAGAGTAGAATCTTCCTAATTGTCTTCTTTAGTTCTCTTTTCTTCACTTAGAAGTACAGATATTATGTCTTCTAGTGTTTGTGTGGGCATCTGTCCGAGAGTGAACACAACATTACTATATTTTGGTGGGAGACTGTTTATAAGTATGGCTTTAGCATCTTCATCTTCTATTACAGCTTTTACTTCTACAAGTTGTCTCAAAAGGGACCTTAGTAGTCATTAATGTGACTTGACATTGTCACACTATCACTCATCCTTAGTTTAAAGAGTTGCAATTTTAGTGAAAATTTAGCATTTGTTGCTTTTGACCCAAATGTTTTGTTAAGAAGATCCCATATCTCTCGTGATGATTTATCTAAATCCATATAGTGTAATTCAGATATCTGATAAAGCAAGTCCAATAATGGATTTTTCCTTGTCATCCCTGCTATGCCATTCTAGTAATTTAGTAGCATCAGTTGGTTGTGTTTCTTTTCCGCTTACAATCCCCCATAGGTTTTTATGCATTAATTGCATTTGGATTTTAACTTTCCAAGTGTGAAAGTTTAATCCATTGAATTTTTCTAGCGGAATGTCCATTGTACCTTAGAGCGTCATTTTCAACCGAAAATACACTCTTATGGGAGTCGGTTTCAACCGATATTGCTCTCGATTTATACTATGTATTTAAAAAGTAATAAGAACAAATTACTTTTTAAATTTTTACATGGATATTTTGACAATATTCTATTCTAATTTCTAATATAGTTGAAGGCTATACATTAGAAATAACAGTACTATCTTTATTAAAGTAAAATAAAGTAATTTTAAAACAGACTATATAAAACAAAAACAAAACATTAACGCAGTTTAGAACTGATCCAAGGATCCACGTTTTTTTTATTGGTTGTTGATGCTCTTGTAAAAAAAATCCTTCACACACAGAGTCCCTGAATCACTCCTCCCACACAGATGAATTTAGAATGCTCCTTTCACACGGGTTTTCTATCTTCTCTACTCAGCTTAGCATGCAGAAGTTTCTACTAACTCCACCCAAATCTATCAAATCGTTTACAAAATGGATCCTGAGATATACTAATCTCGTCACTCAAAATTCATCTATTTTCCAATGAAAACTACTCTCAACCTATAAATCAATATCAGAAAATATTTCTGGGTTTTGTTTTGCATGATGTTAGCTTTCCATAACATTTTGAATCACCCAATTTCATTAAGAAATGTGAAAGATATCGTAGTTTTAATATCCTGCGTCAAGATTCAAGTAGCAAACCTGCTACATGTCTTTGTCTGAAAATTTCTCCATTTCTTCCTCAAATCTCTATCCACCTCTTTAGAATAGCCACACTCTGATACCAGATGATGGAGAATAACCAAAGCAATCAAAAATATATATGCTGAGAAAAAATACACAAGAGACAAAATAATTGATCAAAATAACTCCTGGATAATTTTATTCAATAGATAGTGGTCTTTTATACAAAAGCTTGATCCTAATATTTAGGAGTCAAAGCTTATCACTGGACAACTCACATAATCCCACTAATATCTCTGATTTTTTTGGTTGAAAACTAATTACAACCTTTATTTGTTTCACACTAACATTATCTAAATTTCGTAACAAATTCTTTTCCTTGAATAAGATTAATAGTTAACTAGCCCATCTTCCTAAGTAGGTCTTCATACTCAGTAGATGTACTAGGATAAATATTTGTGCTCACCGAGAGTGGCTGTGGATTCTGGACCAAAGGTGTTGGTGTAGGCTCTACCTTAGCAAAAATTTATTTGGGATCTTCTTCTATGCTTTCTTCTTGTCTTCTTGCAATCTCCTTTACTTGTTCGAGGGTCATTGGGTGGTCATACTTCACTTGTTGTTTGATCTTTGGCTTTATCCCAAGAATGAAGTGCTTACAAAGGAGATTATCCATGTCATTCATCAACCCATCCGCTAATCCTTCCTTCCGGATCTGGGCATCGAGCTTCCTCCTTAGCTCTAGAAAATGAGCATGATAATCCCTTATCTTCTCCTTCTCTCCTTGGGATAGCTTTGTGATATCGATCATGAGATCTGCATAGTTATGTTGTTCACCAAATTCTTCAAGAAAACTTTCAGTTAATAAATCCCATGATTTTTTCACATTATCACCTAGTGTTTCAAACCACCTAAGGGCTAAAACATCCAAAAAGGTAGGAAAAAATTCAATCCATTGTTCCCTTCTTATGAGGCCATTACAAATGCAAGATCGTTTAAACTCTTGAATAAAAGAGGAAGCATCTTCATTAGATTGGGCTGAAAAAATAGGAATCTTCCCCATTTTCAAAAGTAACCACAGTAAAATACCAACCCACAAGTACAATCAACAAGACTTATGTGCACAAATAATTAGAATCACTATAATAGAAAGTGACTTTACACCTTTCTACAATAAAAAAGAAATGACCACAGTAAACTATGGTAAAACTTGACTTACTTTGGTAAAAAATGACTTTACTGTGGTAAACACTATTCACGGTAAAAAAGTGAAGTTACTGTAGTAAATACTATTCATGGTAAAAAGTGACTTTACTGCGGTAAATACTATTTACGGTAAAAAGTGATTTTACCATGGTAACTATTATGCATAGTAAATAACAACGTTACCCTCCAAATGTTTTCTAACTAAGTGCAAATATCTCTCCAAAAAATCTGCATCAACGAGGAATGGTCCTAGCCAACGGAACCAAAATGTCATCACCAATCCGGCACTATGATAATTCTCCACTGGGAAATCCTCGTGCTATGATTATTTACTAATGCCACAACCTTTAGTTTGGTGGATGTAATTTAGAAACACAACAACAAACATAACACAAGAATACCATAGACTATGATATGAAGGAATGATGACAAATCTGAAATATAAGTGTATTTAAATTATAATATCAACATGAAATTGTTACAATCTCACCCATGAGGTACTTCAAGTGTTACTGACTTCACTTGCCTTCCAATAATAACTATGGGAGAAATTTCACAATGGATTCTTTAACACACCTTCTAAATGATGGCTTCCTTTATACACTTACTCATACAATATTTCTCACTACTTCTCTTCTATGCTAAATGAGGGGGGGTGGCGTCTTTATTTATAGGAATTTAGGCTTATCCACCCTATCTCTAAGATAGGATAGGAAATATCTTCCGGCCAATCATATTCCATGCCTAAACTCTCGCCTTTACATGGATGGCTTACCTTATAAGATAAGATAAACCTTATCATCTCACATAGGTTCCATCTTTTTAGACTTTTCCACAAATAAAATACACAAAATATTTATGACATCACTCTTTATCCTTATTACAAATATAATATTTCTAATTCCTAATCATGTAGACCCTACTTCTCTACTTACCCCAAATTTGACATTTTAACATTACCGGACCACTTACAACAAATATTTACTTTTTACCACAACATTCCTATTGTACTTTGATTGTTACCATACTCTACTTTATTGGTGGCACCGTACTAATGGCACCATTATCTTCTATCAGACACCACTACTAATCATACTTAACAACATCCTATTCCTAATACATACATAATAAAATAGAAATTACAGAGGAAAATTTTAATGTCGACAGGTCCAAACACTATCATTCATCACACCTTTGGGAGCCTTCATTTCCTCTTATGACACGATCATGTAGGTTTTGTGACCGATGTCTTCGTAGAGAATTTGACCTTTAGTCATCATTTTTTTACACAATATACTTGGTTTGTCTTTCAGGTAACAGCTTCTTCATTTTTCCCATTTACTGGGATGAGAGTGTGTGACCAATCCATCTAAATCTATCCTCCCACTTCTTTAAAGAATTTTTTGCTAAGCAACATACCCATAGGATGGGGGAATATCTGCTACTAAAATAGTAGCTTTGACCCTTTTCTTTGGGAAAGCAGTAAAGGCTACATGTGCGTCTTTGATCCTTCCTACCAATAGCATGAATTGAAGGTGTGTGTCAAAGTTAAACCTAAAGCATGGGTAAATTTAGCAAGCATCACATTTTTTGATGCTCCTAAATCAATAACACAATTACTGAGTCTATGGCCAGTTATAAGCAACGTGATATAGAAATTTCAATCTTTTCAGTTAGAGAAGGTGTTGTGGACATGTAGTCATTTTTATACCCTTAGATTAATAGTAAAATCCCATGTGCATTGGCCTATCACCCAACAGGCGTTGGGCGCTCACCCGAGGCATGCACGGGCATTAAGTCTCTCCTTTATGTGAGTCTTGTGAGAATACATCATCTTACAACAAATAATCAAGTGAAAGTGAATAGAAAAGAACCATGCATGATTCTAAGAACCTAGGACGAGTTGTCACCTCATTGCATCCAGAAAAGAGAAATAACCAACACCATATAGAAATGGTTCATACATAAGGGAAATGCACAGGGATCATATCATGAACCCATATATGATTCAAAACATAGTCTTATATTCATATTGATGAGTCTAGTAACCACATTGCAATCCTTGAGGTCATAATAGACCCTCATAATATTATAGAGAAAATTCATGCATCTGAACTACACTATGTCCCTCATATTACAAAGATGAACAAAGACCCATCCCTCTAAATGTGCCATCACTCCTATATTTTCCTAATCCCAACCCATAGAATCCTCCATGGTGTTTCTATAGAGCTTTACCTCCTTTCTAGCACCTCTGCTCTCTCATGATGACTCCATGTATATCTCCCTTGTTCTTACCTATGCACCTCATTATATAGATTTTTTGGATTCACTACCATGCCTTCTGAGGTAACAGATCGACGGTCAAGTATCCAAGTGGTTCTCCAATGGAGCATGCCTCCTTTTATTCCAAGCTCTCCACTTTGTGCAATGATGTTCTTATGGATCCTTCCATCGCATGCATGGAATATTCCCTTTTTGATCCTACAGTTGCCAAGTTGGCACCTTAACCACTTTGCATGCTAAAAGGGTCATGCTTTTCTCATGTGCTACCTGGGACATTGAATATGGTTGAGTCCAAAACCCATCTTACCTTGCATGCATCGTGTGTTCTGAAAAACCCTGTTATAAACCCTTCCCTATACACCTTCAACCCTGTGTGCCCTTCTTCTAACAGGTCCCATGTACCTTCTTTTACTTAGTGTTGTCACTCTCCAAATTCCCCTCTTTTGAATTCAAGTTTCAAAAATTTTCTGAGTTGGTACCTTGGATTATTGGATGGCGTCGAGCCTAGTATTGTTTTGTAGTTTTTCATTCCATGGAGAATAGTTTGAAAGTTCGGGCATAATGGTGGAGTTTTTTCCCCTTATTTTTATTTCTTCCCGCAGTCAAGAATGACGGGTGTATCTTCCTAGTTAATTTTTTTCCCAGTATCCATGGGTAGTACGTGGACATCCCTGATTGGATGCGGCATGGACATGTTTCAAGAAACAGCGGAAGCCTCCATGCATCCAAATGGCACAACTCAAAGGTAGGGCCCAAGGGACATTCCTCAAATAAGCATAGGCTTTCCACATGTCCCAAGTCCAAAATTAAGATAGAACAAGCCCAAATCAGCTAAGTATGGAAGGTTCAACACAATGGTGCCACGTGCCTCATCAGCGTAACTTCAAGAGTCGAAGCCTAGGGGTAATTCTCAAACTTGCGCCAGTCCTCCACGTGTCCCAGGTCCAAAAAGGGATAGAGCCAGTTATTTAAATTGACTAAGTATGAATGGGTCGGTGGAAGCCTCCACGTGCCTCAACAATGTGATTTTAGAAGTGAAACCAAAAGGCCAGTTTCCAAATGAGTGCCAGCTCGCCACGTGGTTAGAGTCAATGGAGAGACCAGAGTTGGCCGTTGAAAATTCCATGACCGGTGGAAGAAGCCACGTCTATATTCGACACAATTTCAGGAGGCATTTCCAAAGTGAAAACTCAAATGAGCACCAGCTCGCCACATGTCTAGGGGTCAACATAAGTCAAGCAGGAAATAGGCCCGAATCAGCTAAGTATAAAAGAACTAGGACAGCTCTCCACGTGTCAGCCTAGACATAAATTCAAAGGAAAAAAATGCAAAAGACGTATGCAGGCCCGCTTCAATTTAAATATCTCCCACGTGGACGGCCCAAATTTAAATTTATAAAAGTCAGATCGAATGACCCATATTTAACTGGAAAAATAATGTAACGGCCGTATATTAGAAAGCCTAGTTTTTTTCTGCCATTAACGTTTCTTTGCGAATCAAGAATTTGAAAGGGTGTGAATGATTGGAATGATTTATAATTGTTTCTTACTTTCTTGAGGAAGTTGTAACCGTCTCTTGCAAGCTATTTCATAGGCTTTCAAAGCCATTATAAAGGGTGGGAATTTTGATATTCTGGAACTGTAATTTTGAATCTGAAGAAATCAATACAAGGGTTTTCCCCTTTTCCTCTATTTTCTCTTTCCTTCTTGCTCTGATCTGTGAATCATTTAATCCTTGCATGCTTAGAAACTTTATGTTCTAGTTTATACAATCTCAAGAACTTTGAGTCTATGGATTGTGCCTGTTATAAACATGAATGGTTCTACTCTATATCTCATTTTTCTCAATACATATAAGGGTTTTCTCTGCCATCTCTTTTCCCTGAAAGTATTGTCTTCTTCTTCCTCCCTCCTCTCTTCAAGTCTTCTATCCTCATGTATTGATAAATTTTCAAGCATTAAACACATTTCAAGATATCGGGAAACCACCATTGAATGAAATATTGTGTATTTGTACATAGGTTTTTCCCCTGATTTCAATAAGGGAACCTCTCCCATTAAAGAGGAGGGACTTGCTTGTCCCCTGACTGTGGTTTCATTCCAAGTGCAAATCTGAAACCCAACAGTTTTTGGTGACTCTGCTGGGGATTTGTTCAACAAATTTCCTTTCTAAAAAGAACAACTAATTTGATCATTTATTTGATCTGGTGACTCTAAGATACACTCGTGGTAGAAGGGCTCTTGGAATTGAAGATCCCCAATTTCAACTCCTGGATCAACAAGGTTTTCAAATTCCTCTAACAAAAAGAAATAGAAGAGCTCATTCCACAAGCACACCTCCTATTGAAGACAGTGCTTCTGGTAGTAGCATTCCTCAAGCACAACTTAGCCCTAATCTTCGTGCCCTAATTATTGTTGGTGTCTCAGTTCCACTTCAAGAAATATTTCCAAGGATGGAAGCACCTCTGCCTTGGGGACAAAGAGTTAGGCCTCTGGCTCTTCCTTAACCATTGCATGAGTTTCCTAGGGGTAACAGGAAGAATTTTCCCAAATTTAGAGGTGATGGAAAAGTACACCTTGATGAACACATTGCAGCCTTCATTGTTGCATGTGGGGTCCTTGGAGTTGAGCATGAGGATGTCTCTATTAGGCTATTTGTGGAGACCTTGCAAGACAATGTTCCAAATTGGTTTTACCATCTTCCTGTTGGGACCATCACTGATTGGACTACTATGAGGACTGCATTTGAGCAGTGTTTCAAACCTGTTGAAGATATGCATGATTTGCTAGCTCATATTTCTCAAATCAAGAAGGAGCCACATGAGCCTATGAGAGAATTTGTGGCCAAGTTCAACAAGTTGATTAACAAGATTCCACTAAATACTAGGCCTGTTGATCAGATTCAGAAGTGTTTCTTCTTGAATGCTTAATTGTCCAGAAGTAAGCTATGCCCTGAGGAGAGAAAATCTTGTAACTTTGGATGTTGATTAGAGATTGGCTATTAGTGTGGAAGATGACTTGATCATGTCTGGCAAATCTGAAAAGGGATCCTTTCAAATCCAAAGCATCTTCTTCTTCCTCTTCTCCTAGAGGTAATGTAGATCAGTTGGTACAAAAGTTGGCTAATGACCTCATTTCCATCAAGAAACAATTGGCTCAGTATGCTCCATATCAAGATGTTCCAAGGAAGAACTTTCAGCCTAGGAACTACTTTCCCTCTTCTCAAACCAGGTTGGCCATTAAAGGTCCACCCCTCAAGGTGCCTTGTCAATGCTACTTTTGAAGTTCTTGAGCCTGATGATGAGGAAGAGAATGGGCTCTATGATGAACAAGAAGAGGAAGCTGATGAAGAACTGGAGGAGCCTGGTGGTTCTCGAGTTCATTTCCTCACCACTGAAGGTGTGGATGATGAAGATGACTATGATGATGTAGTGGCTAAGATGAATAGTGAGTCATATGTTGTTATGACCTGGGAGTAGACCAACAAAAAGGAAAAAGTGGTGCAACCTACAAAAAGATCCAAGGAGTACCATGTCACCATCCCAGTGATTGCAAGAAGAGGAGCTCCTATTCCTACTACTTCCACCCAAAAGGTAAACTTTGCTAGTCCTTCTCCCTCTACTTCTGCTTCTGAGAATTCTTTTCCAACAAATGATAAAGTTGATAGATCAAAATATCCTCCTACTCTTAGTAGTGATTCCCCATCCACATCTGGATCTTTTGACATTATAGACCATCTTAAAAAGACCAAGATTCAGATTTATGAGGTAGAGTTCTATCAAACCCATCCTAAATCCTTTGTCAAAATGGTTAAATTTGTAAATTCTAAATCTAAAACCCCAGTCCATTCTTCTAAAGGCCTTTTTCCCACTCCTTCTCCACCTCAACCTAGCCTTGTGGCTACAGTCACTTCAACCAATGAGAAGATCAATCCCTTCTATGTGACTCTCCTCATAGCTGGCCACAAGCTTAGAAATTGTTTCATTGATTCTGGTGCATCTGATAATGTAATGCCTGCAAAAGTGGCTCATGCTTTGGGTCTAAGCCTAACCCGCACTTATGGCTCTTTATATTCCATGGAAAGTAGAGAAGTGCCTTTGGTTGGGAGAATCAAGGATGCATAAGTAGATTTTGTTGCTTTACTAGAGAAGAAGGTCTTGGCTACCATCTTGGTTGCTGATATCCCTCCTTCCTATGGCATGCTGCTAAGTAGGAACTTTTTCAAAGATGTTAGGAGGTGATATCCAAATGGATTGGTCACATGCCTTGATCCCTGTCAATGGGAAGATGAAGAAGATGCTGCATGAGAAACAAGCAAATTATATTGTATAAAAGACAGATGATCCTAAAGCACAAATATTGTATGAAGACATTGGGCATGAGAACTACATGATCATGTCACAAGAGGATACAAGTCTGTCAAAGGGAGTGTTGTTTGATCCTAATGGTGTGTGGACTTTAGAGTTTGATGGAATCTACTCTTTAGCTTGTTCTGGAGCTGGTGTAGTGTTCATTTCTCTTGGGGGTAAGGTTCATCCTTTCTCCTTCAAGTTTCAGTTTGAAAATACCAACAATACTGCTGAGTATGAGGCCCTCATTCTTGGGTTGAGCATGGCAAAGGAAATGGGAGTGAATAACCTTCTTTCTCATGGAGATGTAGAGCTAATTGTAAAACAAGTTAGAGACCTTTATCAGGTAAAGAACAGAAGGTTAAAGCACTATAGGAATCTGGTCTGGGATTCCATTGAATTCCTTGATGCTTTTTCCATTGAAGTTGTGCTAAGGGAAAGGAACACTAGGGCTGAATCTGTAGCTGTTTCGGGGTCCTTGTTGATTTCTCATCCTGATTTCCCTCAAAATAAATTCACCATTGAGATGATCCATAGACCCAATGTGCCTAACAATGCAAATAATTGGCAAGTTTTCAATGATGACCAGCATTTTCTTTCTTTCTTGGAGCTTAGAGACAACTTGGATCAGTTGTACTTTGAAGGAAGTGACAATCTACCTAGAGAGTGTGTGTCATCTATTAAAGAGGGTGTCAAAGAAGAGATGGTTCAAGATGGATGCATCAAACTGAAAGGCAACAAAATCCCTAAAGGGCTGGTGAGTTTGGAGGATCATTTTTGATAAACATGACAAGTATATGAAGTCTAAAGTTTCTCAAGGAGCCTAGAAATCTGTTGAGACTGAGAAAGTGAATATTTGGAGTCTTGATGATCCCAAAATGGTCAACATTGGAAAATGTTGCACTCATGAAGAGAAAAAGAAGGTGGTGAATCTTTTGAAGAGGTATGATGATGTTCTCTCTTACTCTTATGATGATATTAAGGCTTTTCAACCTAAAGAAATGAAACATTTCATTCCTCTTAAGCCTAGGATCAAACCCTTCAAATAGAAGCAAAGGCAATATAATCCAAAGATAGCTGATAAAATTTTCCAAGACATACAAAAAATTTTGAAGGCTAAGATCATCTTCCCCATCCACCATTCAATGTGGATTGCTAATATAGTGCATGTCAGGAAGAAGAATGGTGAGATCCAAATCTATGTGGACTTCAGAAATCTAAATCAAGGTTCTTTGAAGGAAAACTACCCTCTCCCCATGATGGACCAAGTATTGCAAGCTGTCACAGGCTTGGAGATGCTATCTATGTTAGATGGATTCTCATGGTAAAATCAAGTAGAGGTGAATAACGCAGATCAACATAAGACTTCCTTTACTACTCCTTGGGGCACCTTTGCATACAAGAGGATGCCATTTGGTCTCATCAATTCTGGTGCTACTTGCCAGAGGGCCATGGACTTGGATTTTTGGTAGTTTGAAAGGGAAATGCATTGTTGTGTATTTGGATGACTTGAAAATGTTTTCTAAAGGAAGAATAGATCACTTCCAACACCTTGAAATAGTATTAGAGAAGTGTAGAGAGCATGGGATTTCTTTAAACCCTAAGAAGTATGTGTTTTGTGTCACAGAAGGAAATCTGTTGAGACACATTGTTTCAAATAAAGGGATCAAGATTGATCCAGAGAGAGTTCAGGCCATCCAGTAAATTCCTCTTCCTTAAAGTAAGAAAGGTTTCCATTCTTTCTTTGGTAAGATCAATTTCCTAAGAAGATTCATCCTTGATTTTATAAAACTTACTATGAGCATTTCTCACATGATGCAAGGGAAGAAAACTTTTGGTTGGTCCTCTGAAGGGAAGAAATCATTTGAGGACATTAAATAGGCTATTGTAAAGACTCCAATCTTGGCATGCTCTGACTTTAGTAAAGATTTCATTATCTATTGTTATGCCACTGAAAATACCCTAGCTGTTGTGTTAGCCCAGAAGAATGCTGAAGATCATGAGCTCCCAATTGCATTCATGAGTTATGTCTTGAAAAATCATGAGCTGAATTACACCATGATGGAGAAAAATGCTTTTGCAATTGTCAAATTTTTCAAGCAGTTTAGGTTTTACATCCTTAATTCTCATTTTGTGGTGTCGGTGCCTGATACAACAATCAAATCCATTCTTACTCAGCAATAATTTGGAACCAAGAGAGGTAATTGGGTAGCAAAGGTGAAAGAGTATGATCTTGACATCAGGCCAACAAAATATGGTTCGGGGTAAGGGCCTGTGTGAACTCATTGCTGAGGGAGATGCCAAGGAGTTGTCCAAAGATGGAGTTGATGTCCCTATTACTCTGTTCCTCAGCTCGACAGATGTATGGTATGATAACATTGCTCACTTTCTGACCTATGGAGAATGTTCATCTCACTTGAGTTCCAAAGAGAAGAGAGACATCAAATTGAGGTCTACACAATATGTGTTATGGGAGAATGCTTTGTTCAAACGAGGCATAGATGGAAGGTTTTTGAAGTGTGTAGACAAGGAGCAAAAAAAGAAGTTGTTCTCTTCTTTTCATGACCAGGATTGTGGAGGTAATTTCTCCTCTATGCTGTAACAGATCATAAAATACTTCATGCTAGTTATTATTGGCCCACTCTATTCAGATATGCATCAAAATGGGTTGGTAAATGTGAAGCGTGCCAAACATTTGTTGGAAGACCTAAGTTGGTTGCTTTTCCTCTCAAGCTTGTAGTGATTGAAGAGCCATTTCAACAATGGGGTTTAGACTTCATTGGAGCACTTGATCCATCTTCTAGTGTTGGGCATACCCATGTGTTGACTACCATAGATTACTTCACCAAGTGGGTGGAAGCCATCCCAGTCAAGAGCACTACTTCCGAGGTAGTTTGTAACTTCATTAAGGAGAACATATTGATCATGTTTGGGACCCCAAACAAAATTGTGACTGACAATGCTTCCAAATTTTCTTCTGCTAAGATGATGGAATTCTTGCTATGGGTATGGGATCTCCCTTTCTCATTCTTCAAATTACTACCCCCAAGGGAATGGACAAGTCAGAATCAAAAACATAGAACTTGGTGAACATAGTTAGAAATCTTGTAAATGATTCTCAGAGGAATTGGCTCAAGAAACTTTATGATTATCTCTATGAAGATAGAATCACACCCAAAAGAGCAATTGGGATGTCTCCTTTTCAAGTGGTGTATGGTGTTGAATCCCAATTACCAGTAATAGTGGAATTACCAGCCTTGCACTTAATGAAGGCTATTAAAGATTCAAGTTTTTCTAGTTCCTTGGACAAGAGGATCATGTACCTTCAAAAGCTTGATGAGGACAGATTACAAGTGGTTGATATGATAGCAGACTCATCAGTTGAAAGTGAAGGCTTTGTTTGACAAGAAATCCAAACCTAGAGTTTTCCAAGTAGGAGACATTATGCTTCTTTGGGACAAAAGACATGAGCCACAAGGAAGCCATGGTAAGTTTGATTCTCTTTGGCTTGGTCCTTTTAGAATCATACATTTTGTCTAGAGAGAACTCTTTTTATCTAGATTACATGGATGGATCCCCCCTCCCACTTCCTTATAGTGGGCAGTACCTAAAGTTGTTCAAGTCCTAGGTGGCTAGGAAGTCCTTTTGTACATTACGTTTGGTTTTTGGTTTTGGCTTGTTTCCCTTTCTTGTTATTTGTTGTGTGGTGTTTTTTGTTTTGGGTATTCCCTTTTGGTTTGTTTTGTTTCTTTTCCTATCTTGTGTGTGTTACCTTGTATTGGTTCTTCCTTTGACTCTATTTGCCCAATGGATAAGGCACTGGTCTGCTTTCCCTGATTTTTTCTGTGGTTCTTGATCTTGCCTCGTTCCTCTGTCAAGTCATCCCCAGAAAGAGCCAGTTGTTGTCACTCTCAAAATTCCCCTCTTTTGAAGTCAAGTTTCAAAATTTTTGAGTTGGTACCTTGGAGTATTGGATCACTTCAAGCTTGGTATTATTTGCAATTTTTTATTCCATGGAGAAAAGTTTGAAAGTCAAGTGTAATGGTGGAGTTTTTCCCCTTCTTTTTATTTCTTCCCACAGTTAGGAATGACGGGCGTATCTTCCTGATTAATTTTTGTCCCAGTATCCATGGGTAGTACGTGGAAATCCCTGATTGGATGCGGCATGGCCATGTTTCAAGTAACAGCGGAAGCCTCCACACGTCCAAATGACTCAACTCTAAGGGTAGGGCCCAAGGGATAGTCCTCAAATAACCGCAGGCTTTCCATGTGTCCCAGGTCTAAAATTAAGATAGAACAAGCCCAAATCAGCTACGTATGGAAGGTTCAGTAGACGATGTCACATGCCTCATCAGTGCAACTTCAAGAGTCAAATCCAGGGGAAGTTCTCAAACTTGCGCCAGTCCTCCACATGTCCCAGGTCCAAAAAGGGACAGAGCTAATTATTTAAATTGACTAAGTATAAGCGGGTCGGTGGAAGCCTCCACATGCCTCAACGGCATGATTTCAGAAGTGAAACCAAAAGGCCAGTTTCCAAATGAGCACCATCTCGCCACTTGGTCAGAGTTAATGGACAGACAGAGTTGGCCACTGAAAATTCCAAGACCGGCAGAAAAAGCCACGTGTCTGTTTGATGCAATTTCAGGAGGTGTTTCCAAAGTAAAAAATCAAATGAGCGCCAACTCTCCACATGTCTAGGGGTCAACATAAGTCAAGTAGGAAATAGGCCTGAATTGGCTAAGTATAAAAGAACCGGCCAGCTCTCCATGTTTTAGCCTTGCGTAACTTCAAAGGTAAAAAATGTAAAAGGCATTCGCAGGACCGCTTCAATTTAAATCTCTCCCATGTGTATGGCCCAAATTTAAAGTTATAAAAGTAGATCGAATGGCCCATATTTAACTGGTGAAATAATGTAATAGT
The DNA here is from genome assembly GCA_019776745.2 of Taxus chinensis. Lineage (NCBI taxonomy): Eukaryota > Viridiplantae > Streptophyta > Pinopsida > Cupressales > Taxaceae > Taxus > Taxus chinensis. Next base: position 746,622,252 of record CM034149.1, read on the forward strand.
TATATATTGGAAAGCCTAGTTTTTTCCACCATTAACGTTTCTTTGCGAATCAAGAATTCGAAATGGCACAAATTATTGGAATGATTTATAACCGTTTCTTTCTTGCTCGAGGAATTTATAACCGTCTCTTGCGAGCTATTTCATAGGCTTTCAAATCCATTGTAAAGGGTGGGAATTTTGAGATTCTGGAATTGTAATTTCAAATCTGAAGAAATCAATATAAGGGTTTTCTCATTTTTCCTTTGTTTTCTATTTCCTTCTTTCTCTGATCTATGAATCATTTAATCCTTGCACACTTAGAAACTTTATGTTCTATTTTATACAATATCTAGAACTTTGAGTCTGTAGATTGTGCCCATTATAAACGTGAATGGTTCTACTCTATATCTCATTTTGCTCAATACATATAAGGGTTTTCTCTGCCATCTCTTTTCCCTGAAAGTATTATCTTCTTCTGCCTCCCTCCTCTCTTCAAGTCTTCTATCCTCATGTATTGATAAATTTTCAGGCATTAAAACACATTTCAAGATATCAAGAAACCACCATTGAATGAAATATTGTTTATTTGTACATAGGTTTTTCCCCTGTTTTCAATAAGCGAAGCTCTCCCCATTAAAGAGGAGGGGACTTGCTTATCCCCTGACTGTGGTTTCATTCCAAATGAAAATTTGAAACCCAACACTTAGCCAATATTCTAGGGCCCAATAGGACATTATATTTTGTTAAGGTGAAGAGGTGGGGAGTAGGTAAAAAGGCCTTTAGAAGTGGTAGGGTGCAAATTGGGTTTGGATTTGAAAATTTTGACAACCAGGGTAAAGGCATCAGGATACGTCCTAATAGAACTCAGCCTCTAAAATTTGGATCTTAGTTTTCTTAATGTGGTCAATTATGTGAATGGATCCTAAAGTAGATGGGGTGTATGTGCTAGAGGGGGGGGAACACTTAAGTTTATCTGCTTTGACATTTGGGGATGCCTTGGTTATAGGAGTTAAAGTTGTATTGGGATTTTTGGGGCACAAAAGGAGGTAGAGGAAGCATTATCACTACTTACCTTCTGGGTGTAAGTGGTAGGGATAGGATCTCCTATTTTTGCAACAATTGGGATGGTAACAGGAACTTCCTTGGGTATTTTCATAGATTGGACCACTTCTTTTGTCTTGTTCATTTACTCTCTAGTCTTGACAACATATGATTCATTGTTCATATCCCGCCACTACCTCATCATAATTAACTCCCTCAGTGGTGAGGAAGTTAACATGGGAATCATTTTCTTCTTCTGGCACTTCATCTACTTCATCTTCAGGTTTCCTCATATTCTTCAGTTTCATCTTCATCCTTTGGTTCCTGAACTTCACATGTTGCATTGACTGGAACTTTGAGAGATGGCCCTTCAATTACGAGTTTTTGGTTGGACAGGAGGTAGACAATTTCGAGGTTGAAAATTCTTCCTCGGAATATCCTTGTAAGGAATATTCTAATCCAATTGCTTTTTGATAGCTATGAGATCATTTTCCATCTTTTAAACTAGCTTATCTGAATTGGTTCTTAAAGGAGAAGTCTTATATTTTAAGAGGTTCTTTTTTTAATTTTCTAGACATTATTAAATCATCCTCAACACTTATGGATAATCTTTGATCAACATCTAAGGTAGCAAAATTTTCTCTTCTTAATGCATAGCTTAATTCTGGTAATTGGGCATTCAGGAAAAATCATTTCTAAATTTGGTCCACATGACGGGGTGGCTACTGGAATATTATTAACTAATTTGTTAAACTTGGCAACAAACTCTCACATAGGCTCATATGGTTCTTTCTTTATCTAATAAATTTGAGCAAGGAGAGTGTGTACATCTTTAGCAGGTTTGAATTGATCTTCAAACAAGGTTCTCATGGTATTCTAGTCAGTGATAGTTCCAACAGGGAGATGATAGAACCAGCCAGCAGCATTATCTTGTACTGTCTCCACAAAAAGTCTAACAGAAACATCCTCTTGCTCCCACTCCGAAGTACTCTACATGCCACAGTGAATGCAGAGAATTTGTTCATCTGGGTGCACTTTTCCATCACCTCTAAATTTAGAAAAATGATTCCTATTCCCTTTTGGGAGATCATGTAATGGTTGAGCAAGGGGTCAAAGGTCTAACCCATTTCCCCCAAGGTAGAGGTGCTTCCATTCTTGGAAAAATGGTTTTTAAAGGGATTGTGACTCTAGCCAACACCAAAGCTTGGATGCTAGGGATAAATTGTGTTTGAAAATAACCATTTCTTATAATTATATCCTTAGTAGGGGTACTTGTGGATCTTTTTCTCCTTCTCTTTGGAGTTAAAGTGAAGCCTAATTGTTTTAGAAAATGAAAATTTGGGTCTTCAATACCTTGCACTTTCTGACCTCGGTGTATATATTCTATCCATCAGTATGCCATTGTTATTGGTTTGATTTAATGTATTTTGGTGGGATGAAAAACATGTGCCCCACGATGGGCACCAAAAATTGTTTTTTGTTAAAAATGATCTTGTGAACAAGCAACAGTCAATGGATAGTAGTCCCCTTCTCTTTATGGGAGAGGTTCCCTTATTGAACACATAAAAAATAAGAAAATCTACTTATTTACAAATGTACAAAATATCGATATTTTAATGAGGATTTTGATGCTTTAGATGTCTTTATCTCATATATTTTCAATACAGAGAAAGAGGAAACAAAAGAATAAGAATTCAAAAGATAAAGAGAAGAGAACTTTCAAACACAGATTGTAGAATGGTATCTTACTTATGCTCGGTAAAGTGACAAGATTTAAACTATGCATATATAAACACAGGAAATACATGTAATAAACACAAATTTCTAAGCACAACATCAACTAGAAGACACAAAGTTATTGTTCAGTTACACATAGCTTCTCATGAATAAGGTTGAGAACATAAAAGATAGAGCACCAGAAAATATGAAACATCTTCTGTATTTATTAGCAATTTAGTGCTTTTACATCCAAGACATCAAAATCTGATCCTTTCAAATGATAAGAAAAGCTCTTTAAATAGACTTAGGAATGTTACAAAAGAGCCTTTTCAGTTTCCCTTCTTTTAATCCAAAGATTAATATCTAATTAAGTATTATAACATCAATTTGTGCTTTGCTTACATAACATATGGTTAGAGAGAAAATAACCACCTTAATTAGATACTTTAAATAAAATAGGAAACTAAGAACTAGGAGCTAGGACGTTTGAAGAAGTTCTTATAGCACCCTTTGTTTTAAGCACTTTGTTTCTAAATATTTTCAATTCCTCCGCTATGTCCATGCCCTAGGGAATTGTTATATTCGCAGTTGCATGAGTCCAGCTGCCCAGACACTTCTCCATCTCTTTTCCAAATTCTACATTTTCCAAGAACTCCTTATTGGCTTTTGTGATAGCCATTTGAAGCGAATAAATTTCTCTCATCTTGTCTTTGGACATGGTGTCCTACTTGAACAAATCTTCTTTGAAAAAATCTCTGAACTGAGACTTAATTTCCTAGACTGTGAATTTATCTTTTGAATTCTCTTTGAATATTTGGTAGTGGATGTCATGGAAAGTAGATGTGACACAAGCTTTAAAAACTTCTCCTTTTTGCACCATGTTTCTAAGTTCACCAATGGTCTCTTCAAGAACCTTTATCTTCCAGTCGATGTTGAAAACCCATTGCTTAGACAAATTCATCTTTGCATCATCGAATACCTTATTTTCCAAAAGAACTTATACATTTGTATCACTCATCAGTCAAAGATCTTATATAGACTCACTCCACAGTTTCAATTCTCTATCTAGACCGCCGAGTGTAGTGGTAAAATTTAGTTGTATTTTAGCAACTTTTTCATATGATTTATATGCCTCCTCAATGAAATGCAAACATTTATCATCTCATCAACCAAGGCTTACATTGCCTTTCCATAAGTGGCATGCATATGAATATAATTAATAGCATAAACTTCATCATTAGACAGAATGACATGTGGTGGAATTGAGGCTAAGGGAGTTGGATCAAGTACCTTATCCTCTGCCAATAAGGATTTGATGAAACTTGACAAAATTTGATTTTGCTCCTCCAACTACTCCTACGTTTGATTGCCTTTTTCAACCCTTTCAATTACTCTAGACATTGTTTCTTTCAAGTTGTGTACTTCACTCTCAGGTGTTGATTCTCCAAGGGAGATCCTTGTTAGTTCCAAATCACTTATCAATAGGTCCTTTTCATCCTTGTCAAGCTTAGGTTTAACAATCTCCATGACTTGATGGCCTTGAGAATTTGATACTAATCTAGATGTGACCTTAGCCTTTTTTACAGGTGGGGAAGGAGTAGTACCAAGTAGAGTTGTCATTACATAAAACTTAGGAGAAACAATATTAGAAGTGGCTTTCCTTTTCTTGCTTTCCAATAATGGTTACACCCAAGCAAAATAAGAACTAGAAGTGGAGGGGACAATGGGAAAAAGTACAAACGTGCTCATTGCACTCAAAGTTTGTACAACAACCACTTCTAACACAGATGTCTCGGTTTGGGCGGTGGGTACTTCCTTGACAGGGAATTCCTTAGCAAATGTTTCTAAAACACTTGCAGATTCTGAGACTTGGCTCTTCAATTGATCTTCTTTTACAGTGCTTTCCTCAGGATTGTTTTTCTCTTGTTTTTCTTACTCTTTTTCCTCACTTTCATCATCACAGAGGTCTACAATAGTTTCAATATCAGCCATTGTTTCCAATTATTTTGGAGAAGATAGCTTCTCACTCTTCTGAATGACTTCCTCCATCTTCTCATCCTTATCGTGCCTTTCCTTTATTTATGTACAATAGAGTTGAAGGTTCAGGTGGAGAGGGAACAAATTGTTCATGTGCTTCAGGATTCAGTATAGGCATTTCTTTTTAAAGGGTGGAGGTTTCTTGAGAAGAAGACCTGGACTTGCCTACTCTAAACATTTTCATTTTTTTGTTAAACCAGAGTCTGGTCCTTACAAATACAAGGTTTATGAGTTCCTTCAAATCATCTCTCTCTTTGACAAACCAATCAATGGTTTCAATAGGAGTGTGTCTGATGGATCTTTAATATTCAAGGGATTTTATTTATTTTTCATCATCTTGAAGTCCTTCAGGAACCTTGTACACATCAAAATATTTAATTTGTTGCATGGATAGTCTACTATAGTATCTTCTTCAGGCTTCATAATCATCAGAATGATCAGCCCAATAGTCTTCAATATCAACAAGATGATAGAAGCCCATTCTGAAATTGGTGGCAATAAAGCCCTTGATATCAAAGCAAGTCCTTGGTTTGAAATAGTGAAGAGTGAAGAGAGAAATTGTCCTGTCAACATTTTGGGCATCTAAAGCAGTCTTGCGAGTGTCGTTATCCAATGTGATTGGGAACTGGATTTCTATGATCTTTTTTTCCCTAAAATTTTTATGGAGCTTATCCAACTGCCTGGAGATTTCAACCAAGGCCATCTTGTCACTACAATACATTGGGAAATTTAAATGTGTTCCCTCAAATCCAGCCAACCGTATGTAAGAAAATTTCCTTAATTGAGTGTAATAACTACTATAGACATCAATTAATTGTTTTGCTTCATCCGAGAATCTCTGAGTGATGTCACCCTCTTGCAATCTGACAATATACATGGTGAATTCATCGTTCACCCTTCTAAAGTGATCGTTACTGATCTTCAAAGTCAATTGTGGACAATACTCATAAATAAGAGCATCTTTCTTGTCTTCAACAATAGAGAAACCTGACCATTCTTTGTATACAGCAATAGAATACATAAAGTAAGAAGTCTTATGAAACATTCTCTGTTCTTTGGACATTTATAAGTTGTTTAGTGAGGCTATCACAGATTATCTCTACCCAATTCAAGATTTTTTTGCCTTCACATATAATATTGATGTAAGGGCACATCCAATAATGAAACTCATTGGTAGAGGGAATCCCCATTATTCTTGAAGGGAGAGTGATGATATCTAAGAACTCTTCCTTTAAATCAATCCTATACATAGTCTTTGGCAGCCTTGAAGCTCCTTTCTTTGGATTCTTAAACCAAGACTTAGCCACTTTGCTCTTATATTATTCACTGTCCTAATAAAAAAATAACTGAGCCTGGTCTTGGGTGAGGGTGTTTGAATTTTTAGCTACATGAATCCTGAGGGAAATATTAATACAATTAGCATCCAATCTAGCTAGTACTTGTCTATGGGGACCAATGATCTCCTTTTTCTTAGGGTTGAAACATGAACCACAGGTAAAAATGGTATTAGCACATTGAACCGAAATTGGAAAACCTCTTGCATGATAAATTTTGCCCTCCTTAATTAGTAAAGCAATGGAAGTAGGATTTTGGTAGTCAATTCGTGCCTAGAAATCCTCCAAGTCAAGGTGTTGAGCTTCTTTATCTCCTATGTTTAGTATGGTTGTCTCCAAGGAAGATAGATGCTCATGACCTTTATAGTTGATCTTCATTGTTTGGTAGGAGTAACGAACTTCTTTATTTCTCTAAATTTTGCTTTCAACAATTCACAGCTTCTATTGCACCTGCGAATTTGAAAAATACTGGAACAAGGACTTAGCTATGGCTACAAATAGTGGAGAGTGAGAGATTGGAATGGAAGACAATAGTGAACGCAAAGGGTGTCGTAAAAATGATTGATTACCTTGGCTATTTATACAAATTTTGTTTGAGTAGGTCGACAGGGGGAATCAATACGATAATTAATGATTTATGCCAACCCAAGACAGTGGTAAGCGGAAAAGGTAGAGAAAATGCACACAACTAGCCCATGGGATAATGGGACACCTAGGACACAACGAGCTAAAACACCTGTAACGAATGAAAAGTGGAAAAAATGGTCTTGCAGGGAAATGGAGTTCGGGGAGCACTCAGGACATGCGGGTCACGATGGGTCGAAATGTCTGCAATACACTAGAATCGAGAAAATCAAAAGAAACTTGTACAAACGGTTCTTAGGAAATTAGGACATGATTTCTTCGAAAATCTGAAGTACACGTAAATAAAGGAAAAGTAATGCAATGCGAAGAAAATGGGGAATCAACGAATAGGGAGCCCGATGGAACTTGGGATGCGAGGGACATTAAAAACTAAAATATCCGCACAACAAAGGAGAAGTCCTAAAAACTCAAAATGCAGAAAAATTACTAACTGTTTAAAAATGACTCTTCCTTGAGGGACCCTTACAAGGATATTCTGATAGACATCTTACCCAAAATTTTGGAAACTGAGGCAAAAATACATAATTTCTAGGAAGGTGACAACAGGCCCAAAAATCAATCTTCAAATATTTACTTGTGAATACTTACAAATGGATTTACCAAGCTCTAAATTCACTTTAAACATCTATCATAGCTCCACAACAACTCATAACACCAATTTATATCATAGATAAAATGGAAATCATGAGAAAAAAATCAAATTTTCCTGGAAATAAGTAAATCTAAGTGGGATCCACCTACAATCAAGACCTCAAACCACCACCATCTGAAAGCTAGGAGAGTCCTCTCCTTTCTCAAATCATTACATTTGATGATGTGATGCATTTTTGGCTCATACCAAGAATATTTCCTCAATCACTAATAAGCTAGGATTTGTGGAGGGTTTTGACCAACATACCTTCTTAAAAATCATTCATAAATTATAGACACTCATTTAACTTCATTCTAACTCTAATATATTCTTAACTTCATGCCTCAACATCCATGAAAGGATTAGAGTCCCATGCAAACTTTACACATTCCAACTAAGATGATTTCTCTCACTTTGAGATGGAAAACTCACCTTGAGCTCGATATAGCCAAAAACAACATAACTTGAGAAAATCCCATCATATTGACCTAGAAATTATCCCATAAACACTATGAAAACCTCTATTAACATCTCTTATACCCATCTTATCATAAATAGCCCTACATGTTCTTAACCACTAATACTTGTCCAACTAGGTCCTAGAATTAGGTCTAGTTCAGACCTAGACAAAGAAATAAAACATCATACCTTTTCTTCCAATATCTTCAAAAGGACGTAACACATTTGAGACATCATGCCTCACACCTATGCATGCCCTCATGGGCCCACACACTTCTGCACCTAATCATCATGCCTTATTATGCCTCTATGATCAAGGACAACAAATCTATGCTCTCAACCTATACATGTACCCTAAAACTTACATGAGTGTCTCAAAAACTCTATCCTCATGCTCTCCATGCCTTTACAATGCTCATCCATATACCTCATATCTTAATTCGATAATATCAATCAATCCTACTGGTTATAGCCTCCTACTTAGGCTAATCTAGACCAAGAAACTTTCACTATTACCACTCATGCATATTTGTGCACACCATATCACATCATCACACATTTTCTCAAGAATCTAGGACATCGCCATGACACCCTATCACATCCTCATTTTTAATTAATGGACTATTTACATCAATAAAAACACACAAGTACACACATGCCAACAGCTTCTCATTGGTTTCATCATTTTCCTAGTGGATATATTAGTACTTATCTTGATATGAAAGAAGTATTTCTTAAAAAAAATTATTTCTAACAATGGTCCTAAAGTTACATTTGTTTTTTTTCCTTCCTTGCACCATGGAAAGAGTGAACTTGTTAATGATTATATCTTACATTTTAAATCTTGCATGCACCATTTACTTTATCGGACTATTGATCAGGAAATGCAATATATATATATATATATATATATATTCATGACTTCATTCTTCCTTTGAAAGGAAAATTATTATATGACATGATTGAATCCTTACACTTATTTTCTTTAAGGTTATATCTTTAGAACAATAAATTCTTAATGAACATATTATTGCACATGCTCCTAGTTCTTATACCACTCCCCCCACATAGTACATCTTTGCTTCCTCCTATTTCACCACCTTCACGTTCCACTCCCCCTCATATGTGAGATCCATTATACTTCTCCACATTTTTTCTATGCCTCCTGATATTTTACACATATTACTTGATGATAAGTTAATTCATCTACCTTTTAATGAGTATCATCCTCCTCATCAGTTACGATGTAATCGTAACTATCCATTCTATAATTTCCATAGGATTAATGGTCATAGAGATAATTATTATTCACTCCATGATATGATTCAAGAGTTTGAGGAAAAGGGTGTCAATATTTTTCATGCTCACCATGATGATAGATCACATTCTCTCATGTCGTGACACCACACACCGGTATTTACTACTTTAACTACCTCTCATCCTCCTAAGGTCATTTTTTCTCTTGCTCCCTTAGTTTCAACAATGCATGAGATGTGTGCCCCACTTCCTATTCAACTCCAACCCACATTGGTCTCAAAGGAACATCACTTTTCATTCTACAATTCTTGTGTTGTGGTAATCACTTCAATTTTATCCTTCAACACTAATACTCATGACACTGCATCATTTGAGCCACTCGTATGTAGTCGTCTCTTTTCCCAATAGATGTTATTGGTTCCTTAAGTGCTACATGATTTCATGTTTATTATATAACTTTATGCCATTATATCGTGTTACTTACTCTTTCCTAGTTATCTTCATCCTCTTTATCCTTACTACTATAAGTTCCATTCGACGATCATAGTCTATGTATGTCTATCATCATTCTAATATCAATCATCACAATGTTATGTATGCTAAAAAAACGTATAATCTAATCTAAAATATATATACCATTATGTCATCACATATTCAACAAATAAAATCAAAGTAAATCAACTAATTAATTACTCATACATGAAAATAAGTACACATCATCATATCAAAAGTGATCTCATAGCATATATATACATCTCTCAAAAGTTCCCAGATACAACATCACGGGGACAATGCCCAATATCGTATATATCATACATACTCCTCCCTACTATCCGGAGGCCACTATAGGATCTCTAGAACTCAAAGAATCACAACTAGACCTTTTCCTCTGTGTTTAAGACCATTACTCCTCTAATTGTATCTGTAGTGATGCTTCCTTTTCCCTTGCATCTACATATCACCTCTGGATCTCCATATATATCTCAAATATGATTTGTGCTAGGCCATCTCCTCTAACTTCCTCTCTCACCCGTGATTTTTTTTTTCATAGCCTCATCTCACTCTAATTGTATAACTATACATGTGGCTTCCACCACTACCACATGATCAAATAAGTGCACATGCTCTCCTGAAAATGTGATCCACTCTCTCCAAGATCCCTCCTTCTATGAAAACATCTCAAGGCATGTTATGCGTTAATGTATGTACCATTATACACATGAACATGCTTCAATACTCATCTCCTACAAGGACCTACACTATCTTAGTACCCTCATCACCACATTACACACTCAATACAAATCGCACTATCAAATAAAAATCACAATATATCCTACTTACATCATACAACCGCTACCACCACTACATCGGCCTTGAGGGTAGGTGTCTAACCTCCCACTATCCCTCCTCTTTCTTTTTCACATGGTGGATATCCCGCTACATCCACCACCATAGGAAACAATAGCACCCATCAGTGCTCCACCCACCACTGAGAATAGGATGGGGTACACCCCCTGTCATCCACTTGAATTGACATTGTCTCTTCATCTACCTCATCTACACCTAGAAGGCGTAACTAGGCTCCTGTGAAACCTAACCTCACCCCCTGCTCTCCTCAATACTTGAATCAATCTATGTCATATGTATATACCTAGAGACACATCTTGCGCTATCACAAACTATCGTGACACACACTCATATGGAAAGAAAATGGTCACTATTGGAAACTTTTCCTCTAACCACATACTAGGTAGGATACATTACAACTCCACACACTCATCGTCCCAGCCACCATAGTCCCTATAGGGTCCTCTAAATAATTGCACCTGGCCCCATCTTGTCTAAAATATACCTATATGTCATGGTATCAAACCCACAACCCCTCAGTCTTACCCATCTAGCTGCAAAAAAAATTGGTCAAACCCAATCCACTTGTGGATCCCCCAACGGCCTCACTATTGTTATGTGCTCATATGTGCATACATGAAAAAGTGTAGTAGCACCAATCCCTCCATCTTAATCCTCATGGGTAAACCTATACAAATATATGTACAAATGATCAAACATGTAACAAATCCAAGCATACCATGTCCCATGCTACTCTAAAACTCGTACAAATCCCATACATCATGTATGATATGGACACACCTCCTTCGTCATCAGCTACACATGAGGCCAATAAAACTATAATAAACCTCTGTAACCATGGAAAACCTTGTAAAATAATGCCTTGCATATATCTATTGTCATCGTGTATCACCTGGGGAAATAACATGAACCCACTCTCCAATTATCGAAAAGTGTAGTATCCTATACAGACCCTACAATGTCACCTTCATCTCCCCCATAGGTAACCAAAAAGTACATGTATTTTCACACCATATCTTGTAAAGTGCAGTAGTAAAATGCATATTATGGGGCACCTCCCCCAATATAGTGATGTGTTACAGCCCATAATGGTCTAATATTTTCCACTCATCCTCCTCTAATCCCAAGGCTAATAAGGTAGAAAAATTTCTATCTACTTTGAAATCTTGTGAATGTATCTCTCTACTCAACACAGAAAAGAAAAAAAAAGCCACAAGTTAGTATTCCAGTCATGCACAAACATGATACAAACCTTACTAGCATTCTGGACAAAAATGCTAATTATCCTAAAAACTACCGACAAGTACTTGGATAGTATTGCTCAGAACTGGACGGTGTCGTCTAAAGGAAAAAAATCATCCCCGTCAGCTTTGTCTTAGAGAGAAATGCCCAAATTCTCAAAAACTAATCAAAAATTTTATAAAAGACTAAAACTCACTATATTACTACTTATTCTACTTCAAAAATACAATACTTACTAGTTGATATATCGTCTGGGTGGATATCACCTCTACAACCCTCTTGAACCTTGTTGGGATCACCTCTCATGCACATGACATTATCACATTCTAGAGCTCAACTAACACTAATTTAATCTACAAATGAGACACCTATTTAATTTTCCAACCTTATTATTTATAGTAATATCTTATTGCCACCACAATTACTATAGTTATACTTCTTCTTACAACAACTAATTAATCGACACTATTTTCGCCATATCTTGAGCTTCGTTTGTCTATTTTCAGCATCATCCATGACATTATAATTGTATCTTTAACGTCTACCACATTGATCAGTTGAATACCACACTTCATATATTTTGTTACATGTTACGCTTTAATTTCACTAAATATTACCTATTGTATTTTTATATGTTTCTAACTCCTCTCCAAACACTCTATCTACTTTTCTTTCAACTCATGGTTTGTCACCTCGCTTCTCAACCTTCACCAAAAGGGGGGGTAAATGTTTGGGGGTTATATTATTACACCTCCTACAATAATTCAAAAAAAAAATTCAATGCAGAATATGCAACCACATGATTAAATAAAATGTGTATATGGTGATAGTTAATTGTTGTTGTGCAAATGTGCAATAGGGAAATTGGAAGTTTCCAAGCACAACAACTATACCTTTGTGCTAAAATTTTCATGTTTTATCATTCTTTAGAACCCCGGGTCAAATTCATCAATATGGTCACCCCCCTATTTTATGTCAAATTGGTCCCCTAGGTGATTTAGGAAATTATATTCATTCCCCCTAGGTGATTTTAGGGAGTTCTTAAAAGATGTTATCTTCTAGCAGTATTGGGAAGGGCTATCACTGGTCTTCCCAGGACTGGATCAACCCCCCTGGAGTGGAACAGAAGGGAAAAATTCAACATGGAGGTGAATTGAAGACCTTATAAAATTAGGGAAATTATTTTGGAATGTTTCGGGAAGTTTTGAAAGACTTGGAGTAGTCAAAGTAAAAAATAGGGTTCACAAGCCTAGGCAGTACACAGGACTAAAACCAGCTGATAGGCTTCAAAAGAAAATTTTGAGAGCTCTGGATGGAGTTAGGAGTAAAAAGAAACATCTCTAGAAATATAATTCCAAGATCTAAATTATGGTGAAATCATATTTTTCACAACACCTTGGCGCATAGTATTTGAAGGTAGTTTTTCTCAGGCACAAGTAGAGTCTCAAATCACAAATACAACTTTTAAGGGATCAAATGGATGAATCAAGACATTAAATCCCCACCATTGGATTAAAAATTCCATTTCCAGTTAGGATCATATAAAATTTCACCAATAAATTCCACCGAGAGCTCAAGTTATCATCGTTCCAAGTTGCCCTCTCAAAGGCAGTTTAGGAGTTAGTCAATTTTTTGGGAGGACAAGTGTCAGCACTAGCAGACTGGCAGGATTTCATGTCCCCAAAGTCCTTAAGGTCAGGTACACCAACCTTGGAAAAATTTTCCCAACCCCCATGTGACCTTTGGGACACTCATGTGACCTCCAGACTTGACAGTTCAGCCCCCAGGTGCATTTTTGGAGCATCCATTCCTTGTTGTTGGATCAAGCGCCACATGTCAGTTCCACGACCACCATGGAATTTTATGTCCCTAAGGTTAGGGACATCAAACATGTAAAATTCACCCATTCCCTAGATGAGACTTTTGGTCACCCATGTGACCCACTTCCAGCCCCTCGGTGCTTTAAAGCTGATTTTGGAGCACTCATTCCCTATCGTTGGATCGCTGCCATGTGTCTCCATCTTGCTCATCATGAAAATTGATGTTCCTCACATCCCTAAGGTTAGGTAAATTAGGGGAAAAAATTCACCCAACTCCAACTCAAAAATTTAAAAAAAATCTAACTGTTGGATGCTTCTTGTTGCTTCTAGTTGTTTCTCACTGCCAGAAGAAAAGTTGCAGAGAACACCTCACTCCACCATTGCCAAATATTGAACTAGCTCCATCACAACACATTATCCTTCACTCCATGATGACACATAGGTCTCAGAAGAATAATTCATTGAGATAATAAAAATAAGTGGAGAACAGAGAAGAAGAATAGTGGAAATCCCCATTGCCATAAAATGAAGATTTGAAGATATCTTGCAAACCAACGCACGGATTGAAAAACCATCTATTGCTGAGTTATTATTTCTTGAAGGCCATTAAAAAATCATATTCAAACCTCCAATTTTCAGCTAGGAATTCTCGCAGAAAATAAATTTCACTTCCGACTCCACGAAGAACAAAGTTCAATTTCCTATCAAACCGGTCATCGGATTGAAGTAAAATTTCTCTTGAAGCACCAGAAGAAAAAACCTATTGCAATGTAATTTATTTCATCATGAACAGAGACAAAAACTAGACCTACAAATTTCAAGCTCCATTAATGGCAGCCATGACATAGTAGTGGAAAAAATCAGCGAGCTACCTCTCTACTTCTCAAGGTTCGAGTGGGTGAAATCACACGAAAAATTGGAGGGAATGATCATTGAAAAATCCAGTTTCACATGAACAAGTTTTTGTGACATGAAGCCCCCATTTTTTATGGATATGGAGGACTAATTTTTCATCATATTTCTTCCCTGTCACGTGAATAAAATCTGTGAAAAAGGCAGCAAGCTACCTCTTCAATTCTCAAGGTTCCAATGGGCAAAATCGCACAAAACTTGGAGGGGATGATCGTCGAAAAATATAGTTTCACGTGAACTAGTTTTTGCACCATGAAGCCCGTATATTTTAGGGATATGGAGGGTTGTGTTTTTTTTCAATATTATTCCCATTCCATGAAAATATCATTTTCCCACTTGTTCAGATGAAGGAGTTACTCAAAATGCGGAGCGTGGAACCCCGGAATAAAACCTAAAACTTTCAAGACTCGTTTTGTCCCATCCTAACATCCACGACACACTTACTAAAAATAGCATGCCTACCTGTGTAGGGTTATGTCACTTCAAGTAATCTACCATTTGAAGAGGATACGAAGAAGGCAGTAAACATAGAGGGGATATCATAGGCAAAGTCATCAAAAAGGTCATCTCGGCTCGCAATTCACTCTTACTAAAAATAGTAAGTTACACTCAAAGAGTAGTTTTGGCACAATGGAATGTACAAGGATAATCATTCAAGGGGACATCATTTTTCAAGATCATCTTTTTCATTTTTTCAGAGGGCATTTGAGATCCACATTAGTTCATTCAAATTTGTGAGCGTTCGTGAGCTAATTTGAAGGAGTTTCACAATGTGCAAGGAGTTTGAAGATTCAAAGTTTCACTGTATTTGGAGCTTTCCATCGACAAGGGTCAATGGACTTCATCAGGAATGACATCTCCTCCTCTTCTTATCTCTCTCTTTCTCTCTCCTCTTGCCCCAACTTTCTCTCACTTTCAAATGTTCTAATTCTTCATTGGGGTTTGCACTTTTTGATATGCCTTTAAGTCACTTAAAAGTGGCTTTAGAAACGTAATGTAAATTAAGTTGCCTTGATTTTATAAAAGGGACTTAAATATTTTGTAGGAATATGAATAGTCTAAAGTAAGCAATAAGGCATATGAAAGGTCATGAGGAAGATGAGGAGCCGTGTCTATTATATAAATTGTAAAGCCATTCCCATTTCAAAGGGTTGGTCATTAATTTTGTAAGCTCAAGAGTGCATTCTACCTTTAGAGAACATAGGAGATAGATAAATTATTCCTTTCCCCCCACTCTCTCTTTTTCCTACATTCTCATACTATGTATAACTTGGTTTAAGAAATCAATACAAGAAGGATTTGTGAGCCTTTTTTTCCTAAGGGGTTTATTGAGACTTTTTTTATCATAAATTCCATTTGGTCTTGTTGATATGTGTAGATTTGTTTCCTCTTAATTATAATTCATGTGATAAAACTTCTTATTGATGTATGCAGGAATCTGATTTTCTACCTACAACATTAGTTCTCCTATCTAATTTCTCACTCCCCTTTCTAACTCTTTAAACAAAGTTGTCTCTTGTAGGTATCTGCAAGCTTTGTCGTAGGGTCATTGGAGTGTCCCTGTTGGATCCTCAGTCAAAAGGCCACCACAGAAATCCACATTTTCTTGTGCATGCATATATGGTAGTTGCACCGGTTAATTAGAGGGACTTAGATTCCCAGAGCATTGGCGAGAAATCCATAAGTTTTTTCACTTGACAAATTTTATAGCCAACATTTTTTGGCACCCAACATGGGGTAGACTTGGCAGCATCTACACCCAAATTACTACCGTAAGGTCTCAAAATACAAAAAAAATGAAATATTGAAAAAACAAAAAAAGAGAATTCATAAAAATCCATTTCTGAAAGATACATTGTCAGTTCCTGCACGTGACCTTTTATATTCCACGGTGTCTTTTCATATTCCTGCTTCAAGAGTTTCCAAAAGTTGGCTGACGGAAGATACATCAGGTTGAGCAGGTCGAGATGTGTTGTTGATTCCAATTTCAAGGCTTTGTAAAATCAGCAAGAATGAATTAGAGATAATCCATATTTCTTCTCTCAATCCTCCTCTCCATCTAGCTCTTCAAACAGTTCACCTGGCAATCCTGTCGAGACTCTTTTTTATACTCCCCCTTCAAATTCTCCCATTTTTCAACCGCCATTGGTCATTAAGTTCCTAGAAGAAGAAGAATTTGTAGAAGCAAGAGAAGAAACAGAAATGAAAATGAAAGATGAAGTAGAAATGCCTCAACCCATTGTTCCATGGGGAAGGAATATAGGCCTACTTTCTCTTGAACCCGCTCATCACAATCTATCAGCGGGTTCCCATAAGAACTTTCCACAGTTCAAAGGTGACAATTCACAACATCCTGAGGAACACGTCACTTCTTTCACAACATCATGTGGAATTCTTGGTTTCCAACATGAAGACATTTTTGTGAGATTATTCATGGAGTCTCTCCAAGAAAAAGTAGTAGAATGGTTCTACCTCCTACCTGCCCGATCCGTCACTGGTTGGGATGACATCAAGATTTCCTTCGAAGAGAGATTTAAATCAACTGAAGACTTTCAGGACCTCCTAATGTAGTTGGATCAAATAGATAAAGGAGTAAATGAAACTATGAGAGAATTTGTGGCTCATTTCAAATGGTTTCTTCACAGGATACCTGAAGAGGATTCACCATCTCAAAACAATGTCAAGATATTCTTCATCAATGCTCAATCATCAAAAGTATTATTTTTCTATGAAGAGCCTAACCAAGGAACATTATATAAGTACAAAGGATTTCCATTGAACTTGATGATGATCTCATCCTCTCTGGAAAGGTCAAGAATCCATCAAAGGGCAAGACCCAACATCCTGGAGATGAGAGAACCAATCCATCACTACAAAATTTGGTGAATGAGATAGCATCATTGAAGAGGGAAATACTTGAACTAGTTTCTTCCCAAAGAAGCAATGAAAATCAGATTGGAGGAATACCTCAAAGGAATTCCTTGGAGGCCCCACCTGTCAATGCAATTTATAGGAGTAAGGATAATGAAGAGGAGTTTGAATAAAAAAGTGAAGGTGGTGGTTTCCTAGAAAGTGATGAGTTTGAGAATGATACACAAATCAGATTCTATGAGTATTTTGGAGGTTATGAAGAAGATGAAGAAGATGCACCCAGTTTCTCATGCACAGTATTCACTCATTCTCAGTCCAAGAAAGGAACACCACCCTCCACTTATTTAAAGAAAAATAAGGTTGATGATCCTCTTATGGTGACTCTGTAAAACAAAATAATCAGTCAAGGATCACCACTTCCTCCTTCCATGAAGTCTGCATTGTTGGAGCTTTATTCTATAGCGAGTAAGAAGGCTCCCACTTTTCTGAGTAAGTCTTATGATACCTCTTCCAATTCTAAATCTAAATATGCTCCTGTAAAATCTAATACCTCGAAATATCCTAGTGTGCCATTAAAAATACCATCCATTCCTCAAACATCAAATCCTTCTCCTAAGTCTATCCAGACTCCAAAATCAGTCCTGTCGACACTAAAGATTTCCTCCGTAATTTCTATTTCATTAATGTATGTATTAGGAATAGGATGTTGTTAAGTATAATTAGTAGTAGCGTTCGATAGAAGATAACGGCGCTGCCAGTACGACGCCGCCAATAATGTATAGTACGGCAATAGTCAAAAGTACAATAGGAATGTTGTGGTAAAAAGTAAATAGTTGTCGTAAGTGGTCCAGTAATGTTAAAATGTCAAAGTTGGGGTAAGTAGAGAAGTAGGGTCTACATGATTAGGAATTAGAAATATTATATTGGTAATAAGGACAAGGAGTGAGGTCATAAATATTTTGTGTATTTTATTTGTAAAAAGTCTAAAAATGTGGAACCCATGTGAAATGATAAGGTTTATCTTATCTTAAAAGATAAGCTTACATGTACAGATAAGAGTTAAGGTATGGAATATGATTCGTCAGAGTGGATTTCTTATCCTATCTTACAGATAAGATGGATAAGCCTGGAAGTTCTATAAATAAAGAGGCCACCCCCCTCATTTAGCATAGAAGGAAGTAGTGAGAAATATTGTACGAGTAAGTGTGTAAAGGAAGCCATCAGTTTAAAGGTGTGTTGAAGAAGCCATTAAGAGGTGTAATTGTGAAGTTTCTCCCATAGTATTGGTGGAAGGAAAGTGAAGTCAATAACACTTGAAGTACCTCATGGGTGAGATTGTAACAATTTCATGCTAATATTATAATTTACTCTGATATTTCAGATTTATCATCATTCCTTTTTATCATAGTCTATGGTATTCTTGTGTTATGTTTGTTGTTGTGTTTCCAGATTACATCCACCAAACTAAAGGTTGTGCATTAGTAAATAATCATATCACGAGGAGTTCCCGATGAAGAATTATCATAGTGCCCGATTGGTGATGACATTTTGGTTCCGTTGCCGGGACCATTCCTCGTTGGTGGATTTTCTGGAGAGATATTCCCACTTAGTCAAAAATCAATTGGAGGGTAACCTTGTTTTTACTGTGCATAGTAGTTACCATGGTAAAGTCCTTTTTGCCGTGAATAGTAGTTACCATGGTAAAGTCATTTTTACTGTGAATAGTATTTACCACAGAAAGTCACTTTTTACCGTGAATAGTATTTACCACAGTAACTTCACTTTTTACTGTGAATAGTGTTTACCACAATAAAGTCAGTTTTTACCGCAATAAATCAAGTTTTACCATAGTTTACCGTGGTCATTTCTATTTCCTATTATAGTGATTTCAATTATTTGTGCACATAAGTCTTGTTGATTGTACTTGTGGGTTGGTATTTCACTATGGTTACTTTTGAAAATGGGGAAGATTCCTGTTTTTTCAGCCCAATCTAATGAAGATGCTTCCTCTTTCATTCAAGAGTTTAAACGATCTTGTATTTGTAATGGCCTTATAAGAAGGGAACAATGGACTGAATTTTTTCCTACCTTTTTGGATGGTTCCGCCCTTAGGTGGTTTGAAACACTAGGTGATAATGTGAAAAACTCATGGGATTTATTAACTGAAATTTTTCTTGAAGAATTTGGTGAACAACAGAGATATGCAGATCTCATGATCGATATCACAAAGCTATCCCAAGGAGAGAAGGAGAAGATAAGGGATTATCATGCTCGTGTTCTAGAGCTAAGGAGGAAGCTCGATGCCCAGATCTAAAAGGAAGGATTAGCGGATGGGTTGATGAATAGCGTGGATAATCTCCTATGTAAGCACTTCATTCTTGGGATGAAGCCAGAGATCAGACAACGAGTGAAGTATGACCACCCAGCTACCATTGAACAAGCAAAGGAGATTGCAAGAAGGCAAGAAGAAAGCATGGAAGAGGAGCCCAAAGAAATTGTTGCTAAAGTAGAGCCTACACCAGCACCTTTGGTCCAGAATCCACAACCACTCTCGGTGAGCACAAATCTTTCTCCTAGTACATCTACTGAGTATGAAGATCTGCTCAAAAAGATGGGTCAGTTAACTATTAATCTTCTTCAAGGAAAAGAATTTAGTTCTCAGGGAGGAGATAGAGGTCCAAAAAGAAATATTTCTGAAGTTGTATGTTATGGTTGTTATAAAAAGGGTCATTATAAGTATAATTGTCCAGATAGAGCTTCTACATCTGGTAAAGGAGATAATGATAAAGGAAAAGCACCTGTGAATTCTTTTGGTGTAGTAGATAAGAGTAGAAATAATGAAGTAGATGTGTGTGTAACAAAAAGAAAGAAAGAAAAAGATAATCAAGATGGAAATGATCCTAAGAAGATGAAAGGAGAAACTAGTAAGAAACATAGGAGAAGAAAGTTGGGTGTGCAGGATTTTCTGATTTCACAGGGGCAAGGACCATACTCCATCTTGGAAGATCTGTCCAAAAGGCCTGCAAATATTACATATGGTCAACTCTTGGCTATGTCTTCTAAGAAGAGGCGGGAGCTGCGAAGTGGACTCAATGCTCGACGAAGGAAGGAGGTTGAGGTCCCTGTTTTAGAGGCAAAGGCAAATCCCTATGCTCCACAAGCTGAGGTATTATGTAATGGTATTTCAATTCATGATGTCTTAGTTGATGGAGGTGCTGCAGTTAATGTAATGACTGAGTCTGTAATGAATATGTTGGGTTTAAAAATTGATCTCCCTTCAACACTTATGTTAAGGTCATTAAATAAGGGAAAAACTAAACCAGAAGGTGTAGTTTCAAATGTGGCAATATCTGTTATGGGTGTTGTATGTGTGGTAGACTTTCAGGTGATGAAAAATGGTACTGTTGCGTACCCAATGTTGCTGGGAAGACCATGGCTAAGGAGAGTTCATGCAAGAAACTACTGAAATGAAGGTTTCATGACACTTGGACGTGGTAGAGAGAGGGTGAAGATAAACGTGATCCCTCGACATCATAAGGTAGAACCTGTGGATTCAAGTGATGAAACTGATGATTGGACATCCTCTGATTACTCTAGTACCAGTGAAGTGGACACTGAAGATGAAGAAAGTGAGGTTGATGTTTCAGTCATGGATATCCTTCCAGTCACACCAACTCATGACCCCATAAAATTATCTGAAGAAGAAGTTGATGATCGTCTCCAACAAATAAAGATTGGTGATGCTGTGATGGAGAGTGAGAAGGAATCCTACCTCCAGCTCTTTCGAAGGTACATACACATATTCACTTTTGATTACAAGGAACTCCGTCAAGTAAGTTGGGTAGAACATTCTATTGAGCTGGTAGATGGTGCTAAGCCTATAAAGCAAATGCCATATAGAATGAATCCTAATTTTTCCAAGACTGTAAAAGAAGAAATAGATAAGTTGCTTGATACAGGATTCATATTTGTTGTGGAGAATTCAGAATGGGTTTCTCCCATTGTGATCTCAATAAAAAATAATGGGAAGCTACACATTTGTGTTGATTACAGGAAGCTCAATAAGGCAACAAAGAAGGATCATTACCCTCTTCCATTCTCAGATCAGATCTTGGACGAAGTAGCTGGCCAAGAGTGTTATAGTTTTGCTGATGGATATAGCGGATACAACCAAAGTCCGTATATAGAGAAAGATCAGCTGAATACCACGTTCACCACTCCTTGGGGAACGTTTTCTTATAGAGTTATGCCTTTTGGGTTGTGTAATGCTCCAGCAACATTCCAGCATTTGATGAATAGGGTGTTCGAACCCTACATTGGGAACTTCATCAAAGTATTTCTGGATGATTTTTGCATCTATGGGAGCAAGATGGACCACCTGCACCAGATGGAGACAGCATTTCAAAGGTTAGATGAAGCACAAGCCTCACTAAACCCTACAAAGTGTGTCTTTGGATGTTCTAAAGGTGTTTTGTTAGGGCATGTTGTATCCAGAGATGGTATTGGTACTGATCCTGATAAAGTTTCAAAAATCAAAGATTTACCATTTCCTATGAATAGAAGTAAGTTGAGATCATTTTTAGGCCATGTGGGTTACTATAGAAGGTTCATCAAGAATTTCTCAAAGATTGCACAGCCACTAACCCAGTTCTTGAAGAAGGATGTTACTTATGAACCAGGAAATAAGGCGCATGAAGCTTTTGGACAACTGAAGGAAGCCCTGGTGTCTTCACCTGTTTTAAAGAATCCAGATTGGAGCAAGCCATTCATTGTGTACACTGATGCCTCAGATGCAGCACTAGGAAGTACTTTGAGCCAAAAGGATGAAAATGGGAATGAACATCCAATTTACTTTGGGAGCAGACAAATGAGCAATGCTGAAGTAAATTATACTGTAACTGAAAAAGAGGCTCTAGCTATCATTTTTGCTGTAAAGAAGTTTAGAAATTACTTGCTAGGGCAGAAATTTATAGTTGTAACAGATCATCAGGCTCTAAAATATATTGTCAATAAGCCTAACCCATCAGGGAGGATAGCAAGATGGATAATTTTGCTACAAGAATTTGAATTTGATATTATAGATAGGCTAGGAAAGAAGCATGTCAATGCAGATGCACTCTCTCGAGCCTATGATGGTTTAGGATCATCTTGTGATGATGATGATTTCCCCGATGCAGCATTGTTATCCCTTGACACAATCCATAGTGAATACATAGATATTTGGAATTATCTGAATGAATTCAAGTTTCCTGATGGTGCCAATGCAAAGACTAAGAGAAAGATTACTCAAGCCAGTCGTCCATATTCTATTCTGCATGGAGTATTATTTCGAATAGGACCTGATGGACAGTACAAGAGGGCAGTTGGACGTGATCAAGGGAAGGAACTGCTAGAAGAATTCCACAATGGTACATGTGGAGGGCACTTCTCTGGACAACTTACAGCAAGAAGGATCTTGGATGCAGGTTATCACTGGCCCACTCTTTTTAAAGATTGTTATAATTATTGTAAGACATGTGATATTTTTCAAACACATGGTAATCGTAAGACTTCATCAGCTCCATTATGCCCTATTCTTCCACTTGGTCCCTTTGAAAAGTGGGGAATAGACATTGAAGGTCCACTTCCAACTACCTCATGCCAAAATAAGTATATTGTAGTTGCCACAGATTATTTAACCAAGTGGGTTGAAGCTAGGCCATTGAAAACAGCTTCCATGGATGAAGTGGCAAGGTTCATATATGAACGCATTGTCACCAGATTTGGTTGTCCATTAGAAATTGTAACAGATCAAGGAAGCCACTTCATTAATGAGGTGGTAGAAGCCCTAGTCAATAAGTTTTCTATTAAGCACAGGAAGGCAACAACATACAAGCCAAGCACAAATGGACAGGTGGAACGAACAAATTTTGTGTTGTGTCAAATTCTAGCAAAAGATGCAGCCTTGCAGGTACATAAATGGGATAAGAGGATTCATGCAGCATTGTGGGCATATAGGGCAACATCAAAGTCAGCAACAAGATACTCCCCATTTCAGTTGGCTTATGGCATTGATCCAGTTCTTCCTATTGAGTTTGATATTCCCACGGTCAGAGTAATGGAAAATGAAAGAATGGATGAAAGTGATTCAGTAAAAGAAAGGTTGGTACATCTTCATTTGCTAGAGGAAATGAGGGAAATAGCTAAGGATACAAGCTATAAGAAGAAAATGAAGCAGAAGGAATACTTCGATCAAAAGATCCAGTGGTCTCCATTTCATGTGAATGACTTGGTTCTAGTATATGATTCCAGATACAAAAAAGAAGACAGAGAAAATTTCTTCCAAAATGGATGGGGCCCTACAAAATAGCAGCTGTGCATGAAAATGGTACGTACCGACTGGAGGAATTGGATGGCACTCCCATTACAAAATGGGTCAACCACGACAAGTTGAAGATTTTCTAAGCACTAGAATAGTCTACTCCGAGGACGGAGTAGAAGCTAGGAAGGGGGAAGATGTCGACACTAAAATTTTCCTCCGTAATTTCTATTTCATTAATGTATGTATTAGGAATAGGATGTTGTTAAGTATAATTAGTAGTAGCGTTCGATAGAAGATAACGGCGCTACCAGTACGACGCCGCCAATAATGTATAGTACGGAAATAGTCAAAAGTACAATAGGAATTTTGTGGTAAAAAGTAAATAGTTGTCGTAAGTGGTCCAGTAATGTTAAAATGTCAAAGTTGGGGTAAGTAGAGAAGTAGGGTCTACATGATTAGGAATTAGAAATATTATATTGGTAATAAGGACAAGGAGTGAGGTCATAAATATTTTGTGTATTTTATTTGTAAAAAGTCTAAAAATGTGGAACCCATGTGAAATGATAAGGTTTATCTTATCTTAAAAGATAAGCTTACATGTACAGATAAGAGTTAAGGTATGGAATATGATTCGTCAGAGTGGATTTCTTATCCTATCTTACAGATAAGATGGATAAGCCTGGAAGTTCTATAAATAAAGAGGCCACCCCCCTCATTTAGCATAGAAGGAAGTAGTGAGAAATATTGTATGAGTAAGTGTGTAAAGGAAGCCATCAGTTTAAAGGTGTGTTGAAGAAGCCATTAAGAGGTGTAATTGTGAAGTTTCTCCCATAGTATTGGTGGAAGGCAAGTGAAGTCAATAACACTTGAAGTACCTCATGGGTGAGATTGTAACAATTTCATGCTAATATTATAATTTACTCTGATATTTCAGATTTATCATCATTCCTTTTTATCATAGTCTATGGTATTCTTGTGTTATGTTTGTTGTTTTGTTTCCAGATTACATTCACCAAACTAAAGGTTGTGCATTAGTAAATAATCATAGCACAAGGAGTTCCTGGTGAAGAATTATCATAGTGTCGGATTGGTGATGACAGTCCCTTCACCCCCCTTATCCACATCTGATCCCTTTGACTTTATAGAATATGCAAACAAAGACAAAGTGCAAATTACTGAAACTAAATTTTTGCAAACTCACCCTAGACAATTTGAGAGGTTTATTCAATACATCAGGAGTAGTATTTTAACACCCAATGATGCAACTCCTCATTCTAAAGGAATACCATCAAACCCACCTACCCCTCCCTTGTAGAACATGTTTTCTCTGAGTGCATTAAAAAATGATAAAGTTAAACCTTTCTATATGTCCCTCCTTGTTGGATAATATGTACTGAACAATTTAATAATAGATTATGGTGCCTCAGACAACATGATTCCTTTGAAGGTCACGAAGGCTCTCAAAATTATCATGATTCCACCCAGTGGCTCTTTTTACTCTATGGATTCAAGAGAGATCCCACTTGTAGGGAAGGTAAAATATGCACATGTGGATCTCGCTAGATTTCCAGACAAGAAGGTTTCTGCAATGATTTTGGTAGTAGACGTCCTAGCCTCATTCGGAATGTTGCTGAGTAGAAATTTTTGCCGAGACTTGGGAGGTAAAATTTAGATGAATTAGTCTTCTGCAACCATACCAATGAAGGTAGACATAGATAAATTTCTTCCCGATAATAAGATCAGGTACACAATATGAAATTCCAAAAGCTAACATCTTGTATCAAGGTAGCATGCAAATGAATCACTTTTTGGCAACCAAGGAAGAAGAGGATATACCCATATTGATAGGTCTAGACATGCCTTCTTAGAGAGATTTGGATTTTGAAGAAGCATTGAGGAGATTCAAGTTACAAGAGGGAAGCCCTGAATTTCCATATGATGCAAACCATGAGGAAGAGGAGATGGTTCTCGATGATTTTCAAGAAGAAAAATCAGCTTATATGTTTATCCACGATGAGGAGATATTCTCATTCCCATTTGGGGATGAAGATGATCTCATTCGGGCCATCTATAAAGAAACAAAAACATATTTTGATGAGCCCATGAAAGGTTTGAAATAAATATAGGTACAAGAACTACTTAGAGCCATAGAAGAAACTAAAGATCTTGAGCTCAATCTCGAACTCCTGATGCAAGCCAAAAATCTACAAGACAAGCTTGAAGTTGATTTGGAAGTCTTAACCAATGTGAAGGTTGGCCATATTGAGATATGGCAAGATGAAAAATATGATGCCTCTATTGAGCTAATGGTCAATGAATGCAATGATGAAATGGAGGTATTTTCTTTCCCATTTGCAGAAGAAGATTTCCATGATGAATAAATAGAAGAAATAAGTTTCGAGGCCTCTGAAGATGAAGCTATTTTCGATGAAGGATCAGTAGATTGCATCAATTCCAAAGATGATGAGATAATCCATTTAGATAGTTTCCTTGAGTTGCATTCTTCAAAAGGCGTACAAAGAGGAGCTACAAGAAATGATGAAGCATAATTCTGTGTAAGTAATCTTGGATGTAGTATAAGTTTCAGAAGATCCTGAGCTGATTCTTGATCTCTTCACTTGTACCATGGACATACAAGACAAGTATGAGTTTTCCAGAACACACGGGCATGCACGCAAGGAAAAATGGGTTTTTTACTTAGCCGCATTCGGCATCCCAAGCAGCACACGAGAAAAGCATGACCTTTATGGATAAGGTTCCATCTTAGCGACTATGGATCAAAAAGGAAATATTCCAAGCATGGGACAGAAGGTTCTAGAAGACATCATTGTAAGGAATGGAGAGCTCAGATCTAGAAATGCCATGCTTCCATGAAGGACCAGATCGACACTTGGTAACCGATCTGTAACTTCTAAAAGGCCATGGTGGTGGGTGTTAAGGGTTATAAATACAAGCGCATGGTAGAATAAAAGGATATAGTTAAAGAGAGGTGAAGCCCTGCAGAAAATAGTACGGAGGATGTTATGGGTTAGGGATTAGGAGAGCTCTATGAGCAATAGCACATAGAAGGAGATGGGTTCTAATCCTTTCTTTGTAATATGATGAGCATAACATAGTGTTGAGGCATGACTTGGCTCTGCAATATTATATGAGTTTATGTTATGACCTCAAAGGATTGTAATGTGGTTATTGAATCTATGATAATGAATATAATGCTTTGTTATAAATCATCTATGTTCAATACTTATGCATTTCCTTTCTGTATGAAATCATCTCCATGTGTTGCTTGTTATATCTCTTACCTGTATACAATGACATGGCATATCTTCCTAAGTTCATAAGAATGTGGTTTAGTTATTTTTTGTCTTGAATTTTATTGTCTTTCCTAAGATGATGCATTCTCATGAAACTCACATAAAGGAGAGACTCAGTGCCCACACGTGCCTCGGTTAGCACCCAGTGCCCGTTGGGTGATAGGCTGGAGTGCATGGGATTTTCCTGTTCTTTGAAGGGTACAAAATGACTACATCTTGGTTATGTTGCCAGGATATCTTTTTGAATTTGTTATGAGAAATGACATGCATCTTTGTCCCTATGATATGGGATGACAAAGCGACTAACCTTAGAAAGTGTTGAAACATGGTTCAAGAGCATGGAGGATGAGTTTGCTCAAATATTCAGCACTAGACCTGAGTTCAATACACGTGGATGGGTAGAAGAGAACCTATACCATGAGCTATATGATACATTCTTTTGTTGTTTCCTAGTAGAACTATATAAATGACTTTCAACATACGCATCTAGATCAAGTTGGTACGATAGATCACACGTGTGGACCCAATATGACTATTAGAGGCTGCAGGATGTAGATCTGACTTGGACACGTGTTTTTTATCACTGGTGGAAGAGAGTACTAACCAGTTATACTTTATAATACACCATTTCGATGTATTCTTTCCCAGAGAGTCGTTGAGTTTGAGTTTCTGAGGGAGCCTAGAGGATCATTTTTGCGTGTTATTCCTTTGGCTATGAAGATCTTGGTCCATTACTTTGAGTTATAAACATCTCCCATGGCTGGCTAAGATTCTCTGAGTGTTGGGAGAGGAAGATAGGGTTGAGGAAGATGGTGGACATTGCAGCTAAAAAGGAAAGGGAGGAGAAACAACTCAAGTATAGTGAAGCTCGTGAAAGGGAGATGACTAGACAATGCGATGTTGCAAGTGTGATGGATCTATGGAGACAGACATTGTGGGAAGGATTTAAGGTTCACGTAGAGGACGTGGAGCCTGAGAAGTTTGTGCTACCCCATCTTGGTAAGCGCGGCAGAGAGGCCTCTTCAGCTACTAGTGAGAGTTCGTTACATGGAGAAATAAAAGTCGTCGGCACACATATGTTCCCACCTGACAACCAAACTCTAGCACTTGGTTTTCTAGATAAAGGGAGAATTATTGTTAATCCAATTGGTATCAGTGGGAGTGACCAATCGGTGCCCAAGAGATATAATTTTTCATTTGGAACATTCATGGCTATGCAATCCATTCCTGTATTTGGAATAATATTTGGACAAGGTGCAAGCACGCAAGCTTTGGGTATCGCATCTCGGAGTGGCGTGGGAAATACAACTAGCAGTGGGACAATATCACAAACCATTGGCATGCAGTTCAGTTGGATGCTAGGAACACTAGGCACAACCACTTATGGTTCTTTGTCAACTACACAAGGTGGATCTAGTGGGTTACGAGGAAACACTGGAGGGAACCAAGACTCTAGATTCGGAGGACAAGGACCCAAACCACCTCCCTAATTGTTTTTCAAGATATCTTTACACTTACCAGACTATAGGGGTATTAAATATGTTGTAGAGCATGTGCACAAGTGTGAGTTATTATGACGTGCGAAGGGGATCACTACCCCGGAGTGAAAGGCAAGTCAGTTTGCAACAATGTTGCAAGGGAACGCACATATTTGGTATAGGAAGTATGACTCCCATCAGATGGTGGTAGACTACACTTCATTAAATAATTCCTTCTTAGCATAGTTCCATATCCCATATTTTGAGCAGAAGAGCATCAGCACTCTAAAATATATCTAGAAGGGAATGGCAGAGAGTGTGTGGGAGTATGACGCGTGTTTCAAGACTCTCTTGTCAAAGCTATCCTATAAAATTCATCCTTATCAACATAATCAATGGTTTTTTGGAGGATTCATAACACCATTTAGAAGGGCTTTGTCACACAATACTTTCACAGACCTGTGCAAGGCATTGGAAGCTACCCTACACGCTGAAGCTGTTAGGAGTGTTGACACTAGTGTTAGCCCTTTTCTTGAGGCTCAAATTTCTATAATGACAAGCTATTTTCAAACTCAACACCTAAGGTTCATAGTGGGCTTTGATGTATAGATTGTGGGTCTACAAAACGTTATAAATTTGAGTGACCTGATCTATTACAATGCTCATGGTGTGGAAAGAAACACAAGTACAAAGAATGTCTAGAGATTTATGAGCATATGAACTAGCAACACCAGAAGGACAAGGGTGTTGGGATGGTAAGCAATAAGAAGGTTGATTCACAGTGGATGCCAAGAGTGGCACCTGAGTCAGGACTAGAAATTGTACTAGTGACGATGCGAGTAGAGTCCGCGTGCACCAAGGAGATGCCAAGACCAAGGACACTAGTTTCAAGAAAGGAAGCAATACATGGAAAGTATCCAGACCCTGCTCATTAGAAATAAGTATATCAAGAGACTATGGATGTCATTCAGAGTTTATAAGAGGAGATCCAATGTCTCAAGGATCATTCCAGGAAGTAAGAGAAAAGAAGGAATGTTGAGGCTCCATAGAAGGACTTGGATGAATTCAAAGAAGTTTGCAAAATGTTAAGGCAAGATAATATTATTCTCTTATTAGGAGAGTGGCTAAGAGAGAAGGTACCATGCCCTGGAGTGGAGCACGAAAGGAAGGTGTTGCATGCAAACCTTCCTCCTCACATCCTTGACTATGAAAATGAGATTACTTTGAATGTGATTGTTTATGGATGGCTTCTGAGAAATATCTCATCAACATAGGAGTAGAGGTAAATGTTCTTACCTTAGATGTTTGGCATCAGATGGGAAGGCCCGCGTTGCAACCATCTTCAAATGTGTTGTATATAGTGAACAAGACTAAGGTGCACATTGGAGTCCTCAAGGATATATTTATCACCATTCAATGGGCCAAGTTTACTGGAGACTTTGACTTCTTGGCACTCACAGAAGCAGACAATTTTCTAGCATTACTTGGGCACCCATGGTGTTATAAGAACAATGATTACCTGTGGTTTAACAAAGGGTATATCAGTTTTGAGAAAAATAAGGAAAGGGTGGTCATTCCTTTGACATATGGGAAGTTAGTACCCTATACTGAGCCCTTAGGAGAAGAATTCCTTGATAGAATCTATGTGCACTCCATCAGAGATCTTGAGATAATTCAATATGAAGATGCTCAATCCGTGAGTGATACCACTAGTATAGCATGCAAAAATTGGGTAATGGGAATTTTGAGTTAATTAGGTGACAGTTAAGAGGATCTATAACAAGGGTGACAAAGGCACACTCAGTCAAGCACTTAGGAGGAAAGAAGCTGCCAAGATACTCTAGAGGGGAATATCCTAAAATTTTCTTATGGGACATGGAATCTTAGTGGAAAAATAAGGATGAGAGAAGAGGAATGATTAGTTACAACCTACTCATGACTACAACACGCTGGTACGCTACACATTAGGAGAACCTCTTGGAGTGACGCAAGGTGAGGATCATGTTTTCTATAAGGTTCTCTAGGAGTAATGTTCCCATGGTCATATAATACTACCATGGTAAAGAGGTCACTTCATTTCATATCCAAGCATGTGAGAAGGCCTAGAATGGAAGCATAGAAGCATTTCTACCTTTGTTATGGGAGCTTAAGTTTTATTCCACCTTACAAGGTTGTTCATGCACTTGGTACGTTCATTCGGAGATGTGTCGTCAAACGGGTAATTGGAAAGAGTTGGTAACTTATTTCATTCAATATTTTGAGTATATGAGTACCAAACCATCAGTGGATAAGGTGTTGTAAGTGATCAAGCCCCTTATGATGGGGGATAGTGCTATGGTAGAGGATAGGCTACTAGAATTGCTAGGTGAGTCTTCTTTGGACATGTGCCTCAATAAAGAAGAATCAAAGGAGGTACAGATTGAGTACACGTGCATGGAAAAAGAAAAAGTAAAAATGGTCTATGTAATAAATGGAGAGGATATGGAGACTTTTGATGTTAACCATTCGGAGGGTATGCGTGAGGTCATAGACAACACTAATGAGCGAGAACATTCCTACCACGAGACCTTAAAGACAAAGAAGGTTAACATTGGAATAGGGGCATAACCTAAGGAAGCTATTATTGATGACTATTGGTCAGAAAAAGAGGTTTCAAAGATCATTGATTTGTTTCACGAGTTCTAAGATTTGTTAGCTTGTGGGTACCATGAACTCAAAGGCGTTCACCATTCCTTGGGGGAAATGAAGATCAATTTGAAGGAAGGTGCGAGCCTGATTCAGAAGAGTCCCTATTGGATGAATCCAAATTTTTGCATACGTGTTAAGAAAGAAATAGACAAAATGATATCATCTAGTATCATTGAGGAAATGGAAGAATCGGAATGGATAATCCCAATGGTTATCAATATTAAGAAGGATGGAAGGATAAGAATTTTCATTGACTACAGGGATCTGAATGCAGTGTGTGTCATCGATCCCTTCCCAACCCCCTTTACTGAAGAAATTTTGGAAGGAGTATCTAGGTGCGAAGTCTACTCTTTCACGGATGGGTTCTCAGGGTACCGCCAAGTTAGGATTACAAAGGAATACCAGAGAAATTAAACTTTCGCCACTGAATGGGGAAGTTTTTCCTACATGGGTATACCTTTTAGATTGAAGAATGTGCCTATTGTGTTCTCATGCATTGTGGTACAAGCATTTCAGGACTTCATCCATAAGTTTCTTCAAGTTTACCTGGATGACTGGACTGTGTATGGATTCATGAAAGACCATTGTGACAACTTAATGCTGATGTTTGAGAGATGTCGTAAATTGAGGATATCCCTCAACATTAAGAAATGTGTCTTTGCTATTCCATTTGGAACCCTGTTAGGACACATTATATGTAAAGAACGTTTGCTAGTAGATCCTGCTAAAGTTACAGTTGTCATAGGATTTGGGGATCCTACTAGTCAAAGTGCAGTGCACGAATTCCTTGGACATACGAGGTATTTAGGAAGTTCATCAAGGGATATGCCAAGATTTTTGTGCCCTTAGAGTAATTATTAAAACACAAGAGTGTCTTTCATTGGGGAGAGGCGTAGCAGAAGACATTTGACACTTTGAAGGATAGGCTTATCACGGTGCCCATATTATGTTTTCCTTCTTGGGATAATCCTTTCCATGTTCATGTTGATGCCTCATGAATAGTTATGGGAGCAGTGCTAGCACAACCTGGTGAGGGAATTATTGATCATCCCTTGTGCTTCACAAGTAGAAAGTTGACACCAACAGAACAGAATTACATAACTACTGAACGCAAAGCATTGTCAATTATCTACACACTACATAAGTTCAGGTAGTATCTGTTGGTGACACCATTTATATTCTACACAGACCACATGGAATTGAAATACTTAGTCAACAAACCCATTTTGCAAGGGTGCATATGTCGTTGGGTCCTTCTATTTCAGGAGTTTGAGTTCACAGTAGTGGTGAAGCTAGGAAAGAGCAATTCAGAACCTAACCACTTATCAAGGATTGACTCAGTAGAGGATGCACAACGCATTGAGGATACCATGTCAGACACACAATTGTTTAGGTTATAGTGCGTGCCCTCAGACTTGGAAGATATTGCAGTGTTCTTAATAATAGGTGTGGCACCGGAAGGGATGAAATCCCTGGAGATAAATCAATTAGCAATATGTGTTGCACCCTACATGTTGATTGGTGGAGATTTATATAAGTTAGGTCATGACGAGGTTCTGCACCGATGCGTATTGGAACATGAGTGTGTAGACATTATGGAAGAAGCACATGGTGGGATTGTAGGAGGACACTATGTAGGAAATGCTACTGCGAGGAAGACTTCATTAGCTAGGATTTGGTGGGAAACCATCTACAAATATTGTATTGAGTTTTTCAAGGCCTGTGACCATTGCCAGCACCTTAGCAAACTTGGAAAGAGAGATGAAATGCCTTTGTGACTAATAGCTAGTGCTAAACCATTTGAAAAATGGGCAATCGACTTTGTAGGAAAAATTGCACAAGCCGCACAAAGGACCGGTACACAGTGTATCATCACTTGCACTGATTACTTGACATGATGGGTAGAGGCAGTGCCTACAAAGGATTACACAACAGTGAAAACTACTAGATTTTTACATCATAAGACTACCCCATATCACCCTCAAGCAAATGGAATTGCTGAGGCATTTAACAAAATACTAATTCACATGTTAACTAATATTTGTAACGTTGGAAGATAGGATTGGGATGACAAAGTATCATCCGTTCTATGGGCATACAAGATAACCTAAAAAAAGGTTGAACAAGGCCAAACCATTTTAATTGGTGTTTGGCACAGAGCTTTTTTTACCACTGGAATTCATGTTACCATTGTTGTGTATAGCGCACATAAAAGGGTTAGCTGACGAACAAGTGCTTGAAGAAAGAATTGATAAGTTGATGAAAGGTGATCACTTGCTAGATGGAGTCAGAAGACAAAAAAATCAAGACAAAAGGCATTGCATGATTGTCATATCAAGAACAAGAAGTTTGAGGTTGGGAATTTGGTTTTATTGTATGATTCCAAGTATCTACGCCATCCTGGGAAATTGAAAGTCCATTGGTTCGGACCTTACATCATCTCATACATTCTTTATTTAGGCGCTTTCTAGTTACAAATGTTGGATCAGATGAGATTAACATGTCACTTTAATGGGAGTAGGCTGAAGCCCTTCTATAAATAAGTCTTCTTGGTGTTTATAATAAGGTAGTATTGCCAATTAGTCTAGAATTTTCCCTTTATGCTTTTTCTTTTCTTGTGTTTCCCTTTCTCATTGCTTGTTCCTTTCTTTTTGTTTCATTTTGTGCCTTGTGCATTGGTAACCACGTTATTTATGTAAGTTGGGTATGCACATAGGATTGCACATCTATTTTAGTGTGGGGTAGAGTGATACAAAGTATAGGCCTATAATACAAGTTTGAGCTGGCATTAGAAGTTGCGGTGAATGGCCTGGTTAAAGGATAAAAATCACGTAAGGTTAAGAAACGCATAGAAGAGAAGGTGGACGAGAATGGTTGGTATATAATATTCTTTACAGAAACCACGTACAAAAAGGATGAAGAGCACAAGAACAACATGAGGTAGGCGAGGATGAAAATTGGGTAAAGGACAGAAGAAGTGCCTTTGGCGTTGTGGATGCACGCGTAAGAGTCTTCGGTCGGGTTAGATTTTTATACACCATAAGTTTGTAAAAGGGTTTTTGTGCAAGATGTGGCACGTGGGTAAAATCACTTAAATACGACTTAGTGGAAAAATCTGCATTTAATGTTAAATTACGTTGGTAGGTGGTATAGCATTTAATGCTAGAAAGAAGAAAAAACTATAAATACAAGGTCGGGTAAATCATTTGTTACCTTGCCGTTACGAAGAAGAAAAATCTCTTCTGAACTAGGGCATCTAGAGAGATTTGTGCAAAGAAAGGAGAATCTAAGAAATCTAAATTGTGTGACTAGGGTAGATCCATAAACCAATGTGTAAGGAGTACACAAGCATGGGAAAATGTTTTGAGGAAGCGTCATCTTGTGGAAGGATTTTTCCAGTTAGGGTTTGGTGGCTAAGGCATGGAGTTAGAAGGGTTTCTTTGCAAGGTTGAGCTTTGGGATTGGACAAAGTAGTAGAGTAGAGCAAGGGGAATAAGATTTAAGTGTTAGCACCAATGAGAAGAATGGAACCAAGGAAACCAACCATTCTACCAAAGAAAACAAAGGGTAAGGGAAAGGGAAAGAAGATTTCTGCCATCATGAGCACCAACAAAGAATGGTACGCAGAAATACAGTACCCAGATGGGATATTGCTAGGAAAATAATGGGAGTCACACTTGTAGAAGATGGTCGTAAGTGATTATAATCATTGCACGAGCACAACATATAAGGAAATGGTGCTTGATTTGGTCTGACCAACTAATAATAGGACATCATACGAAATGCCTATTTATAACAATGAGGTGAAGGTCAAACTAGAAAAGGTTGGGTTGTTGCAATTGTATGAGTTACCCTACTTTGGCAAACATGATCACCTTTATCAATGGCTGATGTCATGCATGTATGAGGATCATTTTTATTTTACAGGGAACAAAATGCACATCACACCACAACTGATATCCAAGTTCATAGGCCTCAATTGTGAAGGAGATAGCATTGATGATGATCTAAGTGTCAAGGAAGCTATCAAGGAGATTGTAGCCGCTTATGACTACAAGAAGGGTTCAAGATACTTTGACATCTCATAAATACCAAACCTAGTGATGAGGATGACCATGTGCTTGGTAACCAAGCTTAATGATCAAGAAAGATGGACACAAGTCAACAAGGCATGGCTGAATGTATGCCAGAAGATATCAGAAGGAACCATCTAAAAAAATTCCGCTTTCATCACGGATGAAATTATAGGCAGTGTGCAGGAGGGAGAGAAGATACTCTTTAGTAACGTCCTCCTCACCATTGTTTTTTTCAGATATTGGAGTGCCCGATGGGCCAGAAAAAAAAATTTGGGAGTATGCAGAAGATGATTCCTCACCTGTAAAGAGGTTTACGAAATATACTTGTGAAACCATGACGGCCGCTCATGAGGCGCACCTGGAGAAATGGTATAAGTGAATGCATGACACATTCAGGGATGAGTGGAGGATCCCAGAGTATTTTCCCACACTCATGAGTGGAGAGGTAGATTTTTCAATATACCAACACTTCTACATTGGCATTTTTATGATGATAGATGGGAACATGAGTCTGTGGTGAAAACTACCCTTCTCCTTCACCGCGTTATACTTCTAAGTCAGAGTTAATTAGTTCAAAGAGGCCAGGAGACTAAGGTTTGACCTTAGTGAGGAGGATTTAGACCACTACAATTTGTACTGGAAGTTGGTCTACCCAAAGAAGCACATGTACGTGGAGAGATATGTCTCCCAAGAGATCCTGATGATGAAGCCTTTGACGCTGCTAATTGTAGGAAGGACCGTAGCAAGGGTGTATCTACGAATAAGTCCTAAATTTTAAAAAGGCACTTACATGGAGAATGATGTATCTATCATTGAAGATGCCATAGGGAGGAAGAAGTCCACACCTAGAAAGAGAGAAAGAGAAGGGGTGTAAAAGGCACCAAGTGTTCCAACTACACAGACGGTAAGCACGCTGAAGACAAGCGTTAAGCCTAGTAATTATGTGCGAAGGAAGAAGTATCCATTCAACAAAAAACCCCACAAGAAGAGGTGCCGGAGAATGAAGAACCCCTCACCAAGGAGGAATCGCAAAGGAAAGCATCACCTATCAAAGAGAAAGAAAAATAAGAATCCCAAGTACTAGAATCCCTAATAAGGAAGAAGCATAAGGTGATGGATGAGGCCGATTCAGAAGAAACAGAAGACCTAGATGCCTACATTGGTGACAAGGATGATGATGAAGATGAAAAAGGAGGTGAATACCATCTCATATATGAGATACATGATTCTAAAGAAGAAGGAGATGAGGAGAAGGATGATGAAGAAGAGGCTGAGACCCAAGGCAAGGGGGTAGGTAGGGAAGAAGTTACAAAAGAGAAAACAACCCCAAGCCTCATGAAGGAACATGTAGATGAAGCCATAGAGAAAGAAGTCAAAAATATCATCAAGGACCTAGTGGACCAAGAAGTGGAGTGCAGCGTGGATGTGGTGATAAAGGAAGCTTAGGAGGAGAGCATGGGAAAAGAATATGGAAGCATGGGAGGAGATCTCAGTTTGGTTGTGAGCTTTCCAAAGGCTGCACGTACATGGAGGAAGAGTGCAAAATCATCACAAGTTCAAGGAATGGGCTACATTGATGATTCAAAAAAGGTGTTACACGCATGCTTCCAGAGCACTGTGCTAACGGATAATCTTTTAGCCATGAATTCATTTGATGAGGAAGGTGCATACCCTTGGACAAGGAAAATGTTGTCATGGGAATTTGAGTCCCACATTGATGAGCAAAAATTTGAGGTAAAACAAGGAGAATTGATGAAAGTGTCAAAGAAAAAAGGGATAAACCCCTTGGTGAATGCTCAGAGGCTATCAAATGAACAGATCTGAAATGCACTCAACAAATTCTCAGTTGAGGTTGAAGCCAGGATCTTCAAGAGAAATGACAGGGTAAAATTTCTAGAGGCGGAATTGGAGAAAAGGGAAGAAGAGCTCATTGAAAATACCAAGTACTTGATTTAGGAAGATTTAATCAGTGCTCAATTAAGGCATGAGTTAAAATATGAAAAGGAAAGAGTGCATGAGGCATACAAGAAAATATAGATGATCACAGATGTCATTGTCCTAAAGCATCTAGACTTGCAAAACTATGGATCATCCTTGTAATTCCTAGAGGACATGGCTTGCATACTTACTATGGAGAGGTGACCACTTTCCATAGAATCACCGGAAGAGGCATTGGTGCACCAAGAGAAAGAAAATAACATGAAGGTGGTGGAGATTGTTTCTTAGTACAACAAGATCCTCGTTGATGTAAAAGTTGTCACATAAGTTATTGAGGCTGCCTATGACAACTTCGTAGGCAGAGATAGAGTGACAAGTAACCTAGTTTCCACCCATGAGGTGAAACTCAAGGAGTTCCAGGAAAAGAACAAAGGGAACAGGGTGGAGTGAGACAAGATTCTAGCTGAGGTAGAAAAGAAAACAGAGGCCATTGAGACCTTAAGGGGATTAATCAAGAACTAGCTAAAGGAATTGTACCCTAAAATCACTCAGAGGATGGATGCACTCAAGGATTTGGGCAAGTAACTGCAGGAGATTGTGGAGAAAATGAGTGTTAAGGGAGAGGATCTTAGTTTTGAAGAGGTGATCACCCTAGTGAGTAACCTCTGTCAGCAAGCGCAGAATGAGGTCAACACGTGGGGGAAGTTAGAAGCTGATTTAAGGAAGGATTTCCCTCTCCTCCTTTAGAAGTAAATAAATTTTCCCGATGTTTCATTATTTTCCTCATTTCTTCATTACTTCATTCTTCCATTCTAAACTTTTGTAAAGATACACCATTCTTTAATTCTTTATTGAAGACTATTTCCGACGGTGAAGAACAAGTGTAGTGTGGGATGATGTTGGGCCCCAAAATATCAGCTAAGTACAAGAAGGCACGTGGGCACGTGGGACCTAGTTGAAGAAGGGCATGCGGGTTAAAGGTGTGTAGGGAAAGGGTTCTGGAAGGGTTTTACAGAACATATGGCATGCACGCAAGGCAAAATGGGTTTTTTACTTAGCTGCATTCGGCATCCTAGGCAGTACATGAGAAAAGCATGACCCTTATGGATAAGGTGCTAGCCTGGCGACTATGAATCAAAAATGGAATATTCCAAGCATGCGATAAAGGGTTCCAGAAGACATCATTGCAAGGAATGCGGAGCTCAGATTTGGAAAGAAATGCTTCCATGAAGGAACACTTCGACACTTGGTAACTAATCTGTAACTTCTAGAAGGAATGGCAGTGGGTGGTAAGGTTATAAATACAAGTGCCCAGTATAAGAAAAGGATATAGTTGAAGAGAGGCGAAGCCCTGCAGAAAATAGTATGGAGGATGTTATGTGTTAGGGATTAGGAGAGCTCTATGAGAAATAGTACATAGAAGGGGATGGGTTCTAATCCTTATTTGTAATATGATGAGCATAATACAGTTCCGAGGCATGACTTGGCTCTATATTATTATATGAGGGTTTGTTATGACCTCAATGGATTGTAATGTGGTTATTGAATCTATTAATATGAATATAATTCTTTTTTATAAATCATCTATGTTCAATACTTATGAATTTCGTTTCTATATGAATCATCTCCATGTGATGCTTGTTATTTTTCTTACCTGCATACAATGAGATGACATCTATTCCTAAGTTCATAAGAATGTGGTTTAGTTATTTTTTGTCCTACATTTTATTATATGTCCTAAGATGATGCATTCTCATGAAACTCACATAAAGGAAAGACTTGGTGCCCACACATGCCTCGGATGAGTTCCCAGTGCCCGTTGGGTGATAGGTTGGCATGCATGGGATTTTCTTGTTCTTTGAAGGGTATAAAAATGACTGTAATGAAGGATCAATAGAGTGCATCGATTCCCAAGATGATGAGGTAACCCCTCTAGATAGTTTCCTTGAGATGTATTCTTCAAAAGCATACAAAGAGGAGCTATAGGAAATGATGAAGCATAACTCCATGTAAGTAATCTTGAATGCAATAGAAGTTTGAAAATATCCTAAGCTTATTCTTGATCTCTTCACTCGTGCCATGGACATACAAGACAAGTATAAGTTTTCCTCTGATCCCCTCGTGAGTACTCAAATGCCTCATAGTGGAATAGAGATAAAGGATGAATCTAATGTTTCTCATGGAGAAGATTTCAATAAGAATAGACCTGGGAAAGAAAGTAACTCAGAATATTCAAGGAATTAGAATGAAAATCAGCTTTGCGAAAGTGATGAGATGCTCGATGGAGAATCAACTATATGGATAAACATGGAACGCAATTAGCACAATCAGACTAATTTCAAAGAACATGAAGGCATTGGAATTTCCAAACAAGGACATGAGCATAAATAATCTCACATGGACTCACTCCTACCAAGTATACATACAATTTTGAAATCACCTAGCTTTCATAAGCAGCTAAGGAGGGAAGGCTACCTTCTAGAACCCGTCAATGGCTTCACCGAACATCATCATTCAGTGTTGCCTCTTCAGGCGTAAATTTTGAGAAATGAAAAGTGTTTCAATGAAAGTGGGTTGTCCCCCACCTTGTATCATAGGTGATTTCTAGGTGTGTTTCTAATCTTGTTGTGTGTGTTTCCCTTCCTATTGTGTGTGTTTTTTCCCTTTTGATTGTGTGTGGTAGTTTTCCTTCTTCGCTTTATCTCTCTCTCGCTCTTGTTTTAAGTTGTACATGACTCCACAGGGCCTAATGGATAAGGAATTGGTCAATGAATTATATGGTCTAAAATTGAGATTCTAGATTCCCATGTCATGTCTTCACTACACTTAGTCCATGCCATGTCCCCAAGCTAGAGTCAGTTGTTGTCCTACAAATGTGCAATAGGAAAATTGGAAGTTTCCAAGCATGACAACTATACCCCTATGTCGAAAGTTTCATGTTTTATCATTCTTAGGCACCCCAGGTCAAATTCTTCAGTCTATTCACCCCCTATTTGATGTCAAATTTGTCCCTTAGTTGATTTAGGAAATTCTATTCATACCCCCTAGGTGATTTTAGGGAATTCTAAAAAGATGATATCTTCTATTCATTGGCTTTCCCAGGACTGGATCAACCCCCCTAGATCAGAACAAAAGTGAAAAATTCAACATGTAGGTGAATGGAAGACCTTAGAACATCAGGGAAATGATTTTGGAATGTTTAGGGAATTTTTTAACGACTTGGAGCAGTCAGAGTAAAAAACAAGGTTCACAAGCCTAGGCAGTACACAGGCCTAAAACAGCTGATGGGCTTTAGAAGAAGATTTCAGGAGATCCAGATGGAGTTAGGAGTAAAAAAAAACATCACTAGAAATATAATTCTAAGACCTACATTATCATGAAATTTTATTTTTCACAACACCTTGGTGTATAGGATTTTCAAACAGTTTTTCCCAGGCACAAGTAGATTCACAAATCACAAATCCATTTTTTTAGGGATCAAATGGATGAATCAAGACATGATACCCCCACCATTGGATTAAAAATTCCATTTACACTTAGGATCATAAAACATTTCACCAATAAATTCCACTGGGAGCTCACGTTATCATCAATCCAAGTTGCCCTCTCAAAGGCAGTTCAGGAGTTAGTCAATTTTCCGTAGGACACGTGTCAGCACCAGGAGCCTAGTACGATTTCATGTCCCTAAAATCCCTAAGGTCAGGTACATGAACCTTTTTAAAATTTTTGCAAACCCCATGTGACCTATGGGAGCCTCATGTGACCTCCATACTTGACAGTTCAGCCCCCAGGTGTATTTTTGGAGCATTCATTCCATGTCGTCGGATCAAGCGCCACATGTCAGCTCCAAGCCCACCATGGAATTTGATGTCCCTCACATCCCTGAGGTTAGGGACATCAAACATGGAAAAATGATCCTAGCCCCTAGAGGAGACTTTCAGTCACCCATGTGACCTACTTCCAGC
Source organism: Taxus chinensis (assembly GCA_019776745.2). Classification (NCBI taxonomy): domain Eukaryota; kingdom Viridiplantae; phylum Streptophyta; class Pinopsida; order Cupressales; family Taxaceae; genus Taxus; species Taxus chinensis. The sequence goes on from CM034149.1 coordinate 746,663,327, forward strand.
CCCTCGATGCTTTAAAGCTTATTTTGGAGCACTCATTCCCTGCCGCTATATTTTAGATTCTTTCTATTTTTTTCACCGCCACGTGTCACTGTCTTTCTCATCATGGAAATTAATGTCCCTCACATCCTTGAGGTTAGGGACATCAAGGAAAAAAAAATGTGTGCAACTCCAACTCAAAAATTTATAAAAAAATCTAATTGTTGGATGCTTCTTACTCCTAGTTGTTTCTCACTGCCAGAAGAAAAGTTGCAGAGAACACCTCACTCCACCATTGTCAAAGCATGAACCAGCTCCATCACAATGCATTATCCTTCACTCTATGATGACACATAGGTCTCAAAATAATAAATCATTGAGATAAGAAAAATAAGTGGAGAACAGAGAAGAACAATATGGAAATCTCCATTGCCATAAAATGAAGATTTGAAGATATCTTGCAAACCGGTGCATGGATTGACAAACCGTCTGTTGCTGAGTTCTTGTTTCTTAGAGGCCATTAAAAACTCATATTCAAACCTCAAATTTTCAGCAAGTAATTCTCACAGTGAATAAATTTCACTTCCGGCTCCACGAAGAACAAAGTTCAATTTCCTATCAAACCAGTCATCGGATTGAAGTAAAATTTCTCGTGAAGCACTAGAAGCAAAAACCTATCACAATGTAATTTATTTCATCATGAATGGAGACAAAAACCATACCTAAAAATTTCAAGCTCCATTAATGGATTCCATGACACAGTAGTGGAAAAAATCAGCAAGCTACCTCTCCACTTCTCAGGGTTCCAGTGGCCGAAATCGCACGAAAATTGGAGGGAATGATCATTGAAAAATCTAGTTTCACATGAACTAGTTTTCGCGACATGAAGCACCTATTTTTTAGGGATATGGAGAACTGAGTTTTCATCATATTTATTCCCTGTCATGTAAATAACATCTCTAAAAAATGTAGTGATCTACCTCTTCAATTCTCAAGGTCCCAATGGGAAAAATCACTCGAAAATTAGAGGGGATGATCTTTGATAAATCTAGTTTCACGTGAACTAGTTTTTATGCCATGAAGCCCCTATTTTTTAGGGATATGGAGGGATGTGTTTTTTTTCAATATTCTTCCCATGTCATCAAAATATCATTTTCCCACTTGTTTAGATGAAGGAGTTACTCAAACGCGGAGCGTCGAACCCCGGAATAAAACCGATAACTTTCAAGACTCATTTTGTCGCATCCTGACATCTACGGCACACTTACGAAAAATAACATGTCTTCCTGCGTAGGGGTATGCTAGTTTATGTAATCTACCATTTGAAGAGGATACGAAGAAGGCAGTAGACACAGAGGGAATATCATAGGAAAAGTCATCAAAAAGGTCATCTCGGCTCGCAATTCACACTTACTAAAAATAGTAAGTTACACTCAAAGAGTTGTTTTGGCACAATGAGACGTACAAGGATAATCATTCAGGGGAACATCATTGTTTAGGATCGTCTTAGTGATTTTTCATAGGAAATTTTGGATCCACCTTAGTTCATTCAACTTAGCGAGCATTTGTGAGCTAATTTGAAGGATTTTCATAGTGTGCAAGGAGTTTGAAGATTCAAAGTTTCACTACATTTGGAGATTTCCATCAACAAGGATCAACCGACTTTATTGGGAACAAAATCTCCTCCTCTTCTTCTCTCTCTCTCTATTTCTCTCTCCTCTTCCTCCCAACTTTCTCTCACTTTCAAATGTTCTAATTCTTCATTGGGTTTTACACTTTTTGATATGCCTTTAAGTCACTTAAAAGTGACTTTAGAAACATAATGTAAATTAAGTCACCTTGATTTTATAAAAGGGACTTCAATATTTTGTAGGAATATGAATAGTTTAAAGTTAGCATTAAGGCATATGGAAGGTCATGAGGAAGATGAGGAGCCATGTCTATTCTATAAATTGTAAAGCCATTCCCATTTCAAAGGGTTTGTCATTGATTTTGTAAGCTCAAGATTACATTCTACCTTGAGAGAACAAAGGAGATAGCCAGATTCTTGTTTTCCCCCACTCTCTATTTTTCGTCCATTCTCATACTATGTACAACTTGGTTTAAGAAATCAATACAAGAATATGGAGTTTCAATACTTTTTTGGCTAAGGGGTTTATTGAGACTTTGTGATCATAAATTCCATTTGGTCTTGTTTCTATGCGTAGAGTTGTTTCCTCCTAATTATATTGCATGTGATGAAACTTCTAATTGATGTATGCAGGAATCTAATTTTCTACTTGCAACATTAGTTATCCTATCTAATTTCTCACTCCCCTTTCCCACTCTTCAAAAAAAGTTCTCTCTTGCAGGTATCTACAAGATTTTCTGCAGGGTTATTGAAGTGTCCCTATTGGATCCTCGATCAAAAGGCTACCACAGAAATCCACATTTTCTCATGCATGCATATACGGAAGTTCCACCGGTTAAGTATAGGGACTTAGATTCCCAGATCGTTGGCAATAAATCCACAAGTTTTTATACCTGAAAATTTTTCTCACCAACATTAATCTAAGCTATGAACAATTATAAATAAAGTAATTAAATGTAGTAAAGAAGTATATAAGTGACTAAGCAACTATGAAAAAGTGAATTCTAACCCTAATGTGTAAGAGATAAGAGGAAATAACTCATTTGAATAGAAGATGCTCATGGGACTATGTCGTAGATACGACTCAAGAATTTGGAAGTAGGTATGATCATGTAAAAGCACTGAAAAGGATGGATCTAGAGTATCTAGCTAGACTGGAGCACCTGGATACAAACTGGGGCACCTACAGGCACTCTAATCTACAGACTGGGTGCTCAGGTCTATGTAAAATCTCTAAAACTAATCTTCATAGGGTCGACAGATGGCCCGAAACCCTCATTTTTTTCACATTAAATTCATTGCACCGCCTCAGATGTCGTTTTTATTCCAAGATGATGAAAATACCTGTAAAATACCAAGGAGTATCAAAATCCTTAAAAATGAAAGATGAAAATGAATGGTTCGAATTGACCTCAGTTTCCATAACAATGGGCTTACTAACTGAGCGTTGCACTACATTTCAGACCCAAATGTAGTTCTAGTGAGTTTATGCATAATGTACCCTAGGTACTCTCATGACAATCACACTATGTGAAGTAGCAAGCAATAACTAGATGTAGAAAATGTAATAGAATGTGCACATGGAATAAAATAGAATCATCCCCCTATATTGTGTGTGATGAATATTACCTAGCTTTTTGCCTTGTGATGTAACTATATGGATGCAAGTGATCTCTAATACAATAGATGGATGTAAATCTAGATGGATGATAGTATTGACAAGTACGTGGTCCCTCATTATGGTCTCATAGATTTATATTTATAGGGTTCTCTTGATCCAATTTCATAATTAACAGTGAAATGGCCAACCACTAAAATAATAAGAAGCTAAAATGGATAGAAAGTGCCCAAACTGTGGTGGGAAAGTTCAAAAATGATTGGGGTGCCCATGGGTGCCCTAGTACTAGCCTGGGTGTCCCAATCGAGGCTAAAATAATGGAAGATGACCGAAATAGCTTGGGCATATGTGTGGCAGAGTTCAGGAATGATGATATAAATCAAATAAAAATGACCAAGAGACATGGGTTAATTAGTACTTTATTCACTCAAAAATCCTCTAAATAGTGGTATGAGACCGGGACTAAATAGTGTCTAAACTACACGATTTTTTGTTTACATTTGCCCCCACTTTATGTTGGTGAGTAGAAATCTCGGTAACATAAAGTAGATAGAGATGTGTATGTGATGTTGATGTAGAGTAATAAATATGTAGTCTCGAAGGACTAGATAAAGCATGAAATGACAAAAATATGATGGAGCATTGAAACTAAAGATGAAAATGTGCAAAAAAGTGATGAGAGTGAACCTAGGGCAGAATGTGTGTGCTAATGCTGATGTGTGCAGTATACCTAGATGGTTAGTATGTGAAGTGTGTTTCTGCGAAGTGTTTTTGTTGATGTCATTATTGTTTCCCCCATTTGTCTACTTGTTTCTCATACGGTCGAACCTACAAGGAGAAAATGATCAAGTACTCAAATATGTATGTATATGTGTGTAAAAATGCAATGTAAAAGATGCATGTAAAAATATGCAAATGAAAGAGTGTAAATGGAATATGTGTACCTAATCCATGTCGAGAGAAAGAGTGTAGACGGATATCTTATACTGCTAGGGTTTTTTGGGTGATCCGATGCCATAGGCCAAAGAATTATATAGAGGAAATACTCTATGTCCTCCAACGTTTAACTGCTTCCCTGAACTGTGTGTGAAGAGATCTCTATATCGTCCTAGTTTTTTAGGTGATCTAATGTCAGTGGTAGAAGGAGTATAGGGAGGAATTCCATTGTATCATCCAACCTTTAACTACTCCTCTTAATGCTAAGTACACCATGTTCTGTAAACACCGCTATGTATGGAGTTTGTAGATTAGTCTAAAATCACTCGTTGTATGTAAACCCATAATGTCAATGGTGGAAATTACACTGAACTAAACTAGTGTAAACACGTTGTGTAGAGTGTAAAACACCAAATGATGCCCCACTTCTTTGGGGGTGCATGTGACATCGATGATAGGATAATGTGGCTCCAAAAGAGGACCAACCACATGAACCCTGAAACTCTGCCCTACAGGGGGAATGGAATGCGCTTGGTAGAAACCAAGGCGCACACAAACAAGGATGGATAGACAAAGATAAGTGCTAGTACGAACAATAATGCATGTAAAAATACAATGTGTAATCTATGCAAATAGTGTAAAAGCTACCAAACAAAGTAATGTAAACATGCAAGAAGACAAGGAATCTGCACAAATCGGGTGGAAAACATGGAAGATCACTCACGATGTCGCAAGACACGCAAGGCCATCAAGGTCGCATACAAACAAACAAGTGTGCACACCAAACATAAGGAAAGGCCCGTATACAAGAACAAACAATAACAGATAATATAACAAACAAGTATGGAACAAATATCCATGTAGAACAGATGCTACACATGAAGCACCCGTTAGCATGTTAGAAAGATAACTAGTATGTTAAAAGCATGTAGAACCAAGTAATGTCAAGTGCTAAGTACAAAATGAAATAATATCACCTATGAGATACAAATGTGGATGCCCCCAGCAACCAGTGTAGGAAGGGTAGAAGGTGAGCATCCATTATACATGTAAGAGACATGTATCTATGATCACAAATAGAAAAAGGCATGAACATGCATGTGTGGATTATATAAATGAACGAAATAAAATTAATCTAACTAGCATGTGTAATAAAGTGACCATGAAAAAGCAAAAGTAAGAATGATTAAGAGCAACCATAATATGAAGTATGTTGTGGATGGATGGAATGGAATGCAAAATGGAGTCATAGGAGTTTCATGCCTCCCGAGTGAATGAAAATGTATGCAATGAGGTTCATTTTTTCCCCCGTAGTATTCAAGAATGAACCATAAACGATATTTTTTCATCAAGAAATGGTAAAATAGTGTGTATAGTGTCTAGCGCGATGTGATGAGTATGTATATGTAATGATGACAATACACGACATATAGAAGAAGTAATGCATGCATGAGCCCTATAACCTGAGTGAATATCACAACACAATGAAGGAAATGAGTGATGATTTAGCTATAAGCATATATCACTCCTAGATGAATAGTAAGGAGTGGTGATGTAGCCTAAAGTGTATACCACTACAAGATGAATAGTAGGGAGTGGTGATGTAGCCTAAAGTGTATACCACTACAAGATGATAGAGTAGGTGACCATTTAGCCTATAGTATATGTCATTATCCTAGTAATGTTGCATGATGAAAGGTTGAATGATAAACGCATGATGAATGTGAGGTCCATTTGATTTGTAAACCCTCGACAATCAAGTATGGACCGAGGAACTAAAGTGTGTCACAAGGGTGAGTGCAACACGTAGAAGACAATGTAGTATATGAAATGATGAAAAATGACCATGTGGTGAGTAGAATGTGTAATGTACAATGTATAATATGTAATGTATGGTGTAGAATAAAATTAGTATGTCTAAGAAGTAGTATGAAATGTTAGATGCAAGTATGTATAATGAAGACTAGTATGATGTAATATGTGTAAATGTATAAATTTCAAAATGTTGTAGATGAAATATAGAATGTATGGTGTATAACATGTAATATGTGAGTAGATGCAGTGTGTAAGTCCTATAGTGTAGTGTTTTGGATTCATGTGTTGTAATCCCTTAACATTCAAGTGTGAACCGAAGCACAAGAGTGTGTCATCAGGTAATGGCAATGCTAAAACTTGTGATGAATATTCCTATGCAAGGAGATGAATGTATGACTATGAAAAAATGAAAGAGGATTCGATGCTAATATGAAGAGGGATGTATGAATGTTATGCCCCCCAAGTGCATGATGGTGCATATATTGTTCGATAAATGATGTATGAAGGTGGTAAAGTATCATAATTTTTTCAAGATTGATTCAGTAAGGGGATAAATAATGGGAAATTGTATAGTATGTGTGACGAGTGATAGATGATTGTAGATGTATGTATGTATGTATGAGTGATTATGTAGTGGATATATATGTAAATGTAAGATGAAACAAGGTTATTAATTGTAGAAGACCCCTCAATAGTCATATAAGAACCATAAGAATATGACTAGGTCATCAGGAGGGTAGAGTGACAAGATTCACCTACTAAATACCAAGTTTGCGTTTAGCGGTGGAAGCATGGTTGGAAAAAGTAATAGTATGTGATTATGGTGGAATTTGCGATGTGTCGTGACCACTGATAGGAGGATTAGTTACTTTGACCAAATTAATTGATTGGAGATTATACTTGAGAGGAGGCCATGTTACATTGCTTTTTAAATGAGGTATCTTAGGTTAACTTGGTAATAAAATAGATGACTTAGTAGGAGGAAGCGGTGAACTAATTTTGATAGGTGGTTGATTATGTTGACTTGATAATGCCATAAGTGGTTACTTAGGTGGCTTGTGACTAGCCGAAGAAGGAGAAAATTTAGGAGCCCATGTGGGTGTAGAATTTGTAAATGGGGACAAAATAGAATGTTGTACATTAAATGAAATAAATCCTTGATGCTCAAGATATTTGATTCTTTATTGTAAAGTACGGCAATCGTGTTTCATTATTTCCATTGATTTGATGATAATTGTAATATGTATGACCTTGATATTTTGCTAACTGATAAGGAGGATAGTAATCAGTAGGTGGTAGCATGATCAACTAATGACTAAGAAGCTAAGTGAGAATGTCATGTTGCTTAATATTATGTTTAAATATAAGATGCTCAGGAAATGGCATGACCTAAGGTTCAGCTATATGACATGTAGTGGTTATAGATTGAAGATGAAATGTAGAGGGAGAACAAACATGAGCTTGAGAAGCGTCCTTAAGCTATTGGATTTCATATTTGAGTGATGTGATTATGGATTCCATAGCCGTAAACTTTTCTTAAAACAAATAATGTAAATCTTTAATTGTGTCCAATAGGGGTTGATTGGATGGAGGAACACTAGGGTCAATAAATAGATAAGCGAGCATAAGACTTATTACATGTGGCAGTACATTGTCATCAAAATACTTGGTGTCTAAGGACGTTTGTACAACAACTTGGAAATTAGGATATCTCTTAAGTAAATTAGATAAAGAAACTTGACCCATGATAGAGGAAAAATGAGGATCATAAGTGTGAAAGAAGTTGGATTCACCAAAATGATTAACTAAAATGTGGATATGGGGATAGTTAATCTAAGATATGAACAACTATAAGTAAATTATATAAATGCAGTAAATAAATATATAAGTGACCAAACAACTACGCAAAAGTGAATGTTAACCTTAATGTGTAAGAGAGAAGAGGAAATAACTTGGCTGAATAGAAGATGCTCGTGGGACTGTGTCACAGATCTGACTGTAGAATCTGGAAGTAGGAACAACCATGCAGAAGCTCCAAAAAGGATGGATTTGTAGTATATGGCTAGAATAGAGCACTTAGAGAGGGATTGGGGTTCCTACGAGCACTCTGATCTTCAGATTGAGCACCCTGGTCTGTGTAAAATCTCTGAAACTGAGCTTCACGAGTTTGGTAGATGGACCAAAACCCTCGTTGTCTGTCTCATTAAATTTTTTGCACTGTTTCAGATGTCATTTATATTCCAAGATGATGAAAATACCTGCAAAAGACGAGGAAGTATCAAAACCCTAAAAAAGGAAAGATGCAAATGAATGGGTTGGACTGACCTCAGTTGCCATAATAGTGGACTTACTAACTAAGCATCACACTACATTTTGGACCCAAATGTAGTTCTAGTGAGTGTGTGCATAATGTGCCCTAGGTTCTCTCGTGTCATTCACACTTTGTGAAGTAGCGAGAAATAACTAGATGTATAAAATGTAATAGAATGTGTGCATGGAATAGAATAGAGCCCTCCACCTACGTTATGTGTGATGCAGATGACCTAGCCTTTTGCCTTGCAATGGAGTTATGTGGATGCAAGTGTTCTTTAATGCAATATATGGATGCAACTCTAGATGGATGATAGTAGTGACTAGTGTTTGGTCCCTTATTATGGTCTCATAGCTTTATATTTATAGGGTTATCTTGATCCAATTTTGTAATTAACCCTAAAATGGCTGACCACCAAAAAGATAAGAAGATAAAATGGCTAGAAAGTTCCCAAAAGGTGGCGGGAAAGTTCAAAAAGGATCAGGGTGCCCATGGTGGGATAAGGGCACCCATGGGCACCCCAGTACTAGCCTGGGCACCCTAACCGAAGCTAAAATAATGGAAAATGATTAAAATAGTCTGGTCATGTTTGTGGTGAAGGTCGGGAATGACGATAGAAATCAAATAAAAATGGCCAAGAGATGGGGATTAATTAGTACTTTTTTCACTCAAAAACCCTTTAAATAGTATTATGAGACCAGGACTAAATAGTGTCTAAAGCACAGGATTTTTTTTCTACGCCACACTAGACATTGTCGCGTTATTTTCAAATTATCACAAAGTAATATTCAAATCCTACAAAATGTTCTCAATCAAAATCATAAATTTTAATCTACTCCAAGTGTAAAATAATCTCGGACTCTTAAATTTTCATCTCCAAATGACCTAAGCTGGAGGTAATTCAACCTTCCAGAGCTGATTCAAATCAATCAATTATAATCAAATACTACATTCTAATTGAATTACAATCACAATGATTAATCTATTTGAAGAGCAAAACTATCTCGAATTCTCACAATTTTCTCAGATTCTCACAATTTTCCCCTCAAATGGCCTAATCTAGGGGGAATTCAACTCTCCAAAAGTAGTTTTAAATCAATCAAGTTCAATAAAATAATATGCTTCAATCAATATAAGTCATTTCCAATTTCTAATTCCACCATAATCAATATCCCTCCCAAATGGCCTAACCTAGGAACTAATCAAGTTCAAGCACTATTCCATTTGGCCTGGTTTACACTCTTACATCATAAAGTGGAAGAAATGAGACATCATTTCCTATCATTTTACACTTTACGGGGGTTTATATGTGATAAGTAGGTAAGTAACAATTGGTTCATTTCCATCTGCAGTGGTGGAACCTATTTTGAGAAAGTGTCATGGCAGAGAGAAAATTTGATCATTCTCCCAACACACTTTCTATAGTGACAAGATGCACAAATATATAGATTTTTCACACTAGTTCGGTAATTGATCACTCTTAATCCTTCCTTCAATCTCCAAGTTTCAAAGTCTCATATATATCCATGGCACATTTTTATCCAATGAATCTTTCTGCGATAATACCTTCACCGCACATGGATCAAAACGGTGATCCATGGTTCACCTTGCTATGGATCTTACTATCAACACACCTCAGTTACAACTGCTTCGGCCCCTCTATGGGTATGCTCTTCTTATATCCTTTATACTATTGAATTTCATTCAAATATCATTAACAAGGAAAATATAGACAAAAAATTATACACTTATTACTATTACATTATGCATCTAGTATGTTGTTATATGCATGATTTCCTAAGCAATGAAAACTAGACATTGATAACACCTTGTTTTGCTATTACATTGACTATTAATTTGATACCTTTCCATTGCTGATATTGTCCTATGAACTTTTTCGAAATTATCACTATTACTTTTCAGGTAACAAGGATCTCACAGTGTGTTACTTGGCTAAGCATTTTCTTATTTATCTTTAGAGCTATTTGTAGACATAAGGACCTAGTAGGGGACACTGACCTCCTTTGATGTTATTGTCCCTTCCTATGGGCATTTTCTTCCCTCTCAATTAGGGTTTTACATTTCCATTTAAGTTACTTACACCCTTGTTCATATTTTACTAAATTTCTATTGTATCACTATAGGTCAGCTTCTAGTGTATAGTTAAAGTTTCAAAATTAAAGTACAAGTAAGTCATATACATACACAACCTATTAAGTATTTTAAGTATGGACAACTTGGGGTCACTACTTATCTATCTACTATTTGGGTAAAGAGCAACAATTGAAGGACTACATTTTGGTTGCATTATTCATTGCATATGAATGGAAAATTCTAAATTCAATCACGCACATTCATCTTGTGGGTAAAATTAGTTATAACTCCTCTATCTTGGTGTAACTTGGCACATGAGGGAAACCTAGCTTCAAGGGACGTGATTATATCACACACAAACACACACACACTAGAAATACATTGAGTTTTGAAATGTAGTGCAGTGCTCAGTGACAATTACATTAGGGTGACCGTCAACATTAGTCTAACTCAAGCAATATGCATCTATTTATTTCATCTAAAGTGCACTTGAGTCCTTATGCAGGTAGCTAGGGTTTGTTTTGTTGGTATCAGGTGCGACAAGAGAAACCCTAAAGTGAAGTAGATGTGAAATATGGAGTGAAAGTTAAGAATGACATTATCATGCACTGAAAAGATTACCATATTTACATTATTTTCCAAGACACTAGCACCCTAGATTCAGACACTAGCGTTTGCGGAGATCAGTGGTCCATACCCAGACGCTACTATCTAGATCACACTTATCCCTGATGAAGCTTTATCCCAAAAGAAATATGCATCAATCTTATATTGAGATCATTTTCCATCCCATCACTCCAACTCATATTTAGTGACAAACAACCAAATATTAGCTAAGACACTCTTATTTCCTCTAGTGTACATGTACTTGTTTTATTCATTACATGTTTGTATATTGCTTGTTACATGTATGATATATCTAATTGATCTTAGTCCACTCCTACGATTAAGATTTAATTTCATTTACAGTCAATATGTTGACATATGGAGACATTATGCAAGAAATTCATTTTGTGACCTGGCATTGTTTCATGAATAGTAGTGCAAAGATCATTGAGATATAAGTTTATTTCACTACATAAGCATGTTATATAACACTAACATCTAGCTCCATTATTTCCTAGCAAAATAATAACGTGTAGAGTGGTACCTACTAAAATTCACTTGCACATGAGTCAACCATTTGACACATTTTAAGAATCTCATCCCATGTTCTTGCAACCATGTATGAATCATAAAGCTGGGGGTGTTATGCAAGAGTAAAGGCATTACAAACATCGCATAATGGTTATCAATCAATGTAAAGGTTACGTCGTATAGCTGAGGAACTTTAATTTCTCACTTCTAGGGATGTTCCTAGTTTACATGTGTATACTGCACATGGGTGATCTGCACTATCTTAATGTCACAGGGATAGTTTCAAGTGAACCACTTTCTTATTGGTTAAAGAATACACACTTGTACATAATTTTTAGGTTAATTAAATGAGCAAATTGATCATGTAACAAGTTCATGTAATGTAGCACATGGATTTGTTCCACAGTAATGATTAATGTTATTATGCAAGAATAGTGCAATTTCAACCACAGCATACATATTGGAGCTCTTTGACGTTCCATCTAAATCTTTAATGGAGGGAAATATGAGGTTAGGGTTTCTTATTGTTTACATGTTATATCAATGTCATCCCAAATTTATATGATAAACAGTGACAAACACGTATTAGCTATTTCACATACAATTGGAATAGACTTTAGAAAGTTACGAATCCATACTATGACAGGGTCCAAAAGCATACATCTTAATGTTTGGACGATGAGTAGAAATTTATAAGTAACACATAGCAATTCCATACAAGAGCACATACCACAAATAAGACTTTTCAGTTCCATATTTCAACATGCTACCCACATTATACCTATAGGAAAAGTATACATTCTTGTTTCACTATCATGTTCATCCATAGTCTCGTAAACAATAAGTCCTGAATAATATATATTGTATATATGGATCTCAAGTATGTTTACTGCAAGTGGAGACATCTACACTTCTTGTAAGAAAAAGATGTCATATTGCCTTAATTTCAGGATAATGAATAATGTCATATATTATGAGTTCAAAGTGCTATAATGTGATGTAAATGAATTGAATATACATCAAAATTTTCCAGTTTGTATGAGGACAAGTCACTTTGTAGATCCTTCTTATTGTGCTTCAGTGCATCAAGATAAGACATTTCATATAAATTAACTTAGGGTGTTTACAATTACTTGTTTTTGCCTATTATAGGATATACCTAAATACATGTTGTATATGTTTATCACATGAGAGAGGGTCTAAAATTATACTAACATCACATGGACAATGACACTTCCTTGAGGACCTCCATAAAGTCCATGGGTCCATAGTAAGTGTGAACAACCTCATATCGGCATGTAATTAGAAAAACTTGTACTCATCTTGTGTGTAAAACCAAAATTTATAATCACCCTTGCCCCAGACCATTAGGACAAAAATTGATGCCTCCCTATTTCCTAGTATTATGAATGTCCCTCATTGGAACAAGTACCCCAAGCATAATATAATACAAGATAATACAAATATGGTCCATCTATTAAAGTACCTCATCTTCAATTGTTTCACATCATATATTTAGGCTTGTATATTATTGCTTCCATGCTAATGTGTAGATTTAAGTGAATTAATCATGCATAAAATATTCAAGTACCTACATGATTTTCTATCATATTAAAATTCCATCAGAAATTCAAACTAATGTATTGTATTAACATTAATTAAACATATGTATTGCATGCTTATCCATTTCATTCAATCCACATGGCCATAAATGTGACAAGAACATTCTAAGTTGTGATTTCACCTCTTAGTTAGGTTCATCTAATTACATCTAAACATAAACTTTGATCACCCATCTAGAATTAAGTTTCCCTCAACCTGTATACCATAATTATCCAAATCCATGCTAGAAATCATATGAAAGAGTATGCTTTTTATACATGAGTTTCCCATCAAGTGTACATCACTACATAAGTTGGACATATAAAACTTGGCCAATTTATAATTGGATCAGATCTTAGGTCATTACATGCTGACATGACATTAGTCATATTTTAAATTCATACATGCATTTATTTTTCATTATCATCACCATATTGTTTGGTACTCAATGTGCATTACATGAGGAGATCCATAAACTTTTCCAATTGATCCATTATCTCTAATCCACCCAATGGGACATATTTTCTAAGGTTATCATCTACTTCCACCATCTTCCTACATATTTGTAAGAAGAAAAACTTTATGGCCATTAATAGTGCAAGGGAATGTTTACGCTCCTCTTTCATCATATGTTCCCTCTTATTCTTTGGTAGGTAGCCAATAATAATGTATCAGTGTTATACTTTAGTGTTAGGTAAACATAGTTTACTATAGTTAATTTATGTGATTATTATGTATGTAATTATGTGTTACTGTGGTAATTGGTTTGTTACTTTGTTAGATATGTAACTTGTCATGTAATTATATGTTTGAAACCATATTGTTTGGAATATTACAATCACATATGTATATTTTTATTTGGTTATGTTTCTATAACCATATTATAGTCTTATTCATAGATGTGTGTATTGTTGCACCTGTGTAACTTATTCTTTGTTTGTACTCTCTCTGCTCTCCTATCCTGGTCTGATACCAAATCTAGAAGAGGGATGGAAGCCTCATAATTATATTGATATGTAAAAAAATCAAATTACAATAGAAGAGGTTGCAATATTTATAGATATTACACAGTCAAGTACAAACAGAGAATAATTTTCATAGGTGCAACAATACACACATCCTTGAATAAGACAATAATATGGTTATAGAAACATAACCAAATAAAAATATACATATGTGACTATAATATGCCAAAAAATATGGTTTCGACCATATAATTATATGACATTTAGTTTCTAGTTTGATCAGGGTATTATATTCGTGTTCATCTGATAGCTTATTAGGATCAAGAAATATAATTCCCCCATCCCCCACAATCATGTATTATTGCTTCATATGCAATACCCCTTCTAGTTGAATTTGGCTTCATCTAAGTGTGTGTTTATGGTACATGAGATCTACCTCCTTATGAGGTATACGGGAAATTTCCTTGTGTATGAAATCCTAAAGGTGTAGGTCATCATCAACTATATCCATTTAGTAGCACACCCTTCATGGGTCCCTTCTTCACTTTCCTTAACCTCTTTCTCTGTTCTCCCTCTATAGGTTATCCTATTCATTTTCTTCTCCTTTTCATACTTCCTTGTCCTCTACTTTCTTATGTGATCTCTAACATTTCATGCCATTTTTATGTTCCTTCATCATTCATTGGGCATTTTACCCTTGTCCATGTGTAGCCTTCCAAATGCATATCATTCCCTATATGAGGAAATATCAAAGTCTTAAATAACTATGTGGGGGAATGGGCCTTCTACCTCACATGCTCTATGCTTTCCTCATAACCGTACTCTAATGTTTGATGTTTGAGCATGTGGTGACACAATCACATGTTCCCTATATGAACCTTATTTGTATTCCTTGTCATCCTCACATTTTCCCATTAATCCTCTTAGTGGGCTATTTAATATTTTTGGATTTAGATCTAGCCTTGGATATCTATTCATGGCCTCCTTCACCAAGATTTCCATTTGTTTTTTACCTTGGGAATATCCTTTTTTGATTGATGTTAAGGGGACATAACATATTCTAAAAATGGGGGGATTGGTATATGTTACACTAGGGATAGACTTGCATGTTGTAGCAGTGGTAGACTTGTATGTTGTAGAGGGGTGTTTTTTGTTTCTTTATAATGGTTTTTAGGGGTAGTATTATTATCACTTATTATGTATATGGTTTGTCCCTTATCTTCTCTTACATATATATGCATCATGATATTAACCATTGGAAAATCCTCGATGGATTAATTATCCACATCAAAAAAATCCTTCGGCACTTTTGCATTGCCTTAAGTGAAAAGATGTTCTCGTCAATTTCCTCCAACTTCATTGTTTTTCACTTTGAATTGAAATATCAGTCCAACATACTCTCTACGTTCTTTACTGAAACTAAATATGGGAATTTGCACAACCCCAACTACTTGTTAGTTTTTAACCTTATCTTGGTCAAGGATTCATGTTACAATACTTTAAAATCTACATAGTTTTGGTAACCATTGGACATTTCTGGCAGGATGTGCCACTCCTTTTTGAATTCATCTACAAAATTCTCATACCATATGCCCATTTTATGCTTACAAGTCTTAATACATACCATCAAATATGTATATATTTTTAACCATTTCACTATTGACATATTTCTCTCTGATAATTCCCATACTTGGTCCTCATATCCATCTAGGACATCGATCTTATATGTCTAATATCATAATTAGGATCATGATCCACCTAAAGGTATCTTCCCACTTATGCACCATTATTGTTCATGTAATGATCCCCTCACACGTGAATATGTAGATATTGTGTTTCTTATTCTTTTTTTCTATCATTTGGTCCAAACATAAATATTCCTAGTTGATGTTATCTCACCGCCATTCTTAGAAAATATTTACACTAACCATACATGTAATGGTACAATTTTTAAGGTTCTCCAACTTATCCATTAGCATTGTGAACATATCCCTCTTATAATTTATCTCTTTAGTGACACTTTTAATCACCCCACTATTTTATAGTACCATCTATACATTTTCCCACTTACAATACATCCCTAATAACTTATTCTCAATTTTGGGTGATATTTTCTTCATACACTTGGTGAAAAACTAATTTTCATACATCTACGAGAGAAGAAATATTCTCAATGGAAGGGGTTTCCCAAATTATGGTACTTCAAAGAATTGGAAGACCACTATTTTCTCTAAGTCTGACTTTATTTTAATATTGGAGAGTACAACCCCATCCACACCGATTACCACACTTGTTATGAGGTATTCATTTTCAAGATCATTTTAAAATTTTTTCTAGTGGTGCTTATATTCTTTAATCTCACATTTTTCAACCTTGAAGGTCAATTCCTATGTGTATATACACTATATTGGGTAGTGCACTTTTGGGATCCCTATCATTTCTTCCTCCACTTTTGGTTCTTATACCTTCTCTTTTATGATAGCCATGTTTCTCATTTTCCGTATTGATTTGCTCCTTTTACTCATAACCACTTGGGATGGGTGGGTTTTTTTACGATAGCCATCTTAGAATGGTGTGTTCCCAACATAGATCTTATGGTGTTGGGATTCTCAAAAGTCCCAATTTGATCAACTTTTAGCTTCTCGAACCGTTAATGGAATCCCTACCTACAACTCCTACCTTAAAACATGGTGAACAAATCCACCTTCTACTCTACCAAATCCTTATTCTCAATTGAATCTTCACCTTTGATTTTTGTTCTCCTACTTCACAAATATTTTTTTGTGTTTTGCAATCTTTCATCCCAATTGTCTCTCATTTCCTTGGCATGCCCTAACTTCATTCTTATTTGGCATAGTTTCAAGCTCTGCACACGAGTATTCATATTGCAAATGAATAGATGAAAAGGGGTGAATGCCCTTAAATAATTATTTTTGGCATGGCATAGGTGTGATTTCATTAAAAAAAATTATCTAAATATACACTCACCAATTGTTAACAATGTTTTACAATTGAGGAATATTTTTCTTCTTTCTAACAAGAGGTGTAATTTTCTCTCTCATCAATTTTCTCTTTTCTCTTCTTCTTTTTTGGTTTCATTAAGTTGGCATGAATCATTCACTTTTATTCATATGTTCCTAGGTTTTGTGTGCATATTTGCACTAAATTATTTCAAACCTATAATCTTGCATATCCATATACTTATTTGATTTCTTATATGTGTTCACCTTCCTCATTTTCTATTCCTTTAGCACCAACCCTCCTCATAATATTTATGTGCATGATCATCCATGACTTACATGAAATACTATATTTTTGGTTATAAAATATATTTTATTCCATGTGGATGTGTATGATCCCCTCAATTCATTTTTCATCATGCTCGTTTTTGTTTGCACCTTAAGCCTTTATACGCCCAAATTTTTGTGTTCATATATACATTCTTGAAAGTTTTACACCCTAAAATAAATTAATCAATTTAAAATGAACTGTACTGGAAACATTTTAAGATACATTTATAAAAAAAACTCTTATTGATCATGCAAACCAATTCCATGCAAAACTACTCTACTTGTTGAAAATAATGCCTTACTAAAAAATAATATACGAAAAAATAGGAAACCAGCTAAAATTAAATGACTAAAGGAAGTGTTTTTTTATGGTATCCCACTCTTGATTAAAAATTATAGGGCATAGATCACCATAAAAATTTCCTTGAAGCATTTCTCCACTTAAAGTGCATAACTTGCATGCACCAATCTCTAGGATATCATAGATAACATATGGACTAATTCACCCGATATATATCTTACCTGGGTGTTTGGCATATCTAGAGTTATGTAAGATAACATGCATCCTCTCTCTTATTACTTTAATCTTGATGTTATTTTCATGTCATTTCTTTTAGTGGGTCTTCTCCACCCTTTGGATCCATCTAGTCAATAATTGTTTCTCAACTAGTTACATCAGTGCTTCATATATTTGATTGATGGCTTCACAATCATCGAGGCCTCATAGGCTCTTTATTCATAACAAGGGTATAATAAATTTTATTGGTGAGACTTCTTCCCCACAAAAAACCAAATAAAATGGTGTAAAAAAAATCAACCTTCTTTAGGTTATTCAATATTCCCGTAAGATGAAAAAAACATGGTCATCTCGATCCTTCCTACTTACATCGCACATCTTTGTTAGGATCATACATAAAATTTTGTTAAATTCCTCAATTGTTTCATTGGCCTATATATGGTGGGGGTTATTTTATGGAGCACTGGCATCAATTTAGATATAAAAATGCATGTTGGTTTAATGATGAAGTGGTTTCCTTGATCACTTGTCAAGAATGAGAGGGAATCTCTACCTTTTAATGATATTTTCCAAAATGAACCTTTACGACAATGGTTTTTGTGCAATCACGAGTGAGTGTTTTCTTAACCAATATCATGAGTTAGTATGTTGTAGTGATGATGTAGCATGCCCTAGTTTTATATAGTTTTGGTACTATTAGACCCACAAATTCAATAGCCCATTTCTCAAAGGTACCTTGGGCTTAGATGGGGATCAAGGGAATTTAGGCCCTCTAATTTTTCTTCCCATTCATTTGACTAATATCATACCTAAGTGAAAATTCCTTAGAATCCTTGTATAAGGTAGGCCTTTAAATTCCTGACAATATTATCTTATGTGTGTTGACTTCTCCAACATAGTTCCCACTCACAATGCTTTATGACCCTCATGTGGGCTTTCTTCATGCTCATGCTCCAAAACATAGTGCTTGAGAACCTCATATAGTCACAAATTGTATAATTCCCCACCAATGAGATGATAGGGGGTTGCGTGCATGATGCTTTTATTTGTGTCCTTAATACACCATATTGATGGAGTCGTCCTTGATTTCATAAATGCTAAAAGATTATATAAACCCTCAAGGATCCTATTAATTGTGTATAGCTATGCATCATGCATTTTTTCTCTAATATTACATGTAGCCTCCATAATTTTGATTCATAAAAGGTGATCTAGATCATAATTCTACTTTCAAGCCTTTACCTTCACATAGAAGTCAAAATCTTGGAAAAGTGATATCCAATGAAAAATGTGTCCATACACGACTGGTTTGTTTACCAATTACATCAATGCTCACAAAAAATGAATAACATAAAATTCATTACTATCAAGAATTAGTTGAAATTTTGCAATGTGTTGACCATGGCTAAGGCCTCATGCTCAGTGGTGGTATAATTGTGCTTTGCAAGATATAAGTTTTTACTAGAAAAATAGATTAGATGATTCATATTTCCTTCCTTGGGTTAGGTCAATATCATTTGATGGTGTTTTTGGAAGCATTTAAATGGAAAATGAAGGGTTTATTCTAGTTTGTGAACTATAAAAGGGGCACATTGGCCAGCTTTACCTTCAAAGTCTCAAATGCCTCACATTTATATTATGTCCACATGAAAGTTTCATCCTTCTTTAGAAATTCTTCAAGGGGAATAGAAACTTGCAATAGCTCATTATGAACTTCCTATAGTACCCCATGTGGATTTGGTATGCATGCATGTCCAGCTTGGTACTTGGTAATTCTAGATATAATATCATTGTAATATTGGTTAGGTCCACTAGCATTCCTTCTTTGCATATCATGTGGCATAGGAGGACTTTGAATGAAGTCCTAAAAATGCACTTCTTAGGATTAAAAGAGATTTGTAAATTACAAAACCTTTCAAACATCAATCTTAGGTTTGTGTGGTGGTCTTTCACTAACCTATAAATGGTCTAGTCACCCACGTATAGCTGCAAGAATTTTTGGATGTTAAATGCATCCACCAAAATTTTAGAGGATATTGTAAGTGTATTATTTCAACCAAAGGGAATTACATTCTATGCTAATGATCCCATTCTATCGAAAAATTATTATTTTCTTTGTCATCATCAACAATTTCAAATTGATGGTAACCTAAGAATCCATAAATGAAGGTGTAAACCTTACATCTCATCACCCCCTCTAGAATTTCTTTAGTGTAAAGGAGTGGGGAACTTTTCATTCACATATGCATCATTGAGAGCATATAATTTTACATAGATATAGAATATTTCATCCTTATTGATGTTGATAATCATTGGTTTTATCCACTCCAATTCCTCCACTACATAAATTACCCCAAATGTTATCATCTTGTCGATCTCCTCTTTGACCTTTGATTTTAGGTTATATTTCATTCCTTACTCATGCTTATAAACTAATATAGTGTGCTCATACAATTTTATGGCCATCTTTCTAAGGGATGAGTGCACTCCTTTCATCTCATGATACCCATTGGAAATAAATCTTTTAAATCTTATAGGAATTTGAAAATGCAAATGAGTTCCTAGTCTAACTAATAATCTCCAATGGTTGTAATCTGGGGTCTGGATCAATGCCAAAGTTCACATCTTTGTTTGATGGGATCCTTATAATATTTCTTATTATCACTTCTGAAATCAAGTATTGTACTATCATCAATGGATTTTTTCATGTTCATGCAGTTGATTTCTTCTAGGACATTTTCCTTATTAACTTTAATGAGGCCCTTCCTCTTGTTAGCCACATAACCAAAAATATATCCTTGGTTCCACACATCACTATCCTCATTTCAATTTCTACTTGCATCATCCTCAAAAATCTTTATGCATGTACTTTTACTCTTTCCTCCATAAGTGTGTAAATGTGAAAAGTGGCACCCTTGATGACTTATAGGGGTATAGTGAGTTCTCGATTCATTGGTTAGAAGTTGAAGGTGTGCATAAATATTATCTTCACCTATTCCCAATATACATTCTCCCTTTAGGTCTTGTTAATGATGTGTCATTATTGCACTGAAGTTATCAAGGTGTTGTAGATGGAATTAACCCCGTATATTTGTTGCCCCCGCATTTTGTAGGATTGGTCCATACCTCTTCATTAGGGTACAGATGCTCCTTTAGGAAAGAAATCCCATTATAACTTGGATATAATTTTTTTAAATTGTGTATTGAAAGGGAATCCAAATTGCATCCTTTATATTAGTTTACTTTAGTAAATTGGGTTGCTAGGTCACCCACCATCGCACAACCATGTTTTTTAAGAATATACACCAAGGGTCTGACTTGATCCTCTTCTTATGAGGGGTGTACCCTCATCCTTCCTTACCTTAATCTCAAGACCCACTTCATTAAGGTACCAACCTTGGGCTTCCATTTGTATGTAGTTACTTTCCTTAACATATAGGTGTATCATGTTTGGATCATTACCTTTCCGTGAGGTGGGCCTTTAGGCATTTTTTCTCCATGTGTACATTCCCTCAGTGACTTTGTGGGATTCCTCCACATACCACTTATAACTATCGATTGTGGTGTCTAACGTGAATTTGCCACTCTTCCACTCTAAAAATACAGCATCCCTTGTGATGATGTGATATTCTCCTTAGGATGCGGCATTGTATATGTAGTTAATATCCTCAACTACATCTATGCTCTCTACAAAGAGGGATATATGGTTTATGTCAAGGAGATGACCTCTTGGTGATTTCCATTTTTGAAACTCATTAATGGTGCTTTCTTGCTTGGTGTGGAATTTTTGAAATGCATGTTTATATTGTTTCCAAAGCACCATGGCCTCTCAAGTATATTTGGATAGATTTTTGCCTCTACATATTCAATAGTGATCTCTACTACCATGAGCTCCAAGGTGACATTTTTAGTGTCTCGATTGGTATATCATGCATCATTTTTTCCATAAACAAGGCATTGGGGTTTGGATCCAAAGCTAGGATCCCCATTGTGTTATATGCATCATTCATGAGGATTTAGACCTCGATTTCAATATTAATCAAGATATCACACACTTCTTTCCCATTGATCATGGCATTAAGTAACGACTCTTGGTCGAAGCTTGTCTATTTGGCCACTTTCATTTCCCACTTGATTACCTTTTCAATTCTTGGTACATTACCTAAGCATTGTGTCATCCATTTTTTTTTAGTAGGGGTAGTACCCATAAGTAGTGTTATTGTATATGTGGAAAATATTAGATAAAAGTTTGAAACCAAAAACAAAGAAATTGGTTCCTAAATCTAATTTATTCAACAATACCTCGGATTGAGCTAGATGGAAGGGAGAAATAAATTCAATACCTTCATTTACCAAATGAAGATCTCCCTTGATGCTTTGGATTTTCTCTTGATGGATTTTTTATTAAACTTGGTTTCTTGCTTCATATTTTTGGAGACACTTGGGCAACACCTCCCCTTGATTGATTGGTGTTTTCTTGATGAAGGATGAATTTGATTATAGATTATGGACTAATTGAGTGGATTAAAAGATAAAAATGGCATAGGTTTTTTAAGTATTTCTAAGATGTTATAAGCTAGCTCTCATTGAGGAGGAGAGTTCAATTTATAGCTGAGGAGTGGAGGATTTAATGGCTAGGATGAAGCCATGTTGGATTTGGATCAAGGGTGGAGAATTGATGAGAAGAATGGAGAATTTTAGAATTTGAGAGGTTTATTTGAATTTTTAAATGGAGGTAAGTTTAGAGAGGCTTCTAGAAATAGAATCCTCTAGATTTAGAGGGGGGAATGTGATTAGGATTAGAGTTAGATTAGGTTAATAAATGATGATTAGGGGTGAGATTACATGGAAAGGATAGATATAGGGATGTGTAGAGTAGGTAGGTAGGTAGATGTAGGAATATTAAACTCCTAGGAAATGTTAATGAAGAATTAAAATAGGATAATAGGGTATAATAATGGATTTATGAGATTAATGATAAAATGGGATATAATAATGGATTTAAAGGATTACTGATGAAATGATAAGATCAATGATACATGATAAAGGGAAAATATGATAAAATGGATTAATATTAATAATTAATCTTGCGATTAATTATTATATGGGTGATGTTGGGATATTTTCAGGACAATTTAATCGTAATTAACCATGTTGACATTTTATGTCTACAGTTACAATCTTAATTAGCTCACCAATTTATTTTGTAAAGGGTCTTCCTCATACCCTCTCTTGGATTTGTGTTTTTTATTTAATTTGTGCCTCAACATTTTGCATTGAATGGAATTCACCCTATAGATTTCTTATGACGTGTGTGGATTCTTGTACGATCATATTTTGGAAGGCGTAGTCTAGATAGTCCACTACCTTTTTTTATTTATTTAGATTGGTTCTTTATGTACCTTTATTCTCTTTGGTTAGGTTTGAACCCTATTTTGTATAGTGACATTCAAATTCATCCCCACCTTAAGATCTTACACCCCCTTCTTAGACACTCAGCTTTCATCCTTTATCATTTTGGTACCGTTGGGCATATGAACATTCTTTTGAGTCATCTTATTATAAATCTTGAGCCATGCATAAGTTATGTGTGTGGCTCTATGGTTTTATCAATTTGAGTATGATGGAAAATACCACTACTAGTGATCACAAAAGCCACATTTGTAATAGCTCCTTGGGGGGGGATCTTCCACATCCCCTTTTTCCTTCCATTCCTTTAGATTCATGCCCTCCTTCATATCCTTAGTTCTAATTGGATGGTCCCATGGTTTCTTGGTGCATTTCATTATCTCGTGTTTCATTTTCCTCTTTAAGGATTCAGAAATGTTTGATATCATACATGCTCGAATCACACACCATGCACCATAGTGACATGTTCACTTGGTTCTTTGAAGCATCAGATGATTCAACATATCATCGTATTTGTGAAAAATTTTACAAGTTTCCAATAAATCCCTTACACTTTTCTTTGCACTGTTATTCTTGTTGTGCCCCTCTACTTTGTAGACACTACACCAAATCCTACTACAGTATTGTGTGCACTATTTATCATGAGAGAATTCAATTGGGTGGCCATGTTGGAGATTTATGCTTCCATCAAGGGATGTGTCCTTGTGCCTATACTTCTAATTACTTTCACTCGTAGCCTGACCTTAAAATGTTCACACGACTCCACAAACATATTTGGTGACAACACTCATCGAAATGGCATCAAGAGACCTCCAATGATCCATTACACATGTTGGACAAGTGGATCTCATGACATAAGTTTAAAATCAAGGTTTTAAAACTTACATCATACTCGCAGGCACACTTGTTTGATCTCCTTCAAAAGAGTTGTGTTTCATTGCTCAAACTTGGGAATCTCAAAATTCCTTGAGAAACCTTATCTTCAGTAGATCATAGTCGACCATAACCTTGTGGAGGTAATACTTCTTACACCACATGTGGGTGCAATCCAAGAGCATGATGGAAAATTTTCTTTCCTTTATTTTTTAGGAGGTGGATCCCTTCACCCTACAAATGATTTCACATGAATGTACATGTTTTGTTGCATTCTCTACACCCATGTACTCTAAAAACTTAATCAATTGGTTGCATTATAAATTTTATAAGGTTGTACCTGGTATGTTTGGTGCATTTGAGGCATTTAATGCATTCAAATTTGTTCTTCGTTTTTGGGCTTGACCATATATTCAGGGTTGGCCCTATGCTTGGTGGTGGCCCTACTCCTCCTAATCTAATCAATGGGTTCCTTTGAGTTTTGTTTACACTTGGTGATTTATGTACAATATTTATTGTTCTTATCATGCCCAAATCTTGCATCGTAGACTTTTCACCCTTGTTGGTGCATTAGACTCTAATGGTTGATATGGAATTAGTCGTCATACGAAATGTTTTCTTATCTACCTTTTAATCTCTTATACTCCTAACACATCAACGTTTATATTAAATTCTTCAGTTGTTTAATTGGAAATCATGTGGTAGTG
This sequence comes from Taxus chinensis, assembly GCA_019776745.2. Classification (NCBI taxonomy): domain Eukaryota; kingdom Viridiplantae; phylum Streptophyta; class Pinopsida; order Cupressales; family Taxaceae; genus Taxus; species Taxus chinensis. The sequence continues at coordinate 746,688,207 of CM034149.1, forward strand.
AGTATTTGGTTATTTTGGGAGTGGCATCTTTATTCTACAATATCTTATCTCCAAAGGGTCTTAAGCTTCCTTGGACTAAGTCAAGGACAAAGGGTCAGGCTCTTTACACTGGAAACATATATGTGTCTTCTCTCTTCCATTGGGGTCATTGTATCATCCTCGTCTTCCATCCCTCCTCTCTGTTTTCTTCTCATTACATCTATAACCAACTCCCTATCTTAGTTACACTAGTGTTGGCATAGTTCCCTCTCATCATGATCCTCCATCCTTGGCATCTTGGTGACTCACTTTAGGTCCACCCTTTTACTCCTCTCCCTTCACACACCATTTTCTTATTTATGTGTGTGGGGAGGGGGGGGGGGTTTACCTCCTCATGGGTATGTTATAAATTCCTAAATCTATTAACATCATCTTTATTTGAATGGAGTGAATATATGTACCTTGAAACTCATGCATGAATTGGTATTTTGGATCTTTTAAGCATGTGTAGGTTAATATTTTAAACTCCAACAAGTAGCTCCATAAAGTTCCTCTCCACCAAACATCCACTGCAATCGTCCTCTATTCATTCATGCGTTAAAACTATACTTTATACTCCATCATCTAAGAATATTTTTTCCCGAATTTATCTTCTTATCAAATATGTATGCCACTATCCATGTATACAAGTGCTTAGCAAGCACACAAAAAATGCATCATATAGGTCATCACATTAACATCTTCCATCCATTTTTCATATTTTTATTCTTGTACTTTGGGTGTTTTCTCGCATACTCAACCGCTTTCTCTTTATGCGATTCTTCAGCACATTAGAATGATATTTTTTCTAACATCACTTATAAATCCCATCACCACAGTTAGCAAAGTCTCGGAAACAAAAATAAATTGTTGTATTTTTATTATAGCATGTTTCCCTAGCTAGGATTATTACACCCCAAGTGCATACCCTAGCACCATTTTCTCTTCCCATCAACATATCACTTGGGGATCTCACACAAGTGCTCACCCGAGGCACTAAGAGATCACTGGGAAATTTCTGGTTTGGTTTGTTAGGGTAACACCATTGATGGATTCTTGCATAACATGTCATACACAATATAATAATGTGTACAATAACTAACAAAATCCACATACATCAACAAGAAATATCAATGGTAGAATACCATCCCTAATCTAGTCAAGGATGCATGTAACATTCAATAAAACTATCATACAATTCATTCAAGTTCATATCTCTATATATATTCCTCACTTCAATTAGATTACACATTCATAATTTTATGTATTAAATACAAAATTTATTTTTTTACACAGGCATATGATTTGGCTTCATAGGAAAATCCCAATAACATCACGTTCTCACCCATTTTCCAGTGGTTCAAATCCAAACTATTGTAGACACAAAATCATGCACTTTGGGTAATTATCTAATCATGATTACATACTACTATTCATATGATTACTAAGTAAGAAAAGTACTAATTAATCCATGTCCTTGCCCACCTTTCTTTGTCTTTTGTTTCTCCTTTCAGTCTTACACCCTTACTTTCTCAATCTGTCTTTTTATACTCCGGCTTTTATCATCATGGACACTAGCACCAAGACAAGATGCCAACATTAGGTGCCCCTAACCCCTTTGTACTTTACTCACACTTTTTGGGTCCTTTCTAGTCATTTGAGCATCTTATATTTTTCGTAGTCATCCTTTTTGGGGTTAATTACAAAATCCAAGCAAGGGAATCATATAAATATAAAGTTATGTGATCATAATAAGGGACTAAGCACTAAGCATTAGCTATCAACACCTAAGGTTACATCCATCAAGGTATCTAAGAGTTCCATTGCATCCATCTAGCTCCATCACAAGGGACACAAGGGTTGGTATTTTACATCACACTTTATAGGAATGAAGTTCGTTCTATTCCATGCACACATTTACTACATTCTACATTTATCTACTTTCTTTCTAACCACGTGCGACTGGGACAAGAGAAACCTAGGACACAATTCCACATGCACACATAGAGAACTACATTAGTTCTAAGATAAAGTGCAATGCTCAGTAATAATTTCAACATTGTGACAGTTGAGGACAGTTCGACCCTCTGCATCTTTCTTTTTTGGAATTTTATGTTGCTGGTGAGAAAATTGGTCTTGTGGAAAAATTGGTGGGTTTCAAGCCAACGCTATGGGAATCTAAGTCCCTCTACTTGAACGGTGTAGCTTCTCGTATGTGCATGCGTGAAAAAGTGGATTTCAATGGTGGCCTTTCGACCAGAGATCCAACAGGGGCACTCCACTGACCCTGTGGCAAAGCTAGCAATTTCTCACTAGAGAAGAACTTTGTCTGAGAAGGGGAAAGGGAGTGAGAATGGAGGTAGGAGAAACTAATGTTGTGAGTAGAATATCACATGCCCACACACATTAATTAGAAATTTCATTTACATGCATTTATAGTTAGAAGAAAAACAAACCCGCAGAAGAAGCTACAAGACCGAATGAAACTCATTGGTCACAAAGTACCAATCAATCCCTCAATCAAAAAGGCCAAAATTCCTTATTTTATTATTGAAGCTCAGAGTAGAGTTTCTAGATAGCTTGAGAATGGAAGAAATTTGAGGAAGAAGAGAAAATAGAAGCAATGTGGTGTTTTCTGTCTTTTCCAGGTACAGAGCACTCTGGTCTTTTTTGTAATCAATCACCAGACCCTTGGAATGATGTCGAGAAGCCATTATATTCTTTGTAAGAAACCGTTACAACTTCACAAATCTTCAACGCCTTTTCAAATTCCTCTGTTGTGAAGAAAACACTCATGGCGGGTTAAAAACCAAATCTTGCAAAGCAACCGTTACATTCGATTTGCCAGTTTAAATATAGACCATTTGATTTGCTCCTCTAACTTTGAAATTGGGCCATCCACATGGCAGGAAGGGATTGGAGTGGTTACGAGGGAAGCCTTTCACATTTTGTGATTTTTCATGAGATTTGGCAATTTGGAAAAAATTGGCCCACAGCCCCGCTTTGAATTTTCAACTTAGACACGTGGCACGTTCTTATTGGAAGTGGGATCACAGCCCTTTCTCAATATTTTAACCTTTTTTTGGAAAAAGGCTCAAAAAATTAATTTCCTCCACCTGACCAACGTTTCTCTGATTTGACTAGAAAACGTGGCACGTTCTTACTAGATATGGGATCGTGGCCCTTTTCTCAACATTTTAACCTCTTTTGAAAAAAAGGCTCAAAAAAATTAAAGTTCTCTGTCATTCCATTCTGCTCCTCCGCTTTGAACTTTTCAACAGTGGGCCTAAGACCTTGGTGTAGATAGTGGGGTAAATTCAGAAATTTTACTTCACTTTTGGGAATTTGGTTAAATTTCCAAAAGTTCCCCTAATGGCCCTCTCGTCTACTTTAAAATTTTCAACAGCGGGCTTCACCTTTGACTTTCTCCCTGTGGGCTTCAACTTTGACTGTTTCAACTTTATTTTTCCCTGCGGGCTTCAACTTTGACTTTTTCCCTTTAAAGCCTGATCGAGGCTACGGGTCACTTTTTAAATTTTCACCTTTTTTTGCAAAGAGGCTCAAAAACTCAAAGTTCTCTGTCGTTCCACTCCTCCACTTTGACTTTTCAACAGCGGGCCCGAGACCTTGGCTGGAGTCGTGGGGAAAAATTTACCATTTTTACCAAAAGTGACCAAAAGTGTTAAGTTCACCAAAAATCCCATTCCTCCCCATCTAATAGGATCTGACCACGTACTTGCATTCATTGGGGTCAAAATTTGATGGGGAAAAGAAGCCCGTCATCCCGACTCTGGAAAATACGCAGAGAAAGAAAACTTCATCATTTTGAGTCCAATTTTCAAATTTCCTTCACGAACCATAGAGGCATGGAGGCAAAACAATGATTTTACGACCCAGGCCATAGAACAAGTGAATAATTTCGATCAAAAATGGAGGTTGCAAAGAGGATATTACGTGCACATACCAGGAAATGGAGGATTTCTAAAAACAAGCAAAATATATGTTTAAACAGCTCTAGGGCACGAACTTTTGCTAATTTCTTGAATCTCTAACTTGGCTTAAACACCAACGAAGGGCATGAGCTCAAAAAATTTGAATTTGGCTATGAAAACGCAAAGTAGTTTTTGGGAGACAACAGTTGGCTCTAGCTTGGGGACATGGCGTGAACTGGGCATGGCTAGGGCATGACATGAGGATCCAGAATCTCAAGTTTAAAAAACATATTACATTGACCAGTGCCTTATCCATTGGGCCTTGTAGAGTCATGTATAATTCTGAGAAATAATGGAAGAAGGAGGAAACACACAATCCAAACCACACACAACAAAAACTAAACAAAATTAAACCAAAACCACACAACAGAAAAGGGAAAAACACACCTACAAAATCACCTATGGTACAAGGCAGGGGACAACCTGCTTTCACTGATGATACAGTTTCAAGTATTACCCAATTTGAGGTAATTCCAATGGTGTTCCATCCAAGTATGAGAGGAGAAAAATATTCTCACCACAAGCTCCATGAATTTGGAATGGGCCGAGCCATAATGAATCAAACTTTCCATGGCTGCCCTTTGGTTCTCTTCTCTTGTCCCAAAGCAGGATAAAATATCTAACCTTGAATTCTCTTGTCTTTTCCCTCTTGTCAAATATCTTCTTCACTTTCAATTGGTGTTCTTTAATTCTAGCCACCACTTGGCATCTTCTTTCCTCCAGCTTCTCCAGGAAGAGGATCCTCTTGTCAATGGAGTCTTTGTATTGACCATCTTCTATTTCTTGTAGCAACTTGAGAGTCGGCATCTCAATTGTGAGAGGAATATCTGCCTCAACTCCATACAACATTTGGAAAGGTGACATACCTATTTCCTTCTTAGGAGTGATCCTATCGGCCCACAATGCATCATATAACTTCTTGTGCCAGTTCCTTTGATTCTCATCTACCAGCTTGCAAACAATGGTCACAATGTTCTTGTTGCTTGACTCAGCTTGACCATTTCCCTATGGATAGTAGTTAGAAGAGTGAGATAAAGAGATTCCAAAACCATAACAAAACTCGGTGAGCTCCTTTAAAGAGAAATATATGGCATTTTCTACAACAATCTTCTGTGGTAATCCAAAACGGACAATGATATTCTCCTTGATGAAGTTACATACTGTTTCGGAGCTGGCTTGCTTGGTTGGAATGGTTTCCACCCATTTAGTGAAGTAATCAATTACAATGAGTACATAAATATGCCTTACACTTGAATGAGGATTCAAAACACCAATGAAATCTAGCCCCCATTGCTGAAATGGTTCCTCAATCACTATAGGCCTGAGTGGTAATGCAGCTAGTTGTGGTTTTCCAACAAATTGTTGGCATGCTTTACATTTGGAAACCCAATCTTGAGTGTCTTCAAATATGGAGGGCCAATAGTATCTCCCCCTAAGAATCTTATGTGCAGTGACCATTACTGAGAAATGTCCACCACAAGCTTGATCATAATATGCCCTGAGCAACTTTTTTTGTTGCTCCTTATCCACACACCTGAGGAAACAACCATCCAGACCTCTCTTGTAAAGTGCATGATTCCAGATCACAAACTTCGCTGCTTTCAGCTTGAGGGTTCTTCTTTTTTTGTAATCAAGATGAGGGAATTCTCCATAAGTGAGGTAGTAAGCAATATCAGCATACCACTCATCAGTAGTGGTGACAAAGAGCACTTGTGGATTGTCTCTTAAACAAGTTGAGCAAACATCATCCTTTTCCCCCTACTGAGCCCTGAGAGCTTCATCTTCAGCAATCAGCTGGCACAAACCATTTCCTTTTACTAGATTAGAGGGCCTAATCTCCAAGTCATACTCTTGGGTCTTTGCAATCCAACTTCCTCTCTTAGCCCCAGGATCTTGTTGAGTCAAAATGGACTTTATTGCACTTCCAGGGACCACCACCATTGTATGGGAATTGAGAATGTAGAATCTGAAAGTTTTAACAGCTTTAACCATTGTCTAGGCATGTTTCTCCAATTGGTTGTACTTTAGCTCATGATTTTTCAAAGGATAGCTCATGAAAGCAATGGGTGCTTCCAAACCTTCATCATTTTTCTAAACAAGGACAGCAGAGAGTGTATGTTCTGATGCATAGCAATACATGATGAACTCCTTGTTGAAATCTAGAGATACAAGAGTTGGAGCTCTGGCAATGGATTTCTTGATATCCTCAAATGTTGTTTTTTCCTTCCTTATTCAACTTAAAGATTTCTTGAGGCTTCATCATGGAAGTTATATGCTTAGTCAGTTCAGAAAACTCGGGAACAAACAATGAAGGAAGTTTACCTTTCCAAAGAATGAATGAACTCCCTTCTTACTAGTTGGTAAGGCTAGTGCTTGGATAGCTCTGATCCTGTCAGGATCAATGTGTGCTCCATGTTTGTTCACAATGTGTCCCAGCAACTTACCTTTTATAACTCCAAAAATGCACTTCTTTGGATTTAGAGAAATGCCATGTTTCCTACACCTTGCAAGGACTTACTCCAAATGATAGATATGATCTCCCCTCCTCTTTTAGAAAATGGTGAGGTCATCAAGGTAAATGACAATGCAATATTTCAAATATTTGAAGGCCAAGTTCATTTCTCTCTAGAAAGTGGCCCCAGCATTGATCAAGCCAAAAGGCATTCTGTTGTAGGTAAAAGTGCCCCAAGGTGTTGTGAAGGTTATTTTGTTACAATCCTCTTCTACCACCTTGATTTGGTTGTACCCTAAAAATCCATCAAGTAAAGAGAGCATTTCAGATCAAGTGACTACTTGCAAAATGTGATCCATGATTGGAAGAGGGTAATTGTCCTTGAGAGATGCCTGATTCAAATTTCGGAAGTCTACACAAATCCTTATTTCCCCATTCTTCTTCCTTACTGGCACAATGTTAGCCACCCATGTTGAATGGTGGATGGGGAAGATGATTCTAGCATTGAGCATCTTCTTCACCTCTTCTTTGATAACATCAGCAATCTTTGGATTGTAGGGCCTTTATTTTTGCATGAAGGGCTTAGCTCCTTACTTCAAAGGAATGGAGTGATGCATTTCCTTTGGCTGAAAATATTTGAGTTCATTGTAGGAGTAGGCCAACACATCTGAGTACTTTTTTTGTAGAGCAACAAAATTTCTCTTCTCTTCTGGTGAGTAGCATTTACCAATGTTAACCATCCTTGGATTCTCTGAAGTGTCAATGTTTTCTTGATCAAAATCAGATGGACACCAAGAAGACTGCTTTTCTTTCTCTTGGATGAACTTGTCATGTTTGGCAAAAATATATTCCAAAGAAACCAGGCCTTTGGGGATTTTGTTTCCTTTTAGTTTGATTACTCCCTCTTCATTATATCCCTTAATTCCTTCCTTCTCTTCTTTGGGTACTGATTCACAGTGTGGATTTTCACTTCCTTTAAAGAAAATATTATTGAATTTATCCCTTTGTTCTAAGAAGGCTAGGATTTGATTGTCATCATTGAATACCTGCCAGTGATTTCCATTATCTGGTACACTAGATCTGAAAACCATCTCAATGGTTACTTTATCCTTGCCAAAAGAAGGATGAGGTGTCACTAAGGAAGCTGACACTGCTAGAGAATCATCCTTTTCATTATGCTCACTAGGGATAGCTTCAATGGAGAATGCATCAAAGGATTCAATACAATCCCACACTCTGTTTCTATAGTGCCTGAGTCTGGGGTTTTTCACCTGATATTGCTGGTAGACCTGCTTTACCACCACCTCTACATCACCTTTGCATCTCAACTTCTTGATTCCCATGTCCTCTGCTGCATTCATGCCTAAGATTAGTGCTTCATACTCTATTGTATTATTTGTATTGTCAAATTTCAGCTTGTAGGAAAAAGGATATACCTCATTGGAGGGAGAGTATAATACTACACCAGCTCCTGAACCTGCTCTAGAATGACTGCCATCAAACTCCATTATCCAAATCTGATCTTCTTCTTCCTCCATGAGGAGTGGCAAGTTCTCTTCCTTTTGTGATGTAAGGAAGTAGTTTCCTAGCCCACAATCTTGAAAGAGGATGTTAGCTCTTGGATCATCAGATTTCCTTACTGTGAATTTCATTTTTCCTAACTGGAAACAACTTCTTCATTTCTCCTTTCACTGGTATAGTTGCAGATGACCAATCCATTTTTATTTCTCCACCTAGGTCTCTATAAAAAATTTTCTGCTCAACAGCATACCAAAAGAGGTTGGGATGTTTACCACCAAGATGGTCAGGAGTATCTTCTTGTCTGGATAATCAGCTAATGTAACTTGAGCATCCTTGATTCTTCCTACCAATGGAACTTTTTTGGATTCCATTCAATAGCATGTGCCATTTTCCCAGGTCAAAGTGAGGCCAAGAGCATTTGCAACTTTTGTTGGCATCACATTATCTGAGGCTCCAGAGTCTATGATGCAATTGTTCAACTGGAAGCCTTTGATGAGAAGTGATAGGTAGAAAGGCTCAACTCTATTGGTGTTGGAGGCACTGAGGGCTAACATGTTTTGAGAAGGTGATATGGATGGTGTGGGTAATAGGCCTTTAGAGATTGGGCTTGAAGAAAAAGGGTTACTACCATGAACTGCCTTGATGAATCTGTCGAATTGGGCAGGATGTGTTTGTAGGTATTCAATCTCAGAGAGCTAAACTTTGGTTTTGCTTGCATGCTCCACAAATTCAAATGGAGTTATGGTAGATGATGAAGAGGTTCCAGCAGTGGGAGAGGATTTAAATGATAGGGGTTTTGTTACTTTTGTGCATTGGGTTCTCCTTTTCAAATGTAGCAATTGGCTTGGAAGGAGGTGAGGGTGTAGCCTTTGATTTGAAATTTAGATGTTCTTGCGGAACCAGTATTTAGAAGAGAATTGCTCTTAACAAATTTTGAGTTCAGGAGAAGAATCAGATAACTTACTTGGTGTAACAGCATGATCCTTAGCAACCAGTGAATCTAGTTTCTCTTTGGTTGATTCCATGGAAGGTGGTAATGGTGATCCCCTGCTGATAATCTTGTTTAGTGGAGGTTTTGGAGAGATATCTTCTTTGTTCTTCCTACTCTCAGTTACAACTACTGAGGCTGAAACACCATTCTTGGATTGTGCATGAGTGAAAATAGCACATGAAAAACTTGGAGCTTCTTCATCACTTTCCTCCTCATCAGCAACGTATTCAATCAGGCCATTATGCATGCCAACCTCTTCAATTTCGAGATAGTTTTCATAGTCATCCATGCTTTCTTCTTCAGTTTCCTCAATGTCTGCTCCTTCCTCTGATTCCCCAGTGTCATAGATAGCATTGACTAGTGGTGCTTCAAGAGTAAGCCTATGAGGGGGTGGAGAAATTCTTGGTCTATCAGGAAGATTTGGTCTCCTTGGAGCATTCCTCATTGTGATTTGTGACGGTTGTTTCTTCAAAGAAACTAGGTCATTTGCCATTTTTTGGAACATTGGATTAGTGAGTGACTGAATTTGAACTCTAACCTTTTTACTTCCCATTTGGTCCTTTCACTTTTCCAGAAATAATTAGATCATCATCAGTCTCAATTGCAAAGTCTTTAGCTTCCCTCAATGTTCTTGGTTGGGCTCTTCTGAGGAAGAAACCAACTTCTGATGGCAAAGCATTGATGAAGAACCTTTTCAAGTTGTTCTCAGAGGGTACCACATCTTCTTGGATCCTTCTTGTCAACCTATCATACCTTGCTACAAAATATCTCATTGATTCGGAGGTCTCCTCTTCATCTAAACCAATTGGACCAGTAGATCCTAACAATCTTCTATGCTCTTGAACCTATGTTCAAATGCACTTCTTATATCTTCCCAGCATGTGACAGATCTTGGGGGCAACATGTAGAACCATTCAACAGCCTTTTCTTGGAGTGACTCCATAAAGAGCCTAACTAAAACATCTTCATCTTCAACTCCCAACACTCCACAAGTAGTGATGAATGTTGCTACATGTTCTTCTGGGAGCTGAGAACCATCCCCTTTGAATTTTGGGAAGTTCTTTCTTGAGCCTCTTGGGAGCTCATGAAGTGGTTGTGGAAGAGTAAGTGGACCAGTATTTCTTCCCCATGGTACGTTAGGCCTGTGTACTTCATGTTCATGATCACCCATTCTATTCCTATTTCTAGCCTCCTGGTCTTGCTAAGGCTGCTTCTGCTCGCTGCTCTTTCTTCTGCTTCAATTTGGAGTCTTTCTATTTCTTCAAGTTAAGCCCTTATCTCTTCTTCAGCTCTTGCCTCTCTTTCAAGCTCTTCAAATGTGGGATCAACTTGTCCTCCTTGTCTCAGTTTTCGGGTGTATCTTCTATCAGCTAGCTTGAAATTTTATGCTCTTCTATGGGGTGCTGGAATTTTTCTCTGCCCTTCCAATTCGACAGCACGTTCCTCTTCCAGGTCTAGAATCCTTATGGCAATGAAGTAATGATTGACACTTTGTCTATTATGCCAAATAGCTTCTCCCATATCAGTAAGCAATGTCTTCTTGGATGTGAAAGAGTAAATCAGGTCTCTCAACAGGAGGATTTCCCATAATAGCCATGATTTACATCCATGTAGTTTGTGTGATTATTCAATCTCCAGAAAATTTTCTTCTAGAATCCTTTTTTGTATTTTATGACCCTGAGGTCATGTTTTAAGGTGCAGATGCTACAAAAATAGCCCCACGGTGGGCGGCAAAAATTGTTAGCGAGAAAATTGGTCTTGTGGAAAAATTGGTGGGTTTTAAGCCAACGCTATGGGAATCTAAGTCCCTCTACTTGAACGGTGCAGGTTCCATATGTGCATGTGTGAAAAATTGGATTTCAATGGTGGCCTTTTAACTAGAGATCCAACAGGGGCACTCCACTGACCTTGTGGCAAAGCTAGCAATTTCTCACTAGAGAAGAACTTTGTCTGAGAAGGGGAAAGGGAGTGAGAATGGAGGTAGGAGAAACTAATGTTGCGAGTAGAATATCAGATGCCCACACACATTAATTATAAATTTCATTTACATGCATTTATAGTTAGAAGAAAAATAAACCCGCAGAAGAAGCTACAAGACCGAATGAAACTCATTGGTCAAAAAGTACCAATCAATCCCTCAATCAAAAAGGCAAAATTTTCTTCTTTTATTATTGAAGCTCGAGCAAAGTTTGTACATAGCTTGAGAATGGAAGAAATTCAAGGAAGAAGAGAAAATAGAAGCAATGTGGCATTTTTTGTCTTTTCCAGGTACAAAGCACTCTGGTCTTTTTTGAAATCAATCTCTCCCTTGGAATGACGTCGAGAAGCCATTATATTCTTCGCAAGAAACCATTACAACTTCAAAAATCTTCAACGCCTTTTCAAATTCCTCTGTTGTGAAGAAAACGCTCATGGCAGGTTAAAAACCAGATCTTGCAAAGCAACAGTTACATTCAATTTGCCAGTTTAAATATAGACCATTTGATTTGCTCCTCTAACTCTAAAATTGGGTCATCCACGTGGCAGGAAGGGATTGGAACAGTGGTTATGGGGAAGCCTTTCACTATTTTGTGATTTTTCATGAGATTTGGAAATTTGGAAAAAATTGGCCCACAGCCCCTCTTTGACTTTTCAACTTAGACATGTGGCACGTTCTTATTGGAAATGGGATCGTGACCCTTTTCTCAACATTTTAACCTTTTTTGAAAAAAGGCTCAAAAACTTAAAGTTCTCCATCGTTCTGCTCTTCCACTTTGACTTTTCAACGGCGGGCCCGAGACCTTGGCGGAGTCGCGAGGAAAATTAGAACTTTTACTTCACTTTTGGGAATTTGGTTAAATTTCCAAAAGTGCCCCAATGGCCCACTCATCTGCTTTGACTTTTCAACAGTGGGCTTCACCTTTGACTTTTTCCCTGTGGGCTTCAACTTTGACTTGTTTCCCTTTTAACTTTGACTTTTTCCCTTTAAAGCCTGATCGGGGCTTCGGGTCACTTTTTAACTTTTCACCTTTTTTGCAAAGAGGCTCAGAAACTCAAAGTTCTCTGTCGTTCCACTCCTCCACTTTGACTTTTCAATGGTGGGCCCGAGACCTTGGCGGAGTCATGGGGCAAATTTACCATTTTTACCAAAAGTGTTAAGTTCACCAAAAATCTCGTTCCTCCCCATCCAATAGGATCTGACCACATACCCGACATACTAAGAAATGGAGTATTTCTAAAAATGAGAAAAAACATATGTTTAAACAGCTCTAGGGCACAACTTTTGCTAATTTCTTGAATCTCTAACTTGGCTTAAACACCAACAAAGGGCATGAGCTCAAAAAAATGAATTTGGCTATGAAAATGCAAAGTAGTTTTCGAGAGAGAAACATATGTCTATTTGAGGGTTTTGTAGGTTCATTTTTTATTGTAGGTTTTCCCACGACCTTAGATGATCCTTAGTGCGACCTCAAAGTGATCAAAGGCTGACTAAAGGTGAACACCTTACAATGCCTTAGAGGAGGTTTTCTGAGAATTTACTGCATACCCAAGTGCCAAGAAACATGTCTAGGGAACTCGCATAGGTACCCGTGTCCCTCTCCAGGAAGCCCCAGACCAGCATATGCTCCTCGGATAGTACCTATAATTTCTTGTGCTCTAGTGTGACAATCAGTGCTTCGTCATTTCCTAGTTTTCCAACTCTATGCATTCTCTAGAACATCTGCAAATCAATCTAAGGATTCTTATCCTCTCTTTGAAATTAAGGTTTCAATATTTTACTACTTATTTTGCTTCTGGTAGTCACAAAATCTACTGCTACTTTAGACATTTATTTACTCCCAGTCTAGCATACTAGATTAGTTATGATAGGTTCTTGATTTGAAGTAATCATTACTAATTAACCCGACCGCTCATATGTTGGCCATCTTGTTTTATTTTATTTCGTCATTACTACCCTTTCTCACCCGTACATGCCTAGACTGTTTCGGTCATCTTCCCGTTATCTTTAGCCTCTACTAGGGAACTCATCTTAGTACCAGGATTTGCAAATCAATGGGCGCCCTGGTCTACACCAAGGTGCCCTGGTCAACTTTTTACACTCATCTTTATCTATATTATGGTCAATGTTCTTTTTAGGGTTAATTACGAAACATCTAGATATAGAAAACACTAATACGATGAGGATACTAATGTCGATTGAGACCATAATGAGGGACATAGCATCACTTGACTTTTGTCACTCCATCTAGAGTTGTAATACATCCTATTGCATCTGGATATCACTATGCATCCACATAGTTTCCATTACATTCAAGGCACAAGGCGTGATGTTGTACATATGCATCACACTTAATAGGGGAGGGATTCTACTCCCATGGTCTCCACTGCAGCACATTCTTATTACAGTTTTCATTCCTACCACTATATATTGCTCGCTATCATTCCACCAAAGTGTGACTGTCACAATGTAGCAACCTAGGGCCTGTTCACACACACTTAAACATAAAACTACATTGGTATATGAGATGTAGTTGCAACACACAGTTAGTAAGTCCAACCATTGCTGGCAGTTGAGGTCAGTCGTGTATCCCCTTCATCTTGCATTCCGCTTTTTTTAGGGTTTGATGCTTGTTTTGGAGTTTTACATGTATTTGCCTATTCATTACCTGGACCTGATTGGTGACATTTCTAGCACAGGAAAGTGAATTTGATGCGATACTGAAGGTTCCATGGTCATTTACTAAACCATTAAAAACCATTTTTAGATATTTTATACAGACTAGGGTGCCCAGATTGTAGACTATGATTATCCCGTAGGTGCCTCGTTCCTGCTTCTAAGCAAAGCTCTAGTCCTAGCTAGTATCCTCCAGAGTCCATGCATTTTTGGGACTTCTACATAGTCATTTATGACCTACCTAATTCACTCGGTAATCACCTATTGCACAAACTCTCTGACATGCATATGTTATTTATCTGCAGTTATTTCTTCTTTCTTCATTGGATCCATTAGGGTTACATTTCATTTTGTATAGCTATTTAGTTCATTTATGTATCTTGTTTACTAAATTTATCTACTTTAGTGGAAAATGTGTTGCGATAGCTTAGATAAACTATCTATATACTACATTGTTATGTCAAATGTTTTTAGTGGAATCTGAGACTTGGGTGTAATTCATGTCATTCACAGTCTATTTTTTCATGTCTACTGGTAGATCATTGCATTCAGATTAGAGCACCTATATTTCATCATTTATCTTAATCAATTTTGGTGATACCCTTATGTTTTGTCACACTTAGGATCCTCATTTTTCCTCTATGCATCAGATCGTAAAATTCTTCAAGTTTCATTGTCACCATCTTACTTAATTTGCATCCCAATTACCAAGCTATCCTATAACAAAATTTTAACACCATCTATATTCCTGAGGATACTACCTCCACAAAAAATATGTCTTATTTTTTATACGCAATATCTGACAACCCTATAATTTTTTATCCTCCATCGCAATCAGCCCATATTGGATTTAATTCAAGCTTTTCATACTCTATTTTATGACAAATCCTTCCAGGCTATGAAATCTATGATTACATCTCTCACAATCTGAAATCCAACATCTTAAGGATGCTTCCCATGCTCATGTTTGTTCTCCACTATACATCTTGATCTTCATTCTATGTCTTCTACATGTTCTTATATCAGTGAGCCTCAATTCTTTCCATTACCAGAGCCTCATCAATGTTTAATCCCAATGCTAAGTAAAATGATATTATTAGGATTTGATATCTCTTAGTCATTAATCTGATCACTTTACCATGGTAATCATTGAGCTTCCATTATCCTGCATATTCTACACTTGTCAACAACAATCATAGGTCTTTCATATTGGAATTATTCATCGAATCCAATGTACATAATGGCAATGAGTGCTACAGCTATAGGATGGTAGAATCAAACATCTTAAGTGTCAAGGCTTTATCTCATTTGCTACACAACATTCTGCTACATGCACATCTACAATTGTTACATCTGAATGGTTTCCTAAAAATGATTCGTCTATACCTAATGAGCATTATGTCATTGTTTCTAAGGTTCCTTCTACGGAGATTCAAGAACTGCCTAAGCACCTGCCCCTCAAAATCTATATAAGATCTCCTCCTCTCAAGTCATCTACGGTATTACCAATTCAAACTATGCAACCACCTCTCATAATTAGTCCACCTTCTTCTCCTATCAATTCCTCTACAGTGTTATTAACCCCACCTAAGTTACCACCATTCATAGATTCATTCCCATCCTACTCCACTTTTATTTCCAATTCATTTTATAAAATTAACTACTCCTACTAATAGCCAAGACACATTTCCAACTTTTCCACCATCGCATGGTCCTACTGTTGCCACTCCATGACCACTTAATCTCTAGTAGGTGACTTTTCTCACCTCATTTACCTATGACACACTCTTGTGCTTTGGTTCACACTTGACTGTTGAGGGCATATTATACACATGAACCTCACACACTGCACAATGGACACTATGTATTACACATCTTCACGTGTTATGCACTTTTTTACATATACATCATCCTCATCTATTATGCATCATCCTCACTCTATGCTTTATACACCCATACATTGCACACATTCTACACATTGCATTATTATACATTTTTACAATTTACACATCTTTCATTAAACATTGTACATTCCCTTCACACATTAAACACTTTATAGTTCACATACTTATGACATCTTCTAATCACCACATATACTATACATATTATGCATCTTACTCATCTAATTATATGTGTTGCACTCACTACCTGACAACACACTCTAGTCTAATGGTTCATACTCGATTTTTGAGGGTCTAACTCAAAATCGAACCCCACCCCATCACACCTACATCCTAATCATACACTTTAATCTTCACAATCAATCAATCGAGGGTTTTTTTTATCACACTATGTGACATTTTTAGTGCATCACCTTCTTCACACATATCATGCATCATACAATTTTAGGATAAATCATCACCCCTTTCTAGAATCTTATGCATGACCTTTTGTGGTATATGCTCTTGTGCTACATCACACATATACTTTACTAGCATCTTATCACATACAGTCTCATGATATATGTTTGACACTACATCATCACATCGGTTCTACCATCATGCATGTTCGTCTATTTCATGATATACACCTTGTACTACATCATCACATGTATTAGTATTTTACTCACACGTATAGTTATATACGCTTTAGGATCAAATCATCACCCCTTTCTAGCCATTGCCTTATCCATAACTTTTGTGATATACACTTTGTGATATATCGTCATCATGATTTCTAGCATCTTATCCATACATATCGTGATATATGTTTTGTGCTACATCATCACATTTTCTACCATTATCATGTTCATCTATTTTGTGATATACACCTTATGCTGCATCTAATCACGCGTAGTAGTATTTTACTTGCACCCATCTGGTTATATACGCTTTAGGATAAACCACCACACATTCAAAATACATCATCCCTATGTCTACATATAATATCATCAACACATTACTATTCTACAATCATCACTTAATTCATCAACCATTTCTACATACAACACATCACTTAAACCATTTCTGAATGACGCACTCTCGTTTATGGTTTATTCTTGACTTCTGAGGGGGCATAAACAAATGAAACTCACTACATACATACTTACATTCTCATCACCGGGGGGGCATGCTGAACTCCTATCACACTCACTCTAGCATTCCATTCCATCTCACTCCATAGCATGTTGCATATTTTGGTTGCATTTGACTATTGTTTATATTTACTTGTTACATGTTCATCTTATTACACATGCTAGATAGATATCTCATATTTCATTATCTTTATCATACACACATGTGCATTCACTTTCCTTTCTATTTGGGATCACAGATTCTACAATTCCATTATATGCAACATGGATGTTTGGCGCAATACCTATTTCCAATCCCATAGTGGCTCATGGTGGCATCCAATTTCATACAATACATGTTTTATTGTTTCATTTTGTTTCATAACACATCACTTTATCAGATTATACACGCTTTGACATAATTTTTATCTTTCTAACATATTAACAGGTGCTTCATGTGTAGTATTTTTTATGTAATGATAATTACTTCCATGCTTTTTGTTACATTTTTTTCCACTACTTTCTCATTGTATGCTCTTGTTTGTGTTCTTTTTCCTTTGTCTTGTGTGCACACTTGTCTACTTTGCGGCCATATCGGTTTGATTGTCTTGTGACATCATGAGTATGTCCCATGTTTGTAACCCACTTTTCGTGGTCTATATTGTCTTCTTGCGTGTTTACATTGTTCTTAGCTTACACATTATCCACTAACTTAACATTTTACATGCAGTGTTTGAATTTTCTTGTACTAACACTTGTTTTTCCTAGCCACTTGTTTGTGTGTGCCTTGGTTTCTACCAAGCACATTCAATTTTCCCTACATGAAACAGTTCGATGTGCATAGCATCCAGTCCTCCTTTGGGCTGCATACTCCTTCAAAGATGTACATGCACCCCAAACGAGGGGGGGAATCATGTGGGTGAATTAGTCACCCCATACAATGTTATACACAACACAGTACTAGATACAACATATTTTTAGTTTTGGATAGGGCTTAGAATCATACTTGGTTCCTTAGTACACGATGACTTTCCTAGATGCCTGAAACTAAGGGGCAATACAATGGCCTTTCTTAGGGATGCCTGATACCATTCTAGGGGCAATTACAGGGCACTGATTGGTAGTTAAACATAGTCTACTAAACTCCATGCACAGTGGATTTTACAAGGAAAATATTCCTTAGCAATTGCATTTATACACACCATCTGCTAGTGTGTTCTACACAGTGGGAATCAGTTAAAGGTTAGAGGATGACACCAGACTATTCTCCCTACACTTATTCCATTTCATTGGTGTGAGATCACCCAAAAAAATTGCACATCAAAATCATCTATAGGATCCTTTCTACACCCTTTTCCTCATCACGGATTAGGTGCACATGTTCCTTTTTCACACTTTCGGCATTTTAATATACTTTTTACATACTTTCCTTACAACTTTTTTTACATATTTTGATCATATACATGCGTATTTGACTACTTTTCAGCTTCTCTTTTGCATTTCATATCCATATGGGAAGCAGTAGTCAACGAAAAAACATCACACACATCAACATCAACAACAGGTACATCATGTCATCTACACATGCGTTTCCATCCCTAGGTTCATTTTCATCATCACTTTTTACACTTTCATAGTCCTTAGTCATCACGACTCCACTGTTTTTTATCACTCCACACTTTTTCTAGTCCCTTCGGCACGCATTCTGCATTATCTACATAGATTATCAAATACGCATCTCTATCTACTTTATGTAATTAAGCTTTTCTGCTCACCAACATAAAGTGGGGGAAATGTAGACCACAAAATCACGCACTTTGAGTCATTATCTATTATCAATCTACAGACTACTATTCATATGGCTCTTAAGTAAGAAAAGTACTTGTGTTCATAATAACTTGCATTGCTAATCAAAATAAGTTAAAACCTAATAACTTTAGAGAAAAATCAAATCTACTGGAACTATCATGATAAGATTTTAATAGAAACTCACACTTTCTTCAATGTATAAACCACTAAATGCTAAGTTCTTTCCTACTGTTTGTGATTGCTAACTTAAACATGAACTAGTTACATCACCTAGCAATCAAAGTCCCCTATGTTGGTGCACCTCAAGAATTGAGGATGAGAATCTCACCAAGAACTGGCTTTTAGGCCATCTTTGGATATTTCTATATTTTTAGTGGTTGGCAATTTCGAGGAGAATGGATACAAAATTAGAAAAAGAGAAGTTATATCCAACAATGGAAATTTATGTGACTCATAAGGAGGGACCAATGCACTATAGCATCTCACTAGTCACCATCTAGAGTTGCATCCAGAAGAAAGGGAATAGGAAGAGATACATCCTTGCATCCATCTAGCTTGTTTCACAAGGCAAGGCTAGCAATGTTGGTGGCAACTGGCATCAAACTTCATAGGAGGGAAGTCTATTATTTCCATGCACAGGATTTACTACATGTTTACATCTCATTATTGTCTCACTACTTCAAAAAGTGTGAGTTTAAAACAAGAGTTTAATCTAGGCCAATGATTTTTAAAAACACACCTAGGAACTACATTGGGTCTGTAGACAGCTATTTGCAGTGCTCAGTTGGAGTAGAAATTCCACCATGTGATGGTAAGCTGGGGAAATTCCAAATCCTTCATACACATCTTCTTTATTTAGGGTTAAAATGAGAAGCTTTTTCTAGAGTTTTATAGGTGATTCTAATCTATCTCCTACTTCAGAAATGCATTATAACTAACGAAATATCCTTCAGTGGTATTCAGTGTGACAGGTAAGTTGATTAATTACAAGAAAACATCCAGTAACACTTTAGACTGAGATTTTCTGACCATGTTAGCATAATTAGCGGAAAATCACCCAGATCTCATTACTAGAAATGCCCATGAAAGTGCACCCCTATCCCTTTCTAGTGCAATCTCTATCTAATCAAAATTACATAAACATATTCTATGTGGTCTACATTTTCCTCCTGTTGTTCACCTAGTCGTACACTGTGACACCATTCCCACAACATAGTACGAATCATTTACAGGATTTTCTTAACCCTTCTTGACAGGACTGGAAGTTTCATATTTTCTACGCTGAAGTTTTATTGGCTATATTTTGAGTATTTTATGGGGTGACTTCATTTAGGTCAATCGATTTTACTTCGAAAAAGAGCATTAGGATTACACTATAGAGAATTTTTATTTTAGGGTTAATCAAAAGGTGATCCCACATTGGTCACATTTACATTTTTCTTCACCAGTGTGATCTCAGACAATGTTAAGGAAGCAAGCCCATGGACTGATGCATTGAAGAGTATGGTGTTCTCCTTGCATCCATTTCTCCAATGTTATAATAGCTACCTTTGGCTAAGAGAAAATCTCCTTTATCAAGTTAGGTCTGATAATGATCTACAGACATCGGCACTTTTATCATATAAATCTATCCCCAATATATTTCCCCTTGCAAAGGATAACATATCCTAATTAGAAGATGAAGGTTGAGAATATAACACCCTTTTCTCATACCCCGTGTTATTAGCAACATGAGTAATGACAAGTCAATTGACAAACTATCCATAGCTTGATTCAATTCACAGACAATCATACATCCCAAATAAAAAAAATATTAATCTCTAGTATGGACCTCTTGGGATTCTTCCATGCTATATTTTAGATTTAGTTTCCATTAATAGTTCGATGTTGATTACAAAAAGAAGTTAAAAATGGCACCATAAGGGCAAGGATACTTGCGAGGTGCATTTACATAAGGACACAAGTGTCCTATGAAAAAGAAATGATTTACTATGGAAATTACCACTCAGTTCCTTATATCACATTCGTTTTGTAATGGAGTACAAACATAGTTTTACTTGAGCTAACCAGCTTAGTTAGTGACTAGCTACGAGCAACATGATCTGAAGAGGAAGATTTGCGATTTTAACCTTTCCATCTATCATTTTAAAGATGTTTTGTAGGACATATCTTTGATGTTTGAATACGATGGTGTCCAATAAATAGGGTTCAGTTAACCTTGATTGAATCCTTGGTTTACCAATATTTTGAATTGATTCGGAAATTTGGGTAACATCTTATAAGATTAAGCTTGTGATGATTTTACCAAGGATATAACTTTGGATTTTGAAATTGTTTATGATCAAGGCTATGGATTTTCATTATCATTCTTCTACCAATTTTGGGGAGGATTTTTGATAAGATGTATGTTTTTTAGGTAGCATATTCTGGAAGCTTTTCTCGGGAATGGGAGCAATAGAAGGTTGTGAAGCTTGATGTAATTCAACGAGAGGTGAGAATTTACATAGGTAATATAGGGGTTATTATTTATATACTTGTATTAAGAGATTTCAAATCAAGCCCTAGATGGATATGTTCAAGATGATGCATCGAACTCAAACTAATGAACAGCTCATTTAGGAGCGAGTATGCCCCCAGTGCAAGCTAGCCAAGAGAAATATGATAGATATCAAGTGGAATATTGATGTGGTTAATAAATACAAGGGACAAGCACCTTGCGTCAGTTGATGGTCAAGAGAACTGGCAATCTTTTTCACATGGATGTCTCCGAACGAATCTGAAGAACATAAAATGTTATGAAAGCTCATATGGGAGCCCTCTTAATGGTTTTTATTTTTTCTAAGAAGGAAATTTTGTCTACTTTCTCCTTAAATTGCATTGCAAATCATTTGTTCCAAATATCATCCCAATAGCAAGAGTCTGAAGTAGGTCTCAAATAAAACCTTGTACCATACTGAGTGCTGTTTTACCCTTGATCGAAAAATCCAATGAAGCCTGCACGTGCAACATTAATTACCTCAGTGATAAAGTGAATATTTGAAAAGACAATTAGTGAAGACAAACTTGTCCAGATGATAAAATAGGATAGTGACTTGTTTTCACCAATGATAAAGGGGTTATTTTAAGGTGGAAGGACATCGGTCATATCTTGGTGTGCATTTAGATCCAAAGGGCTACCACCACTGAAACTGACAAATGGAAAATTTATTCATTGTGCCATGATTGGACTTGGTCTCAAAACTCTAGATAGAGATACTGGAAATGCCTACTAGGGGAGGAGTAGAAATATTATTATTCAGATGATATGGTGGTCAATGAATTGATTCTACCTCTTATTCTTGCTCCTTGGTGACAACTGTATTTCAGCTATCTCAATTGTTCTTCACTACGTGTTAAGAACCACTGATGTCTTGTTTGTAGGATCTTCTCGTGATTACGATGAGTACAATGACTAGTGTCAACAACTACACCCAGATATGATGATTGGATCTGCAACAAGTTTATTAGATGTCGATAGTGAAAGAATCTCTAAGAGGTTAGTTGTTCTATAAATTACTAAGGTTACACACAAGGCCTTAGGTCAAATATGTTGTAAATTACATAGATAAATCATCCCATAATGATGTGCTAAAATTGACTAGAGCTCAAATTTTCACTGAAGGGATGAAAATGTTTGATGGTTTCCAAAAGAATTTGAAGCAACATGAAGGAATGATATCATCCAATGTGTATGCAATACCTGATTGCAATGTTGAGATCTTTATACCTCCAGATTTTTTTGTAATATTTTAATGTTCCTCATTTTTTTGTATTCATTTTGGATGGTTTTGCGAAGGGAAAACCACTGAAGGGAGAAGACGATGAAGATGAATGATTTAGAAGTTGGGACCAACAATGTCACTAATCGTAATAGGATCCAAGGGATAATGTTTGCAATTTAGAGAGGGAAATTGTAGTACCCACATTTTTATAGCTCAGTTACTTGTTGATCATTTTTCATAGACATTTTCTGACAAGGATTTGATATATGTTGGACAATATGTTATGATTTTTGACTTTCTTGGACATGGATGCATATTTGGGTGTGTAGCGCCAATTTGACTTTAGTAGCATATTGATTAGTTTTCATTCAATGTTGTGGACATTAGCTTATGACGATGTTGTTTAGACCTAATTGAGATACATTAAATGTTTAGTGTAGTTGCATGTTGGATTCTATGGATATATGTCACTTTATCATTATGTCTAACTTGTGGTGAATTGTATATAATTGTGCATGTTGTCGCATTTTTTATCACAGGAATATTATATGCTAGTTTAGAATTCATTGATTTCTTATTAAGTAGTTGATTCACATTTTATCAGACAGGTGTGTTTAATGTGTGCAATGAGTGTGCAGGTGACAGGTCACAGGAGAACGTGGGATTCAGGTCAGCTACACAATTTTACACATGCAGCCCACGAGGCTAAGTCTTAGCCGTGTTTATTGCATGAGGCCTTAGTATTAGAGTTTATTTTTTTTATCACCATGAGTGACCCTCATTTGTAATGTAATATGTCTTGTATTATTAATTTTGCTTAGGGTGTTTAGTTTGTGTTGTAAACTTGTTTTGGGGAATTAATGGCCCCACTTACATTAAGTTTTGAGTTTGTTTAATGATGTACTTAATCAAAAAGGGATTAGGGTCACATCTGAACCCTTGGGTGGGCCCCACACCCTCTATCCATGTGCCCAAGTATGCCAAACCCGAAATTGGGGTGTTTTAGGCATTTTTAGGGACCCATTTTTAGTTTAGAAGTTCCCTTAGCATGAAAATGGGCCCTTGGACCCTACCTATTAAGTAGGGGGGATTATTTCCAAGGCTTAGAGGGAGTTTTCCCTCCCATTTTGCCTTCCTTTGGTCACATCCATGTAAGGTGGATGGGTAAGTGTGCTTTGTTAAAAGTTGCACAAGTTTTTTTTTGTTATCATTTTGGGTAATTTGGGAGAAAATGGTTAAAAGCTAATTTAATCTTCCTCTCTTTTATCTTGGGAATCTTTGACCTTGAGGGAAGAGAGGGGTGACACATGTCACCCCCTCATTTGTGAGGATTTTTTCTTGCTCCTCTTCAAATTCTCCCTCATGGGGAAAGAATAGAACTTTTTTTTGGAGCTTTTGCTTGGAGGCTTGTGGATTTTAGAGCTAGAGTTTTCTTGGGTCAAGAAGTGGAAAAGATTGAAGTTGGAGAGCTTTTTAGAGGTAGGCTTCTTGAACTTATTTTTGTGTGTTATATCATGCTAGATATTAGTTTTGTTTACTTGGAAATGTTTGTTGTTGTATGTGGATTTAATTTTTGTTTACTTGATTTTTCTCCCTCCATCATATGGCATGATGGAGTTTTGGATTTGTGGGAAAAGAGAGGAATTTTTTCCCTCTCAATCATCATGGCTTGATGGGCAAGCCTTGTAGGATTTTTAATTACTCCCCTCAAATGGATTGAGGTGGGGGAGGTGGTTCATATGGCTTGAACCTCCTTCCCCATTCTTGGTGAGGAAACCCCCTTTGGGGTTTGAAAATCCTTCCAAGAAGGATTTGGTGAAAGGGTGGAGAAATAAGGAGGGCTTGAATGACTTTGGAGGAATAACGAGGGTGTGGAGATCTTAGTTTTGTGTAACTAATGTTGGTTACCACTTTTGGAGAACTCCTTTCTTCTCTTCCCATTTTATAGGTAGAACATGGTTTCTCCTCGTGTTCATCTTTGAAAAATTGATGTCTTGTTTTAATTTTTGTCTTGTCTTATGTGAGTGTAATGTTGGTTGTTCACCCTTACTCTTGTTCAAAGTTTTGGATAGTAGTCCTCTTTCCCATGGGCTTGGGGGAGGCTAGCATGTCT